>CM016615.1:47742450-48394661 GCA_005393395.2 Gossypium australe | reverse complement strand
TCAAATTATTTGAATTAATACAATGTGTGGCCAAGAGTAACTTGGAGTGTGTTGCCGAAATTTAAACTCTTCCTATGAAGAGTGGACGGCAAGCAATAAAGGGGGGTGCCGAAATCCTTTATAAACCCCTAGCTACCATCTTGATTTTCTTTTAGACATTTTCCAGTAGCCGAAATTCTGATCACCTTTTCCATAATTTTTTCTCTCTAGCCGAATCATCTACTCCCTTTTACCTCTCTTCTTTTTCTTTTTCTCACTAAAAGTCTAGCCTTGTTTGATAACAAAATCAACCATAGCCGAATCTAACCCCTATCAAGGTGCCGAAATTCTTTTTCCCTTTTTATTAAACCCTATTTGGCCGAATATTGAGTATAGTATCTTCCTGCATCTCCTTTGTTAATCGATTTGGATCAAGGTAAGTAATGGCCGAATATCTATCTCCCCTTTTCCTTCTTTTTCTGTCGATTTCTTTTACAAGGAAAGGTGCCGATTTCGGCAATGGTTATAAGACTTCTAAACGAGTGGTAACCGATTCCCTCTAGGTATTCAGGAAAGTAAAGCAGTCGACTCAAAGCCTGATCTCTAGCATTCGATTTCGGTAAGTGGTGGTAAGATCAATTTCTTTATTATAACAATTCGATTAAAAGCCGAAGGCTATTAGTTTTACTTACTAATCAATGGTGATTGACGAGCAGATTCGGGAATCAAGTATTGCGATTAGTATCCAAAGTGTGAAGGTAAGGATTCGGATTCACAAGGAACCCCTCTCAAATTAATTGGTTGGCCGATTAGGCCATAGTACTAACCCGGGTATTTGGCCGAATATGGGATCAGTAGATCTAGGGAGGCCGACTCTTTTCCGGGATTTAGACTCTTTGTTGGTGACAGGTGTGTACATACACACTATAACTTATTAAATGTGTTGAATATTGTAAATGCTTACTTGATTTATGTAGCATTGGATGATATACCATATCGGTATAGATGGTAATTCAGGTAAGTACCTGTTAACGTGAATTATTATTAATGCTTTTGGGAAGCATGATGTACTGATTTATACATATGATGGCATGTAACATATATTTATGTGACTGATGTGGGATTAACTGAGTGGAGGGGGCAGTGATATTGTGCCGACGGGCACTAGTGTTTTGGTAACACTGTGACTACGGTCACCAGAGGTTTGGTACCTCCAGAGGTTTGGCACCTCATAGCGACTTATCCCTGTGGTTAACACCACCGTGGGTTGGCCCCACTTGAGATATGGGATCGTCTGCCAGTGATTTGGTATCACACGATGGGTTGGCCCCATCACCCGATTTGTGTCTACGGACGCCAGTGTTTTGGTAACACATTGTGACTATATGTCACCAGTGGTTTGGCACCACCAGTGGTTTGGTACCACAACGGGGTAGACAGCGGCGTTTGGTTGGCTAGGTTGGGTATTTAATATTCTGCATATTACTTGTTATATGTTGTGTATGAAATTGCTTTTAAAACGGGGGAAGGATTACATACTGGGTCTTGGTGACTCACCTTCTCCTCTTCAGGTGATACATAGACCGCGGATATGGAGCCGGGTGGACTCGAGGTGGCCATGCAGTGGATTCAATTTAAATGAACTTAAATTTTAGTTATGATACTTCCTTTTTATTATTATTTCATTTTCGGGTTTTGTTTATTTTGTAATAAGGCCTCCTTATATTTTATTTTGTTATTTACCATATGTTGAATATTTTGTTTTAAACCTTATTAATAATATTAGTTAATCACATGTTCTAAGTTGAACGAAAATTTTTTTAAACGTGCCATCGGGCACACTTGTAATTTTATGATAACTTGACTTAATTTAATTTCCGAATCAAATCTAAGTATGTTTTTAACAAGCCCACTTAAATAAAGGGGTTTTCAAAATTTAAGTTGGTTTTCAAAAAGGATTTTGAAAAAAAAATATTTTCTCTGTAACAGACCAGATTCGGCCATAGTGTTTGGGTCGGGTTTGGGTTGTTACAAAATTGGTATCAGAGCCCAGTTCAAAGCTCGGCTGTGGGGGCCCAAGGCCCAAAAATGTTTTAGTAGGCCTTTTGAATTGTTTTTGGGTTTTAAGCAGCATGGCCCGAGTCTCCGGCACCGATCCGCTAAGGTAAGTACATCCAAACCTCTTGGTGAATTGTATTCTGTAGAAGGGTAGGAAGCATGGAACGTAGATAGACTTATAGGAACTTGAACCCTAGGAATAGGCTACTCAAACACACAAACGAAGCATAAGACTTAAAGAACTAAACCAACCTATGACTTAGTCACTGAGCTAGGGTGTGGTAACCCCTGTACGCATGTCTAGGATTGGATCCTGAAGAGCCTGGTATTTAAGCAGTCCTCATGACTCACCTCCTCTTCGCAGGTATCCTACCTGGTGCGTAGCTTCGGTTCACCCTAACTCAGAGGGCTCAGTGGTGTGGCAACCTCTGTACGCATGTCTAGAAAGGTTCAGTGGGAGCTTGGTATTTAAGCGGTCCGCGTGACCCACCTCCTCTTCACTCGAATCCTGCCTGGTGCGTAGCTTTGGTTCACCCTGACCAAGCGGGCTCGGTCATAGGCCTAATATAATGACTAAAACCCGAAAGGGATTTAGCCACGTTTTGAAATGAATGAAACAACAAAAACCCAAATGTTTTCAAAACTTTTGCAATAAACTCTTTCAAATCGGAGAACATCACTTTTACAACGTTTTTCTCGAAAAACTTGATTTGTGGAAAATTACAAAAATGCCCTTAGGGGTAAAATTACCAAAATGCCCCTGACTCATAAAATATCAGTTCAATGGTTTTGCTCAAAAATTTCAACTATTTTACAAATATTCAACAACTTAGCTCTGAAAATCATCAGCAAAATATTTTTGGTTTTGGAAAATTACGAAAACGCCCTCAAGTTGCAAAAGTTACCGAAATGACCTTGGTTTTGGAAATCTTTACAAACATCACTATTTGAAAAGGAACATTTTCAGAAAGAAACCCCCGAGTTTTACAACTGTTAGAAATATCCCCGATTTATCAAAATTTCAAAATCTCCCTGAATGACAAAAATTACCAAAATACCCCTGGTTTCAAAACGATATCATATCTCTAAATTTTGCAAATTTTCAGAAACATCCTCCAGTTTTGGAGAATTTCAAAGTGATCTGTTTATTAAAATTTTACAACTTCTTCTATTACGAAAATACCCCTGTAGGAAAAATGACGAAAATACCCCTGGGTTAGAAATGGGCAGAAATGTCCGAAGAGCGAATAGGTATGGAAAGTATTAAGGAATGGATGCATGAACTCCTTTGTGTGATCTAGGATAGGAAACTGAAACCTTGTTTGCTCGAAAGAATCTCTGATTAAACCTTATCCATAAAATTTCTTCGCGGTTAATAAAGAGGAACAAATGCTAATGCATAAAAATTTTCTTAATCAGATTAAAGCGCGGTAGAAAGAATGAGTTCTAGAGGACGTGGACGCCGTGGACGCGGTAGGGGTAGGATGACGGTGTCTGAACCCGTCAGGTCGGGACAAGGTTCTGAAAATGAGGTACCACCGCCACCACCACCTCCTACTTTTAGAGCTGAGGAGCAGGATCAGACCGGTGGTGAGGCTGTGTCGCAAGCTGTGTTGCAAGTTCTCGAGTTGGTGGCTGGGGCTGGTGGAAATCTAGGAGCTCGGAAATCTATTCCCGAACGGATTCGGTCCAATGGAGCTGAGGTATTCCGGGGTGTGTCGGGAGTGGCACCCAGTGCAGCAGAATATTGGCTGGAATCGACTGAACGGATCATGGACGATCTAAACCTGTCTAATGAGGAAAAGCTGAAAGGAGCAGTGTCGCTCCTGAAGGATGAAGCGTATCAGTGGTGGCTCACGGTTCGGAATGGAGCCACGGCAGATGATCTGACGTGGGAATATTTCAAAACCACCTATCAGAAGAAGTATGTGGGCACCAGCTATACGGATGCTCAGAGGAAAGCCTTTCTAGGGCTAGTGCAATGAACTAAGTCAGTAGCGGAATATGAGGCGGAGTTCTTAAGGCTGAGTAGGTATGCTAGAGGCATCGTGGCTACTGAACACGAGCGCTGTGTCCGCTTTGAGGATGGACTCCGAGATGATTTGAGGTTACTGATTGCCCCGCAGCAGGTTCGTGAGTTCTCATCTTTAGTGGAAAAGGCTAAGGTAGCCGAAGGGATCAAGGAGGCTGTGAGGCAAAGCTATAGTAGGAATAATCAGAAGAGAGGATTTGGGTCAGCTGGATCCAGCGGTAGTGTCCAGAAAAAGGCTAGGCCAAGTGGGCCAAATCAGGCGGCAAGGCCCATGACTGCTAATCAGAGGCCGACTCAGTGTAACCGCTGTGGAAAAACCCATTGGGGAAGTTGTTCGATCGGTGATAGAGGATGTTTCGAGTGTGGGTCTTTGGAGCATCGTATCAGAGATTGTCCCCGGAAACTAGCTAAGAATCAGCCAAAAGGGCAGAACCGTACTCAAGACAGAAATGTGGGACCACAGAGGGGTCGCGGTAATGGTCGAGGAGGAAATGGTCCGAATAGAGGTCGTGGAACTCAGAGCAGAGGTTCGGGTAACACAGAGGCTAGGCAGCCCGGCTTAGTCTATGCAGCGAGGTGTCGCGAGGAGGGAGACGCACCGGACGTCATAACCGGTACGTTCCTAATATTTGGTTTACCTTATGTTGCATTAATTGATGTGGGTTCGACGCACTCGTACATTGCTAGTAGTGTGGTAGGAACCATGGACCTAGACTCTGAGATTGCTTCTAGGGAGATGACTGTAGTTAGCCCTTTAGGTCACTCTGTAGTAGTAGACAAACTCCATAGAGACGTACCCCTAGAACTCCAAGGGGTAATATTTGTGGCTGATCTGATGGAACTACCGTTTGGGGAGTTCGATTTGATCCTTGGAATGGATTGGCTGGTTAAGCATCAGGCGAATTTGGATTGCGCGGCTAAGCGCATGGTTCTTAAGACAGCTGAAGGTGATGAAGTGGTTATGATAGGTGATAGAAGGAATTTCCTATCCAACGTGGTGTCTGCCTTGAAGGTTGAAAAGATGGTCAAGAAGGGTTGTGAGGCGTATTTGGTTCAAATCTGTGTTTTGGAAGCTAAGGAGTCAGTTATTGGAAAGGTTCGAACGGTTGGGGAATTTGCTGATGTGTTCCCAGAAGAACTTCCGGGTCTGCCTCCAGATCGGGAAGTCGAATTCGGTATAGACTTGCTACCCGGAACAGCACCTGTGTCTGTAGCACCATACCGAATGGCACCAAAGGAATTGGTGGAGCTGAAGGCTCAAATTCAGGAGCTCTTGGATAGAGAGTTCATTCGACCAAGCATATCTCCGTGGGGAGCACCCGTGTTGTTTGTCAAGAAGAAGGACGGTTCAATGCGGATGTGTATCGACTACCGCCAATTGAACAAGTTAACGATCAAGAACAAGTATCCGTTGCCTCGGATTGACGACTTGTTCGATCAACTGAAGGGTGCGTCGGTATTCTCAAAGATAGACCTTAGGTTGGGTTACCATCAACTTAAGGTGAAGGAAGTTGATGTTCACAAGACGGCATTCAGAACTCGGTATGGACATTACGAGTTTCTGGTGATGCCATTTGGGTTGACCAATGCACCGGCGGCGTTCATGGATCTAATGAATAGGGTATTTCAGCAGTACTTGGACCAATTCGTCGTGGTATTTATAGACGACATCTTGGTTTACTCAAGGATGGAGGAGGAGCATGATAAGCACTTACGTATAGTTTTACAAGTGTTAAGGGAAAAGCAATTATATGCCAAATTCAGTAAGTGCGAATTTTGGCTTAGAGAGGTGGCTTTCTTAGGTCACGTAGTGTCAGCGGACGGAATAAGAGTAGACCCTCGCAAGATTGAAGCGGTGTTGGGTTGGAAACCGCCTAGGTCAGTGGCGGAGATCCGAAGTTTCCTGGGTTTAGCGGGGTACTATCGGAGATTTGTAGAAGGATTCTCCTTAATCGCAGCGCCGTTGACTAAGCTACTAAGGAAAGGTGAGCAAGGAAGCTTTGATAAGCTAAGGAAAATTCTGACGGAAGCTCCGGTTTTGGTACAGCCTGAAGCGGGAAAGTTGTTTACCGTCTATTGCGATGCATCCCATACTGGTTTGGGATGTGTGCTGATGCAGGAGAGGAAGGTAGTAGCCTATGCATCACGTCAGTTAAGACCACATGAGTTGAACTATCCAACGCACGACTTGGAGCTAGCAGCAGTCGTCTTCGCTCTGAAAATATGGAGACACTACCTTTATGGGGAGAAGTCAATAGTCTACACGGATCACAAGAGTTTGAGGTATCTCTTGACACAGAAGGATCTCAACTTGAGACAGCGTCGGTGGATTGAACTTTTAAAGGACTACGATTATTCAATCGAGTACCATCCGGGTAAGGCTAACGTGCTGGCTGACGCGTTGAGCCGGAAGGTTGTGACGGACTTAAGAGCAATGTTTGCTCGGTTGAGTCTATATGATGATGGGAGTCTCTTGGCAGAGCTGCAAGTTAAGCCAACGTGGATCAAAGAGATTAAGGTCAAGCAGTTAGTGGATGAAGGATTGAATGCTAAGAGGGTACAAGTTCAAGATGGTAGTTTGGAAGGATACAACCTGTCTAGTGATGGAGTGCTATGCTTTCAAGGTCGAGCATGCATGCCGAAAGATGAAGAGTTAAGGCGAAAAATTCTCCATGATGCACATAGCAGCCCATACGCTATGCATCCGGGAGGAAGCAAGATGTATGGAGATCTACGGAGACAGTTCTGGTGGCCCGAGTTGAAGCGTGAAGTGACGGAATTTGTAGGGAAGTGTCTGACGTGTCAGCAGGTTAAGGCTGAACATCAGTTGCCATCAGGGCTACTTCAACCGGTAAAGATCCCTCAATGGAAGTGGGAGCGGATCACTATGGATTTCGTCAGTGGGCTACCCCTTACGCCCAGCAAGAAAGACGCAGTTTGGGTAATAGTAGACCATCTGACTAAGTCAGCTCACTTCATACCGGTGAGGGTGGATTATTCTCTTCAGAAGCTGGCTAAGCTGTACGTATCGGAGATAGTAAGATTGCATGGTGTTCCAATATCGATCATCTCGGATAGGGATCCCAGATTCACGTCAAGGTTCTGGAAAGCTTTGCATCAAGCTTTGGGTACACGGTTAGATTTCAGCACGGCTTTCCATCCACAGTCTGATGGACAGTCGGAAAGAGTGATACAGATCTTAGAGGACATGTTAAGAGGATGTGCCTTGGATTTTAGTGGTAGTTGGGAGGAGTACCTACCATTAGCGGAATTCGCTTATAACAATAGTTATCAAGTGAGTATTCAGATGGCTCCATACGAAGCCCTATATGGACGTAAGTGTCGTACTCCGACGTGTTGGACGGAGTTGGGTGAGCGACAGGTGTTGGGTCCAGAATTGGTAGCGGAAACTGAGGATAAAGTCAAGGTGATTCGGTCTCGTCTCAAGGAAGCATCAGATAGGCAGAAGTCTTATGCCGATCTCAAACGCAAGGAAATGGAGTATGCTGTGGGAGACAAGGTTTTTCTGAAGGTGTCGCCTTGGAAAAAAGTGTTGAGATTTGGCCGAAAGGGGAAGCTGAGCCCAAGGTTCATCGGGCCATATACGGTGATTAAGCGAGTAGGACCGGTAGCTTATCAGCTTGAGTTACCAGCAGAACTGAATCAAATCCATGACGTCTTTCACGTATCAATGCTGAGACGGTATCGGTCAGATCCTTCGCACGTTGTGCCAGTAGCAGAGATCGAGGTGAATGCGGATTTATCTTTTGAAAAAGAACCGGTTCAGATCTTAGATCGAGATGTGAAGGTTTTACGTAGGAAGTCAGTGCCCTTAGTGAAAGTGCTTTGGCGGAACCATGGTATGGAAGAAGCTACGTGGGAACCTGAGGATGTGATACGGCAGCAATACCCCCATCTGTTTTAACTAGGCAATTTCAGGGACGAAATTTATTTTAAGGGAGGTAGAATTGTAACATCCTAAAAACGGGGCTATTTGGAATTTAATTATTTTTCTTATGTATGAACTACTGTGATATTATTTATGGAATAATAATGATTTATTTAAGGCTTTGTGTTGGCTCGGTTTGGTAGAAAATTTCAGTTTTTAACTTTTAAGGTAGGGAGTCTTAGCAGGAGGGTGTTATAAGAATAAATGAAGGAAATTGGGCACTAAAAAGCCCTTGGTAAAGTGGCAAAAGTGAGGCCACTTAGGAGCTACATGTGACGCCACCAAGGGGAGCTAGGGAGCTTGTGTTCGAGTCGCAACAATCCCTCTTTTTGCTCATTTAAGGGACGGCACAAGTGGGAGAATTTTTCTCCCTTTAAACTCTTTTATTAATTATTATCATTAAAGGATAATATGAGCATCTTTAATAGGATTTTATTCTAAGGATAATAAGAGATAATCAAGGATATTATGAAGATTAAAAGAATTATTAATGGATTATTAATTAGATAATAGAAGATAAATGAGGATATTCCATGGATTATTAGGAGATTATTATTTATTATAAGGATTAATTCAAATTATTTGAATTAATACAAATGTGTGGCCAAGAGTAACTTGGAGTGTGTTGCCGAAATTTAAACTCTTCCTATGAAGAGTGGACGGCAAGCAATAAAGGGGGGTGCCGAAATCCTTTATAAACCCCTAGCTACCATCTTGATTTTCTTTTAGACATTTTCCAGTAGCCGAAATTCTGATCACCTTTTCCATAATTTTTTCTCTCTAGCCGAATCATCTACTCCCTTTTACCTCTCTTCTTTTTCTTTTTCTCACTAAAAGTCTAGCCTTGTTTGATAACAAAATCAACCATAGCCGAATTTAACCCCTATCAAGGTGTCGAAATTCTTTTTCCCTTTTTATTAAACCCTATTTGGCCGAATATTGAGTATAGTATCTTCCTGCATCTCCTTTGTTAATCGATTTGGATCAAGGTAAGTAATGGCCGAATATCTATCTCCCCTTTTCCTTCTTTTTCTGTCGATTTCTTTTACAAGGAAAGGTGCCGATTTCGGTAATGGTTATAAGACTTCTAAACGAGTGGTAACCGATTCCCTCTAGGTATTCAGGAAAGTAAAGCAGTCGACTCAAAGCCTGATCTCTAGCATTCGATTTCGGTAAGTGGTGGTAAGATCAATTTCTTTATTATAACAATTCGATTAAAAGCCGAAGGCTATTAGTTTTACTTACTAATCAATGGTGATTGACGAGCAGATTCGGGAATCAAGTATTGCGATTAGTATCCAAAAGTGTGAAGGTAAGGATTCGGATTCACAAGGAACCCCTCTCAAATTAATTGGTTGGCCGATTAGGCCATAGTACTAACCCGGGTATTTGGCCGAATATAGGGATCAGTAGATCTAGGGAGGCCGACTCTTCTTTCCGGGATTTAGACTCTTTGTTGGTGACAGGTGTGTACATACACACTATAACTTATTAAATGTGTTGAATATTGTAAATGCTTACTTGATTTATGTAGCATTGGATGATATACCATATCGGTATAGATGGTAATTCAGGTAAGTACCTGTTAACGTGAATTATTATTAATGCTTTTGGGAAGCATGATGTACTGATTTATACATATGATGGCATGTAACATATATTTATGTGACTGATGTGGGATTAACTGAGTGGAGGGGGCAGTGATATTGTGCCGACGGGCACTAGTGTTTTGGTAACACTGTGACTACGGTCACCAGAGGTTTGGTACCTCCAGAGGTTTGGCACCTCATAGCGACTTATCCCTGTGGTTAACACCACCGTGGGTTGGCCCCACTTGAGATATGGGATCGTCTGCCAGTGATTTGGTATCACACGATGGGTTGGCCCCATCACCCGATTTGTGTCTACGGACGCCAGTGTTTTGGTAACACATTGTGACTATATGTCACCAGTGGTTTGGCACCACCAGTGGTTTGGTACCACAACGGGGTAGACAGCGGCGTTTGGTTGGCTAGGTTGGGTATTTAATATTCTGCATATTACTTGTTATATGTTGTGTATGAAATTGCTTTTAAAACGGGGGAAGGATTACATACTGGGTCTTGGTGACTCACCTTCTCCTCTATTTTTCAGGTGATACATAGACCGCGGATATGGAGCCGGGTGGACTCGAGGTGGCCATGCAGTGGATTCAATTTAAATGAACTTAAATTTTAGTTATGATACTTCCTTTTTATTATTATTTCATTTTCGAGTTTTGTTTATTTTGTAATAAGGCCTCCTTATATTTTATTTTGTTATTTACCATATGTTGAATATTTTGTTTTAAACCTTATTAATAATATTAGTTAATCACATGTTCTAAGTTGAACGAAAATTTTTTTAAACGTGCCATCAGGCACACTTGTAATTTTATGATAACTTGACTTAATTTAATTTCCGAATCAAATCTAAGTATGTTTTTAACAAGCCCACTTAAATAAAGGGGTTTTCAAAATTTAAGTTGGTTTTCAAAAAGGATTTTGAAAAAAAATATTTTCTCTGTAACAGACCAGATTCGGCCATAGTGTTTGGGCCGGGTTTGGGTTGTTACATACTCATTCATCACTCAAAACCCCAAAGCACCAAATCCCTTAAGTGCTGCAAGCCTCAATCGCACACTGCTTGGCTAGCAGCCCCAGCACGCCGCACGCCTCAACCCCCAACAATCGCCCAGGCCGTGTCCTGCTTCTGTACGCCACACTTGTGCACGTCCCAACGCATCAGGCCTGCTTGCCGAAGGTCCCGCACACTGTTGCTTGCGTGCAACCCTTGCTACGCGTTGCTGCCTGCTTCTGCACCCATCCGTCCGCACACCTAGTAGCCTTCCAACACTTCTGTGGCAGACACCTTCACCCATCCTTAGCCAAATCCTCCAACCTACCTTAAATCGACCTATTTTGCTTTTAATTATCTTTTTTAGGAGTTCTTAAAAAAGGGTGGTTAATCATGCCTTGCAAGAGAACTCGTGCCTCCGCCCAAATCGATGAAACACAAAATAAGTTCCACTGTAAAGAACCCAAAGTAAGATACGAAAGTATCTTCAAAAATCAACAGATGCATCTAGAGAAAGGCTTCACATTAAAGGAAAGCAGCTACAGAGACTTTATGGCACGTATTCATCAAGTTGCTGAAGCCCTCAATTAGGAATTGTTTTATGAGAAGAGACCAAGTGTGGATGAGGAACTAGTTCGTGAATTCTATGCGAACTTAACCATAAGCAAATTGACCGAAGTTCCAGTTCGCGGAATCAAGGTACCAATAAATTCAAATGCTATTAATGAGTTCTTTGAATTACCTGATTTCGAAAACGATGAATATTCTTCTTTGTTGAGCAACATTAAGCCTGAAAATTTGTAAGAAATTCTCGAGGAACTCACAGTTCCAGGTTCTAAGTGGACTATGTCAAAGCAAGGAATCCACACGTGTCGAAAAGAATATTTGACACCACTTGTGAAGGTATGGTTTTATTTCGTCCGTTTCAACCTTATGCCTAGTTCGCATGGGACTACAATCTCATTAGAGCGAATGGTCCTATTATACTCAATTCTAACTGGAAAGACCATTGATGTGGGCAAAATCATCCTAAGAGAAATGCAAAATTGTGCCGTTAGATGTTCTGGCCCAGCCTATTTCCCCTTTACGATAATAATTCTGTGCTTAAAAATAAAAATTCTTGCGAACGTAAAGAAGACAAGGTATAGTCAGGGCACAATCACTGATTGGGACCTCTACCGAGTAGCTGGAGTTCTATTTTACAGCAACGAGTTGAATGAAGTGAGGATCCCAAAGAAGCAAAAGATGACCCCACAGAGATCCCGCCAGAGCAATCAACTGAAGTCCCTAATGAGGCAGAACCAATGGAACCAGAAGCTGAACCTGATATCGAAACCTCAATGTTTGGAGCTCCACCACCTAGCCCAGATCTTCGTGATGAGTTGTCAAAGCTGATGTACTTAGTGCAACACATGCAATGACAGCAACAAGCCTACTGGAGATACTCAAAAATAAGGGATGATTCGATGAGGAGTGCCCTTAGGAAAATTTATAATGACCCATTTATTTTTGTGCCTGAGTTTCCAGGTTTCATATTTGGATAATGGAGTTCAGTATCGAAGAGGGAACAAAGCGATTCATGCAAAGGCAATAATGATGGAGTAAAAGATGAGTCGAATTCAGAAGGATGGGCAAACAAATAAAAAAGGGAGGACCTCAACTTTATTTTATTTTTAAGTTATTTTAGGATTAGGTTAATTAGGAATTTTTATTTTTGCACAATAAAACAAGAGATAGGAATCATGAATAAAATCTTGAACAAGTCACAAAGGTTAAAGTGTGGCAATAGGTATATACATGTCTAGGATTGGATTTAGAGAGAGCTTGGCACTTAAGCAGTCAATTTGACTCACCTCCTCTTTCTAAAATCCTACTTGGTGTATAGTATCTATTCACTTTAAACAATGAGGACATTATTCACTTTAAGTAGGGGGGACTGAAAATTTGAATTAATTCCACTCAGAATAAAATTTTCTTTTAACTATGATTAGATACATTTTGTTCAATAAGTTGAAATTTTGTTAAGTATGCTAAACTTCAATATTAATAAAGTTCTATTGTTTCAATAAGTTATTATGTTAGCTTAATAATGATATGAATGTATTTTTAATAAAGCATGCAAATTTGTACCATAAAATTTTTAGTTCCCTACGAAAAAATTAGGCATGCATGAAAGTTTAAGTCTTTAGAATTGACTTAGTAATTTCTTAAGGCGAAATCCTAGGAAGCATGGAATATTGAAAATGATTTAGGCAATTATTGTATGGACCATTTGAGCCTTTCAAGCCGACCATGATAAAATTATTATTTGAAACCCAACTTTGAGACTATATGGCCTAGTTTTATTTGGACCTTTGCAATATTTAGCCATCACTTTTTCTCTTCATTGTCTTTAAAATTGTCCCAAACACTAGACTCGGTACTATTCAAAATATCATTTGAAAATAAGTTTGGGGGAATTGAAAAGAAGTATCAATTGCTCGAAAATTGTAGTACATGAAGCAAGTGCTCGAATTTGAATTAAAAAAAAATGTACTCGAAAGAAAATAGATGTACAAAAGAGCATGTGAAAGTAAAATAAATTGGTGTATCGAAGGTAAAAATTTTGAAGGTTCGATTTTACGCTGAGTCTAGGGTTTTTAAGCCAAAATTTATATATCTTTTACCTACCCATAGCCTAGCCACGTTGCAACTTTAATAAAGACTTATTGATTCAAGTTTCTATGCTACCTACATTAGTGGAGAGAAATTGCTAAGATCAACATATGAAGACATAAGTTAAACTTAATGATTGCAGCTTAGTCTTGAATAAGGGAATTAAAAAAATCAAATTGGTAAGGGTTAACATGTCTTTGTTAAAGAGGCATTTAGTCTAATTTTGCTATTATAATAGTTGTTGGATGTAATTTGAACGATATGTATACTTAAGTGGCATAATTATCAAATTTCTTATTTTTGAGCCTAAGTATATTAAATTCATAATTTTGAGAAGAATGTTGTTCTGAAGGAGTTTTTCAAAAGTGTTTCCGAGAAATTCTTTTCGAAATTTGTGCACTACTCAGGACGAGCAATGATTTAAGTTTGGGGGGTGTGGAAACACAAAAATTTATATACTTTTTCATACCTAATTTTACTTAAAAACATGCATTTTCGATAGAATTTTTGTCATAAAATAATTAATTTTTATAAAATAATTAAATTGTATTAAAAATTTGAACATGTTAATTTTTAGTCAATTTTACAATTATTTTTAGTGAATTTTAATTATTTTTGACAGATTCGTACAAAGGGCAAAAATTGATCCGGTAGACACCGTTAGAGGAACAAAACTGAGAAGCAATTCGAAGTAACAAGGCAAAATAATTTCTAGCCTAAGACGGTCCAAATATGTGTATTAATTCATAATATAATTAATTTTAATTTATTCCCAATTTAATTTGGGCTAAATTAATTAATTTTAATTAATTATGGAAAAAGGGCCCAGTTGAACCAAATTGAGCAAACCGAACAAGCCACCAATTGGGCAGCCCAGAACCGTTCAAATGCTGACCCAAATCCGCATTTTAGCTGATTAAATAAGCTTGCAAAAAGGCCCTTGGAAGACCTCCAAATTGCATTCAAACCCCACCTGAAATTAAGGCTTTACGGATTTGCCCCCGGCTAATTTTAGCAAAGTTGAAAGTCTCAACTTTGCCATGTAAGGTGGCCGGCCATGAGGGGGCTTTTTGGCTGCTGAAATTTGCTATTTTTAGCAGCCATCCTCAACTATATAAAACCCCCCTTTCTGCCCATTCAAATCATCCCTCATTCACATCTCTTCTCTCACAACTCTTCTCTCACTTTTTCTCTCATCTTCCCATTCAAAGTTCCTTGCTCTTGTGCCAATTTCTCCTCTTGGGAAAGGGGTCTACTTCAGCCATTTTGGAGCAGCAATTGAGTGTTCATAGCAGCCTTGATCGACAAGGACAACAAAGAAGGAGTCAAGCCACAGAAAACCACCGGATTTGATTCTTGTTCCTTATCTCTTTAATTTTTGTTGTTTTTATGATGAACATATCTATAAATATTTATGTTGTTGGAATGGTTAATTTAATCAGCTTAGCTTAAAATTAATTCGTGTTGGGTTGATTGCATTTCGTCCTCTTGATTTGTTAAATTTATGTTTATGCTGTTATAGGCCTCGGTAAAATGCTTGATTAAGTAAAATCATGCCTAAGTTATTCTGGCATTATAATTGTTTAGATAACTAAAGAATTAATTATTTAAATGCATTGAAATTGTAATTAATTGACACAATACTTAATCAGTGCATGTTTAATTCTTCTAAGGTAGCTAAAGATTAGATTAGCATGGTATTTGGCGATACATATGCCTTGCATAACTTGCAAGATTATTGTGATTAAACTGTTTCAAGGTAAGGATACTTGTTACCTCACATAGTCTTTTATATTCTTATTAGGTTGAATTAATCGTTTGAATCGACATAGGAATATGCGAGAGATTGTTTAATTTAATAAGTATGTATGTGCAATAACATGTTTACCTTTATAAATATGTTTTATCGGTCGAATTGACATAGGAATATGTACAAGAGATGAATTTATTTTTTATTTGTAAATATGTTCATAAGTTAGCAAATTACTGAGTTGTACTGATTTATTCGTAACAAAATAATTCTAAGGTAAGAAAATATAATTAATCCAACACAATTATATCATCTTGATTAAAATAAGCTTTTGAAATCGTGCATTAGAACTTTATTTTATTTTATTTTATTTTACTTTGTTTTCTAGTTTTTAATCATTTCTCAAATCCAAATATTTTTCCTTCACGAAAGTGTTTAAAATTACTTCCATAATAATTCTTTTACAGTCCCTGTGGGTACGATAACTTGACATTTACTTGTCACTTTATTACTTGTTGCGATTATGTACACTTGCACATTTCCATCGTTCCAAGCATACAAGCATACAGATTTAGATACTCAGTCAGAAGCAGATATAGTTCTAGATTCAAAATCAGATCCAGGTTATGATTACAGATACAGATATGCATAAGTCCTACCCCCATCCTCTACACACCATCTCCGACCATCCCATCATGCCATGTAGGGTTTAAAACACTCACCCATCCCTACACACCACATTGTGCCTTTAAGACACATATCAGAATATATATGCAGCCAAGCTACTAGAATATTGGCGACTAACACCTTTCAGTTACTTCCTCCATGCATATAAATCCCCCCAATAATAAATACAGAAATCAGATGCAGATATAACATGCTCAACATGCTTTATATGGATAACATATACACATACATCAATATATTCAGGCATACATAAAGTATCCTACACAGTTCAGTTTATCAGAATGTTCTAACATACAATTTAGGGTATAGTTAGCCCTTATTGACCCTACAGTAGGCCTATAGTCGATTGAAGAGACACGTGCGACCCTAGGAAAAATTTTAGAATTTTAGGGCGTCACATGCCCGTGTGGGCCCACACGCTCAGATCAGTCTTTGCCCATGTGGCCCACACGGCCTGGCCCAAAATCCACACGCCCGTGTGACATGCCTGTGTGGGCCCACACTCCCATGTGGCCCACACGCCCAACTTGGTCATGCCCGTATGGCCAAAACGGCCACACTCGAGCCACCACACGATCGTGTGCTGTGCACGGCCGTGTCTTTGTCGACGACACGATCGTGTCTCGCACACAGCCTTCCACACGAGCGACCACACGCCCGTGTGGCATCAACAGATTCATTTTTCGGCTTTTGAAAAAGCCTCATTTTCTACGTTTCAGGTACACACCTGGTATCATTTTGAAGCGAAAAGACCCCCGAACGGCTCAACACCTAAGATCGAACACAAAACATTGAATTAACCACTTAAATCGATCTTAAATTGAACTTCCTCAAAACAGACAAAGGTAAAATTCGAGTATCCAACGCTTACTCGACTCCTCAAATGCCTCCAACTACGATTCTATAAAAGATACTTCCTGTTCTTCACGATTCATTGCTGACAAAAACCCAATTTTAAAACCAACGAATAGTTTCAAAAATACCAAACACGGATTTAAAGAACAACTCGAGCTAAACGTATTAACCCTTACCTACCAACGTACCACTGCCTTGAATCGAACACCAAAACAGAAAATAATTTTGCCCAAGACAAGAAAAGAAACAAAAACAAAAGGGAAAAGAAACAAAAAGAAAAGGAAAAAGAGAAAAACGCAGAAAGAGGAAGAAGTAGCATCAGTTTTCAGAAGAGAGAAAATTTTGGGAAAACTAATTTTACCCAAACCCCATTACATCCAGAATCCTAACCATCCACTAATCAGAATTCTAATAAAACTGAAACTCTATCACAAAGTCAAGCAAAATAATACCCATGCTCGCGCTGGGATTCGAACATAGGACCTCCAACATACTAACTCCTTACCACTTGAACTAGCGGGCTCATTCTGATATGAAATTACAGGCAATTAAATATAAGCTTAGTGAACAAGGATAGGGCTTAGATCCAAAAGTAACAAAAGTTGCTAAAGGTAAGACTTGAACCCAAGACCTCTCACACACACCCAGAACACAACCACTGAAGCAGATACACAGCTGTGTGAAAAACTTATAGAAGCAGAAATAAGAAATTTAGGGCGTTACAACCATGATTCATCTAATGTGATAACTCGCATATAGATACTAGTCACAACAGAAAAACATTCCACGGGTAGATTCTGTTCGCTTCAAAATACATTCCGCAGATGGATACTATCTCATCTGAGAATAGTTTGCATGCTACCATCCTATCTAAACTATTCACTATGACTATCATACGTAGCCAGCTCATAGGAACAGTTAGCACCTAAGCACAGTTCACACATACATTAATAATTCAATCCACAAATATATGTAAATATAGTTCACATACAAATACACATCGAAACTAAAGCTAACTCTTTGGCGGATACTATCCGCATCTAAATTCAATTGCAATTAAGCATAATTCACTGGCAGGTATTTATACATTTAAGAACAGTTTACAAGCAGTACACTCACATATATTTAGACACCCTTCCTTAAATAACGCTATAAAAAGCTACAGTTTTATATTCACAGTATTGCTCATTAGAGCTAGTATTTCCTTTATCCAATCGAACCTCCGCAAATCCTTCATGTTAATTCGAACACTTACGTGTTCCCCAATAAGGTCGGGGTCATTTACAAATCTCGATTTGCATTCACATTCCCTATCAGAGGTAAATCATTTATCATTTCATTTTCTCCATTCATTTCTCCCATCACATTCACATATCAACGATTTACCTCTATTCCCCCTCTTCCACCACCGGATACGGAGCATCTGCACCAAGGAAGGAGTATCCATTCTATTCATTCATGCACATTCAATCTTTATCTTTTTAGTCTATTAACATAATCATGCACATATTGAATTGCACATACAATCACTTAAACACAAAATAACACCCAAACATTCAATTACGTGAGATGCTAACTCTACCATTAGTTGATACGATTAAATTTTGGGATTTCTAGTGCGTGAAACCATTTTGAACTATCTTTTTATTTGAATTTGAACCGTTCTAAGCCTCAAAATGTTACAAGCCTAGAATACCAATGTGACCTAATCATTTCCTTTACATGATTTTCTTAACTTGCTTATGATTAGAGTAATGGATACTTTTGATTCGCATTTTATGTCTATTATGTATCTATATATAATATGTTGATGGAAAACACAATTGAGTACTTATTAACTAAACTGCTTTTATGTTTGCTCATTTTTTAACTTAGTGAACTAGGTACATTTGTTGTAGGAGTACTTAAATTAACGAAGCATCAATCTTAAATGGCATGTGAGAAATGTCTTTTACAAATTCAATATTCAATTATTGTGTATCTTATTGTTTGATATAATTCAAGGGTCGTCTTGTTGTGTGTTACATGTTGTTTTTAGGACAAGCAACGACTTAAATATGAGGGATTTTGATACGTCGTATTTTGATATAACAAATTAAGCTCTTTTTGCACCTAAAGAGCTTGTTTTCGTGTGATGTTTTAAGTCTTGTGGATTTTTTGTATTTAGGCTAGAATTTACTTTAAATGTGTTTCAAAGTTGTTTTTCATGTTTTATTGACTAGAAACATCAATTACTTCGATATTTGAGCTTAACATTTTGCTAAGGAATTTGTTGGGCTAAACCAAAGAAGTAGATGAAAGGAAGCAAGTACGAAGCTCCAGTATTGCAATCTTGAGAAGCTAATGTTGTAACACCAAGTTTTCTGACTCTCAGTGTTTCAACCTTTAGAAGCTAGTGTTGCAACACCAAGGTCTCTGACTCTTGACATCACGACCTCACTCGATTGGCGTCCAACCTCCACACTTCCACCTTGCCAAGAAGACCGTGCAGTGTCACACATCCAACCCAAATGTCGCGACATTGAACTCGTAACTGAAAAAATATGCTGAAATAATGAAGCGCAATCAAGGGAAAAATCAGATCTCACTTACCTTAATTGTTTTTTTACTATGGGAAAATGTATAATTGATCATTTTAATAATTTTCTACTATAAATATTACTTTTTAATCAACCAAGAACAATTAGATAGGAGAATAGAATAGAGTGTGCAAACTTTTTTCATTTATTTTCTTTTTTTTTTTAAAGATTAAGGTTTTTATTTTATTCCAATAAAATAGTTAGGTATTTTGGCTATAGATTGTATTTCTTGCTTGTTGAAGACCATGTGAATGGAGATTAATCAAGCTTTAATGATAAATCTAATCATTCCTAATAAATGAGCATTCTTAACTCATGTTATTTTTCATTGTCTTTTTAAGTGTTTTTTAAAATGTTTGTATGGGTTTTCATCTTTATGATGTGTTAGATTTTCTCGATGGTGTATGGTAACGTTAATTGCTAATTTATATATCTATTCGAGTTTTCTTTTGAAGGGGTTTCACTTAGAAATGAAAGACGAAAAAAATGGTCATGGGAGGAGAGTTTATCCTCCCCCATAGCTGTTGTCGAAATTGAGAAGAAGAGATGAGAAAAATCTATTTTTCTTTTCATAATCCACCATTTAAAATTGATTAAAGTCAAATAAATCAAATTCAACACTAATGTGTGGTCCACATTTAATCTTCATGTTATAATCCAATCTAATGGCTAAAAATTGATCTCAACAATTTAATATATCATAATAGAGTATTTCTAATAATAAATACTTATGAAAAGATAATAACGTCCTTGAGAGAAAAAATTATCATTTTGCCTCTTTAACTCTATTTCTTTACAATAATAAGAACTTATCAAATTCAAATCTTATAGTTCACATTTAATTCTTCTTTGGATGACAAAAATTACACTTTTAACCTTCTCTCGATACAATAGAAAATTTATAATTTAGTCCATATACTTTCAAATATTTCCCAAATTAGTCCAAAAGTGATCTCCATCATGTAAGTATACACATTCCTAGTTATTCACATGTCAAATAATAGTTCACATTTTCTTTTTTTGGTTGAATTACATTTTAGTCCTCAAACTTTTCCAAAATTTACAATTTGCTCCTATTTCCACATTTTTCACACCCACAATTATCTACATAGATTTCCATCTTCAATATCAATTTTGTTCCTTATGAATCCAATTTGTGTTACTCATTTCTGAATTTTCTCGAAAATCACTGAACACGATTCTTAGAACAATATTCGATGTAGCATTAAAATTTTCGGGCCTCAATCCAATCTAGTCACATTTTTAAATCTTGAAAAAAAAAATCTAAGTTTAGAGATCAAAATGATTTAGTTGCCAAATTCATGTACCAAAGTGAGCAAAAAAAAGTACAGGGTATGAAAGTGGACCCATTTGATAAGTTCAAGAGCCAAAATTTATATTGCCCCAATTCTAAATGTACAAAAAAAATGGAGACTTGGACCATTATTTAACAAAAGAAATATGTGTCAAGTAGTTTTGCATAGGTTAAAGTATGCTATAAGTCTTTATACTTTTAAAATTTTAAAATTGAGATTCAAGTGTTAAATTGTTAAATTTGTTGAACCTAAATTCTGAAATTTGAAAAATAAAAAGATTAGATTGTTGAAAATGAAAATACATTAATAAAATTCTAAATTTTTTGAAGATTATAAGTAGTTATGAGATATTTTAACTTTTGCATAATTTGTTTTTTCCTGTTATTATAAGATAAACAAAAATCTACATAAAGCTTGACTTTGGTCTCCAGAAATCAGTTTGGGATTTTGTTTAGGATCTTTAAAAGGTAAATTTGAAGTTTAATATTAGGTAAATATTATTAATACCAAACGACTTTGCTTAACTAGAGTTGAAAGGTTTGTTGAAGGGAGTAAGGGTAGTTTTGACTTTTCGTTGAGAGAAAAAACATTGAACAAAGAGAGGATTCTGAAGGAAGTATCTGCGAAATAGAACAACTTTGAACCTCTTCTCTCTCTTCCAAATCCCGTGGTGAGGGTGGTTGGTGACTCTTTCTTCTTCTTCTTCTTCTCAATTTAACACGGTTTGAATATATATATATATATATATATGTATATGTATATATATGTATATGTATATATGTATAAAAGAAAATCCTTCTTTATGTTTATATTTTTCACTCCTCAATTTCTCTTCATTTCGTTGCTTAATTTCCCATAAAAATCTTTTACCCAAATTTTATTTATTTATTTCTTCTTTTTTTCTCCATTTGGTTCCTCAATTCAATTTTCTTGGAAATCCAGAAGCAAGGTTTCTATCTCTTTCTTGGAGAGCTTCTTTTATTTGTCTATTTGAAAAAAAAAAAAACAAGAGTTGTTAGATCTCAAAGCCTGGATCTTTGAAAGCAGCTTTCCTCCTTTTTTGGGTCTAAAAGTTCATCAGTTGATTTTCTTTTTGGCTGCTTTGGGTTTAAATTCAAAAACCAATTTCAGCAACAACTAAGAAAAACCAGAAAAGATCTTAGATTAAGTTACTGGGTTATTTCATGGGAAATTGTTGTGCGACTCCATCAACAACAGCTTCTCATGAGAAGAAGGAGAAGAAAGGAAAAAAGAAGCAAAATCCATTTTCTCTTGATTATGGTCAACATCACCATGGCAACGGAGGCCATAATCTCACTGTTCTAAATGATCCAACTGGGAGAGAGATTGAGCAAAGATATGAACTTGGGCGTGAGCTTGGGCGTGGTGAATTTGGGATCACATATCTTTGTACAGACAAAGAAACAGGGGATACTTTTGCATGCAAATCAATATCAAAGAAGAAGCTAAGGACTGCCGTTGACATTGAGGATGTAAGAAGGGAAGTTGAAATCATGAAGCATTTGCCTCACCACCCAAATATTGTTACCTTGAAGGATACTTACGAGGATGACAATGCAGTCCATTTGGTTATGGAGTTGTGTGAAGGTGGTGAGTTGTTTGATAGGATTGTTGCAAGAGGTCATTACACTGAGAGAGCTGCTGCTGCTGTCACCAAGACCATTGTTGAAGTTGTTCAGGTATTTTCTTTCCCTTATTTTTGTGTTTATTCCTATACCTTTTGGTTGATCTTGAATCTTCCCTTCTTATCTCATGAATGTACAAGTTTAGGGTTTCAAATGACTTGCTAAACTAGTTACTTGAAGTGATTAAACTGAAATGCTACACAAAATTTTGGGTTTCAAATGCTTGCTTGGACCTAAATTTTAGGGTATTCAGTTCTGTTTAGATTCTCCGTGTTCTCCAAGTATGTGTACTTTGTTTCACTATGCCTTAAATTATGATCTTAAGTTAATATTTGTGCATTTTTGTTGTTGCAGATGTGCCACAAGCATGGTGTGATGCACAGAGATCTCAAACCTGAGAACTTTCTGTTTGCAAATAAAAAAGAGACAGCGGCATTGAAGTCGATTGACTTTGGTTTATCAGTGTTCTTTAAACCAGGTAATGCCATTTTACAAACATGATCTCAAAAACTTTTTTGCCCTTTGGTTTAAGTTTTCACCTATTAGTTTCATCCTTCTATGTTTATCTATTGAAATTTGAATATTTCCCCTTGCAGGTGAAATATTTACCGAGATAGTTGGAAGCCCCTACTACATGGCTCCTGAGGTGCTGAAAAGAAATTATGGACCTGAAGTTGATGTTTGGAGTGCCGGTGTTATCCTTTACATCTTACTTTGTGGTGTCCCACCTTTCTGGGCAGGTTCGTATTGATTTATAGTTAAAGAATAGCTGTTCGAATAATGAGAATTGCAATTAAGAACTGCAATGCTCCACCCCTTCCCAATTGAATTCATTTTTTACACAATTTTTCCTTCACTTTTGCAATTAGTCCTATTTCCACCATATGTGATAAATACTGATGGAATTTGATATGCCTTCCTTATATATTTTTGTTTGTTTCCATTTTACATTTTTATTCCATCTCTTTTTCCTCTCTAACTTTACTTCTTTCTATGCAGAAACTGAACAAGGGGTTGCGCAAGCAATTATTCGCTCTGTTATAGATTTTAAGAGGGATCCTTGGCCTAAAGTTTCTGAGAATGCAAAAGACCTTGTGAGGAAGATGCTCAATCCTGATCCTAAGCGACGACTTACAGCTCAGGAAGTACTAGGTAGGTTTTAGTTCTAATGATATAGGTTTTCTGTTGAAATTTTTAGTAGTTTCCAGTAAAAGTTTATTAGCAAAATTATTTTGCTATATATGTGAATCCTAAATCAAATTGTTTCTTGCTTCAGATCATCCTTGGTTGCAAAATGCAAAGAAGGCTCCAAATGTTTCCTTGGGTGAGACCGTGAAGGCAAGGCTCAAGCAGTTCTCTGTAATGAACAAGCTCAAAAAAAGAGCTCTCAAGGTAATGCTTCTGGCTTTTTTGTTCGGCAATAGAACCTAAATGAAGTTTCCACTCATTGCTTGTTAACCTTTTTTCCCCATTTTTGCTTATCTGGAAATCTTGTACTGACAGGTAATAGCTGAGCATCTCTCTGTGGAGGAAGTTGCAGGCATAAAAGAGGGATTCCAATTGATGGATACTGCCAATAGAGGCAAGATTAACATTGATGAGTTAAGGGTTGGGTTGCATAAACTTGGTCATACCATTCCTGATGCAGATCTTCAAATACTAATGGAAGCAGTATGTTCTACCCTAAGCTTGCATTATATTTTGTTTTGTCATTGATAATGTGTAACCATTATGCTATCAGTTTCTTAGTGCAACTGGTCGCTCTTTTACCAAGCCAATATTCCACCGTAATCTAGTTTTATAGAAATCAATGGGTCAATATGATTTCTCTTATGTTTGCATCCATCTGTGGTCATTGTCATATCTCGTTTTAGAACTTTACATGTGCATTGTGAAGATTATCCAACTGTTTGCAAGAAGAGTAACTAACTAAAAATTTATTTTTTAATGTTTTTCTTCACAGGGCGATGTAGATAAAGATGGATATCTGGACTATGGAGAGTTTGTTGCCATTTCAGTTCACTTGAGAAAGATGGGCAATGACGAGCACCTTAAAAAGGCCTTTGAGTTTTTTGATCGAAACCAAAGTGGTTATATTGAGATTGAGGAACTAAGAGATGCCTTATCCGACGAAGTTGAAACAAACAGTGAAGAAGTCATTACCGCCATCATGCATGATGTGGACACAGACAAGGTTAGACAGATTTTCCCTTTTTTGCTCCCTTGGCATGTTTTTTTCTCCCAGATCTTCATATTCCTATCACATCTCAAGTAGGATAAATATTGAATAAGCCCGAAACTCAGTTTAAGCTTGTAGCTTTTAAACCGGGAAGGAAAATGAGAAAACAATCATAATCTCCCTCCTAAATCCATGATTTCATTTAATCTTAACATACTAGATGCTGTGAATCATTGCGGGAAGAAGTTGAAAACATATCATTGTCATTTTAAAGCTTTTATTAATTTTTCTGAAACCCGAGCAGTGTAAATTCATTCCCATGCATATGAAACCATGCTGAAAGTATATTTGATGGATGTACTGCAGGATGGGAGAATAAGTTATGATGAGTTTGCAGTGATGATGAAGGCTGGTACGGATTGGAGAAAAGCTTCAAGGCAATATTCTCGAGAGAGGTTCAACAATCTGAGTCTGAAATTGATTAAGGATGGATCATTGCAAATGAACAATGAGCCCAGATGACCAAACACCATTGACATGGCTGTTGATTACAGTGTTACTTTTAGCTGTTATTTTTTCTTCTTTTGGGTCTAAAAGAAAAATCCTTTTTCATACCCTTAATTAGGGTTTATTAGGATTGAGCCATGCCAAGGGTTGATCATGCGTTGGAAATTGCAATTTGTTTTTGCTTGTTTCATGTACTTAGATTTGGGTTCAGAGTGTTGGAAATAGATATATGATTTATATGGGTATATTATACATATATATATTAATACAATTTAGATTGATGTAGAACCATAGCTGATGCTATGATAGATGTTCTTTTTTTTTGTTCTTTTTAACCGAAAAAGCTGACATTTACTTGAAATTTTATTTCAGATACGTGTTAGGTGTGCTGGTAATGGTCCCAATTATCTCAAATTCTCATAGAATTAAGACTGTACATGTCAGATCATGAAATTTTAATTGTTTTAAACTTTCTAATTTTCAAATGAGAATATTTACAGCCCATGAATAGAATCAAATTTTATTCCATAGTATTTACATGAGAGAGCTTAATTGATTTATGATTTATGTTTTAATTTCTTTGGTTTCGAGAAATATATCTTTTTTTCTAATGAGTTAAAAACTGTGTACTATTATTTTGTCAAATCATATTTAGAGAATTAAAATCTTAACAAAAATAAGAATTTGGATTTATAAAATTTTAAGTCTAGATTAAATTTGGATTTGAAAATTCGTTTTAAAGTAAAATCTAAAGTAACTAAACTTTTATTTCTCTCAAAATCTGCATTAGCTAGAACTGTCCAAGAACTCAGCGACTAGGCCCGTCCCAACTTAGAATGAGCTTAATTCGATTTAAATATTTTTAAAATTAAATTAAATTTATAAAAATATATAATATTAATATAAAAATGTATGTTTAAGTTTTTATTAATACTTTATATAGTAACGAGCTTTTGAAACTGGCCTAAGCTTATTTTTCTGAACCTAATTCTGACTCGGGCTTTTGTCTCCCCTTTAGCAATCTAAACCCAAGCCCTCCTTTATTTCTGTTGCCACCTCCGTTTCCCGCTTCCATCTCACTCACGAACCAAATTACATTCTAGTTTCTTCATAAAAAGGTCCAAATAAACTTAAATGATTTTTTTTTTTTATAAAACACAAAACTATACATCAACTATGATTTAATATGTAATCGTATGCATAAACTTTGATTTTGTGCAATTTTATACATAGAATTTTGATTTTATCTAATTTTTGTAAACTATTAACACAATTATTGATATAACATCATTTTATATTTATATATTGTATACATAAATATAATTATATTTATCTAATATAAAAATAAATTGATGTATTTATTTTTAAAATGTATATGATTAAATCAAAATTAAAGTTTCAAATATATATTTGAACTACAATTAAAGTTTCACGTTTATAATTGCCACAAATTAAAATTCATATATACAATTACATATTATGTTGGAAAATATTGACAAGTTCTAATCAATTTCTAATTAATGATAGGCTAATTAGAAATTAGGACTACTGTGCCAAAGTTATATATATTAGGGTTATTGTCCCTAAATTACATACAAGCTAACTTTTCTAATATCTAATATTTAGAAAAGAGAGAGTCACATTCTTTAGATTACTTGTGTGCTAATTTGGAAGATCAAAACCCCAAGATCCGTAGATTTCAAAAAATCGATGAATTCAGGTACGCTTCCGCATCTAGTATTGTTCTTGATTTAATCTTGATGATTTGACATGATAGATCCTGGTTTACAGTTCTAATTTTATATTATATATTATTTATGATTCTAACAAGTGGTATTCGAATCTCGTCTTGTTGAATCATTGAGAATGAATTGATTTTCTATTATTTTGGATTGATTCGTTTTTCAAATTTTATAGATATGATATTTCAATTATATATAATGTTGAATCTTTGAAATTATAGATAATTTTTTTTTTTAGATTTTGATTAATTATGATTCAATCTTTTTAGGGCTATTTTTAATTTGATTTTCGTTCAATGTTGAATTTTTGGATTAATATGAATTTATCATGGCTTTTCACTTTCGGTCAGAAAACCTAAACTATACAAATGTTGGTTTTAAAGGGAAAATCTGTTAAAAAAAGTTTTTAATCTCGAAGGAATCAGGGTAAATTTTAATGGAATTGAAGCCTACAAATTGAATTTAAAATATGAATATATTATCAATGTTTCAGCTGTATTACTTTGGTGTTTTTTTAATGCAATACACATGTATATATATATATATATATATAAAGGCTTTGCTTGTGTTATATTTTCTTTTTAATAAAACAAATGAGAATCAATTTTGGTTTTGAAGTGCATTGAATGCAGGCTATTTCTTTTTTATTTCGTTTATTATTATATATTTTAAAGAAATCGCAAACATGTATATTTTGAGTATTCATATAACTTCAATTATTATTTGTTGATTCTTTAGATTCAGTTATGCTTCAATCTTCTTTCATTGTTAATTGATAATGAGGAATTAAGTAAACTTATTATTCTAGAATTTCCAAAAAATCGGTTTGACTGTTATTCTTCAATTGCAATAATATGTGTTAAACTATTAGAATCAATTTTTTAATTCATGTCAACTCTTTACATATTTAAATAATTTGGTTTTAAGTTTGGTTCTATAATATTAGGTTTTGGCATCTTATGATTCCAAATATTTGGTTAAATTATGATGATATGGTTTATTGTATGAATTGTGAGATATGTCAACTATTATGATTTTGTTTTGAGATTTATTAGCTTGAAAATATTTTTCAATTATTCATGTGAATATCTGTTTAATCATAAATACAACTTTGGATTTACATGGTAAATTCAAGGTAAGTTTTTCTATTTGATAATGAATACATGTATATATGTGAATTGCTTTGGTGTTTTTGTCCATGCCAAAATTATGAATACATGTGCTTGTTAATTATTTGGCTTTGAACCACTATATTCTTTCTGTTTAGCTTTGATATATATGATTTTGGAAAACAAAAAAAACTAGTCAAAGATTAAGGTTTTCGGTTTTTTTATTGCATTATTAAGACAATCTTATTTTGGATTATTCGGAGTCTATAAAGTAATAAAAAAAATAGTTTTGACATTTGATTATTGGGTAAATTTTAAATTTGAATATAGGTATGTTTATATATATTTTAAAATAACTTAATTGAAGCAATAAGTCACCAAAGTGATTTTTTTGTATAAATTATTTTGTTTTAAATATAAAAGGTTGTGTGCATGTAACTTAAGTTATGTTAATATTGATTGACCCAAATGAAGATTAATAATATTACATGTGCAACTATGGTACTAAACATGTGACAATTATTTGGTTTTACATGTGAGCAATAAATTGGCTCAAAAGAATATTTATGGTTCGACATGTTCTTATTGTCAATGTTTGATTATTACACCAATATATCACTTACAAGTTAATATTTTGTCCAAAGATAAAATATTAATGGAGTGTCCGATATCTTGAGCTGAGGTTTACCTTTATTCAAATTATTTTGGTTTAAATTTGAAGTCTTATATGAGGTTATTTATGATTTATGATTTATTCAACTATTATTATATTTGCCAACATCATTGTATATTGTTTTGGGATAAATATATATACATACATATACTATTATCTTTAATTAGATTAAAAGATGGAATTAAGATAAATATTTTGAAACAAATAAATTTAGATTTTGGCTTTATGTTTTAATTAAGGATGTCTAATATTTTAAATGGATTAGTTGAAACAAAATGCCGCCAAAGTAACCTCTTTTGTGTAGATTAGTTTATTTAAAATATCAATATGATTATAATTTTTTTATTCATGTGTTTATTAATTGACCCAAAGGTAAGTTAATATTTGGCAGAATGTCAACGACATCTATGGTGATAAATGTGTGACAATTATAAAGTACTTTATGTAAGCAATATGTTAGTCCAAAGATTAATTCATTGTTTGACATAATTTATTGATTAATGTTTGATTGCTACAACAAGAGTACCGACTCAATATTAATGTTGTGTTTGATATCTTGATATGGGATTAGCCATTATCCTGAATTTATTGTTTGCTTATGAATATTGATGTGAGCTTATTTTTATTTATTTATTTATTCTATATTCAACTAATTCATCTTCTATTGCCACAATATCTGCTAATATAAATTCTATACCCATACTTTGTCGAAACCATTTTTTTGAGTTTTTAGAAATGGGAATCGACTTGGGTTTTGAAAATAAAACGAGGAGTCGCCACCGATTTGTATTTGGTGTGATCGGATCACCTTTGTTTTAATAAACATTTTGATTTATTAAAATAGTGTTTTTGATCCACGAAATCCGAAAAAAATGGGTTCGGGAGTCGGTTACGTGCGAGGAAGGGTTAGCACCCTCGTCACGCCCAAAATTGGTACCAAATTGATCAATTATTGTCCTTATGTCGAAAGTTGAAAACTGTGAAATTTTTTTTAAAAATATGATTCCTTTAAAAATATTTGAATTTTTTCGAATTGAATATCAAGATTTTCTCGTTCCGAAGGAATAAAATATCACATCCAATACTTTAGGACACGATAATTTAAATCCTTGAACCCAAGATCGTCTCGTGGTTTTCTCGAATTAAACATCAAGATTTTCTCGTTCCGAAGGAATAAAATATCGCATCCAATACTTTAGAACACGATAATTTAAATCTCGAATCCAAGATCATCTCATGATTTTTCGAGTTGAATACCAAAACTTTCTCATTCCGAAGGAATAAAAAATCACATCCAATACTTTAGGACACGATAATTTAAATCCTCAAATCCGAGATGAATATCGCTTTATTTTGAAAACCTTAAATAAAGTGTTAGTTTTGCAAAAGTGTATTTTTAACAAAAATCCATGTGACAACATTGTATTCACATTATCGAACATACATATTGAAAACAATTATGATATGCTAACATTTAATATAAGCAATGAAGAAATAATAACGAGAGATGCGATGAATAAGAATTCCTATGCTAGGGCAATTACTAATGTTTGATGAAGTAGAGACAAATACAATAAACAATGAAAAAATATAAACATATTCCATGCAAGTTTAAATAATGAACAGAGACATTCATATGATATAAACGATGTAGGCAATGCATAAAATAAAAGAATATACAGTGATTTTAAATAAATGAATATAAAACTATATATATAAAAAAACAATATAAACAGAAATATATTATATAACATAAATAAATTTTAGCTGAAAATAATATACAATATAATACGATATAATATGCAATTTAAGACATATAATGTATAAAAAAATTAATGAAAACAATTTTGAGCTAAATAAAGGTAATAAACAATAATTAAGAAATACATATATATTTATACCTTTGGTACACTAATATAAAAATAATAAATAATATGGACAATTTAATATAACATAAAATAATAAAATAAAGTAAAAGTCGGTAATAGTAATGGCAAGTGATAAGCAAACGATAACATATACATATATGTATAAAAGTAATATAATAGTAGTAACAATAATAACGAAAATACTAATAATAATAATACCTAATATGTACATTATAATAATATAAATATAGCAATAATAATAATGATGATAATAATAATAATAGTAGTAGTAAATAGTTAGTAAAAAATGGTGAAAATGATAATAAAGGTACTAAATTTAGAGGGAAATGAAGTTAAAGGGGCGAATTTAAAACAAGAAAAGGGATTAGGGGGGTCTAATATGATGCGCGCGAAAGTAAGGGGGTGGACGGAGAATACCCCCTTTTCCCAAAACACTGTGTTTCGTAGGGGACTAAATTGAATTCAAAGTAAAACGTATTGGGAAAATTTGAAAACAATAAAAGAACTGGCTTAAAGGAAGGTGAAACGCGGAAGGGTTTGTGGCGCAATTATCCCGTCGAAGGGAAAACGCGCGGACCCTGACCTGGGTCGGGTTGTGTGCGCGGGTTGGGGCCTGAACGGCATCGTTTTGGTCTACTATAAAACCCTTTTTTTTCTTCTTTTTCATTTGTGCTGCAGTTTCTTTTTCTTTAAAAACAAAAGGGGAATCCCTTTTCCTCTGCTAGAGTTTTCAACCCTAGCTTGCGCCGCCGCCAGGGGGTCTCCGGCCGCCGTGGGATCCGCAGGAAAGTATTCCTTTCTTTTTTTATTTTTTTTTTGATGTTATATCAATATATATAAACCCCTTTTTGAAGAAAATGAAGAAAATAAACTTATAGGCTTAGTTTTCGAAAAAAGAATATCAACATTGATAATGTTTTTTCTTCGATTCTGTTATCTGCTCGTACGGGTCTCCGGTTACAAGGGTTTGTCTTTTGATTGAAAGTTTTTCTTCTTCTATTCTATTGATTGAAAAAGGTGAAAAAGAGCCCCTTTTACACTGATTTTGAACGGCTTTATAGCCGAGAGGTACAACCTCTTTACTTATTCTATTATCCTACTATTTGTTCCATGCTCCTCTGCTTCTTCATTTTTTTGTCTTCTTTGCAAGGCACGGGCAAGGCCTGCAGGCGACGGAGGTCGAGGCGTATGGGCGCTGATGAGGCCGAGGCGTGTGAGATCGAGGCGTGGGGAAGGGTGCTGGAACGATGCGCGTGGGCACGAGGAACGACGCGCGTGTGAGGGACGCGCGGATCCGAAAAGGCACGCGTGGGAGTGGCAGATGAGGGGGCAGACGTGCGGCGGTGTTAGGGACTAGGGTTTTGGCTTGTTTTTCTGTTAACGGGCTTGGGTCTGTTATTGTTTGGGTTTGCCTTGATCTGGGTCCGTTTTAGTCACTGGGCTTAGGGTTTGGACTTTTAATTGGGTTTAACTTTGGGCTTGGTTGTTGGGTTAGCTAATTTGTTTGTACATGGACTGCTATTAGTGTACTTTTAAATTTTTATTTTATTTTTTTATGGGCTCCGGGTTTTGTAATTGGGCCGGGCAAAAATTGGTCATTACAGCTGCCCCTCTTTGCTCATTGTCGTGAAACGAGAATAGAGCAAAGACAATAGAAGAACCAATTTTTGCTCGGTCTTGGCCAAGTCTTGATTCTTCAGTGCTCTTGTTCTTCAGATGGCCTCATGTCAATCCACTATTCCCTTGTCGCTTCGACTCACTTCACTGATTCACTGCGACTTTGAGGTGATAAGAATTCAGAAAGAAGTGGTTCGTGATTTTAATCTTCTGGCTGAAACTTCTCGAAATTTTGAGTTTGATCCTCAATACGCTCGAGGAGGAGGGATTCGTAGCTTTGACCTGCTCCGCTAGAACGTCGAGGTGATAGGAATTCGGAGAGAAGAGATCCGTAACTTTGATCTTCTCACCGAAACTTCTTGGAAAGGTTGATCCCCAATACACTCAAGGAGGAGGGATTAGTAGTTTTGTCCTGCCCCCTTGAGACTTTGGAGTGACAAGAATTCAGAAAGAAGAGATTCGTAACTTTGATCTTCTCACTGAAGCTTCTCAGAAAGGTTGATCCTCAATACACTCAAGGAGGAGGGATTAGTAGTTTTGTCCTGCCCCCTTGAGGCTTCGAGGAGATAAGTCTGAATTTTTCAATTTGCTTCCCTACTATCTTCAGGAAGACTTCAATCTTTAGACTGCTCCGCTGGAACAAAATCTGAACTTCGATATTGTTGTACTATTTTTTTTGAGGAACCTGTCCTGTAGAGTATGCTTATGTTTATGCAAATGATGAGGATGTTATGATCGAGATGACTCAAATGCTCCTACCTATATGTGTTATGGATGACATTTACCTGAATGCTGAATGTCATGAGAATGATGATTTTTTTCAGTGTAAAAATGACTAGGATGTAATGATCGCAATAAATCAAATGCTCCTAACTGGATGCGTATGAATGCATGAGAAAGACCCCTTTTATGGTTTGGGTTGTCATTGCTCATAGTTCAGCAAGGTTCTATCACTGATGCACTACGATTGCTTTCTTGTTCAGCAGATATCTTTGACAGGAAACCCAAAGAAACGATCATATTCTATTAGCAAGTTTGCCCCGCTGTAATTTCATTGTCCCTTCCACTGTACCCTCTGAGACATAAAGTTCGTACCTCTTACCGCAACCTCAGGAGAGTAATATTTGTTTTCTTCTAACCCTCTTGCTGCGACTCTGAGGTATAGGATCAATCACTGTTTACTGGGTATAATGGTATCATGACTTCATTATGTACCTGGATCGGCATTGCTCATTATTTGTCAAGGTCGTATCACGGACGAGGTGTCTTGGTCTTTGTTCAAATAGATGATCATTTTTTCTCCAACATTTCAAAACCTTAGGTGGAATGAATTTTGAACAATAGTCATGTTTCAGGTCCTTGTATTATTCAGAGGCTTTCAGAGTAATATATAGAACTCCTTTTATGAAAGTATTATTAGTTTCGTAATCATTATTTCAATGTAAAATGCCCAGAAAGGATTATAAGGAGGAAATTGATTGGGAGTATAGCTCGAAACAAAACAGGTTAATCCAAACTGGCAAATGCAAACAAGAAAGAAATTCATTGAATAAGATAATCGCAAATTACAAATTTAAAATGGGTAGAATGGAAATTAGGTGCCCCAGATATCGCAGCCTAAGCTTCTCTGCCTGAGCATTTGGAAGACCATTTTGAGTTTGATATGTGCTTAGGAGATCTTGAGTATTTTGTTGATGCACCGAGATGCAACATACCCCTTCCTTGTCTATTCAAGTGCAGCGGGGTTTTTCCCTCACAGTTCAAGCCGCCTTTTTCAGGTTTTCGACTCAAATCCCTTTTGGTCTCAAAGCGCCCTTCGCGGGTTTTCGCCTTGGCCTCTCCCCCCCCTTTTTTTCTTTTTTTTTTTTTAGGGAATCAAGGTGTCCTTGGCTGGTTTTTGTCTTAGCTTGTTCAAGCGAAGTATCTTTTGACTGAATCTGAATTCACAGGGTTGGGCAAGCTTTTCCCATCCATTTTTCGTTAGAATCAGTGCACCTCCGGAGAAAGCCTTCTTCACCACGTACGGTCCTTCCCAATTCGGCATCCATTTTCCTCTGAAATCCTTCTGTATGGGGAGGATCTTTTTCAGTACCAGGTCTCCCTCGTAAAACTCTCTTGGGCGAACTTTTTTGTCATAGGCTCGCATCATACGCTTTTGATATATCTGACCGTGACGAATAGCCCTTAGCCTCTTTTCTTCGATTAGGTTCAATTGATCGTATCGAGCCTGAATCCATTCGGCTTCATCCAGCTTTACTTCTTTCAAAACCCGAAGAGAAGGTATTTCCACTTCAATGGGTAGGACTGCCTCCATCCCGTAGACCAGTGAGAAAGGTGTTGCCCCGGTAGAGGTTCTGACGGACGTTCGATAAGCATAAAGTGCGAATGGTAATTTCTCATGCCAATCCTTGTAAGTCTCTGTCATCTTCCCCACTATCTTCTTGATGTTCTTATTCGCTGCTTCCACTGCCCCATTCATTTTTGGACGGTACGGAGATGAGTTATAATGTTTAATTTTGAATTGACGACAAACATCTGCTATCGTGCTGTTGTTCAAATTCAATGCGTTGTCTGATATTATCCTTTCAGGCATCCCATATCAGCAAATGATCTCCTTCTTTAAAAACCGACTAACCGCTGATTTAGTGACATTAGCATATGAAGCAGCTTCTATCCATTTCGTGAAGTAGTCAATGACCACGAAGATAAATCGATGACCATTCGAAGCTTTTGGCGAGATTGGTCTGATGACGTCCATGCCCCACATAGAGAATGGCCACGGGGAAGTCATAACATGTAACGGTGAAGGGGGAACGTGAGTCTTGTCCCCGTATATCTGGCATTTGTGACATGTCTTGGCATACTTGATACAATCCCCTTTCCATAGTAGACCAATAATATCCAAATCTCATGATTTGTCTAGCCATTGTGAAACCATTTGCATGTGTTCCGCAAACACCCTCGTGGACTTCTTCCAAAATTTTCTTAGCTTCCACTGCGTCGACACATCTCAACAGTACTTGATCCTTCTTTCTTTTGTACAGGACCTCCCCATCCAGGACATAATCACAGGCTAACCTTCTCAGTGTCCTCTTTTCATTCTCGGTTGCTTGTTTGGGGTATTCGCGATTTCTTACATATCGCAATATATCTTGGTACCAGGGGTGATCGTCCCTTTCTTCTTCCTCTATGTAGCAACAATAAGCTGGGGCCTCATAAACACTCATTTGAATGGGCTTTACATCTTCTTGCTTGCTCGCCTTAATCATGGAAGCTAAAGTAGCCAAAGCATCCGCCATCTGGTTTTCTTCCCGTGGGAGATAACTAAAAGTGATATCGTCAAACTCCTCGATTAACCCCATGACTACCCTTCGATAGTTGATCAATTTGGGGTCTCTTGTCTCCGATTCGCCCTTTAGTTGGTAGATCACTAATGCGGAATCTCCATATACTTCCAGTGCCTTAACTCTACGTTCTATAGTAGTGCGGAGTCCCATGATACATGCTTCGTATTCTGCATATTGTTTGTACAATCAAAATCCAACTTGCCTGTGAACGGGTAGTGAACTCCATTTGGGGATACCAAGACTGCCCCAATCCCATTTCCAATAGCATTTGATGCTCCATCGAAATTCAATTTCCAAAGGCCATCTTTTGCAGTGTCCTCTTCCGTAGCTGCCACATACATTAGATCCTCATTGGGAAAATCAAAGTTCAACGGCTCATAATCTTCTAAAGCTCTGCTAGCTAGAAAGTCGGCTATTGCGCTCCCTTTTACAGCTTTCTGGCTCACATATACAATATCAAATTCAGATAGTAGAATTTGCCATCTAGCCATCCTTCCATTCAAAGCGGTTGCGTCCATCATATACTTTAGGGGGTCTAACTTTGAGATTAGCCAGGTCGTGTGATACAACATGTATTGTCTCAATCTCTGAGTCGTCCAAATCAATGCACAACACAGTTTTTCGATTGGCGAATATCTCATTTCGCACTCAGTGAATTTCTTACTGAGGTAGTATATCGTCTTTTCTTTTCTTCCTGAATCATCATGTTGACCCAGCACACATCCCATAGAGTGATTAAGCACAGTTAGATATAGGATTAATGGCTTGTCTGGGCGTGGAGGTGACAGTACTGGAGGGTTTGACAGGTACTGTTTGACCCTATCGAAAGCTTCCTGACATTCGTCATTCCATACGCCTGGGTTATGTTTCTTCAAAAGACAAAATATGGGATCGCATTTCTCAGTTAACTGTGAGATAAACCGAGCAATGTAATTTAGTCTTCCAAGGAAACCTCGAACTTCTTTTTCAGTGTGCGGCGGAGGCAATTCTTGTATAGCCCGGACCTTGTCTGAGTCGATTTCGATCCCCTTCTTACTGACTATGAAGCCCAACAGTTTGCCAGATCTAGCTCCAAAGGTACATTTCGTAGGATTGAGTCTCAATTGGAATTTCCTTAACCTCAGAAATAGTTTCTGCAAAACTTGGATATGTTCTTCTTCCGTTCTAGACTTTGCAATCATGTCATCCGCATAAACCTCAATCTCTTTATGCATCATATCGTGGAACAAGGTCACCATGGCCCTTTGGTATGTAGCTCTTGCATTTTTCAACCCAAATGGCATTACTTTATAACAGAATGTGCCCCACAATGTTATGAAGGTAGTCTTTCCCATATCTTCAGGGTGCATTTTTATCTGATTGTATCCGGAGAAGCCATCCATGAAGGAAAATAGTGAAAAGCCTGCTGTATTATCTACTAGAGTATCAATATGAGGCAAAGGAAAGTTATCCTTTGGGCTAGCCTTATTTAGGTCTCTATAATCCACACACATTCGTACCTTCCCGTCTTTTTTAGGGACAGGCACGATATTGGCTACCCATTCTGAATATTTGATCTCTTGCAAGAATCCAGCGTCGAACTGCTTTTGGACCTCTTCCTTTATTTTCAGCACAATATCTGGTCTCATCCTTCGGAGCTTCTGCTGAATTGGCTTGTAATCCCTCCTTATGGGTAAGCGGTGTACTGCTATATCAGTGCTTAAACCAGGCATATCTTCGTAAGACCATGCGAAGACATCCTTGAATTCCTGCAATAATTTGATAAGATTCTGCCTTGTTTCCCCGGCTATACATGTTCCAATGTTTACCGCTTTCCCTTCCTCCAACATCACAGTCTCTACTGCTTCCTTATGAGGCCGAATTTGTCTCTCCTCCTGCTCTACCATTCTTAACAAATCAGGAGACAGGTCACCGTCCGTGTCATCTTCAAAATCCTGTAATTTTCCTAAGCATATGTCTTGCTCAAAAGGATAATTCGAATCCAAGGCGGCGTTGCTCAAGTCATTGATATCCAGGGACCTATTACAGTTTAAGAAAATACGGGCGGAATGAATGAATTTGTAAATGGACAATTGTATGTATGATAATGACGAAAGAATGATTGGAAAACAAAGAAAGGAAATGTTTGCTTCAAATGATGGTGAAAATGCACTTCATTGATATAATAATACTTGAACATGCGCCTATTTCACAAAAGAAATCTTGTTGCTCTTAGGCTTAAAGCAACAAGTGTGTCCTGGACATTACTCTGAATAAGCCCTAAATACTACAGGGATTTCCTCTGCAGTCCAATTGTTCAAAACGCTTCCCAATTCGTAAGGCTAAATATTTGACAAGACTTCTCCTTCAGCTGCCTCCTCAGATATGGCACTAATGTAGACATCACTCATCATTGCTGCGATGTCCTCTTCCTTCCGTGTTTTCGGCTCAAAGTGAATTACCCCTCCTGTCACAAAGGTTTTGGATATGTGCGGGATTATCATGGGTTCCCACTTGGTTTCCTTTCCACTCAAACGAGCGCGTCTTCTTTCCTGCCTCCTTTCTAAATCCTTCTTCTTTTGTCTTGCATCTGGTCTGAATCCCAGGCCAAAACGATCTTGTTTCTCTCTCAACATCGGGGCTGCCATTCTCCCCTGAAGGTACTTTCCCAGTCCTCTTCCCGGTAAAGCGCCTTTCCCCACAGTCATGTTCAATCCCATCCTTGTAGTCTTGGAGATTCTTGGTTTCAAGATTTTGTTTCCTTCCATAATAAAAGTTGCGTTCACAAACTCGAGAGATCGGAAGGAACATTCAGCTGCCTTGTCGTTTGTCTCCAAGTAGGGCATATCACTGGTCACGGTTGCAATAATGTCCTCCTCAGCTTTTATCGTTACCAGCCGGCCATCCGCTATTAACTTCACCTTCTGATGTAACGATGAAGGTACTACCCCTGACGAATGTATCCATGGTCTCTCTAATAGGCAGTTATAGGAAGGTTCGATGTCCATCACCAGAAAATCTACTTCGTAAGTGGTTGGGCCAATTAGTAAGGGTACCTCGATCCTCCCTATGACCCTTCTTTGGGAGCCGTTAAATGCCCTTACCACGCTCTGGCACTCCTTCATGTGCGAACTGTCCACCAGTAATCTGTTTAGGGTGGACAAGGGCAATACATTTAATGCAGACCCGTTGTCTATCAAGACCCCTAGTAGTATGTGCCCTTTGCATCTAGCAGTAACGTGCAAAGCCTTGGTGGATCCTCTACCACCTGGTGGTATTTCATCATCATTAAAATAAATGAAGTTGTCTGCACTTATGTGGCTGATCAATTGATCCAATTTATTAACCGAGATGTCGCTAGCGACGTAGGTTTGTTTAAAGCTTTCATCAGCGCGTTCCTATGCACTTCTGAGCATTGAAGCAAAGCCAACACGGATATGCGCGCTGGTTGTTTGTGCAGCTGTTCTACTACACAATATTCACTGTGTTTCAGAAACTTCAGGAACTCTTTAGCCTCTTCCTCAGTCACTGGTTCCTTGGTCCTCAGCTCGGGCTCAGCTGGCTTTCCTTTTTTCTGTTCCACCATTGGAGCTTTCCCTTTTATTTAGTCGTAGCGTCTCCCGCTTCGAGTACGGAAGCCTTCATCTGAATCCTCCTTCGTCACATTAGTCGAGCTCTTTTTTTCTGTGACTGCTACATTACACTCATAGTTCCAGGGAACTTCCTTGCTATCTTTGTAAGCGAAGGCAGTGGGCCTCCGTATTATTACTTTCGGTGTTACCCGTGTTCCCGCCTCATTGCTAGCTGAATTCTCCTTTTTGGGGACTGCTACATCACACCCATGATTCCGAGGAGCCTCTCTATTATCTTCAACGACAGTGGGCCTCCGTATTACCACTCTCGGCGCTACCTGCGTCCCTGCTTTATCACTTTTGGGACGTGAAATAATGATCATCGGAAGGCTAACTTTCGAACTTTTTACTGTTGACTCTGACGCGCATATGCTCCTATCTTCTGTGCCTTCATCATAAAATTCGACTTCTTTATTGTTCATTAAGTTTTGCACCAGAGTTCTGAATTCTCCACAAGTCTGAATCTCATGTCCCAACTCCTGATGGTGCTCACAATAATTTGTCAGCTCTCCTTGACTCTTTTCCGCAATAATTAATCAATGTTTGACCATTTCCTTCCAGACCCATCTTAAGGGAGTCCTAACCTCCGCGACATTTGTTTTGATTCTTTTTTCTGAACTTTCGCTAATTGCGTTGATTCCGCCTTTAGCGTGATTGGGTAAAGGATTTGTTACGTTTGGCATGTCATCCAACTCGACCACACCCATGTTGATAAATTTCTCTACCAATTTCTTGAAAGCCAGGCAGTTCTCTATTGAGTGCCCCGTGATTCCTGCATGGTATTCACACTGTGCATTCGAGTCGTAGCACTTGGGATACGAAGGTTGCATTGGTTTTAGATGATAAAGGAACACAATATGCGCGTTGAACAGGGTTTGATACATCTCCTTGTACGTCATCAGAATCGGCGTGAATTGAAGTTTCTCATTATTTAGTCTTGAGGTGCCAGGTTCTTTCTTGGGTAACCCCTGTTGCCCCGTGGCCGCTGCTTTCGGTTGATTAATGGTGATTGACTTCGGGTGTCCTATGCTCGCGTTATTCACCTCACTTTCTTTCTTCCTTGGGGGTATTTTTTTGGCACTTTCCCCCGTCTCGATCCCTCCACTTTTTATAATGTTCTCGATCATTTCTCCAGTCGTTACGATGTCCGAAAAGCTCCGGGTTGCACTTCCTATCATATGCATGAGGAATAGGGCTTTCAGTGTGCGAATGAAGAGCATTGTGGTCTCTTTCTCCAGAAGTGGTGGCTAGAATTGGATGGCAACCTCCCTCCACCTCTGTGCATATTGCCTAAATCTTTCGTTCCCTTTCTTTTCCATGTTTTGAAGAGTGATCCTATCGGGGGTCATGTCTGTTACGTGACTGTACTGCTCCAAGAATGCTTGAGCCAAATCATTCCATGAACCAATTTTGGCACGACTCAACTGATTGTACCATCTGGCTGCAGCTCCCACCAGGCTATCTTGGAAACAATGGATTAGCAGTGGGTCATTATTAGTGTAGCCCATCATCCTTCTACAAAACATAGTAATATGGGCCTCTGGGCAGCTTGTCCCATTGTACTTTTCGAACTCAGGCATCTTAAAATTGTACGGGAGCACCAAGTCGGGGACCAAGCTTAAGTCATTGGCATCTATTCCCCGACGTTTACCGGCATTTTCTATAGCTTTGAATTTCTCCTCCAACCACTTATATTTATCCTCTAGCTGCTTTGGTAGTTTTAATTTTTCCCTTTCAGCCATCTCATCCAAATCAGGGACGTTGGGATTGATCGGACTTTCTCCTGGGTTGGTACCCGAACCCGTCGGGAGGTGCATCGGTATTGCGGTATCAGCCTGATATTGTGACCTGATAGTGACAGATGCCCTTTGGGGATACGTATCTAGTGGCGCTTGGGTGTTCAGCGGGGTAAAAGAGGGGTTATCATTATCGTTCCCTGAGCTGGTGGCAATGCCCTTCTCCTTCTCTCGTTCTTTAGACATCAATTGCGCCAGCTGGTTCATCATGTTATTCTGGGATTCTTGCATCCGCTCCATCATATCCTGCTGGGTTTTGGCCAGCTGCTCCTGTAATTGTGCTTGTCCTTTCATTTGATCCTGGATTTCTTTTTGCATCTGTTCTAGTATTTCCATTCTTTGATCCATTATTTTTGTTTTGCCTCTTGTACCGTAGTGATGTTCCAGGGTAACTGCCATAATTTTAGGGTCCTTTTGTGAGATTCAATGTGTATGATGCAATGTAATGCTGATGTATGCAAAAATGTTGATTCCAATTCAATTTCCATTAGAATAGCTTTCTCTAGAAAACAAGTTTCTTCACATAAAATGAATTACATATAAGGCCTGGCCCTAATACTTAACGCCTTGACTTCCTCGAGAAGCCAAGCTAACTCTCGACCCCTCTCTGACTCTAACTCGTACATCAAACCTAATACGTCAGCTCGAACTGCCATAGTTTGCAAGTGATCCGCCACCCCTCGTATTTGAGCCACGACTTCTCCCATGATGTAATCCTGGCTTCTGACTTGGCTCTGAGAGTGATGCAGTTGTTGCTTCCATCGCTCCTCATTGGCTTCAAAAAGTTCTTCCCGAAGCTCATAGCCATGTAAGGCAGATTCTAGCTCTTCAATTCTTGCTTTCATTTCTTCAATTTTGCTCAGACTAGCCTTTAATTCGGCTATGGAATTACGGCCACGATACTGATGCAGTAACCTTTCCAATTCTGACACCCGCATTTTTAATTTCTCTTTTTCCTTTTGACTTTCCATCAAATTCCTTTTTAGGGCATCTTCTCGCTCATAGGTATCTCGGACTTCCTTTCCCCACTGGCTCGCTCTGTTCTTTTCTTCCTTAATTTCTTGATGCCATTGCTCTGACATTTTTCCAAGTCGGGCAATTCTCATCGACCTTCGTAGCTTCTTGTAGTCAGTCTTCAAACCATCCAAATCTTCTTCAGCTTTAGTCTTCCCTTTCCTCCACTTCTCGGCTTCTAGTTTTTGAATATCGACATCCAAACCTAGCTGTATTTTCTCTTCCTCTAGTTGTTCTATTCTTTTCTTTAATTCCTGGTTCCTTTCTTCGAAGTCCTGTTTGATGATTTCAAGCTCAGAAGGGATCACCCGTAAGTGCTCTTCTAGTGATCGGGTGTCTTCTTGGTCTGACGTGGGGATGTTATCATTGATTCTTTGACTTCGCCATCGGTCATACTCAGGGGTCGTCATCAGATTGGCAGCGAACCTTTTCATTCTATGAATTCAGCTCCAGGCATTTGATATCTCACGAACTCTCCTCTTGTAATTTTCTCCTTTATATTCAAACACGCACTGGGCCAACCCTTGTGTTGGCGGTGTAAATTGTCTCGACCTGTACTGTCTTAACACGAAGAGAGGAGCGTACCCGGCGGCTCCCTATATTCTGAGCATGGGGACATAATCAAGGTCTCCACATTTATATAAGATTTCGTCAGGAATCATCCAAGGAGTTCTCCACTCTACATCTTCTTCTTGTAGGCTTTGTAAAATCATCATCCAACTTTCTTCCGTGATATCGTTTCGTCTAGGCGTTGCTACCATATTTTTTAGCGGAGAATAATCCTCGGTGAAGATTAGACACGATACCTTTTCCGTTTTCCAAAAATGACCGTGAAACCATGCTAGTAAGAGTTGGGCGCAACCGATGAATCTCCCTTCGCCCGCTCTTCGGCACGTGCTTAGAGACCTAAAGGTCTCAGCGAGAATCGCAGGAATAGTGATCCCTCTGTCTAATTTGTCAAATAGATTAGACACCGCCTCATCCACATATCCTAGAGCTTTGGGGAAGATGACCAATCCATAAATGCTCAAAGCTAAAACATCAACCCTCTTCTTTTCCTCAGGATGTGCTATGATCAAATCCCTCAGATTCCTCCAAGGTATGCACTTGTAATCTCCCTTTTGTTTTGTCCGGGCCGTAACCCACTGCTCGCTCATCCCTGTAATGTTCATCAGCTTTTTTGTGAATGTAGGGACATTAACGGCTCTCAAATAAGCCTTATCAGTTTGAATTCTTAGGCAGCAGATCAGGGCTGTATACTCCTCTATGGTAGGAACCAAATCCACTTTCCCAAAAGTGAAGCAACCGTACGCAGGATTCCAAAACTGGGCCATTGCTTGAAACAAGTGCTGGTCTACCTTGATGTCAAGTAAATAAGGCAAATCACCATAATGATAGTAGAATAGCTGCTTGATCCTGTCGTCCCACTGACTCCAGATTTCCCTCATTTCTTCAAGATTATTTTGAGTTACGCTGATGCGTGTGTAATCCCACAACTCTGATATGTACCCCTCTGTAAGGCTATCCCCTTTTTCTCGTTTTACTGTCTCGGCCCATATCCGGACAGCCGCATTGTCTTCCACTTTATCAAGAAACCCCTTCTCCATGATAAGCTACCTATTCAGCAATCGAACGGGAATCAACACCCTTTTGATGCATATGCCATGAAAAAAATGAAGATAAAGCAAGTCATTATTTTGTACACAATAAGCAGCAAATGAAATACTTAATCGGGTAACCACTAGGGTTTGGCATGGCTCTATCTAGGGTGGTTCTTACGGTTCGCTATATGGGGTTCGGTTCTAGAGTAAAGGTACCTGAACCAGCAGATTCCTCAATCCTCACCCATTATAAGCTCATACGGACCGAGTTTGGTTCAGGGGAATACATTTCCCTATGGCTGCACGGAGATGAAAATCTCACGAAGACATATGTACAGATGTATCCCGAAAGTGATCCACTATCTTGCACGGAGGTGAAAACCTCACGAAAGAGTAGCTTCTCACTCCCACTTAAAAGGGTGCGACCCAACGGCCATGCAATATGATGAAACAATATTATACGAGACTCGAACCACATGATCAGATAAGATGACGCAAGCAAATGCAATAAAAAGAATCGTATTTTTCGAATCAAATTTTCGACCTTCGACAAAAGGATAGAAATTAATCAATTTACGGCCTGACTCTCTTTCAAATCCCCAGTGGAGTCGCCAAGCTGTTGAAACCATTTTTTTCAGTTTTTAGAAATGGGGATCGACTTGGGTTTTGAAAATAAAACGAGGAGTCGCCACCGATTTGTATTTGGTGTGATCGGATCACCTTTGTTTTAATAAACATTTTGATTTATTAAAATAGTGTTTTTGATCCACGAAATCCGAAAAAAATGGGTTCGGGAGTCGGTTACGTGCGAGGAAGGGTTAGCACCCTCGTCACGCCCAAAATTGGTACCAAATTGATCAATTATTGTCCTTATGTCGAAAGTTGAAAACTGTGAAAATTTTTTTAAAAATATGATTCCTTTAAAAATATTTGAATTTTTTCGAATTGAATATCAAGATTTTCTCGTTCCGAAGGAATAAAATATCACATCCAATACTTTAGGACACGATAATTTAAATCCTTGAACCCAAGATCGTCTCGTGGTTTTCTCGAATTAAACATCAAGATTTTCTCGTTCCGAAGGAATAAAATATCGCATCCAATACTTTAGAACACGATAATTTAAATCTCGAATCCAAGATCATCTCATGATTTTTCGAGTTGAATACCAAAACTTTCTCATTCCGAAGGAATAAAAAATCACATCCAATACTTTAGGACACTATAATTTAAATCCTCGAATCCGAGATGAATATCGCTTTATTTTGAAAACCTTAAATAAAGTGTTAGTTTTGCAAAAGTGTATTTTTAACAAAAATTCATGTGACAACATTGTATTCACATTATCGAACATACATATTGAAAACAATTATGATATGCTAACATTTAATATAAGCAATGAAGAAATAATAACGAGAGATGCGATGAATAAGAATTCCTATGCTAGGGCAATTACTAATGTTCGATGAAGTAGAGACAAATACAATAAACAATGAAAAAATATAAACATATTCCATGCAAGTTTAAATAATGAACAGAGACATTCATATGATATAAACGATGTAGGCAATGCATAAAACAAAAGAATATACAGTGATTTTAAATAAATGAATATAAAACTATATATATAAAAAAACAATATAAACAGAAATATATTATATAGCATAAATAAATTTTAGCTGAAAATAATATAAAATATAATACGATATAATATGCAATTTAAGACATATAATGTATAAAAAAATTAATGAAAACAATTTTGAGCTAAATAAAGGTAATAAACAATAATTAAGAAATACATATATATTTATACCTTTGGTACACTAATATAAAAATAATAAATAATATGGACAATTTAATATAACATAAAATAATAAAATAAAGTAAAAGTCGGTAATAGTAATGGCAAGTGATAAGCAAATGATAATATATACATATATGTATAAAAGTAATATAATAGTAGTAACAATAATAACGAAAATACTAATAATAATAATACCTAATATGTACATTATAATAATATAAATATAGCAATAATAATAATGATAATAATAATAATAGTAGTAGTAAATAGTTAGTAAAAAATGGTGAAAATGATAATAAAGGTACTAAATTTAGAGGGAAATGAAGTTAAAGGGGCGAATTTAAAACAAGAAAAGGGATTAGGGGGTCTAATGTGATGCGCGCGAAAGCAAGGGGGTGGACGGAGAATACCCCCTTTTCCCAAAACACCGTGTTTCGTAGGGGACTAAATTGAATTCAAAGTAAAACGTATTGGGCAAATTTGAAAACAATAAAAGAACTGGATTAAAGGAAGGTGAAACGCGGAAGGGCTTGTGGCGCAATTATCCCGTCGAAGGGAAAACGCGCGGACCCTGACCTGGGTCGGGTTGTGTGCGCGGGTTGGGGCCTGAACGGCGTCGTTTTGGCGCCTGGGCTCCCAACCCCAGAACAACGCCGTTTTGATCTACTATAAAACCTTTTTTTTTTCTTCTTTTTCATTTGTGCTGCAGTTTCTTTTTCTTTAAAAACAAAAGGGGAATCCCTTTTCCTCTGCTAGGGTTTTCAACCCTAGCTTGCGCCGCCGCCAGGGGGTCTCCGGCCGCCGTGGGATCCGCAAGAAGGTATTCCTTTCTTTTTTTATTTTTTTTTTGATGTTATATCAATATATATAAACCCCTTTTTGAAGAAAATGAAGAAAATAAACTTATAGGCTTAGTTTTCGAAAAAAAAAATCAACCTTGATAATGCTTTTTCTTCGATTCTGTTATCTGCTCGTACGGGTCTCCGATTACAAGGGTTTGTCTTTTGATTGAAAGTTTTTCTTCTTCTATTCTATTGATTGAAAAAGGTGAAAAAGAGCCCCTTTTACACTGATTTTGAACGGCTTTATAGCCGAGAGGTACAACCTCTTTACTTATTCTATTATCCTACTATTTGTTCCATGCTCCTCTGCTTCTTCATTTTTTTGTCTTCTTTGCAAGGCACGGGCAAGGCCTGCAGGCGACGGAGGTCGAGGCGTATGGGCGCAGATGAGGCCGAGGCGTGTGAGATCGAGGCGTGGGGAAGGGTGCTGGAACGACACGCGTGGGCACGAGGAACAACGTGCGTGTGAGGGACGCGCGGATCCGAAAAGGCGCGCGTGGGAGTGGCAGATGAGGGGGCAGACATGCGGCGGCGTTAGGGACTAGGGTTGTGGCTTGTTTTTTTGTTAACGGGCTTGGGTCTGTTATTGTTTGGGTTTGCCTTGATCTGGGTCCGTTTTAGTCACTGGGCTTAGGGTTTGGACTTTTAATTGGGTTTAAATTTGGGCTTGGTTGTTGGGTTAGCTAATTTGTTTGTACATGGACTGCTATTAGTGGACTTCTAAATTTTTTATTTTATTTTTTTATGGGCTCCGGGTTTTGTAATTGGGCCGGGCAAAAATTGGTCATTACATACTTAATGGGACTAATTTCAATAAATGGAAAAGACACTTATAGTGCTTGGTTGTATGAACATAGACATTACACTAAGGGAATAACAACCCGCACCTCTCATTGCAGAAAACACCCCTTATGTTATAAGAAATTTTGAGAGGTGGGATTGTTCAAATTGCATGGGTCTAATGACCATGAAGCACAACATTTCAAAAGCCTTTACCAGCAAAGAATCTGAAAAGATTGCTCAGGTGAAAGTTTCTTTGACGAAATTGAGAAAATTTTGCTAAAAATGGTAAGGTTGAAATGACATCATTTATAACTTCTTTGATATCTATAAGGTATAAGCTAAACAGAGATAATGATGCGAATGGGCCTAGGGCCCATTTAGCCCAAATCTAGCCACAGATATGAGATTCACATAGACCAGTTCACTATCTACTACACAATCATACAATTTATTCATTTGGGCCCACTTGGCCCAAGGCAGCCTAGACTCATGATAACACTCATGAGGGCCTCAACTATCGCGTTGAAGCTCCCACACATGCGCTCGCGCGCTCGTATGGCTACCATCGCCGTGTGACCGGCATTTCGGCATTTGCCGCTCTACAGCTAGAGTAGGGTGAAATACACACCTGATAGGAATCTGGAGTTAATCCGTGCTCCGACCACTCCTGACCCAAACGCCAACCAAGGTGTGCTTACTCTCCTCATAGATTGCTCTATTTAAAGCCGGCTTCTCACCTTCCCTCTTGCTAGCTTCCCGATGTGGGATCCCTTCTTCAGCAGAGTTTAATTCCAACACAAACTCTGGCCTTCCTAACTTAGCAAACTAAATATCCCTTTTTTCTTGCGATGAGATTCGAACTCAGACTCCCCTGTAGCATAATCCACGCCGCTAGCCACTAAGCCACAAGCTCCTCTTGTGTCTAAAATCATGCGCAACTAATGTCTAAGTTCACTTAAAAAATAAATCAAAATGAAATGTAAGCACCAAGACTTGAACCTTGGATCCCTTGCTTCCTTGTGTGGCGTCATTCCCTTGTCTCCTATGTGGCACCATTTGCCACTAGACCACAACTCCTTTTGTGTCATTTTTCTCCACATTTTATTCTTAAAGCCTATTTACTAACCCCCAGGGTTTTACTCACCTATAACCAAAATTTTCCTAAAGCCCAGGTTTGATCCCGGGACTTCATAGAAACCCCCTAACCTTCCAAAATCACACACCTAATAGGACCAACTTGCATTAGTGTCGTTCTCCTGTTCTAAAAAAATTTAAACACTCCCCTGGTCAAGGCCCAATAAGCCTAATTCTACTCGGCCCAAATTCGGGTCGTTACACGCCCCAAAAATCTCGAAACTCTAAATTAATGGGATTGAATAGGATTGAGCTTAGTGGGTTGTTTGCATGTATGTAAGCTTATTTGGGCTTTATATATGGGTTCAATCTTAGTATCCAATAGCTGCTAAAACGTACATAAAACTTAAACACAAAATTGCAACCGTGGACAAGTCATAAGGTTAAGGTGTGGTAATGGGTATATGTATGTCTAGGATTGGATCTAGAGAGAGCTTGGTACTTAAGCGGTCTCAATGACCCATCTCCTCTTTTCTGGAATCCTACCTGGTGCATAGTGCCTGTTCACTTTGACCGATGGGGATTTGTTAATGGGCCCAAGTAGGTACTGAATCCACAAAACTTAAGAATGATCAAAATGCCCATATGGGTAAAAATGACTAAAATACCCTTAGTCTAGAAAATTACCAAAGTACCCTCGATTTGGAAATTTACGAAAATACCCCTGGGTAGTGAAATGACTAGAATCCCCCTAAGTGCTTAATGTGTGAAAATGTGTGTTGCATTCATAAAATATATGTTGCACTTGGGGTAGGTTTTGATGATACGGAGGAAGATATGTGAGGATCGCATAGTCGTTTGACGACCGTGGATCCACCGGTAGCTTTAAGTCCATTATATGTTTAGCAGCTTTGCTGCAACATTGAGTAGTGCCGTTGTTGGTGCTACCTTTAGAGTGTAGAGATGGGTGGGTTGATATTTATATCCACACAGGAGTGTAGAGTTGGATTCGGGGTGGGTGCATTGCATTCATGTGATATTGATAGGGCTTAGGCCCAATGTGATATTTGCATGTTGATTGGATTACCGAGGGTCATACACACTGAGTTTCGAAACTCACACCCTTTTTATTAAATGTTTCAGGTGATCCTCAGTAGACGACTCAACGTTGAAGAGGACTCGGAGATGGCCACACTACAAGATACTTAGAAGTTTTCTTTATTTTTTTCAAAAGACATGTTTTTAGTTGCTTTATTTTTGTTGGTTGTAATAAGGTCTTGTACTCCGATTTGACTTTAGATTTTGTGTTTTGTTATCATTGTTCAACTGTTTACTTAATTGTTAAACTTAAATAAATTTTCTTAAGTTTAAACATAGTTTTCGGAATACCTAAAAACATAGGCTTTTATCATTACTTAGCAAGATTCAAGGATTTTGAGCTTTTAGGCCTGAAATTTTAACTTAGCAAAATCGTTTTGAATTATGCCTTTGATGTGACATTCTTGAATTCATCCATAACGTCTGGGCCAGGTCTGGGGGTGTTACACCAAATCATCAACGCGATTCTTAACACCATCCGAGGAGAACAAAAACGTTTCAAAACTTTCAAGTGTCTTACCTTTATGAGCAGGAAAATAAAGATCATTTTTACCTCGCTCAATCAACACAAACCTTCGCTCCTCGGGGGTATAATGTGTCGAAACTTCGCGGTGGAGTTAACCATTTCCAAATGAAAAACGAACTTCATGTACAACCACAGAAATTGTTTAAGGAACGAATTTAAATTGAAAATAAATTTGGCAAATTTCGTTACCTTATTTAAAAACCAAATATCAAACAAATAAAAATTGTTCGTACAAAATTGAGGATACTGGATTTTCCCACAAAACGAACCAAGACAGATTCCGGGTTTAAACACGCGAGTTTGATTACTTATGCCGAAACGTAGCAAATGGTTCATTAAGTCAAACATGTCAAACCAAAAGGATTTTTGCAGACACGGCAACATACAATCAAAACTCTTTTCATGCTTCAAAACAGATTTGCAAAAACTCGAGGATTTTAAACAAGGTAGTGAATGATTCACATAATCACCACAATCGAATAAATTGAGATGCTTATATGAAAATACGTTGTCACACATAATCGAGTTTCGCATTTGACAATTAAACATTCACCTTCAAACTTGTCAACGAAAAGATTCGTGTTAGAAAAGCTCGTCTCACCATCATTTGAAATTTTAATAATAATTGAAGAAGGAAAATTAACCATTCCTTGGCACGAAGCTTCTACAAAGATGAAGTCATCGATAAAATGTTTACACACATTCAAGAAAGATAGTGGAAGTTCAAGTGCTAGGTGATCCTTACCTAACTTACCTTCGGGCTCATATAGTTTGATTTCATCTTCAACCTTACCTTTCTCGGTCATGCGAAAATGTCGCTCATCAGGAAGGTATTGAAGTTGATATTCACCACATGGATTTTTAGGCACCTGAAAAGAAGGAACAGAACAAGAGCAACTCTCGTGTGGGTTAGTTAAAACATTACTCTCTTTTTCTTGTTCTCACTCACTATCTTCATTTTCTTTCGTTTCTTTTTCACGTTCTTTTTCGAGTTCTTTCTCTTCTTGCTCACATTTTTTTCAACCTCAATCTCGTCTTTCTTTTTCTCACTCTCACATTCTTTTTCAATTTCTTTTTTGATTTCTTTTTCTTTTTCACTTGCTTTTTCTTTTTGTTCTTTTTTATTTTTATTACAACATGAGGACGATACAAAATAATAAAAAGATAATTGTTTTGCTCAAAGAAAGAGAAAGTATTCTCATAGATATCTCGATCAACTCTTCGGGAGCAGTTCTCCGTGCGTGATGTCTTTGAAGCATACGAAGAATAATTCGTACTTTCTCGTTCGGCATCTCGAAAGATTTTTGACTTGAAGTTTGCTACTCTTTGTCTCAAAAGCCTTGTTGAATAGGAGCCTTGATAAGAGTCTCTTCTCGAGTAGTGTCGTGATGATCTTAACTCCGTTTCTCGACTTGGTGGAGTTTGCTTCCGTCGGGCCTTTTCCTCCACTCAGTCCAACCGCTTTTGTAATGGACCTAGTTTTGTCAAACATTCGGTCCATCTCTTTCACCAAGTATTAAAATTCATTGGCTGAAAATTCTTCTTGAGACATGACTATTTACTGAAAAGAAGAAATATTAAAAAGAACAAAAAATAGAAAATTAAATACCTCACAAAGTCACTCGGAAAGAAATAACAGATTTTCACTCACTCGTGTTTGCACTCGTTTTTAAGGCTTTTTCTTCACTCAAATAGACTCGTACTCTCTTGACTTTTTCTGCTCAAGTTTGCCTCTCAAAGTTCTCCAAGGACTACTTAGATGAACCATTACCCGTTGGGGAATCGGTTTGCAAAAGTGATGTTGGGTTGGGTGAGGAATTGATGTTGGGACAAAGGGTAAGCTATCAAACAAAGACAGAGGGGTTAAGTGTGGCCGAAGATCTTGTTAGCAACAATGAATTTTGGGGTAGAATAATTCGTACAACTAACTTCTTTCCTCTTTTTTTTTTTATATATATACTTTCGATTTTTTTCACTAAATCAAATTTTGCACTTTTCAAATAAATATATTCTCTCTTTTTAAAAAAATCGATTTTTTTCAACTAAATACAATCCCAGGAACCCCAAAAACACCGATACTTACTTTAATTTTACCAGCTCTGATACTAAATAATACGAACCCGAGTTGTAGAAGTAATCTGGGTCGTAGTTGTGCCCGATCGTAAATTGAGTAAGTCTGAACGGTTTGCAAAATAGGCTTGGGATATAAGAAAATAAGCTGAAAAGGATGGTTTTTAAAAGGCTAAGGAAACAAGGATATGGTTTGGCTAGGGTTCGAAGAGTGAACCAACACAATATGCTTGTGTCGACCCGAAACTTATATGAACACTTAGGAAGGAAATGATGATGGAAATGGGTAGATAATTTGATTAACCGAGACCCACTACCTATGCGAGATAGGAACCTCCGGTATGGGTGAACGCCACACTTTTGATAAAGTGATAAGTTTAAGAAAATAAGCAAAGATGGATTGACGCCACAAGGGTTGCTTGATAAGTCAGTTCAGTCTTTGGAGAACGATGAGAGTTGCAACACTCACAAAGTAATCAGAATTCATAAAAGGTTTAAAAAGTTCCTACAAAATGAAATAACCCAAGTATTTATAGCTACATTATAGGCTAGCCGAATGGTCACTAAATTAGCTAAAAAGTCAGCTTTCATTTAGATGAAACTTCCATGAAACTTCCTAGTAATTTCCTTGAAATTTCCTAACAAGCTGGAAATTAATGTTGAGCTGAAAAGGCCTTGGAAAATTCGGCCAAATAATATGCATGGAATTAAATTTACTGCTTTGTTCAGCTGGATAGTCTTGAATATTTTTAATAGCTCCTTGAGTACTCCAATGGCCAATAGTCGAATATAAGCAGCCTCCAAACTTGCTAGCTGATGGAATTAATGTAGGCAACTATTGGCCTTTGCTCTCCATGGAATAGGCACCTATGGAAGCTCAAAATAACAGCTTGGAGTCCATTGAGCTTCACGAAAAGTCATCTTAAAGCAAGAGACATCAGCTCCTTTAATGTCGTCCATGCATTAGCCAAATGCATGTTTTCTTCTTTAATGTTTTCCATTGCTATTAAGCTAGCTAATTCAGCTGAAAAAAACACCAAATAAATTCGGTCAAGACATGTTTAACACACATTAAAACAGCAGTAGCAAAGACAAATTAAATAGCAAAATTCGGCTAGAAGCATTAATTAAAAACAAGAATTAAGCAACCGCACGCCCAACAGCCACCAAGCACCTAGCCGCACGCTCCGCAGCTCACGCCTACCCTTGCTCTTGGGCACCCTACTGCTCATGCTCTAGCCCTCGTATGTCGCTATTGTCCCTTAGCACTCGTGCGCTGCTATTGCCCATTGCTTTAACTCATGTGCACCCTTACTCCCTTTGCACCATGCCACCATCACAACTTGTCGCAACCATCAAAGACATGAACCAATCACTCTCAAACCAACCCTAAACTGACATTATTAGTTTCACATTTTATTTATTTTATTGAGTTCTTAATTTTTATAGAAATATGGTAAGTGTAACGCCCTAAAACCTAGGTATTCATTTTTTTGTATGTTTGTAAAATAAATTCATGTTTTCTTCAGTGGTTAAGTGATTTCGGTGTGTTTGGGAGTGTTTGAGAAGTCTTGGGTTCAAGCCTGGGCTTGTGCAAAAAGTTTTGTTTTTAGGGAATAAACCATTGCCTATAGTTAGTAAGCTTTTAAATTATTGTGGGTAAAAGCAAGACATAAAAAGCATGTTGGTCTAGGGGGTAAGTGGTGTGTTACCCATGCCAGAGGACTGGTGTTCGAATCTTGGTGAGAGCAGTGGAGTATTTATTTCGCTGCTATGTCATGGAGGTGTTGGAGTTTGACTGAAACACTGAAGTGGTTGAGGAGAATTCAAATTGAGTGGTTGAGGGGAGGTGTGATTAGGTGGAAAGGTTTGAGGAGGGATTTTAGGAGAAAATCAAGGGAGATGAGGGGAGAGGGAGAGTTGTGTCGAAAATGGACTCTAGCACTCAAGAAATTCGGCCAGAGAGGTATACTCCACATTTTGGGTTTTTTTGTGCATTTGGTGATTTCTCCCTTTTTGCTTAAGCTTCGTATGTGGTAGGGGTGTTTGCTTCACTTTTGACAACTTTTTCTTTGGCTGATTATACCTTTTCTCTTCTTGTCATCTCCTCTTCTCTCCTTTTCCTGCTATTGGCCGAATACACCCTCTTCCTCTCCTTGCCTTTTCTTTATTTCTTTTCCCAAATATTTCTGACTCTTGCTGTTGTTTCTCCCTGCCAAATCAGTGGTCCTTTGGTCTCTCTCTTTGGACATCCCAGGATATTACTCTTCTGAAAAAGGTGAGCAAACGGTTTCCTTTTCCCTTGGCCGAATCTTCCCCCTCTTTTTACCCTTCCCCTTTCATTTCTTTTTAGTGATTCATTTCTTTCCCTTGCAGTTGACTACTTTCCTCTTCTCTGTTGTTCTGGTTATCATTCTCTAATTGCCGATAAAGTTCTTACACTTCGAAGTGGGTACTTTTCTCGCTTTGTGGGTAAATGGATCATGTTTATTGCACCGCCCTCGGTATTGGGGTCTTGATTAAACCGTTGTGTTACAATTAATAAGAATGTTTAATATTCAGCTTTTAAGTTGGTAATTGGGGAATCTTTGTTGATTGTGATGAGAGCCGAAAGTCTGGAGCGAAGGGTTGTGTTGGTGCTGAATTGTTAAGGGCAGCGTCTAGTGTTCGTAAGGTAAGAGTTCGGTTAATGTGTTAAGATGATGTCTTTCGATTTTAGTTAATTGGTTATTGATTGAGGTGTATAATAAAATGCTATATTGGTCAATTGATAGGTCTTGGGTGCTCAGGAGTGCTTTTGCAAAGAATCGGAACCAGGTGTATGTAAACACTGCTCAAGTCGTAAACCGGCAAAAGCTAAAAAATATGGCAATTGACGCTACACGAGCGTGCGCTCGCTCGTGTGGTAAACCAAATGTGATGAACCATAATATATACATATTTTAATCCCACATTTGGCATACTTTTGGATGATTTATCCCTTGATTTGATGAATTCGATACTCCTAATCTCTTAATTTCATGTTATATACTCAGGAGAGCTTAGGAAGTCGAAAAGAACGAGAAATGGGCCAAAAACGGAGAAAATGGACCAAATTAAGAAATCCACACAGCCTGAAGTTCGCCACACGGCCGTGCCACTTTAGCAGACTCGAACACGACCTGGGGCTCGATTCACACAGGCATGTCCCTGCCGTGACCCGTTTTAATTCTACTCGGAATAGGATACTTGTAGGCCAAGTAAGGCATCCTGAAAGCTTATATAAACACCCTAGAGGGCAACCTAAAGGGGGAGTTCGACAGAAGGCCTCTGTCAGAGCTTTCGACAGGAGCAAAGCCAGAGAGAGCTAAAATTAGGGAATTACCCGAAGAAAGCCAGTTGATCCATCTCAGAAACCGGAATCACGCTCAAGACTGAGGATCTTCCCTTCAATTTCCTTCAGGGGGTTTTAGGGTTTTTCTTTATGTTTTGTTATTTAATTTCTTCTGAGATGTATTCTTTTACAAGCGTGAACTAAACCCCTCAAATACCTGAGCGAGATGAAACCTAAGATGGATCTTGTTATTGTTTTCTGAACTGTATGATAAATATTTGATTTGTTCTTAATTATGTGTTCTTAATTCTTGCTTTAATATTTTAGGATATTGATTCAAGTATTGATGTGCTTATTCAGAGGAGCAAAAGTCCCTGTTTAGGAGTAGATCTAGCATAATTAAGCGGAGTTTATCGCACTCTTAGAGATAGGACGACGAAAATCTACCGGATTAGGGTCAAACCTAATATGGGAGTCCATAGATCGAATTAATGCAACACTAGGGGTTTTAATTAGAAAAAGATTTCAATTAATCAACCTAGGGTTAGACGTTAGTAGCCTCGAAAGATGTATTAATATAAATTAGGGAATCCTACGGATCAAGTCAAGTGAATAAATTGTCTGGTTCAGAGTTAAATAAAAAGTGAAGTCTAGGTGGATTCTTCCTCGGGTATTGTCTTAATCAATTGGTTTTCTCAAGAATATTTTCCCAGTTCATTCTCTGTGTCTTGGCATCCTTAGCTTAGGAATTAGTTAGATAAACATTAATCACTTTTATTTTTAGGTTAGATAATAAAAAAAAAGTCAGTACTAGTACTTTTGGTTCCCTTGGGTTCAACATTCCGGTCTTAGCACTAAGCTATACTACTGTTCGATAGGTGTGCTTGCCTCAATCGTGGTAATAGTCAGTTTTTAGGCTCGATCATTCATTATATAAATATTAAAACTCTCAGACTACGATTAAGTTTTTGGCGTCGTTGCTGGGGAACTAAAATATTAGGAATGCTTAATTTTTATTACTTTAGTCATTTCTCTTTTATTTACTTATTTCTTTCTAATTTTTTTTTTTAGTTTTCTGATCTCTCTTTTATTTTGCTTCTGATAGGTTTTTCTGGTTTATATCTAGAAGGAACCCATCAGGACCCTTGATTTTTGACAGCAATATAGAAGGAACCATTCGCAGAAACCATAGAGAAATAAGGTGAAGCCTTCCATAATTACAAATTCACTTACTAAGGGACTACACCTAAGGTTTTATAAGAGCACACTGCTCATATGAATGTAATATCATTCAAGGATATTTGGTTTTAGTGGGAGTTTGTACATTTAAATGCTTTTATGTTATAGACACATTTTCAATTATTTCAGTTTATGTATATTAAGTTTATTTTCTGCAGAAATAAAGTTTATTTGGTTTATTCACTCTGATTTTAGTAAGGTTTAATCTCACTAAGGTTTAAGAAAGACCAGTTGGAAATAGACATGTTTAGATCATATTGCATGTAATTCCCATGCTACACATCCATACTTGATCTATGTCATTTGGTTGTGTTAATATACATGATTAAGGATGGATTTAGTTACGATATATGTAACGAAAGTCGCCTTAGTTTTATGTTAACATAATTAATTGACGAGATTATTCGGAATACCTTTTGAATATGATATAGTAAAATTTTAAGCTCAAAAGGTTATAATGACATGTAATTATAGAGTAATTAGTATATATATGTGGTCCAATTAGGAGATTATTGGAAAATATTGGACATCACATATATAATAAGGGTAATTACATATTATTATTTACTATCATGATAGGTTAGCCCAAATTAAAAGTAATCTAATTTGGTTAAGGTTTATTGGGCTTGAATTATTAAATAAAATATGTGTCAAATATATGTAGATACTCTATTAATTAATTTCTAATCAATTTCTAATTAATGATGGGTTAGTTAAGAATAAGAAATAATGTGCCAAAGTTATATATATTAGGGTTATCGTCCCCAAATTACATACAAGCTAACTTTCTAATATCTAATCTTTAGAGAAGAGAGCCACATTATTTAGATTGCTTGTGTGCTAATTTAAAAGATCAAAAACTCAATATTCGTAGATTTCAAAAAATCGATGAATTCAAGTACGCTTCTGCATCTAGTTTTGTTCTTGACTTATTTTTGATAATTTGACATAATAGATTCTAGTTTACCGTTCTAATTTTATATTAAATATTATTTATGATTCTAACATATTAAATCAAAATTTATATATAATTTTGAGATTTTTTTAAATCTTTTTAGGGTGAAAAAAAATCTCACGGCAACTTCTGGAATTGATTTATGTAAGTTTAGAAATTAGTGTTGACACTCGACAATTACTTTTATTGAACACTTTACAGGAATAGTGTGATAAGATATTTTTAGTATTACAAATGTTTAAATTAAAATTCGCCATGCACAGACTGCTCATATGCACTTCTTTTATGTTTTTGATTATGTTTGTTTCCCTAAAATAGTTTTCGGGAATTTTTTTTTTTAAATGGATTTCTAGAAAAATTGATTATTATTAAATAAACCTAATAGAAACCAAAACCAAAGGCACAGCCTAAACACAAAATACTGGCCCCAGTCCACTAACATAAAACACAACAAAAATAGATAAAATAATAAATAAAGCCTTGTCCAGTCAGATCAATAAACTAACATCGACTTCTGCAATTACTCCACATTCATTTCTATCGGTTCCAGTTTCCAAAAAAAACTCGGCCTCCCTATCTACAAATCAACATCGCTTCAATTCTCTTCCCCAAAACGAGAATCTTTCAAGTGATCTGTCTCTGTCAGGTTCTCTCTGGCTTCCCACCTTCAGCGTTCGCACAGCAAAATCGGTCACACCTCCTTCAAGGTAAATATGCTCAACTTTTTTTAGCTCTCGGTTGCTAGCATATTTTAATTTATACTCTAAAACATTTATTATTAAATATTTATAAATTATAATATATAAGAACACCAAGATTTGTTTAAGCAGTTCAGTTTCTCTACATTTGGAGAGCCTAACTCATTGAGTAATTCCATTATCTTTAATCACACATACAACAAGTGATTCACAATCTATAACTCTTCAAGTATAGAGATATCACCTTTGTACCTAAAAACTAAAACACTCACATCCGAATTCTCTCCATAATAACTTGGAAGTAAAAACTCAATGTTTACAAATTAGTTTGGACTTACTCACAAAACAATTCCTTAATGAACAGATTCAAGTACTCTCAATGTGCTCTCATACATAACCTAGACAAGCCTTTAAAGTATATATCAATTTATAGCTTTCTAACATAGAAATTTAAATGAATACAAAGTAACTCATTGAAAATAGTTATTACAACATTAACATTCAAAGCACAATTACTTGAAAATATGATATTAAAAAATAAAAAACACAATCTTCACATTCCAAGAGCTTCATTAATTTACTCGAATCCAAACTCATTTTCAATAACCAAGGATTGGTTTCTATAGATAGACTATAGTATCTTCAATATAACAGCTTGATTAAATTGTCGACTTAAACATGGCAAGTAATTTTACTACCTCGATGACAATCTGCAATGGACACTACTAAATGCCACTCAACTTCAACTAGCACACCTTGCCTTAGCAGATTATAGGAAATACTACATGACATTACTGCACACGAAAAAAAATACCAAAAACAAGAAAAAATAACAAAACCTACACCGAAAAAGTGTTAAACCTAAAACCATTCAGATTCAGAGTAACTAGAACTAAAATTTATGTTTCTCTTTTACGTGTTACGGGGATACACATTAATTTTGAAGGCTATTTCTTGTTGATTTAACAAATAATCTTATCTATCTTTTGATATTTTTTCAGTATTTTAAAAATGTTTTAAATATTTCAATTTAGTCCCAAACTTCAAATATTTTATAACAAAACATGAATTGTTATTAGTTGCGAAAGATGGAGGAAAGAATTTTTTTTCTTATTTCTCTTTAAAATATTATAATTTTTAAAAAAAATTAATTTTGAAATGATTTAAATTCAGATTTCAATTTAATGATGAGGTTTTGAACTTTGCCTTGATATCAATTTAATATATATTATCATTGTTACAGTATTTTTTTCACTTATAATTTATAAACATTTTTTTCATATCTAATAAGTCTGCTCTTTGTATTGAGTTTTGTCTGCTTTAATAGCACGTATTGAGTTTTTTGTGTTTTTCAAATATGAGCATTTGTTTCTGTTATTTTTGTCTTGGAATTTTTATAGTTTTGGTTTTCTTGTGTGGGATTGTTATTTTTAACCACTAGAGAAAGAAGAGGAACTGAATTTAGAAGAGGGGAAGACGAGGCGTTACTGCTGCCAATAGATCCGGGGATATGGAAGTCAACGTTTGATCACCATATGGTTGGATGTTTCTTAACGGTAAGTGTTGTTCCTTTTCTAGCCATGTGGAATACTATGGCGAATCTGTGGCACCCTTTAGGGGGTGTTCAAATATCAAATCTGGGTGATATGCCTTCTTTGTTCAAATTCTTCCACAAAATGGATATCAAAAGGGTAATTGGAAGGGTTCCTTGGACTTTCAACAGTCATTTATTGATCATTCATTGTTTAAATGAGAATGAAAACCCGTTATAAGTCCATTTGGTGTCTTCGGCATTCTAGGTTCAAGTTCATGATTTACCGCCAGGGTTTTTTTAAAAACAATGGTAAAGCATTTGGAGAATTTTATTGGGCGTTTCATGGAGTATGATACGAATCAGGTGAATCAAGGGTTTAAAAATTTTCTAAAGATTAGATTTGATCTGGATGTCAGAAAATCATTGAAAATAAGAAAAAAGATAATGATTTGTTATTCAAAATTTGTCTATGTTAATTTTAGGTATGAAAAGCTCACTTTGTTGTGCTTTTTGTATGGCCGCTTAGGTCATAATGACAAACTTTGTCCAGTTAGATTGACCAATGCTAAGGATGATTTGGAGTTAAGATGGAATTTGAATCTTAGCGCACAATCAATGAGGGCCATAACCATGAACAGTGTCTAGCTCCGGAAGGAAAGGGATGATGAGAATAAGGAAAGAAATTAGGAGGGATCTGTGGACAAATATTAATCCAATTTTGGGTTTTAAATTGGAAGGTTCTTCAAATCAAGATGCGCTAAATATGTTGGGTCATTCCAATGAAATGGATTGGATGAAAATGTAACAAAAGTTCAAAGATAACCTGGTTGAAAGTGGGGACGGTAAGAAGAGGCCCAAGTAATTTTTTGGATCCTAATGTTTCTGACCGTCAAGATTCATTATGATCTATAGTAGAGCAATCAAATGCTCACTATTATATTTCATCAACGCCTGCCAGGAAGCATGTCGACCGGAAGCCATGAAAATATTAACTTGGAATATCCGCGAATTGGGGAGTATACGGGCTATAAAAAGGCTTCGGCAAACGTTGAAGACATATAATCCCTATATTGTCTTCTTTATGGAGACTAAGTTGGATGGTGAACGTATGGATAAGGTTAGAAAAAGATGTGGTTTCGTGAAAGGAATTGACGTTCCAGTTTAGGGCACGATGGGGGCCTCGGTTTGGTGAGGAATGGTAATGACATGGTTTAAATAAGAAGTTTTTCAAATAATCACATTGATGTGAACATTCAGGTGAAGGAAGAGTGATGATCAATGGAGGCTAACGAGTTTTTACGGATTTCTGGAGGTACGTCAGAGGGAGGAAGGTTGGAATTTAGTGCGTCAAATTAAGAAGAGATCAAGGAATGCCTTGGATTGTCTGTGGTGATTTTAATGAAATACTTTATTCTTATAAAAAGATAAGGGGAGGGCTATGTGACGAGAGACAGATGGAGAATTTTCATAGGATGCTAGATGATAGCCAATTGATGGATACAAGTTATGTTGGTTCACGTTTCACTTGAGAAAGAGGAAATTTACCTGAAACGAATATTTGTAAAAGGTTAGTTAGGGGGTGGAAAATGTTGGTTGGATGAATCTGTTCCCTGATTATTCGATTGGATATTCACCACATTCTGTGTCTGATCATTGTCCTATTCTAATACAAACAGATCAAGAGAATAGGAAAATGGCAATGAGATTTCGATTTGAATCGTGGTGGGTTTTAGAAGAATCATGTGGAGAAAATTTGTTAAATTTGGGGAGAAAATTCAAGTTCGATGCTAGATAAATTAGTAGCTCTTAAATCAGGTTTAGTGAGATGGGAAAAGGGCATAAAAGAAAAGCGAACTGAAGCATCTAGGCGTTGGAATAGAAGATTGGAAATTCTTTTAGAGTTTGAAAGGAATGATGATATTTTGGCAGAAATAATTGACATGAAGACTCATCTTAATTTAGAGATAAAAAAGGATGAAGCATATTAAGAACAAAAGGCCAGGACAAACTGGCTATGTTTAGGGGATAAAAATATTATTTTTTTCAAAACTTTGCATCCCAACGAAGACGCATTAATCGAATTCGTGGATTGCAAAATGAGAAAGGCAGTGTTTAGAGGAAATTGCTAGGAATTGTTTTTCTAATTTGTTTGCGTCAAAAGGGACCGAGAATTGAGAGCATGTATTTTCGAGAGTGGACAGATGTATAACAGAAAATATGAATTGAATGATGCTGGAAAATTATACAACAGAAGAGGTCTTTACTGCGATGAATGGAATGGTTCAACAAAAGCGGTTGGAGTTACGATTTTGCAGCAATTTTTTTCCAAAAATACTAACATATTTGATACGAACCCGCCCCGCGAACTACTTTGGCCAAGCTTACCCAGCCGAGTATTGCACTGTTGGCAAGTTGATCCTAGTTCATTTCCAGCTCCCTGACATGTCCTTTAATGCTTTGTCCATTGGTTTCCACGAAAAGGCATATGGGAAAGGGTAATTCAGCAACTATTAATGTTGTCCATGCAAGCTTCCTAAACAACTCATTTAAGCCGTCCATGCATGCAAGATGCATGCTCACATTTGCCATTAATTCGTCCCATGCATGCAACCTTACTTTAATGCCTTGTCTTGGCCATACACCAACACCCTCTTAAATGTCGTTCATGCTCCAACACTCATTAAATTCGTTTCTTGCTTGCCCCAACATCTCATTAATTCGGTCAGCAATCATGCACCACAAATTCGGCTGGACTAAGTAGCAACATGAATTAAATTCATTTTAAACACATTAAATTCGGCACATTAAACCTATAGCAATGTTGAGACAATTTAAGTTCATGCTTTAATCAGAAACACATTAATAACATGTCTAAACAATGACATATTTATGACACACGTTTAATGCTAAGACAACCATTAAATTCGGCTGTATTCACCATTCTTCGCATTTCTTGCGCCAAATATTGATATTCCGATTCGGTAAATTCTTCGCGAGATGATTGTTATCGCTGAAAAGGAAAATAAAAATAAAGTCCCCACTACAAAATCCTTACGAGTTCACTCGGAAAGAAAAAAATTGATGGATTTCAGTCACGCTCGTGTTTTCACCCCTTTACAGGCTTTTTATTCACTCGAATAGTCTCACATGCTCGTGTCTTTTACCTCTCAAACTTTTCTCTCGCAACTTCGTAGTCGAACTTGCCAAGGCCTTATCGTAGGCTTAGGGGTTGGTTGCAAATGGTTTAACAAGAAATAAAGATGAGGGGGTTAAGGGTTGGCTGAAAGAAAAATTGAAATGGTTTTGAATGTGGCGTTGGGGTATATGAAAAGGATAGAATCGAGACTTAAAGATTAGAAACACGACACAAACCTCTTTAAGCACTTTTTTCTTTTTCTTTTTTCGACGATTTCAAAACTTGCACTTTCAAATATATATTCTCTTTTTTTTTCACGATTTTTTTTAACTTTACGAACCTATTCCCGATGATGGTGCGAACATTGGTACTTCCCATTTTGCAAGCTCTGATACCAGATGACACGATTCGCCTTGAGGCTGAGTCGAGTCGTATGTGAGATGCCCGATTGTCTACGAAAAAGTATCGTTCGGTTTGTTTAAAAAGGATGTTTTTAAGTAAATAATGCAGAAGCTATTCAAGGGGTTCAAAGGTAGGGTTTAAAATATGAATATTAAAGGTTCGGTTTAAAGAAAATAGAAAAAAAAATGGAAAAAAAGGTGATAGTTTGGTTTGGATAAAATGAAATGTAAGTATGAAAAGAAAGGAACTCAAAAGCAAGCATGAACCAATACTAGAGAGTATCGACCCAATTACTTATAGGCTTTTAAGGTGATCGGATGAAAGAAGATAAACCTCGACCCACTACTTAACAAAGTAGGAATCTTGGTATAGTTTCGGACGCCACACTATGAATAGTGATAAGTTCGGGATAGATGAAAAATAGGTTGATGCCACTGGGCTTCCTAGATAAGCCAACAAGTCTTCAACAAAATTAGGGAGAAAAGAATCTCACCAAATAGTTTCATTAACAAAGAAACAATAATCAAAGTTCAACCCCCTTTAAAATGAAAGTAAACAACTATTTATAGCCTAGTTTGGAGTAGCCGAATGGACATAGAACAATGTTTAAAAACTAAGTAAAAATTCAGTCATGAATATCATATAATAATCTAGAACAAAGACCATTAATTGGATAAGTCCAAATTCAGCTGAATGGTTCTTCAAAAGGCAGCTTCATAGTTAAGGAAAATGATGCGAATGAATGAACACCAATGGGTGGATGAATGAAAAAACTCCAATGGGCATACAATGTGAAACCCGAATATGAGTAGAAAACTAAGTGTGAATGCTTTGAAAAGCTTCTTAGAGAGTGGGACGTTCAACCTTGAAGAAAGGAGGCTTCATGCATGCCTTGGCCAAATGGACACTTAGGAAATATCAACCAACATGTCCTTTAATGCTTTGTCTATTGGTCTCCACGAAAAGGCATATGGGAAAGGGTAATTTGATAGCTATTAATGTTGTCCATGCAAGCTTCCTAGACAACTCATTTAAGCCGTCCATGCATGCAAGATGCATGCTCACATTTGCCATTAATTCGTCCCATACATGCAACGCGTGAATTTAAATTGTCTCAACATTGCTGCAGGTTTAATGTGCTGAATTTAATGTGTTTAACATGAATTTAACTCATGTTGCTACTTAGTCCAACCGAATTTATGGTGCATGATTGCTGACCGAATTAATGAGATGTTGGGGCAAGCATAGAACGAATTTAAGGAGTTGTTCAACATGCAAGGGGCGTCCATGGCAAGAAACGAATTTAATGAGTGTTGGAGCATGAACGACATTTAAAAGGATGTTGGTGTATGGCCAAGACAAGACATAGTAAGGTTGCAAGCATGGGACGAATTAATGGCAAATGTGAGCATGCATCTTACATACATGGACAGCTTAAATGAGTTGTCTAGGAAGCTTGCATGGACAACATTAATAGCTGCTGAATTACCCTTTCTCATATGCCTTTTCGTGAAGACCAATGGACAAAGCATTAAAGGACATGTTGGTTGATATTTCCTAAGTGACCATTCGGCCAAAGCATGCATGAAGCCTCCCATCTTCCATCTTTGTGGAAATTACATTTTGAAGGGCGCGAGTTATTCTTTGATTTTTCACCTTTTCAGGTTTATTCGAGTTCGAAATATCGATTACATTACCTTGCTAAGGAGCGAAGGTTTGTTTTGCGCAAACGAGGTAAAATCGAACTTTCATCATGTAACTTACAAGATAATCAAGGTAAGTCAACAATATCTTTGTTTTGTTTGAAAGATGAAAAAATCAATGTTGTTGATGATGACTTTGTGAAAAGTGGCCATATTATTCATCCTGCTACTGTAAGTCCATTCAATCGAATACGGCAAGATGAGGTTGTTCAAATTAAAAAGCCAAGTGCATATGTCCTTTGTTTTGGCCCATTTGGAATGTTGTAGGTGAAACGAGGAATGCATTCTTGTTTGCTAAATTGTGTGATTAATCATTCCTTGCTTCCATTTTGTTCAAGTATTCATATTGATGGCATATCGAAATTGTGCGATAGTATGAAACATTCATGTTATGAACGAATAAAATTTTTGCCATATGATCAATTGGACTGAATTTTATATATGTTATTTGAATCGTCGCACTTTTCATTGTCAAATTTGGTGAGTAAATTCAGAAAAGTTTGTGAGATAACCTTTGTCTCATTTGACCGAGGAAAGCAAGAGAAAATATTTTCGACAATTTAAATTCATGCTTTAATCACAAACACATTAATAACATGTCTAAACAAGGACATATTTATGACTCACGTTTAATGCTAGGACAACCATCGAATTCGGCCTAGACAAATAAATAGCAGCAGCTAGTTAATTTGTCCTAAACTTGACATATTAAATTCATGTCCTAAACTAAGACACATTAAAACTTTATTTAATTATATACCGACAAGGCATTAAAGTAAGGTTGCATGCATGAGATGAATTAATGGCAAATATGAGCATGCATCTTGCATGCATGGACGGCTTAAATAAGTTGTTTAGGAAGCTCGCATGGACAACATTAATAGCTGCCAAATTACCCTTTCCCATATGCCTTTTCGTGGAGACCAATGGACAAAGTATTAAAGGACATGTTGGTTGATATTTCCTAAGTGGCCATTCGGCCAAGGCATGCATGAAGCCTCCTTTCTTCAAGGCTGAACGACCCACTCTCCAAGAAGCTTTTCAAAGCATTCACACTTAGTTGTCTACTCATATTCGGGATGCCCATTGGAGTTTTTTCATTCATCCACCCATTGGTGTTCATTCATTCGCATCATTTTCCTTAACTATGAAGCTGCCTTTTGAAGAACCATTCAGCCGAATTTGGACTTATCCAATTAATGGTCTTTGTTCTAGATTATTATATGATATTCATGACTGAATTTTTACTTAGTTTTTAAACATTGTTCTATGTCCATTTGGCTACTCCAAACTAGGCTATAAATAGTTGTTTACTTTCATTTTAAAGGGGGTTGTTGAACTTTGATTATTGTTTCTTTGTTAATGAAACTATTTGGTGAGATTCTTTTCTCCCTAATTTCGTTGAAGACTTGTTGGCTTATCTAGGAAGCCCAGTGGCATCAACCTATTTTTCATCTATCCCGAACTTATCACTATTCATAGTGTGGCGTCCGAAACTATACCAAGATTCCTACTTTGTTAAGTAGTGGGTCGAGGTTTATCTTCTTTCATCCGATCACCTTAAAAGCCTATAAGCAATTGGGTCGATACTCTCTAGTATTGGTTCATGCTTGCTTTTGAGTTCTTTTCTTTCCATACTTACATTTCATTTTATCCATACCAAACTATCACCTTTTTTCCATTTTTTTTCTATTTTCTTTAAACCGAACCTTTAATATTCATATTTTAAACCCTACCTTTGAACCCCTTGAATAGCTTCCACATTATTTACTTAAAAACATCCTTTTTAAACAAACCGAACGATACTTTCGTAGACGATCAGGCATCTCACGTACGACTCGACCAAGCCCGAAGCGGATCGTGTCAATATTATTTGACCAAATATGAGTCTTTTCTTCCTTGGGGTATTGAATGGAGGTATGTCAATGAACTCTCTTAATGTTACTAATATTGTGCTTTTACCGAAAACCATTCAGCCTAGAAATTAGACAAATTTTAGATCAATTAGTCTTTGCACAGTATTATATAAAATTATTTCTAAAACTATTGCAAATAGATTTATACAAGTTTTAGATTGCAGCATTGATTAGGCTCAAAGCGCTTTTGTTTCAGGCCAATTGATTATATATAATGTTCTTATTTACAAAATTCTACATTTGTTGAAGCAAAAAAAAAAAAAAAACGGGGGGAAAATATTCAATAGCGCTTAAGTTAGATACGAGTAAAACTTATGATTGTGTTGAATAGTCGTTCTTAAAATGGATGTTGTTACAAATGGGTTTTGTAATTCCATGGGTGGAACTTATTATGAGATGCATCAGTTCTGTCTCGTATTCAATAGTGATCAACAGGAAGGAGAGGCAGAATTTTCAACCAACAAGAAAATTAAGGCAAGAGAATCCCTTGAGTCCCTATTTATTTCTGATATGCAATGAAAGCCTTTCTACTCTTACGTGATTGGCTAGGTAGGAAGGCTTAGTAGAGGGTGCTAGAATTTGTAAGAGTCCAAAAATATCGCACTTATTGTTCACAGATGATTGTATTCTTTTTTGTGAAGCTTCGAAAAAGGGGGCGAATGTTTTAAAAGGAATTCTAAAAGAATACGATGAGGCATCTAGACAATGTGTAAATTATGAAAAATCAACAGTGTTTTACAGCTCAAATACACCTGCAGGTTAGGGAGTTGTCATGCGGGTGTTGAATGTGCTAAATTCTACAAATTCATAAAGGTATTTGGGGCTTCTGAATATGGCTGGAAGGGGAAAGAAAGTTGTTTTTCAACTGCTGAAAGATCGTATGAAAAGCAAGATTAATAGTTGGAGCACAAAATTCTTGTCGCAAAGGGGGAAAGAGGTTTCTATAAAATCTGTGTTACAGGCAATCCTAACATACACGATGGCATACTTTTTTACTTCCAAAAACACTTTGTAAAGAATTGGAAAGTACTATTGCAAATTTTGTGGCAAAAAAGCCATGACAAAAGGCGAATCCATTGTTGTAAATGGAGAACTTATGCAAATTAAAAGAGAATGGAAGTCTTGGATTTCAATGTTTAGCAAAATTTAATTAGCAATATGCCAAAAACAACCCTTAACGTTTGGTTGCTTTGGCTCTTAATGTGTTTTTTGAAGCACTTTAACACCTAATTTTTTTTTATCAAATTAGTCTATTAAAGACATACTGACGTGGCTGTTAAACTGCTGACATGACAATCCAAATGTATTGAAATATTGATGTGATACTATTTTGTATTATTTGTCAGTCAACAAATAATTTAAAACTTTTAAAATTATTTTAAAATCATCATCATCACCACTGTTACTTCTTCTCCATTGTTAATTATTTTAAAATCATCATCATCATCATCAAAATTTCACGGTCCTTACACCTAATTTGGTTTTCATCATCTATGACCAAATTAACTCATGATTCATTTTTAATTGGTAAAAACATTACAACAGATTGAGCTCACATTAGTTTCATGTTTTTCGATGCATTTAAGTTCCATAAAATATTTTGAGTTTTCATGAGAAATGGGCAAATAGTTTACGAAAAAAATTGTGCAAAAAAAGTACATATACGAATTTGGAAAACCAAAAACATCATTTGTCTTACGTTTCTTTCAAAATATAAACAAGAATAATTATACAATATTTGTGAAAAGGATGAAAAACCTAACAAAACGAAAAAGAAAAAAAGAACGAAACGAATCAGTCAAGCAAACTCGATCTTGATTTGGTTTCTGTGCAAGGTGGCTCCTTGGAGAGCATCCTTCGTTGCCTTTGCATCCTCCATGCACTTAAAGTAGACAAAAGCGTATCTTCTTACAGAGTATGGGTGACGCTATCGAGTGTGTCAAATTTGTGGAGCAACTCCATCAGATCTGAATCAATCATCTCACACGATAGATTTTTGACCCACAAACAGTTCGACAACATTGTGGATTCCTTTGATTCTTTCCTTAACTTATGTAGATTCATCGGCAGCCCCATTGTAGCTTTAAGAATTTGTTAGAACGAGACAGAAAGAGGGAGATATGAAACCCTAAAGTGTTCCAAAATCGATTAAAAATTAATTTGAAAAAGAAACATGGAAACAAGAGAGATTTGGGTAAGTATATAAATGACAGGCAAGGATAAAAGGATAGGGCTATCGAGAGGAAATACATACTAAAAAATGGAAACAATGGGAGATTTGAGGAAATATATAAACAGCAGGCAAGGATAAATGGAAAATAAGATCGGTGAGATGAAAGAGCTCAGTGAGAGGAAATACATACTAAAATATGGAGGTCATCTAACGAATGAAAAAGATTGGAGACAAAGAAGGTCGAGGCTCAAGAATGGATTTTTAGGTTTTCAATGAGTTTTCTTGAGAAAACAATGAAAAAGAAGAAACAGTGAGGATAATGATGATTTTAAATTTTTTTTTTAAATTTTAAATTATTTTCTAATCTGGCATATAAGACAAAATAGCGTCATGTCAACATTTAAATACATTTGGACTGCCACGTTTGCAATTAATGTTGATCGGTTAGCCAACTAATGGCCACAGCCAACTAATGGCCACATCAGCATGTCCGTTAAAAACAAACCAATTTGACCAAGAAAAACACTAGGTGTTAAAAATGCTCCAAAATTACGTCAATGTAATTTATCGTTCCTTGCAAAACAACAAGGTTGGAGGTTAGTTATGTTTCCAAATTCTTTGCTTGCTCGTACGTTAAAACCTAAATACTATCCAACTACGGACTTCTTAAAAGTAAGGTTGGGGAATCTACCTTCTTTTACTGGGAAGAGTATATGAGCGACAAAAGGATTTCTCTAAGGACTATGTTGGCTAGTGGAAACTGGAAAAAATATTCCAGCAAAAAGAGTTGCATGGGTGCTGGGATTTGAGGACTACCGATCTGATAATATGATGGTGGCAAATTTAATAGATGATTCATCAAGGGAGGCTAATATATTTTACAACCAGATAGAACTCAAGGAATTTTACAAGAAACTATGGGGAGTTAATCTCCCATCAAAGTTGAAGATTACAAAATGGAGATGCTTCATGAATTTTATCCCTACACTCAGTAATCTACACTACAGAAGATTAACTACAAATGCCATCTGTCATGTTTGTCAAAAACGGTGGAATCTAGAGAACATATTTTTCAAGATTTTTCTGTGTCAAAACAGTTTTGGCAACATTTAAACAGTAAGTGGCCAAACTCCATTGAAAACATGGATTTTTTGAGTTGGATTACCTGGTTGTTTGAAAATAATTCCTTGAATCAGTGTCGTATTTTTGTTTGCGGATTGTGGGCGATATGAACAACAAGAAACAGATGGGTGCATAAGAGGAAAAAATAACCGCGTTAGAAACAGCAGATTTTGTAAGAAACTATTTGAGTGAATTGGATGGGCTGAAGATATACTTACTTGTCAAACCGAGGGAGGTAGAGAGGTGGAAACCACCGAGATTCCCTTTGTGAAAATCAACTTTGATGTCGCAACAATGAGGAGGAACATAGGTCTAGCTCTGGGATCGTTGTACGGGATTCAAAGGGGAAGATTTTGGGGTCTAGGGTTATTAAAATGTGTGTGCTCCTTCGATTTTTGTTGCAGAGGCTATTGCATGTGTTCAAAGGCTTCAAATGGGGATGGATTTGGGGGTTATGGCTATAGAGGTAGAGGGGGATGCTCTATCAGTAATAAAAAAACTACAAATGAAAGAGGAAGATAAATTGGAGATCGGTGCTAACATTAAAGACTGTTCACAGTTAAGTCAGGATTTCTAGATATGCAAGTTTCTAAATGGCAAAGGAATGAAGAATGAAGTGGCAAATCTGTTAGAAAAAGGTTAAGAAATGGAGAACGTAGTAACGAAAATGGAAGAGTACCTGATTACGCCGTCGAGATGGTGGAAAGAGATCGTCCAAGGAGTGGGCTATCTTGTTAATGGGAGTCGTTCTACTTCTGTTTTTGCTGAAGTTGTAGGTTTTCGGGAAAATGAAGAGGAAAGGGGTTTCGGGAAAATGAAGAGTTTGTAGGTTTTGAAAGTTGTGATGATTAATGGGATTTAACTTATGTTGCCTCAGGTAACGATTTTACTGGGTCTGGGTCGAATCTTATATATTTGCCTTTCTATGTATTTTGGATTATTTTGTTTTGGGCTTTGTTTTCCAATAAATCCAACTATATTCATTCAAAAAAAAAAACTTAAAAAGTTAGGTGAAATTAAAATTTAATTTGAATTATTTGAATAATAATTTTAAATTAATTCAAATGCTTGTGCTTAAAAATCATTAACATTGCCAATAATACCTTAGTTTAATAGGAAAAATACACAAAAACTTTAAAATTTTGAAATTCAAATCCTATCATGTAATAAATTCTTTTCAATTTTTTTTATTTGTTAAATTTTTATTTTCAAATATATTTTGATTATTAATCAGTTAGTTCATTTTAATAATTGATTATAATTGTCCACGTTTGGATAGACTATATAATTGCATTTGTAGCTTATTAAAACAATAAAAAAAATCCCATCTCTACCATCCCTAGATACAAAACCATGTCAAATTTAGAAAGAAAGTAATGGTCATTTACATACATATATAGTAAGATAAAACTAAAAAGTGGTTTACAAAGTATTTATATCTATGATTCTGTATTGAGAATTATGTATTTGATATGGAATTAAGAAGGGAAATTAGGTTATTATGAAATGGATCAGAGAGGTGCTCAACTAGGTTCTGAACTGGACCTTTACCTGTCAAAGCTGCTTGGAAATAAAAGCCTAACCAAGCAACCATGGCTAGCCTCCCATTTTTAATCTCCTTCACCTTCAGCTCCTCAAAAGCTACTGGGTCTTTTGACAGCTTCAATGGGTCAAATAACACTCCTCCCGGGTAATTAATATCGCCTGGCAAGTAAATCCCCAGAGGCTCCAATGCCTCTATCCCGCAATATCTTGCATACTCTGGTCCAACCTATATTGCAATCAAACAGTAACCAATAAAACTTCCAATTATTGAAACATTAAATCTTTGCTCGGTAGAGAGGAAAAAAATTAGAAAGATAAAAAATTGAAGGGTAGAAAAATAAAAAGATGAAAAATATAATTTTTCTTTCCATAGATGTGCTTAGTAGGAAAGATGAAAAAATAGAAAGAACAAAGTAATTAAATTTCTTTCCGTCATTTGCTTAGTAGACTTGAAAAATGAAATGGAAAAAAAAAATATTTAAAAAATGCATAAGTTTAAACTAATATTCACATCTCTCTCTTATTTTCTCTCCTCTCATCTTTCCAATATGAAGGAATTGGTTTTTATACATTAGAATGAAAAATAATCATCTCTCCTATATCCTTTTTCTCACCTTTCTTTCCAACTAAACATACTCAAAATTTGTTTTCTTTCCACATTTCCACCCAACCAAGCACACCTTAAGTGTAAATGAAAATAAAAATAAAATTGCACAATCCTTAACAGTCTCTCTTTTCCCAACTATTGCATAAATGATATTTATGAAGGCCAGGGATCAGAACAATGAGATTGCTGAAAAGAAATTACCATCAAGAGGGCCTGGCAGATAGCAATGATAATCACTCCTTGCCCTCCAGCTAAGTGTAGACCCGGGATGCCAAGGTAGTCCAGTGTTTCTCCCTCACAAAAATCAACAAGCACATTTAACGGATATGTTGATATGTTGTTTTTTCCTAAGTAACCAAATTTGAAACTTCAACTTAGATTTCTCAAGTTTGGATTCTAGGATAGGTTAGAGTGATCTTTTTGAGAAGAAAGATGACTATTTCCTACAGTCTTAAGTTGCAGTGAATCTCTACACATACCAAAAAAAATGTAGCAATGAAAATTTCATATATTCTAAAACGGTAACCAGTTTATGAAACATATTAGGATATAGGAAAAGCCTTGCAACATATATCTTCTTAAAGTAGCAGATTATGCATTAACTAGAAACCTCCTTTAGCACTAAAAATTTGACAATAAAGTCGCAACCAAGGGAACTACCTAAGATTAAATAAGATTTAGACATTCCAGATTATCTGTGAAAGATAGTTAATGAACTGGTACAGATTAACAACCTGAAGTTTCGAATAGCCCACCCGCCACCAAACAGGCTCAGTAAAGTGAGAGATTCCAAGCAGATCTAATATTTCAGGAACCACAACACCGAGGGCAGCAAGCATAGCCCAACGAGCATGAAGAATTTCGAAACTGCATAATAGAGATTGCATTTGATCATTTAATAATTAAAACTATCTACTTCAATTCAAACCATCATCGTATACTAAATTTCATGATAATAGATTGTCTCAACTGAGGAATCCTATCACCATGGAACTGGTGTTTAACATTGTAACTATTTTGACCTCCTTCACCCCCTCCCCAAAAAATAATAATAGTAATAATAACAATAATAATACAAGCATCTGAATGAAGTTTGGAAGAGGTACCCTATATTCGGTTAAAATATACCCCATATCCCTATAATCTTCATACATTTGGAATTTACCCCCTCTACTTTTATTTCAAAGAATTTAGTCTCTCTACTTTTTAGATTTCAAAATTCAAGTCCAATTGTGAACACTATTACAATTCTTCTGTTACATTCACTAGTTTGACACTTTGAAATAAAAAAAATACTCACTTGGTAGCCATGTAACAAAAATAAACATTGTAATGAACCTAAGTGTAACAAAAGAATTTTAATAATGTTAACAATCAAATTCCTTGAAATAAAAATAGAGGGGCTAAATTTCAAATTTACAATGAGTACAAGGACTTGAAGCATATTTTAACCCCTATAATCCTATTAGGAATTAAAGCCATAACTCGTGTTTTCTCATTTACATCATACTCAATACAATCATTTTCACTGTAAACATCTTAAAAAGTCATGACTTCAGAGGAAATTGAATTGAAAGAAATGTTGGCGTACTTAAAGTACTTCTGGAAATCCACAGGATCCTTGCCCAGACCTGCAATATCAAAACCATAATCCCCAGGCAGTTCTCCAGTTAGATATTCAGGATAGTCATATGGGATGGGACCAAGCCAGCGAGGGCGGTCTTCTCCATACCAGAAGCTGAAAAAGTCAGAGGTACATGCTATAAGAAACATATTTACTTAATATGTAGAAAACAGAGTAATTCTCTGTATTTTTCTATATTTTATTAACTAAAGAATTGAATTTAAATAGAGAAAAGAGTCATAACCTAATTGGGAAAATAATTCCCTTATTCTAATAAACTACTAAAAGATAAAATAATCCTAGAATATCTCAAATGATTTATTCTAAGATTTATCTATCTGAAGAAAACATTTAATATATTTCTATAATTCCTACACTCCCCCTCAAGCTGGAGAATATACATTGTATAATCCCAGCTTGAATAGGAATTTATTGAAAACAGGCTTTGGCAGACCTTAGTGAGAATGTCTGCAATTTGTCCTTTTGAAGGAATGTAGGAAAGAGTGGCTGTCCTTTTGTTGACTTGGTCAGCAACAAAATGCCTGTCAATCTCCACATGCTTTGTTCGGTCATGTTGGACTGGATTCTTGGCAATCTGAATAGCAGATTGATTATCACACAAGACTTCAAAGTGATCCTCCTGATTAGTGCCAAGTTCTTTTAGTAATTTAAGTAGCCAAATTCCTTCGCATATTCCCAAAGCTAGTGCTCTAAATTCAGCTTCAGCACTACTTCTTGAAACAACAGATTGTTTTTTACTTCTCCAAGTTGTAAGGTTACCCCAAACAAAAGTGCAGTAGCCACTAGTGGATCTTCTTTCAGTGAGGTCTCCCGCCCAACTAGAGTCTGTAAAAATCTTAACAGTTCTGTCTTGTGTTTTCTTGAACATTAAGCCGTGTCCTGGAGTTTTCTTCAAGTACTTGAGAATTCTGTTTGCTGCTGCCATATGCTCTTCATTAGGATTAGTTATGTGTTGACTTATCACATTTACAGGAAAGGCTATATCTGGCCTCGTCAGGGATAAGTAAATAAGTTTCCCAACTAATCTCTGAAATTTCTCTCTATCTACTAAAGACCCATCTTCTTTGTTGACTCTCAAATTTGCCTCCATTGGTGTATCAGCAGGCTTACAACCAAGAAAACCAGTTTATTTGAGTAAATCAAGTACATACTTTCTTTGATTGATCACAAGTCTTTTTTTTTATCTTGCCACCTTCATTCCTAGGAAATATCTTAACTTTCCCAAGTCCTTGATTTCGAATTCCCTGTTTAACAGCTTCTTCAAATTGCTAATTTCTTCCTCATCATCTCCAGTAAGAATTATGTCATCAACATACACAATTAGGATAGCTTTCTTATTTGTAGAAGTTACCTTGATGAAAAGTGTATGATCGGCAAGGGACTGCTTGTAGCCGTTTTTCAGAATGACTTTAGTGAACCTCTCGAACCAAGCTCTGGGTGATTGTTTTAGCCCGTATAGAGACCTGTTGAGCTTGCACACCTTGTTGCTTCCTTCAACAGACTTTAAGCCAAGTGTCAATTTCATGTAAACTTCTTCCTCTAGCATGCCATTAAAAAATGCGTTTTTTACATCAAGTTGATGTAATTGCCAATCGCAATTTACAGCCAAACTTAGGAGTACTCGAACAGTGTTAAGCTTTGCCACGAGTGCAAACGTTTCTGTGAAATCTATCCCATACGTTTGCGTAAAGCCTCTAGCCACCAGTCTAGCTTTGTATCGTTGGATGCTTCCATTGGAGTTGTACTTTACAGCAAAGATCCATTTACAGCCAACAGCCTTTTTTCCTTGAGGAAGGTCTGTAACTGTCCAAGTAGCATTTTTCTCTAGTGCACCAATTTCCTCTTCAACAGCCGTTCTTTATTTAGGATCCTTTAGAGCTTCAGCTATGCTTGTGGGAATCTGTTCTTTATCCAAGGTTGCTGTAAATGCTTGAAAAGAAGGCATCAAAGGCCTTACTGATTGGTGCATTGTCTAACCCCTTTTCTAATAGCAATAGGAAAGTCATCTAGAGTAGAGGACTTACTGTTTTCTTCTTCCATTTCGGCAGCTGGACCCAAATCCAATTCTCCGCAAGAATCAGATTGCAAAACAGTTTCAGGGATATTTTTCTTTTTTCTTGTGTAGACACGAAGCTGTTTGGGTGGTGATGTTTGTTGAAGATTTTCAATAGGAGTAGGTGTATTTTCAGGAGGGGTGTTTAAAGTAGGTGTGGACGAGGTATTGATAGGTATAACAGTAGAACTAATCGAAGTAGTCACAGGTGACAAATCTGTAGGTAAAGGTAAAATTGGTGGCAATTTTGAAGGTTGAGAATGGAAATTAGGAGAAGATACCTGATTTGGCTGAAAATCACTCCATGACTCCCCCTGAATTTCAGCCTGTGTGAAATACGAATCCTGTTCATAAGAAGTGATATCCATAGTGGTAAAAAATCATTTTGAAAGAGGATGAAAACATTTTAAGGACTTAGGGTCTAACTTGGATTTATGAGGAGCAATATTTTGGATAAAAACTGTGCAGCTAAAGATTTTAAGTGGCAGAATTGAGGAGATAGGCTTAAAATGAGGAAAGTGCTACAAAAATATAGATTGAGGTGTTTGAAATTTTAAAACCTTACTAGGCATTCGATTGATTAAATAGGTAGCCATTAATAAGGCTTCCCCCCACAGATATTTAGGAACATTGGTAGTAAATAGAAGGGAACGAGTAACTTCTAAGAGATGCCTATTTTTCCTTTCGGCAATGCCGTTCTGTTGTGGAGTTCCAACACAAGAACTAAGTTGAACTATGCCCTTGTCCCTGAAAATATTACCCAAAGACCTAGCAAAAAATTCACTTCCATTATCTGATTTAAAGAGCTGGATTTTAGCCCCAAATTAAGTGAGAACCATGTTATAAAATTGTGCAAAAATATCAACAGTTTCAGATTTGTCTTTCAGCAAATAAGTCCAAGTTATCCTACTGTGATCATCAATGAAAGTGATAAACCACTTACTATGATCAGCATTCTTCACCCGAGAAGGGCCCCAAATATCACTATGGATCAAAACAAAAGGGTGAGAAGGCTTGTATGGAGAAGGAAAATAAGAAGATTTAGTATGTTTAGCAAGAGAGCAAACTTTGCAAGAAAAAGAGTTTGGCCTTTTATTAATAAATAGATCAGGAAACAATTTAGCAAGGTATTAGAAACTAGGATGGCCTAACTGAAAATGCCATAACATAACATTATCAACTGTATTTAAAGCAGTAAAAGATTTGAAGATCTCGAGTTTAGGAGAGGAAGGGAGGATGTAGAGACCATTCTGCAAGCTAGCCTTACCAACCATCTTCTTCGAGTTCAGTGCCTGCAAAGTACAATTAAAACCGTTAAAGGTTGCGAAGCAGTTTAAGTCCGAGGAAATTTTACTTACGGAAATGAGATTGCAAGCCAGATTTGGTACAAAGAGAACATTATGAAGTGCAATCTGATCATTGAGAACAACAGTTCCATGGCCTTCTATTTTGCATAAGGACCCATCAGCTGTTTTGATAGCTTTACCAAAGGTTTGGAAAAAATTGTGAAATAAAGCCTTATTACCAGTCATATGATCTGTAGCACTAGAATCGAAGATCCAATTAGGAGTGAACTAAGAGGAAAACAATGCTGTGGAAGAAGAGTTACCTTCTAGTTCTTTCATGACCAGATTACCCGCACTAGACCCCTGAAACTTTCCAAACAGTTTTTGAAGTTCAGCAATCTGCTCTTTGGAGAAGCTTGTGACAGATGTCGCAGCGGCAAGACTGGATTTATTATCTCTGGAGTTCTTTGACTTCCAGTCCTGAGGCTTACCATAAAGCTTCCAACACTTTTCCTTGGAGTGATCAAGCTTTTTGCAATGATCACACCAAGGTCTCCCCCGCTTGGAAGAGAGAGATGATTGGTGTCACTAAGGCAGATCCTTCAGGAGTCGAATCCGTTTCATCAAGCAGCATCACACTTCGTCGACTTTCTTCCTTCTTGACCATAGAGAAGGCCTCTCGAAGGGAGGGAAGTGGAGAAATAGCCAAGACCCTGCCACGAACCTCATCCAGCTCCTTGTTTAGGCCATGTAGAAATTGAAATAGCCTTCTTGGAGTGACAATTTGCTGATAAAGGGCAACATCTCTTGGAACTGCCCAATCATGCTGTGCATACAAATCTAATTGCTGCCAAAGAGCGGTAAGGGTATTGTAGTAGAGAGTGATAGGCATGGTGCCTTGCTTAAGAGTGGCTGCTTGATTTTCAACATGATATAATTCGGCAATATTATCATTGCTGGAGTAGGTTTCGCGAACAGCACTCCAGATTTCAACAGCTGTGTTATAAAGGAGAAAATTTCTGCTTATACTTGGGGTCATGGAATTAAGGAGCCAAGTCATAACCTGACCATTGTCACGCATCCACTTAGCAAAACCAGTGTCAGGCACAGCAGGCTGCTTGATTTCACCAGTAACATAGCCCAATCTATCTCTTCCCAAGAGAAAAATCTTAACCGATTGGGACCACTCTAGAAAATTGTTGCCATTTAATCTATGGCAGGTGATATTCAGACCAGAAGAGTCTGATTGAGCATCAGAACCAGAAAAAATTTCTAGATTTGAGGTAATCTCCGGAGTAGGAGAAGGAGATGTAGAAGAAGAAGTTTCTGACATGATCTAGGGTGGAAAGGAACCGTAACCTAAGCTGATACCATGTAGAAAACAGAGTAATTCTATGTATTTTTCTATATTTTATTAACTAAAGAACTGAATTTAAATAGAGAAAAGAGTCATAACCTAATTGGGAAAATAATTCCCTTATTCTAATAAACTACTAAAAGATAAGATAAAATAATCCTAGAATATCTCAAATGATTTATTCTAAGATTTATCTACCTAAATAAGATTTATCTATCTGAAGAAAACATTTAATATATTTCTATAATTCCTACATAATATGAATACAATTTTAATTTACAAATGTAACTAAGGAGATTAAATCTGAGCTGGCTTCTAAATGAATAATGAAGCAAACAAAGCACACTCATTAATATCATTAAAGACACAAAAGCATTCCACTAAAGATTATCATTGGCATTCAACTAGACCAGAAAAAAAAACACAAATAGTGTTATGATTCTAATTAAATAATAAACCTAATTAATATGATTAAACATTATCAAGATAGTAGAGATTAAAGAACTTTAAAGGCTTAACCCTTGTAAGACTATCATTCTTAAAACCAATTTTTGCTGTCTTTGAATTATGCAAGCAACACTATAATAATATCAAGTTTCCAAGATTCAACCATCAATAATCTCCATAACCTTGCACAAGAACTACAAAGATCAAAAGAACTATGCTAAATCTCCAACTTTACAAGATGCGGCATATACTACTATATAAATTTTGAATGCCTGGAAATGATGAAAGAAAGAGAAAGAATGCTAAAGTTATTGAACTAAGAAAAGTAAAATGCTTGTATCATTTAGCTGAATTAACAGAACCCATTTACAGGCAATGGTTTCAAGCATTTACACAATACTATGACTATGGTGATTGATTTGCATGCCACCGCTTGACATTTATTCGCTTATGTATCGGAGAATGCCACAGTTTGAAATGAATAACCTATGTATTTGTGCATGGTTCATTTGAATTATTTACAACAATCCCCACATTCAAATTAATGAACTAGTGAACTAAAGCGATATGCATAATGGTATGCATCTTGTGTACTTGAACTTGAACTATCACCTAGAGATAGTGTTTACAAGAACCTTATGAAATAAATCTTTAGAACCCTTCTTTTGTTAGAGAAAATAAGATAAAGATTGCATGCATATAATTCCATAATATGGACGTACTCTACTACATGGCACATTTAGGCCTCTCATCGATTTTGAAATTGAAGAATGCTCTAGAGAATGTGCCACACATCTACACTCAAATAAGTGCTTTCTAAGATTGATGTTTCTAAATTCAAAAATAATTTTGAAAAGTATCAATTTCATTTTTTTTTTATACAAAAGAGTATTTTTATTATTGTGTTCTGTCATACCATTTAATTATCCTTTTAGAAATTCAAATTTCATAGTTTTTGTACCCCTATTGCAAGTCCTTGCTTGTTAGGCGTCAAGTGGTTGCATGCATAGCAACCAGCATAAGACACTCGATAGATAGGTGTCATACGGGTTGCTTAGTAAGCTTTGAGACCATTCCCTATAAATAGGCATTGCCAATCCGGCTAAACATATACAAGCTATCTATATTTTCTAATTCAATTAGCTTTAATCTTTAAAACTCCGATATTCAAAATTAACAGATTTATATACCATATCAACTAAAATGAAGTGTTTAATATCCAGAAGGTTGCCTTTAATTTTAGATAAGCTTAGTGCAGTAGAAATTTTATAGTTTTGCCTAAAAAAACCCATATATATAGTATTTAATTATTATATAACGATTCAAGCATATTTCTTATTTTGTTTCAAACTCGCAACGCAAGCTTATATAAGCGAAGGATTAGTTTTAAGCCGGAAGCAAAATATTACCTCTCATTTCTTGCCTTCTGAGCTAAAGCCTGGAACTTGGAAGAATTTGCAAGAGCTTCCTTCTTCCTCTTTAACAATTGCCTCTGCAGGGCCTCGCCTAGAGGGCTATTAGCGATGGCTTTGACCGCCGTGAAAGGAACTGCTGAAAACACCAGCACTCCCACCAGCTGAAAACAAACATAATAAAATGTTATTTGTTTCAATAAAATTAAAAGTCGAAACAGATAGAATTTGCACCCTAATGAAGAAAGAACAGCGAGGGACCTCTTGCCATGAAGCTCTGCAACTAGTAAAAGAAGAAGATTTTGCGGTCGTGAGTTTGGTAAGGGGTCTGAAAGAGAAAATGGATGAGAGGGAGCGTGAGTTTCCAGCTCCGCCTTTGATGAAAGACGAAGATGTGGAATAGAGCCCAAGCGTTGTTCCAATTTGAGCCATTCGATTTTAAGGCCTTTTTGCTTCCCTCTAAAACTGATAAAATCTATACCTGTTTATGGACGGCTGACCCGTAGGCCTAACCCGGTCCAATACTGGTTTGTCTGAGATTTTAGAATTAGGCCCAGCCAGACCACCGGTTTATGAGAATATTTCATTAATAAATCGTTAGGGATAAAATCATACTTCAACTTTAATCTAATTATTAATTTCATATATGAATTTTGATTTTGTATGATTTTATATATTAAATTCTAATTTAATTCAATTTTTACAAATCACCAATACCATTATAAAATTAACATGATTTTAAGTTAATATATATAGTTAGAGCATACGACATCTCTCACAAGGTGGAAAAAAGGTATTTATCAAAGCTATTTTGCAAGCAATTCTAACATAAGCAATGTTTTGCTTTCTATTGCCAAAGTCCTTTTATATGGAAATGGAGAATATAATAAGGGCTTTTTGATGGAAAAATAATCATGGGAAGAAAGGCATACGTTGGTACGATTGGAGGTCTTTGTGTGCACTTAAGGAAGAAGGAGGTATGGGTTTTCGAAACTTCTCACATTTTAATGTTGCATTATTGGCCAAACAGGGTTGCGTTTGTTACATAATCCTAATTCATTACTAGTGTGAACTTTGAAAGCCAAATATTTTAAAGAAACAAATTTCTTAAATTTACAAGTTAGGAAATCTACCTTCTTTTAGCTAGAAGAGCTTATGGGCTACAAAAGGGCTTCTTAAGGGTTTGGGTTGGAGGATAGGGGATGGCAAGCAAGTGACTATCTAGGGTAATGCTTGGGTCCCTGGCAATGAAAATTTCAAATTTTAGAACATGGTTTCTATTTTGAGCCTAAATAAAGCTGCAGACTTGATTGATGTCAACACAAGAAAATGGAAAGTTGAGATGATTCGAAATACCTTTCTGAAGGAGGAAGCTGCGAGAATTTTATGCATTCCTCTGTCTATGAATCTACATAAAGATCATATCATTTGGTGTGGTGAGCTGACGAGGGAGTATTCTGTACGTAGTGGGCATAAATTTCTCTTACAAGATGAATAAACCCAAAGACAGCAAAGCTACAGAATATTTTACAAAAAGGATTATGGAACCTAGATCTACCTTTTAAGATTAAAATTACAAACTGGACAATCTTCTATAACTATCTGCCTACTTTTAGCAAACTACACTATAGACGAATGCTAGGATCCGCTACTTGCCGAAGATGCCAAAATGGAGTAGAGAATAGGAAGCATTTGTTTGGGGAATTCCCTACATCAAAGGAGACATGGGAGAAACTAAATGTTACTTGGCCTATAACAGATACTAATATTGAGTACAAAGATTGGATTAAAAACATATTTGATTCAAATTCCTTGTTTAAGTGCAGATTGATATCATGTGCAATGTGGGTGATATGGACGGTGAGAAACAAGTTTATTCACGAGGGTGAGCAAAAAATAGGTTCTCAATTAGTGGATTTCGTGTTCAGTTACCTTAAAGAACTTGATGGGTTGAATAATCACTTACCAGGGAGTGGGCTACTCATGGGCAGATAGACAACTCCGACTGGTTCAACAGTTAAAATCAATTTTGACATTACATTTAATAGGCAAAGGAAAGAGTCTTACTTTAGGTTAGTGGTTCGAAACAAAAAAGCAGAGGTTATTTGTTTAATAACAGTCGTGCATGAGAATATACCGTCTATTTTTGCGATAGAAGCGATAGCGTGTCTCTAAGTGATCCATCTAGGTTTAAATTTGGGACTAAGGGCGGTTGAAATAGAAGGAGATGCACGTACTGTAAGACCCCTTACTCGTGTCCTACCCCGGGACAGGATACGAGGCATTACCGTACTTAAACTTACTTGAACATGAAGTGTTGGGCTATAAATTTCCTTCCAACTTAAAACTTCTCCTTCTTAATCATAACAAACATATCCTGGGCCTACGAGGCCTTAAACATACATCCGGAAGGTTTTGAAGTTCAACCGGAAACTTTTACATTCTCTGATTTTTTTGCCTAAACAGGGGTCACACGCCTGTGTGACCTGGGACACGCCCGTGTGGGCAGGCCGTGTGGTCGCACACGCCCATGTCCCTAGCCCGTGTAGAATTTATTTTTATTTTGAACCTACAGGGGTTTTCACACGGCTAGACACACGCCCGTGTCAATGACCCGTGTCCTTCACACAGCCTAGGCACGCCCGTGTCCTCTCCCGTGAATGAAAACTAGGGGTATTCTGTTTATGACGTCAGCAACCCCTTAAGAAGCACACGGCCTAAGCACAGGCCCGTGTGACGAATTGAATTCTCGCAATTATATGCAGGGGGCACACGGCCTATCAACACACCTATAGAGGTTGACCGTGTGTCACACACGGCCTAGACATACGCCCGTGTGTATACCCGTGTGGACACTTAGAGGCTATTTTCCAAGCCAATTGTCACCCTGAAACATCAACACACTTATACCAGCTCAAGTAATACATAACATGGCCTTTATAAACAATGAATAACCCTTGAAACATCACCTGTAGAATTCATGAAATTCATCATCAATAAGATATGAAACTTAAAAAATATTAACCAATTTCTTTGGCTATATACAAAAAGGATAGTAACCTTAATAACTAACACTTTGACTCCCAATATGATATAATTCAAAATGACATAATCCCTATACATGCCATACTTAAAATAAAACAACTTGACTATACCAAAATAATGATTGATGGTGTGATCTGAGCTCCGACATTTTTGATAGCTTGGTGAAACTACAAGAAAGAAAGAAAAGAGAAAAGTAAGCATATAGCTTAGTAAGTCTGCAATGAATTTCATATAGCATCATATTTGTTCATAATAAACTCATCCATCATGAAACAAGAAAACATAAATCTCAAGTGCTTAAGCTTACTTCCTCATGCTTACCCTTTCTCATCACATATTACATAATAATTTCATACTTGTATTTTAATCATGGTACCTATATCACTTAATCACATAGATTAGCACTTTCGCTAATGTAAACATAAACTCAAGTCTACATCTTTCTTAATTTAAATAAAGCTCCTTATCAACCTTGAATAACTTAACTTGTTACTATCTTTACTTGCTTAGCTTTCTTGTTACCTCTTTCATACTTGGCTCTTTTTCCCGTGAACTACTCGAAATTTCAAAGGATACTCAATCTCACTAAACATATGTCTCGATGCCAATGCCATATCCCAGATATGGTCTTACATGGGATCGCCTCATGATGTCGATGCCATATCCCAGATATGGTCTTACACGGGATTTCTTAACTCGATGTCGATGCCATGTCCCAGACGTGGTCTTACACGAAATCTTCCTTTGGTGCTGAAGCCATGTCCTTGACATGGTCTTACACGGGACCTTCCTTGTATGGTGTCAATGCCATGTCCCAGACATGGTCTTACACGAGACCTTCCTTGTTCGATGCTGATGCCATGTCCCAGACATGGTTTTACACAGGATCTACATTCGGTGTTGACGCCATGTCCCAAACATTGTCTTATACGGGACCTACATTCCTTGGGTACCGATGTCATGTCCCAGACATGGTCTTACACAGGATTTCCTTATCTCATGTTGTGACATAGATATCTTCGTGATTTCGAATCTTCAACCGGGACTTTTACTTACATATTCTCATTGATTTCCTTATTAGACATTGATAATCAACTTCATGGAAGTAATGTACATTATACAACATAATAAGTAATTTTAAACATAAAAACATATGTAGCCTTAAATTCATACAAACTTACCTTGGTACTCCAAAATATATGTAGATGTGCAGTTTAGTACTCGACTTTGTTCTTGCCTCGGTTTCGGTCTGGGCTTCGTGTTTCTTGATCTATAATAACAATTTAACTTGTTTAATACTTACATTGACTAAATTGACTCATATTTCATACTTTGGCAAAAATTACATTTTTGCCCCTAAACTTTATCATAATTGCACTTTTGCCCCTAGGCTCGTAAAATGATTTTCATTCAACTTTCTTGCATTTCAAGTCTAACCGAATCTCATTATCAACTATAACAACATTCAATTTCCACTATTTCACTCATGTATGACCATTTCCACAACTTTTACAATTTGGTCCTTTTATGCATTTTTCATGAGAATTACTTAGAAAAAGATGTTTATCATGCATCAAGCTTTCATATTCTTCCATAAAACATCAAAATACATGCATTTCATACATGGGTAAATTTTTGAACATAAACCCTAGCTCAAAATATAGCTAGAAATAGTTAAACCGAGCTACAAGGATTTTAAAAATATGAAGAATATTAAAAACGGGGTTAGGAGATACTTACAATCAAGCTTGAAAGTTGAAGAAACCCTAGCTATGGAGAGCTTGTAAAATTTGGCTATGGCAAGAAGAAAGATGGACACAATTTTGACTTCTTTTTCCCTTTTAATTCATTTATTAACCAAATGACTAAAATGCCCTTAATGATCCTTTCTTGAGATATTTCCTTCCCATATCTATTTTTGTCCACCTTAATATATAATGGTTTAATTGATAAATAAGAACCCCTAATAATTTTTATGATTCTATTTCATACTTAAATCTTCTAGAAACTCATATTTTCTAGTCTTTGCAATTTAGTCCTAATGGACAATTTATTCACTAATTAATAAAATTTCTTCATGGAAACTTCACACAATCATGCAAGCACCTCATAAGCTTTATAAAAAAATCATTTAATTATATATTTCTACTTCAGATCTGTGGTTTTGTACCACTTTTCTGACTAGGCCCTAAATCGGGTTATTACACGTACGAATGATTTGTAAACTGCAAGCTAAGGAAGTTTTTATCAATTATTCAAAGAAACTATGTTCAAGTTTTGGGTCTTGTGTTTTTTGATTTACTTATAGAGAATCAAACAAGGCTGGTCATATTCTAGCTACAGAGGGACTAAAAAGGAGAGAAACAACTTATCTGATGAATGAAGTTACTTCTTTTGTGGCGAAAGAGGTGGATGCAGATAGGCGATGGACAGAATCCATGAATGCTTGAAGGTGCTGAAGAGCTAAAGAGAAAATAAATCGGGAATAGAAGGAAAGATGGGGAGATGGCAAACCGATGCATAATGAAGACATTTTTTGTTTTCTGATGAAGGAAATAATGGCAAGTAATTATGATGAAGACTGTCCTTACAATTTCCCTATCACTTTTTGTTGCTTTTCAGGAGCGGAGGAATTATTTGATAACAGCTAGGTTACAAGAAGGTTCTAAAGTAACCCTTTGGATCCAGGTTTTTTCTTCTTTTATTTTTGGGTCGTTTTATTTTTGTTTCAGATTTCCTCAAACTCTATGTTTGTCTTTTAGGCCTTTTTTTTTATCTAATAAAGAATCCATGTATTTGATCTCAAAAAAGAGTTAATATATTGTCTACAAAAATAATTATATCAATTTAATATGAAAGTCAATGCATGTATTCATTTTTTAAAAGTGTATATTGAATCTAAATCAAAGTTTCATGTATATATATATGAACCACAATTCAATTTTTATGTGTATGATCGCGCCAAACCAAAATTCATTTATCAAATTACATATTGCACCTAAGTTCATATATAAATTTGATATTTATCCCTAAATAATTATTTATGTATCTTTTAGTAAGAGAGAATAAAGCAAGATAGTTTCATTTCATGACAAGTATGATAAAAATTTTCAAATTATATACACTTTTTCATTATAAAAAATTAAATTAAATTAAATAGATAACTTGAACTTTTAAAATTATCACTCTAATTAATTATTTATCTATTTATTAAAATTTCTTTTTATCTAATTAACATAAGATAAAATTTATATTTATTCATTTAAAATTAAAAATGTTCAAAACACACACAACATCAATATTTGCAAATTTTACATTTGAAAATATCTACTTACTAACCTTTAATTTACAGATGACAAATTCTATAGATGTTTTAAGTAAAATCAAACAATATTTTAGAAATTAGTTATTGCTTTTCTTTTAAAAAAAAAAAAAGAAAACGACAATATCATTGATTAAAGAAAGCATAACAGAGCAAATCACCGAGTAATGGATAGTAAACTAACCGGACCATCAGATCCTCCCCATGCACCCATCATAAGATCCTTTACTTGCTAGTGTCGAATCATCAGACAAAGTACGAGCTAAAAAAAAGGTGGGAATGAATCCCAAATATGTAGATGAGAAAGAAATAAAGCTACCACTAAGGGTGGGTTTGGATGGGCGGGTAGGATGCGGTGCGATGCGTTTAGCTTACTTTTTGTCTTACGCTACAGTATCTAATTTCACTACCACCGTTGTTTTTACACTAACCGCAGGTAAACGCATCGCCCATCCAAACCCACCCTAAGCTTGTAACAACCCGATTTTGGGGCTAGCCGAAATAGTGGTTTTTAGACCACTAATCTGTGTTTGAAGAAAATTATTTTTATATTATTTTACATGTTATAGCATGATTATAAGGATGCACAAGAATTTTGGTGCTTTAATTTTAGCGATTGAATGCTTAATTGTGAAAAAGGACTAAATCGCATAAAGTACGAAAGTTCTATTTTACAAGCTAAGGATGTCTAATAGTTATAGAATATCAAATAGGAGGTCCTTAAAGTGAAATTAGACCTATAGAGAATAGGTGGCCGGCCATAGGGGACAAAATGAAGTCAAAATTGGTCAAGTGGTTGGGTTAGGTGGATTAAATTGAAGGAAATAAATAAAATAAAGAAAGGATGACATCACCCATTTTATTCATCTTCTTCCCACTAAAAATATCAGCTAAGGAAGGGTTTTGGAAGCCAAAAATTTTTAGCAACTTCTCCCCCTTGAAAGTAAGTGATTTTGGTGGTTTTATTTGACAATTTTTATACTTTTGGAACCCCCAAAGCTTAAGCTAGCTAATGAGGGGACTATTTTGCAAAATGGTTGAAAGTTTAGGGACTTGCCATGAGAGTGTTCATGTTGTTTTCTGAGTTTTTATGGAAAAAAATGAATGTTAGTGAGTTAAGGAACAACTTTTGTGAAAGGTGTTACCATGAAAACACCTAAATAGGATGTATTAGTAAATGTTGAATTTGTGTAATAAATGCATGAAATAATTGGTTTTGTGAGCTTTTTTAAGAGAAATAAATGTTTAACTAGGCTTGTTTAATGAGGGAATGTGATGAAAAACGATTTACGAGCCTAAGGGCAAAATCGTAATTTTGCCAAAGTATAAGGGCAAAATGGTCATTTTTGCCTAAGTGTAAATTTTGATGTATCATGAATTATAAACTGATTAAATGAGTAAATTTTATTATTATAAATCAAGAAGGGCATGGAAACAACCTTGATCGAGGAAAAGGCAAGGTTACGGATTAAGTTGTCGATTAACACATTTTGCACCGAGGTAAGTTTATGTGTAAATGATACATCTTTAATACATATGTTGTTACTTATTGGTGTATTGTATGAATGAGACAAATTATGTTTGAAATTGATAGATGGTGAGTAGTTCTCGTATGAACCTCGGAATAGATACGTAAGCGCGAAAAAATATTCGAAATGATTAATTGGCGGGCTGTGTGCGATACCACCGTAATCATCCTTTTTGGTGGGCTGTGTGCGATACCACCTTATTACTTATTCATGATGGGCTGTGTGTGCGATACCATCGTTTATATTATCATTTGGTGGGCTGTGTGTGAAACCACATTAATTACTCTTGTTGGTGGGCTATGTGCGATACCACCCTATTATTGAGTAACGGTGGGCTGTGTGCGAAACCACTGAGTACATAGTATTATTCTGAGGGTTTCATCGAGAAATGGTATAAGTAAAGGTTTCATGTTGCTTTGTGGTGGTGAGTGCAGGGATTGTGTACAATCAATTGTGAGCAATATAATTGTTATGTGATTGGAATTTGGTAAGAGATGAGATGAGCAAGCATGATTATGGAAATGTGAACTGTTATTACCTAGTATGTGATGTTATTGATTGATTAGCATATGTGATGATGCTTATTGTTTATATGTAAACTTACTAAGCTTAAAGCTTACTCCCTTTCTTTTCCCTTGTTTTATAGTGTCAAAGAGCCGGCTCGGGATACGAAGATAATTTGAAGATCACCCACACTACCAACTCATTTCGGTATATCTAGACTTAGCATTTTGTGTATGGCATGTATGGGGGCTAGGCTTAGTGACATGTCTTGATATTTTGGCCAAGTGTGTTGGCTTCTTAAAAGAAGAACCTTTATAAATAGCCATAGTTGATGGCTTATTATTATTAATGTATGAAAAGATGAGGTTATTCATGAATGTGTATGATATATGATTGAGTTGCTTGGTAAATGGTTGAATGTGATTGGTGTTGTATGAGTTAGGGTGATAAAAAGAGCTTGGCAAATAGCATTGTTCCTGTCCACACTAGTAGGCAGACGGGCGTGTGTCTAGGCCGTGTGTGACGCACGGTCAGTCCCATGGGTGTGTGACCAGGCCGTGTGTCCCCTGCATATTAGTGTTGCAAGTCAGTGTCGACCACGGGCTAAACATACGGGCGTGTGCCCTTTATTTGGTTGCTAATTTCACAAACAGAATACCCAGGTTTTCACACAGGGTGATGACACATGCATGTTTAGGCTGTGTGGAGGACACGAGCATGTGTCCAGCCGTGTGAAAACCTCTGTAGGTTCAAAAAGAAAATAAATTCCACACGGGCTGGGGACATGGGCGTGTTTGACCACACGGCCTGCCCACACGGGCGTGTCCCATTTCACACGGGGGTGTGGCCCTGTTAAGGCAAATTTTTTCTAAGTTTACAAAAGTTTCCGAGTTGATTCCGAGACCCACCGTTTGCATGTTTAAGGCCTCGTAGACCTATAATGGGAATGTTTTGGATGGGAGTGGAAAGTTTTAAGTTGGAATGAAATCTTGTGGCCTAAAGTTGTATGTTCAAGTGATTTAAGTTCAGTAATGCCTCGTACCCGATTCCGGCATCAAATACCGGTTAAGGGTGTTACAAAGCTGCCATAGGAGTACAACCAAAGGTGTAACAACCCTATTTTGGGTCTTGTAACGTCCCAAAAATTAGGGGTTGTAATTTTTGCTTAATTTCATGTTGTGCTTGCTCAGCTGGCTATTTTAGCGTATTTGGGGGTTTTAGGGAGGCCTGGGTTCGAGTCTGAGCCTTGGAAAAATTTTAGTTTTTGACCCTAAAGTGAAGAGGGTTGGCAGCTGTAGGACTTAAATATATTTGGTGCATTTAGGAGTCACAAGATGAGCATGTGGCTTAGTGGTGTGGCGTCAATGGAATAATAAGGAAGGGTGGGGTTCGAATCCCACAGATTGCAATTGGGGACTTTTATTTTATGGCTTGAGAGTAGAAGAAGTAGAGTTTGGATCAAACTCTACAGAGGTGGTTGAAGACTTGGTTAACAAGTTTGAATTGGAGGCTAGGAGTGATCCAAGGAGGAAATAGTGGAGAAAATCAAGGAAGGGATGAGAGTGGAAGTGTTGGCCGAATGTGGGAGTGTGGCTAAGTGAGAATTTTGGCTAGAGGGTTTTTAGTTAGGCAATTCGGCTGAGGGGTGTCATTTTGAGCATTTTCCGGTTTGTTTCTTTTGACATTTCATGCTTCTTTTCTCCCTAGCGTCAGTTGCAACAAGCGATATTTTTGTATTTCCGGGATTGAAGTAGGGGGAGTTCTGAAATCTTTTTCTTTCTTCTTTTTGTTTCTCTGCCGATTGGCTTGTGTGCAAGTTGTTCTTCCTCCTTTCGGTAGGATCTTAGCCGAATTCAGTCCTTTCTTTTCTTCTCATCCGCCTTTTCTACTCTCTTCTTTCCATAACCGAACCTATCCTCCTCTTTTGTTCTCAACACTCCATCTCTTGTTCTTTAATTGTTAAAGCCAAAGCTAATCTCTTCCTTTCCTTTCTAGTTTACTTTCATCTCTAGGGCCGTCTATTCTTGTTGCTAGAAGGAAGCTGTTTATGCCGAATTTGAGAGTAAGTAGTTCTTTTGGTTAATGGTCGTGCCATGCTATTCTTTTCTCTAAGTGGCCGAATCTCCCCTTTCTTTTGTAGTCTGACATTAACTGGTTGTAGGTGCTCTCGTGACATAGAAGGGGGCAAGCAGCCGGAAACAGTCGAAATGTTACCCTCAAGCCTTGATCAAGGTACATTGCGGGGTCCTTAATCTTCACTAATAATCGGAAAGGACTTAGCAAAACTCAGTGAGGTAAAGTAGGAGTAAGTGTGGTTTCGGTTTGTTGACTAGTAAGAGGATAACCCTCTTAATCATTTGACTAACTAGTGATCTTTTCTAACATAGGAACGGTGCTAAGGGATTGGCGGCACATTCGTAATCAAGGTGTGTAATCTCACACCCCTACTTGTTCTATTATGCGATGTTCTGTGAATCGGCTAAAAGCCAAAAAATCGATAAGCCGAGACTGCGGCATCTGAGATCACTCGAGCGTGCGAGCGCTCATGGAGTTAAACCGAGCCACAAGTGTTGGCGATAGACGGTTAGGAGTGCCACGAACCCTCTCGTGGGACTAAGGTTGTATTGGGCCTTGTTGAGTCAAAGTGGGCTAAGTGGGCCCAATGGGCTAATGGGTCTATAGGGGCAAAATTCAGGGTAAGTACCGGATGATAGGTGCGGTTGCGAAGTCCGCAGAATCCTGACCAAAAATGGGTTGAATGGGCCACACGAGCCTGTGGGTCCGTTTGGGCCGAAATTGGGCTTTAGGCCTAATTGCACCGTTTTGACAAGAAATGGAACTTGTGTTGCTCGAGGCAACAGTAGGCCTCTGCAAAGGCCGTTCGAAGGGTAAAATTATCGAAATACCCTCTATGGGTAAAATTACCGAAATACCCTCTAAGGGTAAAGTTACCGAAATACCCTCGATAGGAAAAATTATCGAGATACCCTTAAGAAGTAAAATGTCCGTTTTACCCCTAACCGTTAAAATGACCGTTATACCCTTAGTGGTAGTTAAATGATGTTTATGTGATTTTTATATAACTGTATATGATCGTGATACACTGCATACATAACATATTGCATTGGGTTGAGTTTTTTTGATTTGGAGGAAGTATTGTTATAGTGGCATCGCCACGTATTCTAATTTTAGTGGCTCAGCCACATATACCGTTGTTAGCAGCTAGGCTACACCATTGGAGAGTTTGGCTGGGTGGGTCGACATGGTCACCACATGGAGAGATTGGTTGGTACGGGTGGAGAGTTTGGTGGTTAAGGGTTGGGTTACATGTATGCTTGCGTTTGATATGATTTAGGGATTAAGCCCAAATTGTTACCGAATAGGGCTTAGGCTCAGACCGATACTGTATGGGCTCGGCCCCAGACTGTGACCGTAATAGGGGATTACACACTGAGTTCTCGTAACTTATCCTTTCTTTTAACTGTGCAGGTAATCCCCAGCCTTAAAAGATTTGGAGCTGCGGGGGACTCGGAGGTGGCCACATGTCGGATATGCTTTACAGTTAAACATAGCGATTTTAGTTTATTTTATTTTATTCTAAATTATTGGGTTAATAATTTTTGTAATAAGGCCATTGGGTGTTTTTCCTTTTTAACTTTTATTTGGTATTTATTTAAATTACAAACTGTTGGTTTGTTAAACACGGGTTTTTAAAACTATAACCACTATTTTCAAAATATCACGTATCCGTAAATGGTTGAATCAAACTTCTGAAAAAGACAAGGTTTTAAAAATAATAATATTTTTGCAAGGAAATAACTTTGAGCAAATTTTGTTTTGTTAATGAGCAACGTAAATCGGGATTTTAAATTGGGAGAAAGTTTTGTTTCGTAGAAGGGTCTTCCAATGTACATACAGTTTTCAAATGTCACTCGATGTGGCACGTTAGATCCGGTCATAACGTCTAGTTCGGGTTTGGGGTGTTACATTTAGTGGTATCAGAGCCCGGTTGCAAAACTCGGCTATGGAATGGGTTTTAGAAGTTTTCTGATCTGTTTAAATTTTGATTTGAAAAGTAATGATTTTATTGAAAGTGTGGTACACCGAGTTTCCGGCACTAAATTCGTAAGTTTACTGGCACTATACTCTGATATATGCTGAAATGACTGTACTGAAAAACTACTAGGGGTAGTAGTAGCATACTGAAACTCCTTAGTTATAGAAACTAAGACTATAGGAGATTGGAACTGTAGTAAATTCGATCTGCGAGAACAACTTTAATTATTGTTTTTCATAAAATATTTGTTAAAAATTATAAGAACTATAAGCTGATTCATAAAACTCCTAAATCAGATAAGTATGCTACGACGATATGAGCACAAGAGGTCGCGAAAGGGGTACATATGGCCGTGGTAGAGGCCGGGGTGCGAGGGCTGGGTCCTCAGCATCAGGACATATGCTTGAAAGGAAAGTGCTGGCATCACCAGTGACTGAAACGGGGTCTCATGACTGAGTCGGTGGGGATGATGCTTTATCCCAAGTGATGTTGCGAGTGCTTGAGAGGGTTGCTGGAGAAGTACTAGGTCAGTGGGCCGAGGGTCAATCTCTGAACGACTTCGGTCGAATGGGGCGAAAATTTTTAGGGGCATCTCTGGTGTAGAATTGAATGTAGCAGAATATTGGTTGGAGGCTGTTGAGCGAATAATGGATGATCTTGATTGTACGGTGGAGCAAAAACTGAAGGGAGCAGTGTTTTTATAGTGAGATGAGGCATATCAGTGGTGGCTTACCGTGAGAGAAGGCACGCAAGCCGACTGTTTGACGTGGGACTTCTTTAAGACGGCCTTCCAAGGAAAATATGTCGGGGCAAGTTATGTGGATGCCCGGAGGAAGGAATTTCTTAGTCTGGTTCAAGGAAATAAGTCTGTAGCAGAGTATGAGGTAGAGTTTCTGCGGTTGAGCCGGTATGCTCGGGGCATAGTCGCGACTGAGTTTAAGCGCTGTGTGTATTTCGAGGATGGTCCCCGGGATGAGTTGCCGGTACTGATAGCCCCGCAGAGGGAAAGGGACTTTGCTGCCTTGATTGAAAAGGCAAAGATTGCCGAGGATGTGAAACGTTCAGAGCGTCAAAATCGTGAGAAGGAAAGGGGCAGAAATAAGAGGGATTTTGGCTTCTCAAGTTCGTCTGATATGCGTAAGAAGAGGCTTAAGTTCGATGGGCCAGCCCGAGTTGGGATTCCAGTTGTTGCTGGTCGACCGCAGCCTTGCGTTGAGTGTGGGAGACCTCATTTGGGAGAGTGCTGGAAAAGAACTGGGGGTGTTTTAGATGTGGGTCCAAGGATCAGCAGTTTAGATATTGTCCTCGGGAGCCTGTTCAGAGGCAAGCAGCAGGTCAGGGCTATGTGCAGCCAAGGAGAGGTGGACAACAGCCACCGAAAGGCTGTGGTCCACCCAGAGGCGGAAATGGGTTTAGACGACCCAGGCAGAGGTGCTGGTAACACAGAAGCAAGACAGCCAGCATTGGTTTATGCTGCTTGGCGCCGAGAAGATGGTGACGCACCTGATGTCATAATTGGTACATTCCTTATTCATAATGTACCATATACCGCTTTAATTGACATTGGGTCTATGCACTCGTATGTTGCATGTACTGTGTCTGGAACTTTGGGCATACAGTTTGAAATTATTGATAGGGATATGTCGGTGATTAGTCCACTGGGACAGTCAGTTAGAGTGAATAAACTATTTAGAGATGCGCCCCTAGAGGTCCAAGGGGTTGTCTTTCTGGCGGATTTGATGGAACTGTCGTTTGGCGAGTTCGATCTCATTTTAGGTATGGATTGGTTAGTGAAACACCGTGCAAATTTGGATTACGCTGCTAAGCGTATGGTATTGAAGTCTTCAGAGGTTGAGGAAGTGGTTGTGATAGGGGAGCGAAGGGATTATTTATCTAATGTAATCTCAGCATTAAGGGCCGAGAAACTGGTTCGCAAAGGTTGCGAGGCGTTCCTAGCTTATGTCAGCACATCTGATGTTAAAGGTTAGTCTGTTGGGGGTGTCAGGATAGTAAAGGAGTTTTCAGATGTATTTTCTGAAGAGCTTTCGGGGTTGCCTCCAAATTGTGAGGTCGAATTCGACATTGAGCTTCTACCGGGAATGGCTCCGGTGTCCATCGTCCTTTATAAGATGGTGTCGAAGGAGCTGGTAGATTTAAAGGCTCAAATCCAAGAGCTACTAGATCGAGGATTCATCCGACCGAGTATGTCTCCGTGGGGAGCACCTGTATTGTTTGTGAATAAGAAGGATGGGTCAATGCGCATGTGTATTGATTATCGTCAACTGAACAAACTGACGATTAAGAACAAGTACCAATTATCAAGGATAGACGATTTGTTCGATCAGCTATAAGGAGTTTCGGTTTTCTCTAAGATAGATCTTAGATCGGGATACCATCAGTTAAGGGTTAAAGAGGCAGATGTGTACAAGACAACATTCATGACTCGTTATGGACATTACGAGTTTCTGGTCATGCCGTTTGGGTTAACGAATGCACCAGCTGCTTTTATGGATATGATGAACTGGGTTTTCAAACCCTATTTGGACTAGTTCGTTGTGGTGTTTATAGATGATATTCTGGTGTATTCAAGAATCGATGAGGAGCATGATTCACATCTCCGGATTGTCCTGCAAATACTGAGAGAAAAATAGCTTTATGCCAAATTCAGCAAATGTGAGTTTTGGCTGCGAGAGTTGACATTTTTGGGTCATGTCGTGTTTGCCGAGGGGATTAGGGTAGATTCTCGGAAAGTTGAGGTCGTATTGGATTGGAAGCCACCGAAGTTGGTATCTGAGATTCGAAGTTTTCTGGGTCTGGCCGGGTATTACAGACGGTTTGTTGAGGGGTTTTCACTGATTGCTGCACCCCTAAGTTACTGCACAAAGGGGTACCGTTTGTTTGGATTGATAAACAGCAGGAGAGTTTTGAGAAACTGAAGAAGATGTTGACTGAAGCCCCGGTATTAATACAGCCAGAGGCTGGCAAGGAATTCATTGTCTACTGTGATGCGTCTCACATGGGTTTGGGTTGTGTGATGATGTAGGAGGGTAAGGTGGAGGCTTATACGTCCTGTCAGCTTAGGCCGCACGAGGTGAATTACCCCACTCATGACTTTGAACTAGCAGCGGTGGTGTTCGCGTTAAAGATTTGGAGACATTACTTGTACGGGGAAAAGTCGATCATTTATACCGACCATAAAAGTCTCAAGTACCTCCTTACTCAGAAAGAGTTGAATCTTAGGCAACGAAGATGGATAGAATTGCTTAAGGATTATGATTGCTCGATCGAGTATCATCCGGGAAAAGCCAACGTAGTAGCGGATTTTTGTAAGGAAATGACTTTTAGCAAATTTTGTTTTGTTAATGAGCAACGTAAATTGGGATTTTAAAAGGGCAGAAAGTTTTGTTTCGTAGAAGGGTCTTCCAATTTACATACAGTTTTCAAACTTCACTCGATGTGGCACGTTAGATCCGGTCATAACGTCTAGGCCGGGTTTGGGGTGTTACAGGTCTAGTCAGAACAGTGGTTTCGGGACCACAAATCTGACATAGAAAAATGTGTTTTTATTATATTTTTTATGGTCTACAATTTCACGGAATGATTTTGTGAAAATCTCGTTCGAAAATTTTGACGTTTGGGCACTCAATTTAGTCAAAAGGACTAAATTGTAAAAAGTGCAAAACTTGAGTTCTAGAAGTTAGAAGTGTCCAATTGTTATGAGTTTTTAAATTGGAGGTCCTCAAGTGGTAAATAGACCATTGGATAATTTGTTGGACAAAAATGGACATGAAATAGGTGAAATAGAATATTTTTAAGTTAGGGGCATTTTGGTCATTTAGTAAATAAATGAATTAGAAAGCAAAATAAGCCAAAATTTCTTGTTATCTTCAACCCCTTGGCCGAATATACCATGGAAGCCATGGCTAGGGTTTTGTTCAAGCTTTCCAAGCTCCATAGTAAGTCCATTCTAGCCTCATTTTTAATGATTTTAATGTTTTTGAAATCCTCGTAACACGATCTACCTATTTCTACCTCTTATTTGAGATATGATGAAAGTCTAGGGTTTGAACCATGTTAGAAAATTGTGTATTTTGATGAATGATAGTAGATTATGCATGTTTATGGTTAGAGAAACAACTTTTAATAAGTGCTTTTCGGTGAAAATGTCCAAAAGGACCTAATTGTAAAAGTTTAAAAAATGTGTAGTAAAAGTGTGTTTTAATGAAAAATGTGGGCTTCATTAATTATGAAAATGGTTCGGCTAGGCTTAAAGTATGAATAAATTGAATGAAAATCATTTTACGAGCCTAGCGATTAAAATGTAAATATGACAAAGATTAAAGGTAAAAATGTAATTTTACCAAAATGTGAAATTGGGCTAATTTGAGTAGCATGATGAATAAATAAGTTAAATGTGTTGTTATAGATCAAGAAAAATGAGATTCGGACTTAGAACGGGGGAAAAACAAAGAATATGATAAATAAGTCCTTTTCACCGATTGTGCTACCGAGGTAAGTTCATGTGTAAATAATGCAACATTTCATTGTTATGTATTTAATGCTTTATTATTGCATGAATTGTATAATTTTCTTTGTGGATTTGATTAATGATGACTCGATGACGATTCGACGAAGATTTGATACCTCGGAATTCCGGTTGAACCTTAGGAATAGATAGGATACAAATGTCATGACATTAGGGTTATTGAGATCTCGTATAAGACCATATCTGGGAAATGGCATCGGTATGTGATTTCGTATAAGACCATGTCTGGGACATGGCGTCGATATGAGAATTCGTATAAGACCATATCAAGGATATGGCATTGATATTGTAACAGCCCATTTTTGGAGTCAAATCAGAACAGTGGTTTCGGGACCACAAATCCGAGGTTAAAATATTTATTTTATTATTTTATTAAATTTTACAACATGATAGAATTATTATGTGAAAGTTTAGTAAAGAAATTTTACTATTTGAATGCTTAATTTGGTAAAAAGGATTTAATCCGTAAAATGCAAAAGTAGCATGCTATAAGTTAAGAGTGTCTATTTGCTATGGTTTATTAAACCAAAGGTCCTTATGATGTTATTATGCCATTGATAAGGTTAATGGACAATAATGGCCTTATATTTGTTTAATAACCAAGGGTAAAATGGTAAACTATGTATTAATGTGTAATTAATAAAACAAAACATAAAAATTAGTGATATTATTCATCTTTCTCACCAAAAATAAAAAGAAGAAAGACCATTTGAAGCATTTTAGGGTTCGGCCCTTTGTATTCTTGATTGAGGTATGTTTTGAGTTCGGTTTTTGATGATTTTTACGTTTTTGTGATCATTGCTTCGTATTCTAGATAGCCCGTACCTTAATTTTTGAAATTGTTAATGATTTTATGAAGTGCCATTATTGAATGCTTGAGCTTTTTAATGTTTGATGATGGATTTTGATTAATTGTTGATAGTTAAACTAATTTTGTAAAGTGATTTTTGACAAAAATGCCAAATAGGGATTAAATTATGAAATTGTAAAATGTGGTGTTTAAAATTGTGAATAAATTGGTATTATGAGCTGCTAGTAATATGAGGAAAATTCGGCTAAGTATGTAATTGTATTAAATTTCATGAATTTGTAATTTTATGTGAAAAGGACTAAATTGTAAAAATGTGAAAAGTATAAGGGCAAATGTGTAAATTGCCAAAAATATGAATTATGGACTAAATCGAATAGATTGAATGCTAAATGTACTAAATTTGATAATGTATAGATTAAGATAAGCCGAGATTGAGTTTATATTGGGGAAAAGGGAAGATTGATGAATAGCCGATAGTTTTTATCCGAGCGAATTAGAATCGAGCTTTTAAATATTTGTATTTATTTGAAATGTATGTATATGATTGAAGAATTGATATGCTTGGAATACGAATGCCTAATTGTTATATATTGATGGTTACCGAGCCCTGTTTAAACCGTAAGAATTCGTAGGATACGAGTGACATGTTACTAGGGTTACCAACTCCTGCATTTGTTGTGGACTCACCACAGATCGTATGAGCTTATCGATATATCAGCTCGTAAGAGATCTGTTCTCAGCTCGTATGAGCTTACTATTTCAGCTCGTCAGAGCTTACTGTTTCAACTCGTCAGAGCTTACTGTTTCAGCTCAATAGAGCTTACTGTCCATCAGCTCAGGAGGTACCGATCATGGCTCGAAAGAGGAGAAATGATAATGAATTGATGGATTGCTGATGTATATCACTCGAGTATCCTTTGAAGTTCTAATAGGTTCAACGGACATAAATACTGTTTATATTGATGAGTACGGTTAATGAATGAATTACTGTTTATACAATTGAAAGTAAAATGTTATATATGATGTATATGATGTATGTGAGTTTAATATGATACAATGTATTGAGTAATTACATTGAGTTAATGGATGGTTTCATGTATTTTAAATGACTAACATGTGATGAATGATTGTGTTTAGGCATTTGGTAATTGAATTTATTACAACTTGATTATTGTTTTGATTAGGTATAAATGGTAAGTTTATTTCTAAATTATACGGGCTTACTAAGCTATAAAGCTTACTCTGTTTCATTTCCTTGTTTTATGGAGGTTCGATAGCTCGCTTGTTTCGGACAAGTCAGAGTTACACATCACACTATCCAATTGCCTATTGGTACTTTCGAACTTGTGGAACTATGTAAATATGGCATGTATAGGCTAGTTATAAAGATGATAGTTATGTTTACTTGAGATTGTAAATTTGGTATAATTTGTGTTGTAAATCTAAGCTATGTGATTTGGCTAAATTTGATATCATGTTTTGGTAAGTGTTAGATGGAATGAAAGTATGCAAATGTGTCTTGTTTTATGGTAGACATATGAGTGGAAATATGTATGATATTAGTTAAGTATTTGAATACTATGTGGAATTGGTATCATATGTGTATGAAATGATATGAAATGGCTGCCTATTAGATTATGAAATGTTGTCATTTATGCTTGTGTATGCTTGTAAAAATAGGGTGGCAAAATTGGCTTGGCAAATAGCCTATTTTTGTCCACACGAGCAGGGACACGAGCATGTGTCTCAGCCGTGTGTGACACATGGTCATGTTACACGGTTGTGTGTCCCCTAGTGCTAAAATGGAAATGAAGTCAGTATACTCCACACGGCCTCACACACGAGCGAGTGACCAGCCGTGTGGTACAAGTCAGTATACCCCCCTAAATGGCACACAGCCTAGCACACGAGTGTATGACTTGGCCGTGTTGATAAGTCAGTATACCCTACAGTTTTGGCACGGCTTGACACACAGGCGTGTGTGGCTATTTCGAAAGGCACACGGGCTTGACATATAGGCGTGTGGTTGGCCATGTGACCCAAGTCAATATACTCTCCAATTTTCACACGGCCTAGCACACGGGCGTGTCCTCGGTCGTGTGACACAAGTTAGTATGTATGCCCTGTTTCCACACGGGCGTGTCTAGTAATCGTGTGAGGCACATGGCCAGTTCATACGGGCGTGTGATATTTGAAATGTTGAAAATTTTCTAATTTCCAAAATTTTCGTATGTTACTGATTTAGTCCCGAGTGCATGATTTAAGCTTTGTATGTTTGATTTAAATATACATATTGAATGTGAATGAATGATATTTATTGAATTGAGATGATATTTGATAAATGATTGTTCTGAACTGAGTTACAAGTCCGTAATTCCTCTTAACCTATTCCGACGACAGTTACGGGTTAAGGGTGTTACAGATATGAGACATCGTGTAAGACCATAGCTGGGCTATCGGCATCGATATGTGATCCCATGTAAGACCAGATCTGGGATATGGCATTGGCATCTTACTATGTCTATGAGATTTCCCGAGTATCCTTTAGTATTCCAAGTGGTTCAACAGGTAATTCAAAGATTATGTCAAAGATGTGAAAATATATGACTGTGTTACGAGTTCGTGATCACTATGAAAGTGACCTTAAGTTAATCTTTCGAACAAGTGTTTATGTTGATGATGTATAAATTCATGGTAAATTCAATTGATAATCATGTGTTAGGCTTTTGAGCCATATCGAATTGAGAGATAAGATGTTCATTTCACCTGATTTGTGATTTCATTGGATATGTGTGAAAAATGAAAGATTTGCATAATTGCCTATTAAAATGGTTATGAAAGTATGAGAAGTTAAGAGTTTAAATCATTGAAAGCTGTTAAGCTCTGGGCTTGAAAATATGAATACGCATAATTACTGTGCATGATACTATGAGACATGAAATGATTTGTTAATGATTATTAAGGTATGTTATGTTGGAGAGATTACGAATGTTTGGCAATTGTTAAGATGTATTAAATTATGCTTACAAATTGAAGTGGGTAAGCATTGTGATTGAGTAAGTTATGCCTATGAAGATTTAATAACGTTTATGTTGTGTTATGTTATGTTAGTTGTATGACATATGTATGACTATTGCTCTTTATCATTTGCATACGGACTTACTAAGCTTTGTAGCTTACTCCCCTTCCTTTCCCATGTCTTATAGGGTTATTAAGCTAGCTCGGGTTAGAGATCACTGGAGATACTATCACACTATCAAGTTATCATTTTGGGTATAAATGAATTCAAGTACTTGAAGTTTATGGCATGTATAGGAACTTGGTCATTTGTTATATGTGTCATGATTAATTTGGCTGTAACACCCCTAACCCGAAACTGTCGCCGGAATAGAGTTAAGAGGCGTTACCAAACATTCAAAACCTTTCACATCCATTTCACGACACAAAGTCAATCATCAATTATACATACTCAAATACGAGCATATAGTCCCTTATCTAGGTCTACGAGCCTTATACTCAAGTTAGAAAGAAGTCGGGACTAAACCAAACACTTATGAAAATTTTCAAAATTTCAAACATTCTTCAATACTGTTGAGGTCACAGGCCTGTGCAATCAGGCCATATGCCTCACACGGCTACAAGACACACCCATGTGTCCAGGCCGTGTTAAAACAGAGCATGCATTCTGACTTATCCCCACGGCCACTAGACACGACCGTCTGCCACGGCCGTGTGTTACTAGGCTAGCTACTGACTTAGTCACACGGCTACCTTGCACACCCGTGGGCCTTAGCCGTGTAACCTATCCAGACACCCCTAAAAATGACCCTTAAACTACATGGCAGAGACACACGCCCATGTCTCTTGGCCATGTATGCAAAATAGGCAATTTGCAAGGCCAATTTGCCACCCACACTTGGGTCTACCAACAAGCCTCAAATCAATACCAATTCATGCTTCTAAATGCAATCAATCTTACCATTTCATGCATTATTCAACCACCAACTATACCATCTACTTCCATGCTCATTATCATCACAACTAAGACCATTTAAAGTGACAATTATACATCTCAAAACATATGTAATTCAAGCATCATATAATCCATACCAAAATTCATCTTCAAACCACATCTTTCATCCACTACATAATCATGAAATATACCAAACTCATAACTCATTCATAAGTTCAACATCATTCAACTTCCAAGCCAAATCACATGGAAAGGATTTAAACATTTTTCCAAAACATACCATAACTTCTAGTCTTATACATGCCATATTTCATCTATATACATCTTTGCAGAAATACCAAAATAGATTGTCGATAGTGTGATAGAGATGCTGACGATTCCCGGATCCAAGCTAGCTTTACTGACACTGTAAAATAGAGAAACACTCACACAGTAAGCTTTCCAAAGCTTAGTAAGTTCGAAATACAATACAACTAATTCATTGAATCAAATCAATATACACATTAATCCATCACATAGATAGTATACCAATATTACACAAATCCAACCATATCCAATACTCACATAGCATTCCATTCATCTACTATTAATTTCATCAACCATATAGGTTTTATACGTACCTTTGCCAACACATAGTTAGTCACCAATCATGCTACTCAACCACTCAACTTTACATTTCAATCAACCTTTGCTATTCTCTTGCTTTGTTGCACACTTAGTGCCAATTTGTAGACCAAACATAGTTGTCATCGCATACTTAGTACCAATACATTAAACCGAACTTATATCGGTATCGCACACACAGTGCCAATTCAATAAGCCGAAGCTTTTGTCATCTCGCACACACAGTGCCAATCATTTCTATCCCATTTCTAATCCTGCACACTTAGTGCCTTCTAATTCATTTCAGGACGTAGCATTTTTAATCTCATAGTTATATAGACATTCCTTCAATTCACATCACATAGAACATAAATTAACAATTTGTACTATATCTGAACTTACCTCGGACGTCGAAATACCGAAACGGTCGATTAATCGAGCACTTTATCTTTGCCTCGATCTCGATCCGAACCTCTCCTCTCTTGATCTATACACATTCAAATTCAATCCATTCAATCACCACATTATACATTTTAGTCCAAACACATATTTAGGGCATTTTACAAAATAGCCCTCACATTATCACATTTAGAAACTTTAGTCCCTATTTCACAAAATCATCAAATTCACATAATTTCTCTTCACACAAGCCTAGCCGAATTTTCCTTGTGTTCATACAAGCTCACACATTCCATTTATTTCACATTTTAATCCTTCAATTTCTCATTTTCTCAATTAAGCCCAAAATTCTCAATTTCACTAAAAAATCCCAATACAAACAATGTTAACCCAACACCAAGTTTTCATATTTCACTATTAACTAACACATAGCTCAAGTATTCATCAATGACTCATCACAAAAACATCATCAATTCACAAATTTACAACATGGGTTAGCTAGAGCATGAAGCAATGATTACGAAAACTTAGAATTATCAAAAACCAAACAAAAATCTAACCTTGAATCAAGCCAATTGTTAGCCGAAAATACCAAAGCTTAAAACCCTTCTTCTTTCTTTGATATTTGGTGGAAGAGATGATAGGAAATGGCTTATTTTCAAACTTTTATTTTATTTAACATAATATTATTCTCTTTTACTAATTTTCCCTTTTCATTAAACATATATAACCTTTATCTATTAAGGTTATTCTAGTCCATTACCACCCACTATCACTAAATATGTCCTAATTGCATCATAAAGCCTCCACATTATAAAGACAAGAACAATTAAACACTTAACAATCAGCACACAGCATTTTACACTTCACGTGATTAAGTCCTTTTTCTTAATTCGACACAATGTCGATAAACTTACCACACAGAATTTTCACACATGCTATATCACATATAATTCACACCAAAAATAATATTAGAATATTATTCCAACCTCGGATTGTGGTTTCGAAACCACTGTTTCGACTAGGGTCTAAACCGGGCTGTTACATTGACCATTTGTGTTGGCTTGTAATTGTTAATGTTTCTTCTTGTATATAGCCATGAATGATGGCTTATGCTGATTATAAGTTTATTCATGTGTTAATGCCCTCTTGTGAACGTGAGATTAGTATGTTTTTAATGGGGTAAGTATGAAGTTTTAAGCATGATAAATGATGGCATGAGAATGACATGTTATTGACTTAGTTGTGAGTGTTTGGTTGCCTAAGTATGATATGTTTTGTGCCTTTGAATTGATGTGAGTGCATGTGTGCTTAAGGGTGACAAATGGCTTGGTAAACAACCTTATTATTGTCCATACGGGTAAACACACGGGCGTGTGTCTAGGTCGTGTATGACACATGGTTGGCCCCATGGGCGTGTTATCTGGCCGTGTGTCCCCTGCACCTTAATTTAGGTAAAACAGAATGTCCAGAATTGACCACACGGGCAGAGACACGGGTGTGTGTGTGTAACAATCCGGTTTAGACCCTAGTCAGAACAGTGGTTTTGGGCCCACAAATCCAAGTTAGAATAATATTTTAATATTATTTCCTGTACTTATGATATGTGAATTAGTATGTGTGAAGTTTCTATACGTTAATTTGTCCGTCTGTGTGCTTAATTTGATAAAAGGATTAAATTGCATTGAACGCAAAATTCACATGCTTTATGAAAGACTCCTATTTGAGATGGCTTCTAAATGGGAAGGCCTTATATGGCAATTAAACCATTTTTAAGACGGTGGATAGTTGTTGGACTGATGTGTTTTTGAAAAATCACGAAAAATAGGAGAAAGGGAATTAGAAAGTGAATAACATATCAAATTAAATCTTACTGTGTCTATTTTAATATGGAAGAAACGGATAAGGAAAAGGGTTTTTATATTCTGAGATATCTTAATTTTAGTGAGACTGGTTCTGATTGACTTCGTGTTTCCCTGATCTGTCTTGGAAAAATCGTATAAAACGGTACAAAGTGAGTTATGGGTTATAATTTATATGTATGGATTCCTTAGTGAGTCTATTTTCAATAAAAACAAGTGGAAGCAACATATAAAAATTGTACAGTGATATATTTGAATTTTGGTTAAGAGAGGTCAGAATTGTTAGATAGTAAAACAAGGGAAACTTTAAGGAATAAACTGTACTAAATGGTTAAGCCAAAAATTCTACAAAAATTTTAGTAAGAAGATATATGAGTCTAGTTTCAAGGAAAATTTACGGATTTATATTTCGAGATTCCTAACTCAAGTTATAGTCAATTTAGTCAGTACAATGCAGGTGGACAGTTTTAAATTTTTATGCCCAAATTAGTAATTAAGTCTAAGTTGCGAAATTACCAAAATACCCTTGGAGGGTAAATTACCGAAATGCCCCAGGATTGCGAGATTACCAAATTACCCTTAGTGGATAAAATTACCGAAGTACGAAAATGCCCTTACGGGTCGAGTTACGAAAATGCCCTTATGGGCCGAATTATGGAAATGCCCCTAATGGGCCGATTTGCAAAGTGTTAATGGGCCGAATTGTTATATTGCCTTAATGGGCCAATTTTGTTATATTGCTTAATGGGTCGATTTGATAAATTGCCTTAAAGGGCCGAATTGAAATGTGTTAATGGGCCGTTTTGATATTTGCTATATGGGCCGATTGATAATTTGCTATATGGGCCGTTAGATATTTGCTATATGGGCCGTTAGATATTTGCTATATGGGCCGTTTGATATTTGCTATATGGGCCGTTTGATATGTGCTATATGGGCTGATTTAAAATAAATTGCGAAATGGGCCAAGATGATATTTTGCTTAATTGGCCAACTTGATAAATTGTTATAATGGGCCATAATTTTTATAAGAAAAATCAGAATAAATTGTTGTAAATGGTTATGCATTGAGTTCATGATTTGCATGGGATGGGATAATGATGAAGAGAAGTTCTGGTAGCTCTGCTACATAAATCTGGTGGCTCTGCCACAAATCTGAAAAATGGCAATGCCATGTAAATTCGGTTAATCTGGTGGCTTGTCCACAAATTTGATATAAATGGCTTAATGCCTACGTTTGGTGTGTTGGCGGGGTGGGTTGACTAAAGATCACCCACAAGTGTGTTGGTTGGTACGGGTGGTGTGTAGCGGATGGAATACTAGGCTTGGTTTGGGACTTGCATTTCATACACATGTTATATTTGATACATTATTGTTATTGTATATGGGCTTAGGCCCAAATATTTGCTTAATGGATTTTGGCCCAGTGGACAACGGTAAGTGGGTTACACACTGAGTTCTAGTAACTCACCCCCATTTTCCTTATCCCTTTCAGGTAATGATCAGTGATGGAGACTTGGGCCGTGGATGACTCGGTAGAGGCCATACTTCATAAACGGTTAAATTTGGATTTTGGATTTCTTTTAGTATTTTTAATTACTTTGCTATTTTGAATTAAGGTTGTAATAAGGCCTCTGGGATATTTTATTTGGTTTTATGTTTAGCCGTACTTATTATTTTTCTACATTATTTTAAATGGGGATTTTTCTAAAATCATAAATAACGGTTTTCAAAAAAATGATTAACAAATGATTTTCATAACAATCTTTTACAAATGATTTAACTCGAAAATTCTATTTCAAATTTTCAACGTCGTTTTCAAAGGTCACGGTTAAAGTTCACTACCTCGATTTTCGACTCATCAATCAACCTCTCAAAAATACTTGTATTTTATCTACATTTCCATAATGTTTTCAAAATGTTTCTGCAACTCTATTTCCAAACGTCATATTTTCGTAAATTGTTTATTTCAAATATGTTTTCGCAACAAAAAAGGTTTTTAAAGATAATTACATTTTCAAGTAGATAACAATTGCTTAAGTGTTTTGGGTTTTAACAAAGAGGCTGTAATTCTCAAACAAGTTTTTTTAACAATCGCAAAGATGGTTTTGAAAAAAAAAAAACACACTTCCATGTGACACGCCAGATTCGGGCCTAACTTCTAGGCCGGGTTTGGGGTGTTACAACATATCTATTTTACCATATCATCAACACTTTCATAAGGCATGAACAAACAACCAAAGCACTCATATGAACATACATGAGCCAAAATACCAAATATATACACATAATCAAACCTTACTTAACCAAAGCTTAAAACAACATCATTATAAACCATTAAATTTAAAACTCCTAGTACATGCCATTTATAACCCAACTTCAAAATGATCAAAACTTCTACCGATTTGGGAACGAATAGTGTCTATGCTCCCACTTAAACTTCTAACCGATCGAGATTTCCAATGATCTACAAAGAAAGAAACAAATGATGTAAGCAAATCAATGCTTAGTAAGCTTGTATATAACAAAAACTTAAACTTATCGAATTTGAATCATTTTGTACATTTCATGCATAATTTCATTAACAAGCTTATGAATTCATTCATTTCCTATACATACAACAAATCTCACAAGTTAGTGAGTTCATATATATACATGAAACTTGAGCATACTATAGCAAAAACATTCAAATAGCATATTTACCAATCAATTCATCCAATCCATATTCAAATGGTAAATCGCATTCCATTTTATTATACCATATCCAATTTCTCCTTTCAATGATTGATTTTATGTAGCTAATGCATTTATTCTTTTCATTTTACATATACAAAAACTTGAAACATATCATATCATATAATGTTCATAAATATCAATTACAATTCAATCACGCCTCTCAATCTACAATATGTGATACATTCTATTCAAAGCTTGATACCATGTAGCCATTTCATAAATGTTCCTTACATAAATCAATTTACATATAGCCATTTCAAGTATCGATCTTATAACAACATGATTCAACAATTCCAAGTTAGTAAACAACAATTATACAGATATTCATAATTCATAATTTTGTTCACTTTAATGAAACAATTTACCATTGTACATCATTTATTTTTCCGATAGAACTTTGTATAAGAACTCAATACACAAGTCTAGGAAATAGATGATGCTTGTATGAGCTAATCATACACAGAAATATATGTGTCAGGTTACCTATCCAGGCTAAACTAGTGACAACACAAAAAAATAGCCTAGCTAGACTATGTATACATGTAAGGTTTCCAGTCCAAGCTAAACCTTTAAAACGACAACGAATTACCATTCCAAGCTAAATCCGTGTCAAATGTATATCTAAGTCCGCAACAAATGCTAGAGCTCGGTCCAGAACGGGAATCATACATAAACCTCGTGTATGAGACTTTTACTCGGTCTATCGAAATTATCTCTGAATTTGATTTTTTTACCACATAGTTCAATTTTCAATTTAAGTAGTTTATATGCAATTAATTAACAACAATTAATAACAAATTATAATTACGAAAGATAGTATGAACTTACCTAGACAAAAAAGGGTGTGAAAACAAGGCCGACGATTAATCCATTAATTTAGCTTTTCCATAATTCGAATCCGATTGTTTCGTTTCTTAATCTAAATAATAGTTTTTATTCAATTAACCAATTAAAACATATCAAATAATTAAATTTAAACTTATAATCCATTTTAATATAAATTTAAAAAATTACCCTTAAACATTACATTTTTTTTTGCAATTTAGTCCTTAAACCCGAAATTTATAAATGAACCACATTTAATCAAAACCCATGCTAGCCAAATTCTATATAGTCCCTATTCAGTCAACATTTAGCACAATTTCACAATAATTCCAAGAATTTTTACTATTTTAACAACTTAGTCCCTAAATACAAAATTAACAAAATTTACTTAATCAAATAGTCCTTAAACATTTCATAGCTTCCAAATCTAACAATTTCTATCAAAACATTTAACATTCATCAATGACAAGTTTTAAAATCTTTAACAAATTTGAAATCGGAAATACGAGTTAATTAGACCTAATTGGAACAATCTCAAAAACATAAAAATAATTAAAACAAATTTAAAATCAACTCACATGCAAGATGGTTGCTTGGCCGAACCTTCAAACTCTTCAAACATAGAGTTCCAGTCATCTACAATGAAAAATGAAGAAGATGGTATTTGTTTTATTATTTTATCTTACTTTATCTTTTTATTTAATTACCAAAATGCCTTTAATTTACATATTTTTAAACTAAAGCATATATTCATACCGTCCAACATTTTAAGTATGGTTAAATTACCATATAAATCCATTCAACTATGTTTTTTAACCAATTAACCCTTTTAAACTTATAAAGATTAACTTTTACAACTTTTACGATTTAGTCCTTTTTACTTAATTACCTATCTAAACGTTAAAATTTTCTAACCAAATTTTAATATGCCTATATAATCACTCCATAAATATTTAATAAAAATATTTATAGGCTCGATTTACAAAAATGAGGTCCCAAAATCTCATTTTCTAAAACCAATTGACTTTAGGGATAACCCACTTGTACGTAAATATTCATTCAATTACCAAAAATTATCAAACTAAAATTCAATATAATATCATAATTGACTCGTAAATATTAAATAATAATATTTATGAACTTACTCATCGAATTTGTGGTTCCGAAACCACTATTTCTGACACCACTAAAAAACGGGTTGTTACAAAGAATGTAGACTTTCATAATTTACTTTTAAAAGTTTATGAAGATCATGAAAAGCAACTTGAGTTGCTTAGAAAGAAAAAAGCTTATTCTAACAAAGTTTCTCCAAAGATATTTGAAAAAGGAAAAATTTCAAAATAAAACTTTGTTAAATTAAACTTTAATTATTATAAATATAGAGGTCCCTAAAAAATCTATAAGGGAAAACTTGTTAGAAGTGTATAGGTCCCTAAATTATTTAGTACTACTAAAGGCAAGGATATCCTTTCTAAATGGATACCCAAGGGGACCAAAATTATAGGAACTAATGCTTATGGACTTAAAAGAATTTACGTAGGAAAAATCAAATCTTAATTTTATGTTTGTAGGGAAAGGAGCAATGCTTTAAGGTGAACGATTCAAGTGGAAAATCATGGTACCTTGATAGTGGATGCTCAAGACAAATGACGGGTGACAAGAGTCATTTTATCGAACTAAAGCCAAAAAGCGGAGGAGAAGTTACACTCGGTGACAACTATAAAGGACAAATTGAAGGAATTGCCTCAATTAGTAAAAACTCTTCAATCTTCATTGAAAATGTTTTATTTGTCAATGGTCTTAAGCATAATCTTTTGAGTATTAGTCAATTATGTGATCAAGGTCTCGATTTCATATTTGAATCAAATGGATGTAAGGTTATTGACATTGTTTCTAATAAGATTGTGCCTATTGGTCATTGTTGGATCTGGTACCCTAAGTGTAGTATTTTTGTCTAATTACACATGTAGTTTTTTTTTTGAACAATTTAATTAATAAAATTATTCATGAATTAAATTAATATACTTTGTATTATTGTCCTCAAATAGTTTTTGCACGAAAAGCAAAATAAAAGCAAATGTTGCTCATTGGTTGTCAAAATGGTTAACTAATACTAAGCGGCATTACATGGTCGGATCATAGTACAGAAAGATAACTTGTATTAGTAATTGATCCTAAACATGTCCTTAGTCAAATCAAAAATTAAAGAACCTATTTAAAGACTAATATGTCATCTATCAAGTCCAATTGGGGAGATGTCTTGTCTTAGGCACTGTAGCGGATGACTCCCAAAAGATAGAGATATAGATGTGATTGACTGAGCTGACAGTACATCAGACTGGACCAAGTAGAATAGATCCAGAATCTGTTTATGGATTTATTCACTTGTGATGTTCATAGCGTGACTGTAAACGGAAAAATATATATGATTTTTCCTATATAATTTATCACCTTTTTACTTAAATTTGTTGTTAATACTTAAATTTGTTGTTAAAACTAAGTAATTGTTTAATAAATTAATGAAATATGTGAAAATATGAAATTAGGACACAAAAATTATTAACATGTGATTTTATGCTTTATTATATAGTTTTCATGCATAAAATAGCTTATTTTATATTAAATTGAGCATATTATATTTTTAAGACATGAAGTGGGCCATGCATGATTAAATTAAATAATAAAATATAAAATTATATTCAAATATTCATTTTTAGATATTTCATTAATAATTTGGGTTGTAATTAATTATTTAAATTGGATAAATTTTATTCTTTCGTCTTCGAATTTATTGATTTATTTTGGACAGGTCTGATAGCTTTGTTGGATTAAAAAACCGTCCAAATTGGAGACCAAGTCAACCCAATTTTTGGCTACACTTGGCTGTCCATATAAACCACTTTTTGGTTTAATTGCACAAGGTCCTTACAATGTCGAAGAAATTAGAGATTTGCTTGAAGATTTGCACTTCTCCGAGTCTTAGTCCTGAGTTGTTGTGGCACTTAAATTGAAAAAAAATCAAGCAAAAATCAGCTCAACTTCCTCAATTTATGGCCGCCCACCCATGGAAGATGCTTCAAAAGATGAAAACTCCTATTTTTAGTAAAATATCCCCCTCTCCTCACCTATAAATAAGACCTCATTCTCACATTTCTACTGATCCCTCAATCATTCCTCATTCATCCCTCATCCTTCATCATTCTCTCTTCTCTCTCAATTCTCTTAGCATTTTCCATTCCCCACACCTAGCATCATCTCTTCATAGAGATTTTAGCAATTAAGCCTCTTTAAGAGCCCTTGGTCGGCCACCTTGGAGAGCCATCAGCAAATGAGCAAAGCGAAGGAGTGAAGGAGTCTCATCGATCAGAGTCTTGGGTGACAACCACTTTGATTTGGGTTTTATCTTTCTTTTCTTTAATTTAATCTAAAAATGTTTGTTGTGTTCTTTGTTTTTGTTTACAACAGTGTTAGCTTAATTTTATTTAAGCTAGGATGATTGCTTTGATTAAAAAATATTTATTTGATTCATGCTTATAATGTTTGTGCCTCAATCGATCATGTTTTCAATTAAAATCAAGTATGTATTTTGTTCATACGTGATTGAAATGCATCTGAATTAGCTGAGTGATCCTGACCAGACGACGGCTAGTGGACACATAATTGAAATGTGCATGCTCAATTTAGATCCTAACCCGATTAAATTGTAGGTTGTATAACAACTCTGACCAAGCTCTGTTATCTGCATAGATTTTAGATTTGGGTGATTAAACTATTTCAAACCTGACACGTCCCTGTTACCTCACATGAATGCTAATAAACCCTTAGTAAATAAGGATCAATAAAATACGTATTTACTAAGTAAAGGATTCTAAAAGGATCTAATGTGGTTTCCAAACTCATGAAAGATCGAGTTGCCATGGAATGTTTTTCCGAATATTATTAAGCATGTTGATAATAAATTGAATTTAATTAAAGTAATTGTCCTAGTTTATTTATGTTATAATTGTTGCGAATTTTGTTTAATTTTGCTAAAATCTATTTCATTCATATAGTTTGCATATTTAGGATAATTTGCATTAGGGATCATTGCATATAATTTAATATATTTTAATCATTACTTCTCAACTATATTGTGTTTTTATTTACCAAATTGTTAATATAATTTTACAAATTAAGTGACTTAGCACAAATACAATCCCCGTGGAGACGATAACTTGATACTTACTTATTACTTGATAACGACTGTGTACACTTGCACAAACCTACGCATTACAAGGTTTTAGCACCATTGTCGGGGATTGTTAACTGTTGCCATAATCTTTTTTTTTTTTGTGAAATTATTTACTTCCAATTTGGTTTATTTCTAACATTACTAACTTATTATTTTTAAATATGACCTTAAATTATATGTTATTTATATTTAGCATAAAAGGTTAAATATGTAAATTGAATATTAAGCTATTATATCTTAAAACATTAAAGAAATAAGTCATTAAAATTGGTGTTCATCCACCGAAAATCAAACAAAAGAAAAAGAAAGAAGAGGCTAGGGCATTCGACACTCTTTTAGCTTGATTCAAAGTAAGTTTTGCTTCAGTTTTTGATAATTTCTACGTTTCTGTAATCGTTGCTTCGTATGCTATAAAGCCCATGTTTTAATTTTGAGAATTGGTGATGTTTTTGAGATGAGCCTTTGATGAAATCAAGTGTTTTATGACATTTGATGATGAAATATGGGATATATGTGTTTGATTAGCATATTTTATTTTTAGAGTTTTGTTGATTTTGAGTAATTTGGTTGTAATTGAGAAAATAATTATTTGAGGGACTAAATTGTGAATTTGATGAAAAATATAGACTTGTATGGTCCCTAGGGAATTTCGACTCTGCATGAGTGTGAATAAATTTTGTATATTTGATGTTTTGAGAAAAAATGGACTAAATTGATAAAAAGAGCAAATATGAGGCCTAAGTTGCAAATAGCCCTAAATGTGTGTTTTTGGATTGAATTGAATGTGTTAGTAACAAAGGGGTTAAATTTGAATATGTTTAGATCAAGAATTGAAGAAAACAGACTTAGATCGCGAGAAAGTGAAGGTAGTCGAATAGCCGTATCCGTTTCTGATAAACCGAACTGGAGGTAAGTCGATATACAAATAAATGTATTTGTATTGAATTATGAATGTTCATATGACTATTTATAATGATGAATGCATATGAGATGTGGAATATATGAAATATGAGATAAGATCGGCACATTGCAAACATCCGAGAAGTCCCGTACGAACCTAGGAATACATAGGTGTCTGTTATGTTATATCAAGTAAGACCACATCTGGGACGTTGGCATTGATTCGAGATTTTGTGTAAGACCACATCTAGGATGTTGGCATCGATATGAGACTTACGTGTAAGACCATGTTTGGGACATTGGCATCGTATTGATTCGTGTAAGACCCTGTCTGGGATAGTGGCATCGATATCTGGTTACATGTAAGACCACGTCTGGGACGTTGGCATTGTACGACTATTCCGAGCATTCTGAGTATCCTATTAGATTCCGAACAGTTCAACGGGCAAAATTCGAGATACGAATATTACGTGATTTGTATATCCGTTTCAGGTATGTTTGGTTTGTACACTAAGTGTGTATGAAAGGTAAGTATCTATATGAACTTACTTAGATGAATATGTGCAATGAATTGATGGAATGATATGTGAATATATGCTCAAATGAGCTATGTGTATACGTGATATTGAGTTGAAGAATGTGGTAAGTTATGGCTAAGCATATAAGCCAAAGAATATGAGATGAATTTGCTATGAGAACTATAAATGACATTGTATCATTATGAATATGCGTATTTTATGCTAAGTTTATTTGTATATGGCTTACTAAGCTTTTGAAAGCTTACTCTGTGTTGTTTGCTCTGTTTTATAGATCATTAAAGCTACTGAAGGCTCGGGGGCCGTCGAGAATCATCATCACACTACTCAACTTGTTTTGGTACCTTTGAAATATGTATATAGCTAAATATGGCATGTATAGGCTAGTCATTTTGGTATAAGTTTGAGATATGAAATTAGCCATGTGATGTGGCTAGTTAAATGTTGATAATATGCATTTGTATATGTAGTGTATGTTGTTGGTTTTGGTATGATCCCATGAATATGGATTGGTCAAGTTTATGGTAAGCATACAGATGAAATTGAGTATGTATGTTTGATCAAAGAAATGTCAAGGTAAATGTAGATGAAATGTAGATGAATCATGTTTGAATGTATATGTATCTTTGGTTGGGCAAAGTGGTATGATTGGAAATGAGTTTGAATATGAAGATTTGTTAATTGTTTGATATGTTTTTAGATGTCAATTGAGTAAGAAATGAATTGGTATAATGCTTGTAGGTATGACCCTGTTGTAGGTGGCATTTTGGCCTTGCAAATGGCCTGTTTTGCCTACACGGTTGTGGCACACGGGCGTGCCTAGTGGCCGTGGGATTAAGTCAGTAGCTAGCCCAAGTACGCATGGCCATGGTACACGGACGTGCATGGTAGCCGTGTGAATAAGTCAGTATCTTCCCTAAGAGTACATGGTCATGGCACATGGGCGTGTCTGGTGGCCGTGTAGATAAGTTAGTATACATGCTCTGATTTGGCACGGCCAGGACACATGGGTGTGTCTAGTAGCCGTAGGAGGCACACGGCCTGCCTACACGGGCATGTGACCTCTGTAACTTAGAAAAGTTTTAAATTTCTAAGAACTTCCGTGTGTATTCGGTTTAGTCTCTACCCTATTCTAAAGCATGCTTAAGGTCTCGATGACCTATAAAAGGGACACTCTAATTACGTTTGATGATTTGTATTAATAAATGTTTGTAAAAGTTTCTAATTTGTCTGGTAACGCCTTTAACCCTAATCCGGCGATGGATACGGGTTAGGGGTGTTATAGTGTGTCTCGGCCGTGTGTGCTACACAGCCTAGCATACGGGCGTGTGACTTGGCCGTGTGACCTAAATTTGATGCTGACGTCATAAACAGAATGCTCCCTATTTTGAACATGGCCTGAAGCACGGGCGTGTCCTAGGGTCACACGAGCGTGTCCCGAGCCCACACGGGCGTGTGACCCCTTTTGCATGAAAAATTTTCTAAGTTTCCCGAAAGTTTTTAAAGTTCTCGGTTTAGTCCTGAACCACCCCGATATATGTTTTGAGCCTTGTAGGCTTGTTTTAGGGATGAGATGAATGTTTATGAAAAGTTTTAAATTTGAGTGGGAATTCATGTCTCGATTTTGAACGTTTGCTTGTGTTTAAATTCGATAATGCCTCGTACCCTGTTTCAGCGTCGAATACGGGTAAGGGGTGTTACATTTAGTTGTATCAGAGCTACGGTTTAGTCGATTCTTGGACTAACGTAGTGTATGTGAGAGTCTAGCTATACATGCCATAAATGACCTATGATAGTGTGATATCTCCCGACTCCGATGAGATTTGTTATGTTAAAGTAGATACGCTTTCCAATCGAGCTGCCTTCGATAATGCTGAAAGGGGTTAAGTAAGTTGTATAACTTAAGTAAATATATTGATTTGCTTTAATCAATCCCTATGATTTGCGATGATATGTATGTGTTAACGGGAAGAATTCTTGAAATATGAAAAGGTGAAATGAAGGGAAAAAATTATTTTGTAATGAGCTCATTGTGTTTGGTTGATACTCGTGTGAGATAATGCTAATTATGTTACCAAAATATTAAAAAAATGTGTTCATGACGAAATGAAACTTAGAGATGTATGAAAAAAAGTTCATGACATTATGTTGTTGCTAAATGCTATGTTATATGTGTGTATGTGTGAGAGTCAAAAAAAATTTAAAGGCTTTACAATCTTCACCCCCTTACCAGAATAGTGTTATATGATGAAGTTCACGAGAGATATGTTGAATAAGTTCACAAGTGCGAAACTAAAGAGTTTAGTGGTGGTATAACTAATAATGTGATTTGAGATGAGAACGGCTTAGCAAGTAAAGATGGTTTTGAGAGAGATATCAAATTGTTCTAAAGATTATTCGGACTACGCAATGTCACAGTTAAAGAAAAAGTTAATATCTACTAATCGACTCATTCAGGTATGATGTCTAAAAACTGTACTTACCAGAAATTCTTCTGAATTGATTTTTTTGTTAATGAATGGAATAGTATGGGATCAGTGAGGACAGAATTAGTCAGAGGAATAATGTTTGAATTGTAAAGATGTTTGAGTATAACAGTTACAGTTGAGTAAATTATGACTATCTCTTATGTGTATTCTATGTGTTCTTATATCCTCAGAGGAATAGGTGGCTGTTCATTTTCTGGTAAAATCCTTATTTTATGAGAATGTGGGTTAATTAAAATTTTTGCTGAAAGCATCGTTGATCTGATTAGTTTATGATCGGCATGCCTCTATCTTCCGTTGGTATTCTATTCTGTTACGTTTGAGATAAAAGTCAACGGTGAATTTATATAAGGCTATTCTTCTGTTCATTCTAGTTGTTGTTCTGTTCTATATATGTATATGGAAATATATTATCTCTGTTACAATCGATTTCAGAATGTATAAGCAGTGTTTTCTTTTATTATGGATTTCCTTGAGGAATCCTCAGGATCTCTGTTGCTTCATATAGGTTGTGATCTCGAACATTCAGTATGGTCTTGTATCTCGGATTCCATTTATCTTGGTTTTCCTTATCATCCTTATTGTTTAATTTATCGAGCATGGTTTATCTTTAAAGTATGTGTTGTGGCCGAAGATAATTATGCTTACTATGGTTATATTTTTGGTTCGATCATTGGAACATGATGATACTGATATCTGGATTTTTCTAGTTTTCATAAAAGGGGTCGATATCAGTAAAAGTGTGGATTATGACAGTTCAAGTTCAAATTGCATATTGATTGTCTTTCCTTAGGTAATCTTGATTATTATCAGTGAGTTCGAACAAGATGTTATGTTTCGTTGAGTTAATGCAGTAGTGAATATCTGTGATTAGCATGTTGAAAGAATTGTGAAAGATTGTATATTTGAGTTGTCATAACGTCACGAAGAATGTGATTGCTATGAAATGTTATTATTGAATAGTTATGGTTGACTCGGTTGTCTTAATGTGAGAGAGTTCTTCAATTGAAAGGTAAATTTAGCTATGAGTATTTATGTTTAACTATCAGTCCGGGAATAATGTTGTGTATACAAGGACATATAGACGTACCGTCTAAATGAAGAATTTATATTCTTGAAAGTATGATACAAAAACATATCAGTTAGATTTCTCTTAGTGGAAGGATGTTATTATGAGCAGAGTTGTTCTGATTGATAGAGTGACTATATCTGTGAAGTTTGAATCGTTTGATACATGTTAGTGAAGTCCTAAACAGTTGAAGATATTGTTAACTGTAGCACTAGTTCTAGTTTCAATTTGAATTGAGCAAAGAATGATGATTTTCAATAGTGCGTCATTTGACGGATTGGGATGTGTTCTAGTACAAGAATGTAAAGATATAGCTTATGATTCCATACGGTTAAAGCCACATTCAAAGAATTATCCGATGTGTGAAATAGAAATTGGCTGCTGTTGTGTTCGTGTTAAAAAGTTTAAAGACATATTTTGTTCAGTGAAAAATATTATGTATCTATTAGATGCAAGAGTTTAAAGTGTCTAGTATTGCATAAAGATTTGAATTTGAGACAACGTTTATGGCTTGAGATATTGATAGATAGTGAATAGATGCCGATTTACCTTTGGGTAAAGTAGATATAGCTGCAGATGCTTGAATGGAAAATCCTTGTCCACTTTGTGAGTGTTGGTTACTCGATATATCTTATTTGATGGTTTTCTGACTCTAGCTAAATTGAAAACCAAAATGATGTTTCCGCTGCAGATCTGAAGAGCTCAGAAATGTGATAGTAAGTGGTAAACGAGATGAGTACAGTATGAGTTGGCTTTTGAGTTTGAAGTTTAGGGCGGATTTGATCTCTGATTTTTTATTTCTATTATTATTATTCTGAGATCGAATTTACGTATCGAGGAACTCAAGGCTTATGTAGAGAATTTTTGCACAGAGCTCGCAGTAGTATCTTATCTGTTCATTCGAAGAGTAATAAAAAGTACAGTGATTTGAAGTAAATGTTCTAGTATGGATGTGAAACTCGATATTTCTGATTTTGTGTTCAAATATTGACTTGTTTACAGGGCAAAGCCGAATATCAAATGTATTCGAGATTATTACTGTCGGTGATGATATTGAAATGAAAACAAGAAATAGTTATTATGAATTTTGTATCGGGATATCCCTAATCTCTGGGAAAAGAGAGGTTCTAATTGGATTGTGATTGATCGATGATGAAATTCCGTATGCTTATTTCAGTATGTACAAATTTATTATTCGACAGATTTGGCCGAGTTATATGTTTCTGAGTTTATAGTTTCTCAGAATACCAGTGTTCATTATATCTGAATGAGCTTCAAGGTATATACCACGTCTATGGAAAAAGCTACAGAAAATTCTGAGTATGAGGTTGAGTTAATTCATGATTTTGAGAAAAAGTGAATGTGATTCATGAAAGTTGAAAGCGGTTTCAGACTAACATAAAAGGTACAGATTTGAAATTTAAAGGTGTTGGATTTCAGATTGATGATAGAGTGTTTCTAAAAGTGTCGCCTCGAAGAGGATTAATTCTTGAGGTAGAGGAAACTACGAGAGATGATATTCTAATCTCTTTTCTGGTAAGATTTTCGGGGACGAAAATCCCTAAAGGGGGAGAATTGTAACAGCTCAATTTTGGGTCTAGCCGGAACAGTGGTTTCGGGACCACAAATCTAACATAGAAAAATGTGTTTTTATTATATTTTTTATGGTCTACAATTTCACGAAATTATTTCATGAAATTCTCATTCGAAAATTTTGACGTTTGGGCACTCAATTTAGTCAAAAGGACTAAATTGTAAAAAGTGCAAAACTTGAGTTCTAGAAGTTAGAAGTGTCTAATTGTTATGATTTTTTAAATTTGAGGTCCTCAAATGGTAAATAGACCATTGGATAATTTTTTGGACAAAAATGGACATAAAATAGGTGAAATAAAATATTTTTAAGTTAGGGGCATTTTAGTCATTTAGTAAATAAATGAATTAAAAAGAAAAATAAGCCAAAATTTTTTGTCATCTTCAACCCCTTGGCCTAATATACCATGGAAGCCATGGCTAGGGTTTTGTTTAAGCTTTCCAAGCTCCATAGTAAGTCCATTCTAGCCTCGTTTTTAATGATTTTCATGTTTTTGAAATCCTCGTAACACGATCTACCTATTTCTACCTCTTATTTGAGATATGATGAAAGTTTAGGGTTTGACCCATGTTAGAAAATTGTGTATTTTGATGAATGATAGTAGATTATGCATGGTTATGGTTAGAGAAACGACTTTTACTAAGTGATTTTCAGTGAAAATGTCTAAAAGGACCTAATTGTAAAAGTTTATAAAATGTGTAGTAAAAGTGTGTTTTAATGAAAAAAGTGGGCTGCTCTAATTATGAAAATGGTTCGACTAGGCTTAAAGTATGAAGAAATTGAATGAAAATCATTTCACGAGCCTACGGACTAAAATGTAAATATGACAAAGATTAGGGGTAAAAATGTAATTTTACCAAAATGTGAAATTGGGCTAATTTGAGTAGCATGATGAATAAATAAGTTAAATGTGTTGTTATAGATCAAGAAAAACGAGATTCAGACTTAGAACGGGGGGAAAACAAAGAATATGACGAATAAGTTATTTTCACCGATTGTGCTACCGAGGTAAGTTCGTGTGTAAATAATGCAACATTTCATTGTTATGTATTTAATGCTTTATTATTGCATGAATTGTATAATTTTCTTTTTGGATTTGATTAATGATGACTCGATGACGATTCGACGAAGATTTGATACCTCAGAATTCCGGTTGAACCTTATGAATAGATAGGATACAAATGCCATGACATTAGGGTTATTGAGATCCTGTATAAGACCATTTTTGGGATATGGAATTGGTATGTGATTTTATATAAGACCATGTCTGGGACATGGCGTCGATATGAGAATTCGTATAATACCATATCAGGGATATGGCATCGATATGAGACATCGTGTAAGACCATAGCTGGCGTATTGGCATCGATATGTGATCCCATGTAAGACTTTATCTGGGATATGGCATTAGCATCTTGCTATGTATATGAGATTTCCCGAGTATCATTTAGTATTCCAAGTGGTTCAACGGATAATTCAAATATTATGTCAAAGATGTGAAAAGATATGATTGTTTTACGAGTTCGTACATGTATGTACGTAAAGTTTATAAGCATTGGCTTCATGATATTATGAGTTCGTGATCACTATGAAAGTGACCTTAAGTTAATCTTGCGAACAAGTGTTTACGTTGATGATGTATAAATTCATGTTAAATTCAGTTGAGAATCATGTGTTAGGCTTTTGAGCCATATCGAATTGAGAGATAAGATATTTATTTCACTCGATTTGTGATTTCATTGGATATGTGTGAAAAATGAAAGATTTGCATAATTGCCTACTAAAATGGTTATGAAAGTATGAGAAGTTAAGAGTTTAAATCATTGAAAGTTGTTAAGCTCTGGGCTTGAAAATATGAATACGCATAATTAATGTGCATGTTACTATGAGACTTGAAATGATTTGTTAATGATTATTAAGGTATGTTATGTTGGAGAGATTACGAATGTTTGGCAATTGTTAAGATGTATTAAATTATGCTTACAAATTGAAGGGGGTAAGCACTGTGATTGAGTAAGTTATGCTTATGAAGATTTAATGGCGTTTATGTTGTGTTATGTTATGTTATGTTAGTTGTATGACATATATATGACTATTGTTCCTTATCAATTGCATACGGGCTTACTAAGCTTTGTAGCTTACTCCCCTTCCTTTCCCATGTCTTATAGGGTTATTAAGCTAGCTTAGGTTAGAGATCGCTGGAGATACTATCACACTATCAAGTTATCATTTTGCGTATAAATGAATTCAAGTACTTTAAGTTTATGGCATGTATAGGAACTTGGTCATTTGTTATATGTGTCATGATTAATTTGGCCAAATGTGTTGGCTTGTAATTGTTAATGTTTCTTTTTGTTTATAGCCATGAATGATGGCTTATGCTGATTATAAGTTTATTCATATGTTAATGCCCTCTTGTGAACGTGAGATTAGTATGTTTTTAATGGGGTAAGTATGATGTTTTAAGCCTGATAAATGATGGTATGAGAATGACATGTTATTGACTTAGTTGTGAGTGTTTGGTTGCCTAAGTATGATACGTTTTGTGCCTTTGAATTGATGTGAGTGCATGTGTGCTTAAGGATGACAGATGGCTTGGTAAACAGCCTTATTATTGTCCACACGGGTAGACAAACGGGCATTTGTCTAGGCCGTGTGTGACACACGGTCAGCCCTATGGGCGTGTTATCCGACTGTGTGTCCCCTGCACCTTAATTTAGGTAAAACAGAATGTCTAGAATTGAGCACACGGGCAGAGACACGGGCGTGTGTCTCGGCTGTGTGTGCTACACGGCTTAGCACACGGGCGTGTGACTTGGCCATGTGACCTAAAGTTAATGCTAACGTCATAAAAAGAATGCTCCCTATTTTGAACACGGCTTGTAGCACGGGTGTGTCTCGAGCCCACACGGGCGTGTGACCCCTTTTGCATGAAAAATTTTCTAAGTTTCCCAAAAGTTTCTAAAGTTGTCAGTTTAGTCCCAAACCACCTCGATGTTGTTTTGAGCCTTTTAGGCTCGTTTTAGGGACGCGATGAATGTTTATGAAAAGTTTTAAAAATGAGTGGAAATTCATGTCTCGGTTTTGAATGTTTGCTTGTGTTTAAGTCCGGTAATGCCTCGTACCCTGTTCCGGCGTCGAATATGGGTAAGGAGTGTTAGAAAAGGACAGTTAAGCAACAAATGATCTAAACTTTTGACAAAGTCATTTCTAATGCCTGAGAGATAAAAAGGCACCCTCTTACTTGATAGATTACTTTTACACGACACATAATCCTTGAGGCACCTCCAAACAAAGTTTTTAATCTTTGGGGGCAGGGAACTATTCCAAATCTTCAATCAAGGTTAGGAATCAAACAAGAAGTCAAGTCTAGAAAACAACTTCATTTCAAGCAAATAACTGAACTTCACAATGTAGTCACTATTGGATTAGATGCCCTAAGTGCAGTATATTCATTTTTATACTTATATTTTTTTGAACAGATTGATTTAATAAAATTATCCATGAATTCCATTAATACCCTTTGTATATTGTCATAAATAAATTTTGCACGCTAAGCAAAATGTAAGCAAATATTAGCTCACTAGTTATCTAATATTTAAATAATACTAAGTGGTATGTATGGTCGGATTTTAATATGGAAAGACAACTTTTATTAGTAGATGGACCTAAACATGTCTTTAGTCTAATTAGAAATGAGAAAACTGATTAAAAGACTAATATGTTGTCTATCATGTCCAATTAGGGAGACTAAATGTAACGCCCCGAATTTGGGCCTAGTAGATTTGGGCCTATTGGGTTGTAACGCCCCAAAAATCCCGAAACTTTAAATTTTTGTGCACTAAGGTTGGTATGTATGAGTAGCATTTAGAATATTAATTTTAAAGTATTATCGGGATTATTTGAAGTCTTAGAGATAGGGACGACCATAGGGAAAAATTTATTTTTTCTTGCTTTAGTGGACCCTAGTCTCAGGCATTAGGCCTCTTAAGCAGATTAAGGGGAAAATAGGACACAAATGGGCTTGTGGTCCAGTGGCAAGGTGGCGCCACTAGGGGAGCTATAAGGTGGCGTGAAGAGGTCCAAGGTTCGAGTAGTGGTAAGGTGTTTTGGAGTGTTTATTTTACATAGTGGACGGCAAGAGTTGCGTGGAATTTGGACTCTTTTGTTGAAGTGTTTGAATTGGTCTTGTGAGCTGATAAATAAGGAAATTTCGGATGAGATAAGGGAGATATCATGGAGAAAAATTAGAAGATGAGATGTGGGAAGAATTGGTGTCGAACTGGACTGTAGGGGAAGGTAGGATTCGGCTATTGGCTATAAAAGGAGGTGCCGAATTCCTTTGAGAGGTTCCTTGGGTTCTATTACATTTCTTTTTCTCCCCCTTAGCTGAATTCTTCCATTTGTCGAAAAAAAACCCATCATTGCTTTAACGAAATTTTGGTTTTCTCTCTAGCTAAATTCCCCATACCTTCTCTTCTTAAATTCCTTCTCTTGTTCACCTTTGGTTCTAGCCGAATCACCTCTTCTCTTCCTCTTCCTATTGGTACCGAATTGTCCCTGTCACCATACTAGTCTCAAAAGCCGAAAGCTTCCTGGGCCGATTACTCCTTGGGTAAGTACTTAGTCAATTTTTCCTTTAGTATTTTCGGTAAAAGCCGAAGGGCTATCTAACTTCTCATCGTCCTTAATCTGGTATTAACAAGGGTAGGGTTCAGAGATTGCAAGCGTGGTAAGGATCGTTAACAAAGTGGTAATTGTACTCGTCTCAATTATGGATTAATGGACGGCCGAATGTAGGTATGGCTTATAGGGGTGACTTATGTGAAAAATGAGTCACTCGATTTTGATGATATATGTTTGGGTGTAGATCTAAGGATATTCACGAATAGTAGCTAAGGAAGGGCTACTAGAACATGTGGTAGACGGTAAGGTTACGGTGAGGTTTCGGTTCTTGATAAAGTATGTATTAAGCCAAGATTAATCATTAAGTGGTGACTATTTTAGGTTCGTGATTAAGGGGTTTACAGCACTCGTTGTAACCAGGTGTGTACAAACACTATGCACACACAAAATCGACAATGCCGAAAAGCCGAAAAGTTGAAAGTGGCTAAATGGGCCCGGTGGGCCCTGAGGCTAAGTTTGATGAAATGGATTAACTTGATTATATGAATTGGGTTAGGCATGCATGTTACATGATCTGGATTTGTTTTGGGCCTAATGGGTCATATGACTGAGATTTGGGCATAGTGGGCCATAAAAATGTGACGTGGCCATTATGGGTTTTATGAACGTGAAATGGGTTGATGGGCTTTATGGGGACGTAGACTAGTATGCTAGGGTTTTATGGACTTTAGGCTTAGTACTGAACAACTCTTAAACCGCATAAGACTTTCTAATAATTAAACATGTCCGTCGACAAGTCACTAGGTTAGAGTGTGGTAACGGGCATATGCATGTCTAGGATTGGATCTAGAGAGAGCTTGGTACTTACACCTCCTGTTCTCTGGAATCCTACCTGGTGCATAGTGTCTGTTCACTTTAGCCACAAGGACTTGTTAATGGGCCAAAGTTCATAACTAAAACCCGAGAGGGACCAAATACCCCTAGATTTGTAAAATTACTAAAATACCCCTGATTTGAAAATAACCAAAATACCCTTAGTTTGAAAATTACCAAAATATCCTTAGATTTGTAAAATTACTAAATTAGCCCCGAATTGTGAAATTACCAGAATACCCTTGGTTTGCAGAATTACCAAAACATCCCTGATTTACAAAATTTCCAAAGTACCTCTGTTTTGCAAAATTACCTAGATCCCCTGTAGAGTAGATTTACGAAAATATCCTTGGGTTGTGAAATGACGAAAATACCCCTATGTGATAAGTATGAGTTTTGTGGACGTTACTCATGAGCATGTTGCATTCATATGATATTCTGATTAGGATGCATATGGGTGGGAATTATGGTACGTAGGAAGATTTAAGGATCGTATAGTCGCTTGACGACCATGGATCCACTGATGGCTTTAAGCCCATTATATGATTAGCAGCTTTGCTGCAACGTTGAGTAGTGCCGCTGTGAGCACTACATTTGGTGTGTAGAGGATGGGTGGGTCGATTTAGAAATCCCCACAGGTGTGTAGGGTTGGAAGGGAAATGGTGTGTAGCGGATGGATTTTTGGGGAGGGTTTTGCATTGCCTTGCTTTGCATATGATATGATATGATATGATATGATATGATATGATATGATATGAGGTCATTTTGAGCCAAGGCCCAAGACCACCATTTTTTATAGGGCTCGGGCCAATGTAATAATTATATATTCGTTGAATGCCAAGGGTTGTACACACTGAGTTTCGAAACTCACACCCTTTATTTAATTTTTCAGGTGATCCTCAGTAAATGGCTCGATGTGGGAGAGGACTCGGAGATGGCCACACTACAAGAAGATGTTTGAATTTTTATTTATTTGTTTCAAAAGACATAGTTTTAATTGCTTATTTTCGTTGGATGTAATAAGGCCTTGTACTCCGTTTGACTTTAGACTTTGGGTTTTGTTGTTTCAACTGTTTACTTAATTATTATATCTGAGTAAATTTCTTACATCTAAACTTGGTTTCCGAAGTACTTAAAATTATAAAATGGGGTTTTTTTATTACTTAACAAGACTCAAGGATTTTGGGCTTTTAGGCCTTAAATTTTTAATTAGAAAAATCGTTTGAATTATGCCTTTGATGTGACATTCCTGGATTCGGCCACAACGTCTGGGCCGGGTCTGGGGGTGTTACACTAAAAGCATCAGAGCGATGACTCCAGAAGATAGAGACATAAATGTGACTAACTAGACTAACAGCATATCAGATAGGTCCCAAGTAAAATAGATCTTGAATCCGTTCATGGATTTATTCACTTTTGACATTCATAGTGTGGCATACCTTAATCCTGAGTGGATGGTGGACGATGTATGTGTGACTTGTATACTTTGATGTAAGTAAAAGCCTAAGTTCAAATAGATAATGAATCAAAAGCTGGTGTGTTGGGTATAAGAATTTTGTAGTATGTACAACCATTCACAATAGTGGAATTCATAGCCCATGAAATGGGTAAATGATATACTACTATTGGCATTACGCGATAGATGAATAGTAAACGTGGCCACAGGTCATTTGTCTTTGTGATAATGACTTAATTACTATTTCAATAGTAATTGACTTTTTCATGAATAAAGCTGAAAGAGTTCCCATGAGATAAAATATGATCATATTTAGAGAATGAATTTATTATAAATAGATTAAGGATATCCTATGTGGGGAACATTTATGACAAGGTCATTGGATGAGCATTGATCGAGTAGCTTTCGTAATGGTATGTAATTGGAGAGAGCTCAATCACGATACTATAATGGAATGACTTCGTCGCTAAATGAGTTTATAATTAATAGTCGAAAAGCTGGAACTTAATTGTATATCATTTGAGCTATAATTACAAATGTCTAATCGGTCCCTCCGCTAGCTCGTTGAAACTAGAAATGAATTGCATATTGAATCCAATGAACATAAATGGATAGAAATGATAAAGTTAAAGAATTCAAAAATGAATGTGGTTTCTCACTAAGTATGGAAAAGACTTGAGAATTAGTTGAAATTTTTCAAATTATTTTTTACTTAAATAATTGTAGTTTGAAAATAAAATAAAATAAATAGATTATTGTGAATACGTTGAATATGGAAATTAAATATACATTTTCATAGATTCTTTTACGGTAAAGTTGCCACGACTTTAACAAAATTAGAATTTGGTTGAGAAAATTATTTAATTAGAAAATTAATTTAATAAATAATATTTATTTTGGGAAATTGAAAAAAAACATGTATTGGGTTATATTAAATTATAAAGTGTTGGGTTAAAAGTCTAGGAAGCACATAATTAGACCCGACACATGAGAGGCCCATAACCCCTCATAATGTGTATGAAGGACAACAACCCTAATATAATTAACTAAGGTTAGTTGCCCCTCTCTCCTAATAGAATTAGGGGACTTGTTTTTCTATCAAATAAATATTTATTTGTATTCTACTAATTTAGCAATGATTTTTGAATCTCTTCCTATAAATAGACTGGTAGGGATAAAAACACAACTTTGAGATATTGTTATTTTGCCCAAAAATATTTAGAATTTATTTTTAAGTATAAATTCAAATTTTTGGGAAATAACAATTTTAGCGGTTTTTATAGTGAGAGATTTACTTTTCTACTGAAAGTAAATATATTTATATACTTCTATGTTTGATTTGTGATTGTTCGAGCCCACACCCGAAGCAATTGGTGGTGTGAGAATAGCGAAAAAGGTCATTCAGTTGAAAGTCAGGAATGTCTAAGATCTGTCTCACACGAAGCATAGGTACTTCTTGCACAAAGCTCGGTTTTCAAATTTTTAATTTTTTGCTGTGACAGAAAACCATTTTTTAAACCAGATATATTACAAAAATTGGTACTAGAGTCAGGTTGTGTTATGTTTATAGTATAAATCAATTTCGAAATTTCTCTCTTCTTCATGCTTGGTTACTTTTTGATAAGATGTGACATTCTTATATTTATAACCATGTTTAGGATTATGTATGTAAATGAATGTATTTTTATTATTTTTATTATTTATATAATAAAGTAATTTTTACCAAAATTATGATTCTTGGAATTTAAAGTGGTTGTAATTATAATTATAATTTTCTTGGGATATATAATTAGATCGTGGACTATCATCTCCATGTAGGAATTATTTTATTTATTTTTTTAGAATAATTCATATGAGTTAGAAATAAACATAAGTATTAAGTAACTAAATTTTTTCGAGGAATCCCGAAAAATTGATACCCATCCTAGACTGATCGAGACAACATAAACCCAACATAGGCAATTGGAAAAAGACTAATAGTGGTTCGATGGCAGAAGGTTTTCGGTGATTAAACAATGGTGGTTGGTGGTGGTGGCTCGACAATGGTCAACGGTGGTCAGCGGTGGCAACAGTGACAACAACATCAATCATGGCAGTAGGGGATGTCTATGGTGGCAATAGAAGTTCATCAAGAGATCCACTTATTATTTTTCAAGTCATTTCTGGTTTTAGGGAAAAACCTCAAAAATTAAGATATTTGTTTCACCGAGAACACCCAAAGTATGCTTTAGGGTAATAATTGTAATTTTATTTTTTTTTCTATTTTCTAGGATGGAATCATGAAATTTTTTGCTAGTCAGAGTCATTTAATTATATATTTTTTTGTGATAACATGATGATATTTAAATTGACTATAAAGTATGTTCATGTATATGTATGATAAACATTCCATATAATTTAGGAAAAGCATGTCACATGTACTTGTCATGCATTTATTATTCATTCATGATTGAAATCGAACATTAAAAACCTTGCATGCTTTTAAAAGATTGAGTAGAAGAAGGTCCATAAACAAGACCTACAGCCTTCACCGATAACCTCTTGTGATGGCATGAAATGGACCTGCCCTAAGGTAAACATTGTCATGTGGATTTCACTAAAGAGATTTCTTAAAAGAAAGAAAAATTATCTTGTAATTGTATGATAGTTGGCTAACTGCCCATAGGTGTGCATGCATCGAGGTAGATAAACAATGCAATTAAACATATAGAAGTGCGCTGTACTACAAGCGTACAGATCAAATTGTAATATAGTTTTAAATTTACAACAAAATACAGAAGTATTCTGAAGATCTTACCCAATGGATTGTCAAAATTGGTAAATGTTGTTATTAAATTAATTATTCAAAAACAAGTATTAATCTAATCGAGTTACGAATTAGTAGTGCGAATCCAGAATCAAATTGAAATAAAACTAATCCTAATTTACTAACTACTAAAGAAATTCCTATTTCTCAATTAAACAATGCAAAATTAATCAATTAATTAATTACTAATTAAGCTAAATTCCTAACCCAATAGAATTATTTACTACTCTTAACTAGGAATACCCTCTCAGTCACTTCCAATTTAAGGATTACAACCTAAGCTACCCTCTTGGTCTCACTTAGAGGTATATCTACCAAATCGTTACATGGCAAAATCTACTTTCAGCCTCATTTGTCTAGATGATCTACTAGAGGCGTCAGCTCTAGTATATTAGCAATTTAGCAAAATCAAATAACAACCCAAATGAATTGAATTAAAAACTTAACTAAATAACTAGTTTATTAAAAAATATTCATATCAGCCCAAATATCAATCTCATTATTTTACAAGCACTAAACCAAATGAATGACAAATAAAATATAAAAGTGATTGAGTGGAGAAAATTCTCATTAATAAAATTTGGTTGATCGCGAAATATTGAATCGTCTACGAATGTAGATTTTAATCGACAATAGAAAATTCAATTCAAAAATGAAAATAAGATAAAATATCAAAAGAAAAAAGAAAATAATACAAAATTAGTCTACTAACATTTTCCTAAGAGAAAACCTAACCTAAAACTAATCTACTAACTACTAAACAACTTCCTTAATTTTGAATAAAATGTTGGTTATATGGTAAGGAATCCAAAGACCAAATTATCCTTTCGTTTAATACAACAATTAGGGTTTAAAATTGGAAAATGACCACGAATTGCCCTTAATATAGAAGTCAACGCATACAGGAATTCATCACGATGTCACAACGTTGGGTACCTCTCACCACGATGTGGAGTCTATTTCGCCCTTCCTTGCATTTTTCTTCGGTGTCACAATTTCCATGTTGTGTTGTCATGACATTGGCTGCAGTTTCATCCTGAAGTTGCATCTTCAACTCCTGATTCATCCTACATAACCACATAATCTTTTATTAAATATAAAATAACATAAAAACTACTAAAAAACCATATTTTTAATGCTTAAACTCTAAAAACATAAATTACCATGAAAATGGATCAATTTGCTAGGAAACATGCTAAAATAAGTGCAAATAGATACAAATAAACATGATAGTTCATGACATATCAAATCCCCACACTTACATTTTTGCTTGTCCTTAAGCAAAAGCAAGTCTAAACACAATAAACATGTAAAAGATATCCCTTGGGTTATGTTAAACACTAAGAAACTTGGAAAGCAAATATTAAATTTGTATCAATCCCATCTCACATGCAACTTATGATTGATGTTTCAATAATTTGAAAACTCCTAAAGTAAATCTACCTAGTTCACTATGTTAAAGGATTAACAAATCTAGAGGTAATCTAAAAGACAAAATATTCAATTATGTTACCATCAATATAAATCATATAGATACAGTAATGCTAATTAAAGACATTCAACAAGTTAATTATTAGAAATTCAAGAGGATCATGCAAAGGGAATCTTAAGTCACATAGGTCTTCTAGGTTTGTAATATTTTGAGGCTTAGGATGGTATGAATTTAAAGAAAATAGTAAGTTATGAATAAGAGGCCCTGCATGGGGTCGTTTGTAGTTGAGATGATAACAAATTGTTTGTTTATAGGTTTTTAATGGTGGTTCCAAGTTCTTTAAGTAGTTACTACTGTTGGTTTGAGAATGACGTTCGAGTTTGGAACTTTGAGCTATAGTAAAGATGAGTATCAGATGAGTCTTTACCCTAACTCCTACATGTTAATTGTTCAAGTAGAGATATATGATAATAACATCTTGGATAATTGGTAAGTGTGTGAAGCGTAGTAATGATGTTGCATGTTCACATTTAAAATAAATGAGCTATTGTATGAATAAAATGACGGGTAATGTAAATGCATGTGAGTATCTGGTATGGAAAGGTGAATTTTGTTAAAAGAAAAATGAACAATCAGATACAAAAATGAATCAGGGTAAGTGTATACTCTGTTGGATAAGCCAACATCCATTTGTGATGCCTCTGGTAAGGCAGGGGCATTGCTAACCATACAGGTCGATCACGATGATAACGAAAACATTCATGGTGATGCCCCTAGTGAAATATGGACTGGACTGGAAAATCATGACATGAGAGTATGTATAAGACCATGTGTGTAACACCTAGACTTGGTGGGCCCTGAGTTTAGGCGAGTATGTAACACCCCTAACCTATATCCATCGCCGGAACATGGTTAGAGAGCATTACCGAAACTTTTCAGAACATTTTCAAATAAATCATGTAAATCATTATTCATTAACCGAGATTATTAAGAACATCCCTTAAATGGACCCTCGATGCCCAATACGAACATTAGAAATGAGTCGGGACTTATTCGAAACCTCTAGAAATTTTTCGCAAAATTTCAAATTTTTTCTAAGGTGCAGGGCTCGCACGCCCGTGTGACCCTTAGACAAGCCCGTGCCTCAAGCCGTGTCCAATTTAGGTTGCTCTCTGACTTGCGCCACACGACCATGCTACACGCCGTGTGCTAGGCTGTGTGGTTAATTAATTTAATTTGAATTAGGTGCAGGTTTCACACGGCCATGACACACGCCCGTGTTCAAGGCCGTGTCACCCACACGGTTGAGACACATGCCCGTGTCTCTGCCTGTGTGCTCAATTCTGAGCATTCTGTTTTTTCAAAATTAAAATGTAGGGGACACACGGCTAGACAACATGCCTATGTAAGCCTAGACACATGCCCTTGTGTCTACCCTTGTGGACAAAATAAGGCCATTTCCTAGCCTCATTTCTCACCCAAATTTACCATCTTCTTGCACCAATACTTACAAGTATAATCCAACCAATTGCAAGTATAATTCAAGTCAATTTCTATCATCCAACTAATACATTTCATCATATATTTGTGTTTAATGACTTACCTTTATGTCATTTACATAATTTACAACATTAGATGTTCATACTTATCATTTTAGTTAATGTATTGATTCAGCCATAACATATATCAAAACATAAGTGTATTAGCCATTCCAATGGCTAAGTTTCATTCTTTACTTACACAACATCTTTTGATTTAGTTAGCCTATACATGCCATTAACAAAATAGGATTTTCATTTATACCAAAACGATAGGTTGATAGTGTGATGATTTGCTCCGACCAATCTCCAACCTTCCCGAGCTTTGAGCATTATAAAATAGGGAATATAAAACCTAGCAAGCATATTATGCTTAGTAAGCTCGTATAACCAAAAACTAAGCTTACCATTTCATTCCATATATTAACCATACAAAACATGCTTTCCAACTATTTGGCAATTTGCCTATTCACATACATTCAACCAACACATTAGTCATAAATATACCATTATACATAGATGAGCTCATCATGCCATATACGTACTTTATCCATTGAATCATTGAATTTCTGATGGATATTTCAAGTAGTACACTTGAGGCGTACAATTCCATTATCCGTCAATTCATATCCAGTAGTACCTTATAGGTACACTCTCGAGCCACATATCACACAGCAGAATTACCAGCCCAGGCTAAATTCTAGCTATAACATATACTCTAAGGGCTTTGTCGGATTACCAGTCCAGGCTAAATCCTTTATATGACAAAGAATTCCCTATAGAGTTTATTCTGGATTACTAGTCCAGGCTAAATCCAGTCAATTACGATTACCAGTCCAGGCTAAATCCTAATTGAAACATATACCTGAGAGGCTCATTTTGGATTACCCGTCCGGACTAAATCTATTCTGCAACACATGCAGTTTCATCTGGGAAATCACCTTTTTATCCATCGGAATTCAATATTCAAGGAATTCAATCTTTTTTCAGTAATTTTCCAAACATGTATCATTTCAATCATTGCCATGTCTAAGTAATTCATATACATGATTTCATATAACATAATCAATATAATATAGCATTCAAATAAATACATTTCTATACTCATTTAAGTTATACGAACTTACCTTGATATTTGTTCGTATCTAAAATCTACTAATTTGAAATCTTTTCCTTTCCTCGATTTAGCTCTTTGTTTGGTACTTCCGGATCTATATAAATGAATTTAATCATTAATTCAATCCATTTCATATTCTATTGAACTCAATTTACAATCTAGGCAAAAATACCATTTTGCCCCTATACTTTTGATTAATTCCAATTTCATCCCTAGGCTCGAAAATTGAAATTTATGCAATTTAATCCTTATTCCAAGCCTAACCAAAATTCTAATATAATATTTACAGCACATGTATGCAAAAAATTTCAAAATTTTCCATGAGTTTTACCATTTTTCAATTTAGTCTCTAAATCAAATTTCCATCAAATTTCCCTTTGTAAAAGTTGTTTCTATCAACAACCTTTCATTTTCTACCATAAAATTTTAAATTTCAACATATTCATCCATGGGAAATTTCTATACTTTGATATCTATTCAAGTTAACCCCCCAAATAGAGAAATTAAGCTTTTTCGATCTCAAAAATATAAAAAAAATACTAAAAATGGGACATAGGAACTTTCCAATTAATGCCTTGAAAGCTTGTTTTCTCTTTCCTAGGGTTTCCATGGAAATATTTGGGGAAGATCATATGAAAATAAGATGATATCTTATTTAATTAATTATCGTCTTTTAATTTTTCTCATTTCCAATTTAGTCCTTAGTCTTTTCTAATTTTTCCATGGATGATTCACCAAAAATATCTACATATTTTTCATCAATGGTCTAATTACCAATTAAGGACCTCAAGTTTTGAATTCCATAGTTATTTAATCCTTATAGCTATTAGAATTCAAATTTAACATTTTATGCAATTTAGTCCTTTTTACAATTAATCACCTAATTGATAAAATTTTCTTATCAAAATTCTCATGCAATCATTCTATCACATTACTAATCATTTCATAATATTAAAAATATTTTATCTTTTCAACTCAGATTTTTGGTTACGAAACCACTATTCTGACTTCATTAAATTTGGGCTGTTACAGAGTAGCCAAAATAAAATTTGATTGGTACGATACTATCTGCCCAAATAATGTTTCTGGCACACTCTTGGGGCCATAAGCAACAATAGGATGTCAGGTAAGGGATGTTCTCCGAGAGGTGTGTGTATGTGTAGAAAGAGAGATTGGAGATGAAATTAAGAGTTCTTAGGTTATAAGAGATGTCGCCAAAGTTAAGGTACACCCATTTTGTCTAGCTAATGTATAAGTTACATACTAACGAGATAATTAAGAGTGAACGATGAGTCAGATTAAAGATATGAAAATATTTTTGGATTCTTGTACATGCTTCTCTACAACTGTAAGCCACTAATAAAGGCAGCTTTGGAATTTAGAGACACGTGTCAAGTTCCACTATGAGAACAATGATTTATATATTTAAGTGAGCTTCTGAAGTAAGAAAAGTTACATTCTTCCTTCTGTTGAAAACACTATTTTTAACTTGCTTTGGAGCTAATTAGGAATCTGTCTTGCTAAACTAAGACTAAGGATCGGGGTTTTTACATAGGGATTATTTTCTCATCCCGGGTAAGTATTTTGGACTCACATGTGGCCTTGTTACAAGAGTGCGTCTGTTTATGTGTTCGTGAATAGAAAAATGAAGAAGAAAGACCTTGCATGGTGGTTATTTGGGTTTCAAAAGAAAATAAAGGTTATGTGAATGAGTTTTAATGGCATACATATGTCTTATAAGTAGTGATCTTTTAGAGTTTGAAGATGGAGGTTCGGACCTGGAGATCAAGTTACTATTTGTAGGTATCAGGTGAGTCCCTAGATTGACTCTTGCATGTGTATTATTCTTATATAGAAACTTCTATGCTAAGTGACCAAAGCTTGAGATTGAAACTAGTAAAGTATGATATGCCGAATCTAATAAGAAAAGTAAGAACTAGTTTGATAGGAAGTGCAAGTGTGTCTAGTAGAAGACCATATCATGTAAGACAGTAACTGGTGGGTTATGGCATCATATAGGAAAACTTAAGAAAGGTTATTACCTAACGTGGTTCTTTGTGTGTCTCGAAATGATGAGGGGCAAACCTCACTAAGTGTGAGTTTAGGCAAATCCCTATCGTTTAAAACACCAGTAAACGGAAAGCCTTTGTGGCAAAACTCTAGAAAGGTAAGCCTTTGTGGCGAACCTGTTACAGGACAACCTTTATGGAAAAACTCTAGAAAGGCAAACCTTTGTGGAGAACATGTTAAAGGGCAACTTTTGTGGCAAAGCTCTAGAAGGGTAAGCCTTCATGGTAAGCCTTCATAGTAAACCTTTTACTGGACGTCTTTGTGGCGAGACTCTGAAAGGAAAGCCTTTATGGCGAGTACTTAATGAAAAGAAAGTCTTTGTGGCTATCTTTGAAAAGGAATGCCTTCGTGGCGCAATCTAAAGAACGACCCTTGTGGCAACCATTTGAAAGAAACGCCTCTGTGGCGGACTCTGAATGAAAAGAAAGTGCAACAACCCATTTTTCAGTGGTTTCATGGCCACCAAATTCGACAGGTAAGTTCGTAAATATTATTATTTAATATTTACGAGTCAAATATGGTTTTAAAAAGTTTTTTTATTTGATAAATTATGTTATATAAGCGATTTGTTAAGTTCAAGTGGTAAGACCCTAAGGTCAAGTGGTTTTAGACAATGAGGTGTTGAGATCTCATTTCTATAAATTGAGCCGTAAATGTTTTTGTAAATATTTATGGTGTTTCATTAATGTGGTATTAAAGTTTCATTGAAAAATTTTAACGTTTCGATAGTTAATTAATTAAAAATGACTAAATCGTAAAAGATGTAAAATTTGATCGCTATTCGATTAGAGTGATTAAATGACTTAATGAATGAAAGTATATGGTCTTTCATGGTAAATATACCATTTTTAAAATGTATTGGACGGTTAGTGGGGTTATAGTTAAATATATATATTTATTAAATTATAATACATTATAATATATGTTATATGTTAATTAAATAAGTAAAAGAGTAAAAAAAGAAAGAAAGATGATTCATTCATCTTCTTCATTACTTAGTCGAAACTAAAAGGGGGAGAAGAAACCTAGCCTACGTCTAGCTTCAAGCAACAATTGGTAAGCCATTTTTGATTGGTTTCTTGTAATTTTTATGTTTTTGAGATCGTTGCAACTAGGTCTAGTTAGCCCGTACCTTCGATTTTGAAATTTTTAAAGATTTTGAATATTTCTAGTGATGAATCTTGTGATTTTTTATGTTAAATGATGAATTTGGAATGTTGATTGATAATTAAAAGTATTTTGTTAAGTGATTTTTGATAAATTTATCGATTAAGGACTAATTTGTTAAAATAATAAAAGTTCAAGGATTTGATGTGAAATTATTGAAAATATGGGCTGATATGGGTGCCATGAATATTCAACTATTATAAATTGGCATTAAAAATGGTTAATTTGCATGTTTTGGGCTTAGTGACTAAATTGAATAAAAGTAAAACTTTAGGGACAATTTTGTAAAAAATGTCAAAAATAACTAAATTGCATAAAATACATTTTTTTACTATCTAAATTGATATATTGAATGAAATTATTAATTTAGATCAATACCGGGTGGAAAATCGAGGAGAATAGAAAATTACCAAAATGCCCCTATACCTTGACATCTCTGCAATTTAGCCATGTAAGTTCATTCGTTCAAAATTTTAATATCTATATGAATTGTTAAATTGTATATCATGACATATTAGGTAAATATATTTGTTGATATTGAATGATTATTTGAGTAATGTAATTGAAATTGATGTTCAAATTGGCTTGAACACGGGATAGAGTACAATCATAATTTGGTGTGTTAAGAGGGTTGGAGTTTAGATGGTTGTAGAGTGACGTATATTCATGTTACCCAAGTAAACCGAGGTTCAGCATTTGTTGCGAACTCTTGTGTTATACTATCTATTGCTGTGCTGGTTGGACTAGCTCTTATAAGCACTGGTGTGATGGTTGGATTAGCTCTTATGAGCATTGGTGTGTTGGTTGGATTAGCTCTTCTGAGTATTGGTATGCTGGAATGATTGGCCCATGTGAGTTTCAGGTGTGTTTTGGGTGGACTGATGATTCACTTCTATCCGTAAATCGTTCTGTGAGTTGAAAATCTAAGTAAGATAATCTGTTTAATGAATTTGAAAGATTTGTTATTTATTGAATATTGATCTAAACATAGATAATTCATCAGTTGAGATTATGGATGAAGTTTGTGCTAAGCTTATGGTTGCATTATGTCATGTTTAATATTAATGATATACATTGTAATGGTAAGTGACCAAATGGAAATATGCTTCATGAAAAGTTGGTAAGATTCAAAGGTGTATTTTCTTATAAATTTGGTTTATCATGTGATTGACCCCAAATGAGTTATATGCATTAATGCACTAACTTGTGTACTGATGATGGTGATTAGGCATATGTCAAGCTTGAGGTTATGGTTGATGTTTATGCTTATGTCTGGAATTATAAAAATGAAACGAATAAGAAAAGGTAAGACCATTATTGAAATGTGATATGATGAAAAATGGATTGATGAGTTGAATGGTGTATTTATATATATATAAGAAATTGCGTATATTATAGATGAACTTACCTATGAGGTAAATAAATATGCTAACTAGTGAATTGATGTTGTTATTTAAGTTTATGCTTAGTAAATGAAATGTAAAGTAAGTAAATAGAAGTAATTCATAATTTTATGAAAAATTTAATGATAGTGTATTCTAACACCCCTTACCCGTATTCGATGCCGGAATAGGGTACGAGGCATTATCGGACTTAAACACGAGCATTCATACAAAACCGAGACATGAAATTCCACTCAATTTTAAAACCTTTCAAATACATTCATAATGTCCCTAATACGAGCCTACGAGGCCCAAAACATATATTAGGAGTGGTTCGGGACTAAACCGAGAACTTTGGAAACATTCGGGATACTTAGAAAATTTTTCAAGAAAAAGGGTCCACACGCTCTTGTGGGTGAAGGGACACACCCGTGTGGCATATCACACACCCGTGTTTCAGGCCATATCCAAAATAGGGGACATTCTGTTTTGCATTAATTTTGGTGCAGGGGAAACAGGGCCATAACACACGCCTATGGGGTAAGCCGTGTGTCACACATGGCCTAGACACACGCCCACCTGTCTATCCGTGTGGACAAAATAAGGCTAATTACCAAGCCTTTTTGCCACCCATACTTACACCAACCTACACACCAATTCAAGCATATACATAACTCCAAGACACTTAACATGGCATAACTAAGTGTTTGACCATCATCAAACATCCATAATCACATGTAACACATCATCATTCAACTATCAATAACCATAGACCATATCATAATGACATTGGCACATGCATGCATATATGAATAGGTTTACAACCAAATAATCAATATGAGCCACATCCCATAGCCTTATACAAAATAAATCAACTATCATCACAAGCTAACACATTTGGCTAACCAATATGACATATAACAAAAAGACCAAGTCCCTATACATGCCATACTCAAAATACGTGAATTCACTATACCCAAAAGATTAGTTTGATAGTGTGAATCAAGCTCCAACGTCCTTCGATCCCCGAGCTAGCTTGGCGATACTATAAGAAAATGGAAAAGAAATTGGAGTAAGCATAAAGCTTAGTAAGTTCACATGCAAATAATAAGCAACATAAATCATACAATTAACACAAAGCAAAGTTTCATAAATGTCAACAAGTCTCATAAGCATCATGTTCTCATATGCATTCTTACCACATATTCATAGCATACCAAATAATTACTCATGAGTTTTATGTACATACATGTACCAACTCATAACACCTTCTCATATTTTCTCATCATTAACTTACTTGTCGAATAACCCACTGATTTACCCGTTGAACACTTGGAGTACTATCGGATACACAGAAAGCTTGTACATAGTGCTTCATACGTAGCCACATGCTACCTTATATCACATATCACACATTGCTCACTCTCAAGCTAATCACGGGCCTGCTCACACAAGCTGACAGTTAGGACGCAGCTACATGGGCTGCTCACACAAGCTGACAGGTACCTTCAACACATGCCGAGCTACCCAGCCACCGGTAGAACGTACAAGACCAACACCCAGATTTACATAAACACATATCGCATATCTCATGAGCTCGACTTATATAATTCCTAGTTACATGTCACTCGTATCCTAATCTATTCCTAAGATTCAAACATATTTTCTCTCTTGTTGGAACTTTTTCGAACTTGTCGAATGTATTCATAAAACCAAATAAACAATTCATACAATATCAAAGCATTAAATAAATAATCACAACATTGCATTATTTACATATGAACTTACCTTGGTACAAAAATATTCCCTCGATCAAGGTCTGTTCCTCGTTTTTCTTGCTTATTGAGCTTGAAAGTATGAACAAAACCCTAGCTATGGCTCCTTAGAAATTTCGGCAATGGGGGGAGGAAGATGGACACAATTTTTGACTTATTTTCCCTTTTTATTCTTTTATTAACCAAATGACAAAAATGCCATTTTTCTTTCAATTTTTTTCCTATTCATGCCTATTTTTGCCCAAAAATATGGAAATTGGTCAAATTTCTATTTAAGGACCTCTAATTAATAATTCAAAGCTATTTCATACTTAAAGTTTCTAGACTCATATTTTGCAACTTTTGCAATTTAGTCCTAAAAGTTAAATTGGACACTTATTCACAAAATTTCTTCATGAAACTTTCACTCAATCATGCAAACATGTCATGGACCTCAAAACAATCATAAAACAAATATTTCTACTTCGGATTTGTGGTCTTGAAACCACTATTCTGACTAGGCCCAAAATTGGGATGTTACAATTCTCCCCCTTAGGGATTTTCGTCCTCGAAAATCTTACCAGTAAAAAGATTTGGGTACTTGTTTCTCATGTTTTCCTTGAGTTCCCATGTAGCCTCTTCAACCCCATGTATTTTCCATAACACTTTCACAAGGGAAATACTTTTGTTTCTCAATTGTTTGACTTCACGAGACAAAATCTTAACTGGCTCTTTGCCATAAGTCATATCTGGTCGAATCTCAACTTATGTAGGTGAAATCACATGCGAAGGGTTTGATCGGTAACGGCGCAACATAGACACGTGGAACGCATCATGGATATTTTCCAATTCAGATGGCAAAGCCAATCTATATGCTACCGGCCCTATTCTTTCAGTAATCTCATACGGTCCAATAAAACGAGGACTCAGCTTGCCCTTCCGGCCAAATCTGAGAACTTTCTTCCACGGAGACACTTTCAAGAATACTTTATCACCGACCTGAAACTCAATCTCTTTCCGGTTCAAATCCACGTTGGATTTCTGTCTATCCGAAGCTGCTTTTAAACAATCATGAATTACCTTTACTTTTTCTTTAGTTTCTTTGACTAAGTCAAACACGTGAATCTGATTTTCTCTGAGTTCAGTCCAATACAACGGCGTTCGACACTTACGCCCATATAATGCCTCATAAGGCTCCATTTTCAAACTCGACTGAAAATTGTTGTTGTAGGCAAATTCCACCAACGGTAAATACTTTTCCCAACTACCTTGGAACTCAAGAATACAATACTGGAGCATGTCTTCAAGAATCTGAATTACTCATTCCAATTGACCGTCAGTTTGCGGATGGAAAGCGGTACTAAAATTCAATTTCGTACCCAAAGCTTCTTGTAACTTTTTCCAAAATCGTGAAGTGAACCTTGGATCTCTATCCGATATAATCGACATAGGCACTCCGTGCAATCTCACAACTTCAAAAGTATACAACTTAGCTAGCTTGTCAAGTGAGTAGTCGGTACGTACCGATATAAAGTGAGTCGACTTTGTCAATCGATCTACAACAACCCATACGACATCTTTCTTTCTCGGAGTCAAAAGAAACCCTGTCACAAAATCCATAGTAATACGGTCCCATTTCTACTCGAAAACCATCACAGGCTGAAGTAATCCAAAAGGTACTTGGTGTTCAGCTTTTACTTGCTGACAAATTAAGCATCTCGAAACAAACTCAGAAATATCTCTTTTCATACTTGGCCACCAATACAATTTCTTCAAGTCATTATACATTTTCGTACAACCTGGGTGAATAGACAAACAACCACTATGTGCCTCACACAAGATCTTATGAATCAACTCGGTATTTTTAAGAACACAAATCCTATCTCGGAACATTAAACAATTACCGGAACCAATCCGAAAATATGATTCAATACCCGACTCACATTGAACTTTTTTGTCTTGCAAATCGCTGTCACTTTTCTAACCTTCATAAATCTCTGGGAGGAACATCGGTCTAGCTCTTAACTCAGCTAGAATAGAACCATCTTCTGATAAAGCCAACTAAGTGTTCATAGCCCTCAAAGCAAATAATGACTTCCTACTCAAAGCATCGGCAACCACATTCGCCTTTCCCGGGTGGTAGTCAATCACTAACTCGTAATATTTTAAAAACTCCAGCCATCTCCTTTGTCGTAGGCTCAAATCCTTTTGAGTCATCAAATACTTTAAACTTTTATGATCCATGAATACTCGGAATTTCTCGCCATACAAATGGTGTCTCCAAATCTTCACCGCAAACACAATGGCGACTAGCTCCAAATCATGTGTCGGATAATTTTTCTTATGTTGTTTCAGCTGCCTCAAGGCATAAGCTATCACCTTGCCTTCTTGCATAAGTACACAACCCAATCCATTCAAGGATGAATCACTACAAATCACAAATTCTTTGCCCGATTCTAGTTGCACTAATACTGGTGCATCGGTCAACAATGCCTTTAGTTTCTCAAAACTTTGTTGACATTTTTCTGTCCATTTAAACTTGACATATTTCTGTAACAACCTTGTCATCGGAGTAGCAATCATGGAAAATCCTTTAACAAACCGTCTGTAATAACTGGCTAACCCTAGAAAGCTTCTAACCTCTGACACATTCCCCGACGGTTTCCATTCAACAATGGTCGAAATCTTACTCGGGTCAACTCTAATACCATCACCCGAAACAATGTGGCCCAAAAATCCAACTTTTTTAAGACAAAATTCACTTTTACTAAACTTAGCATACAACTGTTTATCTCTCAAAGTTTGCTAAATCGTTCTCAAGTGCTCGGTATGCTCGGTCTCATCACGAGAATAAATCAATATATCATCAATAAAAACAATAACAAATTTATCCAAATACGATCGAAAAATACGGTTCATCAAATCCATAAATACATCAGGAGCATTCGTAAACCAAAATGCATAACCAGAAATTCATAATGACCATACCTCGTCCGAAGTGCTGTTTTCGGCACATCTGACTCCTTAACTCTCAACTGGTAGTAACCGGACCTCGAATATATCTTTGAAAACACTGTGGCTCCCTTCAATTGGTCAAACAAATCATCGATCCTTGGCAAGGGATACTTATTCTTTATGGTTACCTTATTGAGTTGTCGGTAGTCAATGCATAATCTCATTGAACCATCTTTCTTTTTCACAAATAGTACTGGTGCACCCCATGGAGAATAACTAGGTCTCGCAGAACCCTTATCTGTAAACTCTTGTGACTGAACCTTCAACCCTTTTAATTTCGTCAGAGCCATCCTAAACTGAGCAATCGAAATAAGTGTGGTACCAGGAATCAAATCAATACCAAATTCAACTTCCCTAATAGGAAGCAATTCGGGAAACTCCTCCGGAAACACATCTGAATACTCACATACTACCGGCACTGACTCAATCTTTAACTTAGACACTTTGGTATTCAACACAAATGCAAGATAAGCTTCACAACCCTTTCTTATACATTTCTGAGCAGTCATAGAAGAAATCACTACAGGGAAGCTACTTGATTCATCTGATTCAATCCGAAGAATATCACCACTTTCACATTTCAACTGAAAAATTTTCCTTCCACAGTTCACTACTACATCATGCATGGTCAACCAATCCATACCAAGTATTATATCAAATTAATCAAATGACAAAAGCATAAGATTAGTTGGAAAACAGTGACATCTAATCATCGAATGAAAATTCTTACATACTTTATCAACTAACACATACTTGCCTAATGGGTTTGACACTTTTATCACAAATTCTGTAGACTCAACATGCATATTCATGCTAGATACCAATTTCATGCAAATATAAGAATGGGTTGATCCCGGATCAATCAAAGCAACAACATGAATATCATAGAAAGAAAGTGTACCCATAATCACATCAGGAGATGAAGCTTCTTCGTGAGCGCGAATGGCATAAGTCCTCTCTACCCTCAGATCTCACAGCTGGATCTCCAGGTGCACTCTCGCTACTTGCTCTATTTCCTGAATTTCTTTGTGGCCTTCCTCTAGGAGCAACATTACCAGATCTTGCGGTCTATAACTTATCCTTCTCAACCATCTTTGGGCAATTTTTAATAAAGTGGTCATGAGATCCACACCTAAAACAAGCCTGGTCATACATTCTACATTCACTGGGGTGTCCTCTGCTACGGTGATGGCATTCAAGCCTACCAGTCTTAGCGTTACCAACACTTGCTACTGATGTGGTTTGGGATTTAGAGTCCGAGTATTGTTTCCCACGATCCTTATTGGGATACCCAGCTGAAGCACTCGATCGAGCATACAAATCTCTAGATCTCTTTGACTGAGATTGGAATGACTTACCTATAGGCCTTTTCCTTGCATCTCTAGCCTCAGACTCAGTTTTTCTCTTCTCTTTGCTTAATTCTTCAGCTTTACAAGCTCGATCAAATAGTACCACAAATTCTTTCAGCTCAAGAACTCCAACTAATAAGCGGATGTCCTCATTCAACCCATCCTCGAATCTTTTGCACATGGTAGCCTCAGTGGAAACACACTCCTGAGCATACTTACTAGTCTAACTAACTCGCGTTCATACTCGATTACAGACATTCGGCCCTGTTTTAGCTCTAGAAATTCCTTTCGTTTCTGATCTATAAACCATTGGCTGATATACTTCTTCCTTACCTTCTCTCTCGGCACCACTGGCACGAGAGTTTTCCACCAATGATAGGCCGGATATCTTAGGAGTGACACAACACATTACATACATTCTTCAGGCGTGCAAGACAAATCATCAAAGACCCTGATGGTGTTCTCAAGCCAAAACTCTGCCCTTTCGGGATCATCATCTATACAAGCTCGAAACTCTTCGGCTCCTTGTTTTCGAATCTTATCCACTGGAGGTCCATTCAATCTCATGAAGTCCATACCTTTAGGTGCTATGGGAACTGGCTGAGGAATAGGTGGGGGTGGAGGGGGTTGAGCGTTCGGGTTCGTTCGAACGAACTTTGTATACCAAGCATTCATCATATAGAGAAAGGCTTCCCTAGCCTCTTCTCCTTCTCCCAGACTCACAGTCACGGGTCTACTTTCAACTAGCGCTGCACATTGAGCAGGAGCCGGTGCATTACTTTCTACATAATCCGCCATAGCTCGATCGAGATCCATAACTATATGATAACACAATTTAAAAGGTCAGAAGTCGTCACACTATCATAATTCATTCCATGGCATGTATAGCTAGACTCGTACACATGTTATGTTAGTCCAAGAATCGACTAAACCGTAGCTCTGATACCACTAAATGTAACACCCCTTATCCGTATTCGATGCCAGAACAGGGTACAAGGCATTACCAAACTTAAACACGAGCATTCATACAAAACCGAGACATAAAATTCCACTCAATTTTAAAACATTTCAAATACATTAATAATGTCCTTAATACGATCCTACGAGGCCCAAAACATATATTAGGAGTGGTTTGGGACTAAACCGAGAACTTTGCAAACATTCGGGATACTTAGAAAATTTTTCATGAAAAAGGGTCCACACGCCCGTGTGGGTGAAGGGACACGCTCGTAAGGCATATCACACGCTCGTGTTTCAGGCCGTATCCAAAATAGGGGCCATTATGTTTTGCATTAATATGGATGCAGGGGACATACGGCCATAACACATGCCTATGGGGTAAGCCGTATCACCCGTGTGTCTACCCGTGTGGACAAAATAAGGCTAATTACCAGGCCTTTTTGCCACCCATACTTACACCAACCTACACACCAATTCAAGCATATACATAACTCCAAGACACTTAACATGGCATAACTAAGTGTTTAACCATCATCAAACATCCATAATCACATGCAACACATTATCATTCAACTATCAATAACCATAAACCATATCATAATGACATTGGCACATGCATGCATATATGAATAGGTTTACAACCAAATAATCAATATGAGCCACATCCCATAGCCTTATGCAAAATAAATCAACTCTCATCACAAGCCAACACATTTGGCTAACCAAAATGACATATAATAAAAAGACCAAGCCCCTATACATGCCATACTCAAAATACTTAAATTCACTATACCCAAAAGATTAGTTTGATAGTCTGAATCGAGCTCCAACGTCTTTCGATCCCCGAGCTAGCTTTGCGATACTATAAGAAAATGGAAAAGAAAAGGGAGTAAGCATAAAGCTTAGTAAGTTCCCATGCAAATAATAAGCAACATAAATCATACAATTAACATAAAGCAAAGCTTCATAAATGTCAACAAGTCTCATAAGCATCATTTTCTCATATGCATTCTTACCACATATTCATAGCATACCAAATCCTTTACTCATGAGTTTTACGTACATACCTGTACCAACTCGTAACACATTTTCATATTTCCTCATTATTAACTTACTTGTGGAATAACCCACTGATTTACCCATTGAACACTTGGAATACTATCGGATACACGGAAAGCTTGCACATAGTGCTTCATACGTAGCCACATGCTACCTCATATCACATATCACACATTGCTCACTTTCGAGCTAATCACGGGCCTACTCACACAAGCTGACGGGTACCCACAACACATGCCGGGCTACCTAGCCACCGGTAGAACGTACAAGACCAGCACCCGGATTTACATAAACACATATCGCATATCTCAGGAGCTCGACTTATATAATTCCTAGTGACATGTCACTCGTATCCTAATCTATTCCTCAAGTTCAAACGGGATTTTCTCTCTTATCGGAACTTTGTCGAACTTGTCGAATGTATTCATAAAATCAAATATACAATTCATACAATATCAAAACATTAAATAAATAATCGCAACATTGCATTATTTACATATAAACTTACCTCGGTACAAAAATAGTATAAACGGATCTAATCCTAACTCTTTTCTCTTTTCTTTTCTTTTTTTATTCGGTTATGAAAGCAAAAATAAACTTTGGCTTTTTAATTATGTTAAGTTTATTATATTATAACTTTATATTATATTAATATAAACTTTAAATTTTATATAAAATTTAACATATAAAAACATATAATACCCACATGTTGCCATCCACTATATATTAAAAATGGCCTAATTGCAACATAAATCCTCCATATTAAAAAGACAACAACAATTAGGCACTTTCACAACTAACCATCAAATTTTCATTTTATGTGATTAAGCCCTTTTATTTAATCGGACACTCAAACAGTGAAATTAAAATACGAAAATTTAACACAAGCAAATTCACACATAATAAACACTAAAAACAATTTTAAAATATTTTTTGGACTCGGATTTGTGGTCCCGAAACCAATTTTCCTATTAGGGTCAAAAATCAAGCTGTTACAACTCTCCCCCCATTAGAGATTTTCGTCCCTGAAAATCTTACCGGTAAATAGGTTTGGATAACAGTCTTTCATTGTATCCTTTGACTCCCAAGTTGCCTCCTCAACACCATGTTTTTGCCACAATACTTTAACTAACGATATTTTCTTATTTCTCAATTCTTTAATTTGACGAGCCAGAATTCGAATCGGTTCTTCTTCATATGTCATGTCAGACTGAATCTCAACCTCTGTCGGACTAATCACATGTGAAGGATCGGATCGGTATCTACGGAGCATCGAAACATGGAATACATTATGGATCTTTTCTAACTCAGGTGGCAACTGCAATCTATAAGCAACCGGCCCGATGCGCTCTACAATCTCTTACGTCCTAATAAATCTCGGACTCAACTTGTCTTTACGACCAAATCTGAGTATTTTCTTCCACGGTGAGACTTTTAAAAACACTTGATCTCCGATCTGAAACTCAATATCCTTACATTTTAAATCTGCATATGACTTTTGACGATCTGATACAGCTTTCAAACTGTCTCGAATCACTATCACTTTCTGTTCAGTTTCTTTGATCAAGTCAACCCCGTGTATCTTATTTTCACTGAGCTCAGTCCAATATAAAGGTGTACGACATTTTTGATCGTACAAAGCCTCGTAAGGTGCCATTTTGATACTAGATTAAAAGCTATTATTATAGGCAAATTCAATCAAAGGTAAGTATCGTTCCCACGTACCTTCGAACTCGAGAATGCAACATCTCAACATCTGTTTGCGGATGAAAAGTCATGCTAAAGTGTAGTTTTGTACCTAAAGCATCTTGCAATTTCTTTCAAAACCGCGATGTGAACCTCAGGTCTCGGTCTGAAACAATAGAAATAGGCACACCATGTAATCTCACAATCTAAGAAACATATAATTCAACCAATTTAACAAGTGAAAAATCTGTGCGAATCGGAACAAAATGAGCAGATTTAGTCAGTCTATCCACAATAACCCAGATTGCATCTTTTTTGCTCGGTGTCAACAGTAAACCAGATACAAAATCCATCGTGACTCTGTCCCATTTCCACTCGGGTATCATAATCGGCTGAAGTAACCCAGAAGGTACCTGATGCTCGGCTTTTACTTGTTGACAGACTAAGCATTTCGAAACAAAATCAGATATGTCTCGTTTCATACCAGACCACCAATAGAACTGTTTTAGATTATTATACATTTTTGTACTACTCGGATGAACAGATAATCGACTGCTTGAGCTTCGTTTAAAATCATCTGAATCAACTCTGAGTTTTTCAGAACACATATTTGGTTTCTGAACCTCAAACATCCATTTTCATCAATTTGAAATTCAGATTCAACATTCGTTTCACACTGAACTCGCTTTGCTATCAGATCGTTATCAACTTTCTGAGCATCACAAATTTGTTGAACAGATAACGGTCTTGCTTTTAATTCGGCTATTATCGAACCATCATCAGATATAACCATATGCGCATTCATTGCACGCAAAGCAAATAATGATTTTCGACTTAAAGCATCAACAGCAACATTAGCTTTTCCCAGATGATAGTCAATCACAAGCTCGTAGTCTTTTAACAACTCCAACCATCGACGTTGTCTCAAATTCAGATCTTTCTGGGTCATCGAATACTTTAGACTTTTATGATCAGAATAAACACGACATTTCTCACCGAACAGATAGTGACGCCAAATCTTCAATGCAAACACAATAGCTGCTAATTCTAAATAATGTGACAGATAATTCTTTTCGTGCGGCTTCAGCTGTCTCGAGGCATAAGCTATGACTTTGCCTTCCTGCATCAAAACACAACCTAGATCACTCAAAGATGCATCACTGTAAACGACAAATTCTTTACCCGATTCTGGTTGAACTAACACTAGAGCTTCGATCAAAAGAGCTTTCAATTGATCGAAACTTTTCTGGCACTTTTCTGACCACTCAAACTTAACATCTTTCTGTAACAGCTTCGTCATCAATGTCATGATCATAGAGAAACCTTTCACGAACCGTCTATAATAACCAGCAAGTCTCAGAAAGCTTCGAGCTTCAGAAACATTTCTCGGAGGATTCCAATCAAGTATAGCTGAAATTTACTCGGATCAACCCGAATACCCGATGTTGATACAACATGGCCCAGAAAACTGACTTCGCGTAACCAGAACTCACATTTACTGAACTTTGCATACAACTGTTTATCTTAAAAATTCTGTAACACAAGTCTCAGATGTTCAGCATGCTCGGTTTCATCACGGGAGTAGATCAGAATATCATCTATGAATACTACCACAAACTGATCCAGATACTGTCTAAAAATCTGATTCATCAAACCCATGAAAATAGCAGGTGCATTAGTGAGTCTGAAAGGCATAACCAAAAACTCATAGTGTTCGTACCTCATTCGAAAAGTAGTGTTTGGCACATCAGAGTCTTTAACTCGCAACTGATAGTAGCCTAATCTCAAATCTATCTTTGAAAATACTGTAGCCCCTTTCAACTAATTGAACAGATCGTCAATCCGTGGCAACGGATACTTATTCTTTATAGTCACTTTATTAAGTTGTCTGTAGTTGATACACATTCTCATGGTTTCGTCTTTCTTTTTCACAAATAAAACTGGTGCGCCCCAAGGAGAGAAACTCGGTCGTTCAAAACCTTTATCTGTCAACTCTTGCAACTGTGCTTTCAATTCTTTTAATTTTGTAGGTGCCATTCTGTACGGAGCTATCAAAATCGGAGTTGTCCCTGGCACTAATTCAATATCAAATTCAACTTCTCGAATAGGTGGCAAACCTGGTAACTTTTCAGGAAACACATCCAGATACTCACACACAATAGGTATTGATTCAATCTTCTTTTCAGTCACTTTAGAGTCGAGCACATAAGCAAAATAAGCTTCACAACCTTTTCTCACATATTTCTGAGCTAACATTGAAGATATCACTGCTGGTAAACCATTCAAATCATTAGATTCAATCCGAATAATCTCATCATTCTGGCATCGCAAATCAATAGTCTTCCGTTTATATTTCACAATTGCATCATGCAGAGTTAACCAATCCATACCCAGAATTATATCAAACTCGTGAAATGGCAACAACATCAAATCAGCCGAAAAACATGAATCTCGAATCATCAACGGACAATTCTTACACACTTTATCAACCAAGACACACAGGCCTAAGGGATTCGATACTTTAATCACAAACTCAGTAGACTCAACAGGTAAAGTCTTACTCAATACCAAAGTCTCACACACATAAGAATAATTTGAACCAGGATCAATTAAGGCAACAACAGTAGTATCATAGAGGGTGAAAGTACCAGTAATGACGTCTGGGGATGAAGCCTCCTCGCGTGTGTAAATAGCATAAGCTCTAGCTGGTGCACGAGCCTCAGATCTAACAGCTAAATCTTTGGTCCCTCTCTGACTGCCACTCACATTACCCGTATTTCTGGGTGGTCTACCTCGAACTGCAGTATTACCCGATCTAGTATTCTGAACCGGATTCTAATCCACTAACTCTGGACACTCCCGAATGAAATGATCTCTAGATCCACATTTAAAACAGGTTCTGTCATGCAATCTGCAACTACTGGGATGTCTTTTACCACAATGTTCACACTCAGGTTGATTTGATTTGACATTACCTACACTAGCTGCTGAGCTAGCTCTCGAGCTCACAGGTGGTCTATCTCGATCACGTCTAGAATAACCCGCAGTAGTCTTCGAAAGGCTAGCATCATCTCGGAACTTCTTTGAGGTCGACTGAAATGACTTACTGAATGGTCTCTTACGTGAATCTCTAGCTTTAGAATCAGCTTTTCTTTTTTCTTTCCTGAGCTCTTCAGCTTTGCAGGCTCGCTCAACAAGTACCACGAACTCTTTTATCTCTAGTATGCCAACAAATAGTTTAATGTCTTCATTCAACCCATCTTCAAATCTTTTACACATAATAGCCTTGGTAGAAACACATTCTCTGGCATACCGACTGAGTCTCACAAATTTTCGCTCGTACTCTGTCATTGTCATCTGTCCCTGTTTCAATTCAAGGAATTCTTTGCGTTTCTGATCAATAAACCTTTGACTGATATATTTCTTACGGAACTCAGTCTGAAAGAATTCCCAGGTCACTCGTTCTTCCGAAACCACCGATACTAGTGTATTCCACCAGTGATATGCAGTGTCCCGTAGTAGAGATATGGCACATTTTAAACATTCATCAGGGGTGCAGTATAATTCATCAAACACTCGAATAGTATTATCGAGCCAGAACTCAACTTGCTCAGCATCATCATCATCAATAGCTCTGAATTCTTCAGCTCCATGTTTTCTGATTTTATCAACAGGAGGCTTAAACAATCTCAGCGGATCACTCACTTGAGGTATAGTAGGTATTGAAGATGGATTAATCGGGGGTGGAGGTTGTTGTGCAGCCAGATTAGTCCGGATATATTGAGTAAACCAGTCATTCATCATTTGATAGAAGGCTTGTCTAGCCTCCCCCTCTTGGTTACTCAAAGTCAGTCGAAAATCAACCGGCGCTGTCCCTTGTGAGGGAGCAGGAGCTATACTCTCGACATCATCAGCTACGGCTCCACCAGGATCCATTACTATACGAAAACACATTTTCAGAGGTCAAAATTCATCACACTATCGCGGTATAAAATATGGCATGTATAGCTAGATTCATATGCGTTACGTTAGTCCTAGAATCGACTAAACTGTAGCTCTGATATCAATCAAATGTAACACCCCTAACCCGAAACCGTCATCGAAATAGGGTTAAAGGTATTACCAGACTAGACAGAAACATTCATATTCATTTCTTATCATTATTCAACGAATCAAATCAAAGTGTCCCTTACAACAGGTCTACGAGACCTTAAACACGCTTAAGAGGTAAGCCGAGACTAAACTGAACACATACAGAGGATCTCAGAAATTTAAATTTTTTTTCTAAGTTATAGAGGTCACATGCTCGTGTGGGCAGGCCGTGTGCCTCCCACGGCCTCAGACACGCCCGTGTGTCTAAGCCTTGTCAAAACAGGGCAAACATACTAACTTGCACCACACAGCCAATCACATGGCCATGTGTCCAGCCCGTGGTCGAGCCTGACTTATTTTGGAGAAATAACCACGAGGGACACGGTCGAGTCACACGCCCATGTGCTCAACCGTGTGGGCACCTATAGGCCATTTGCAAGGCCAAAATGCCACCCACACTTTGGGTCATTCATACAAGCACATACAAGCATCTATTTTTACTCATTCAAGAACATTTCATATCAAAAACTTGTACACCATTTAACCAACTATATCACAAGTAAAATCCAATCATAATTCATTCAGAAGTTACCATTTTATTGTAACATCCATTCATCAAATATATATACCTATCTTGCATCACTAAACTTACCATAATTTTTAACCATTTCACTAGTCATCAAACATACCAAAACTAAACATCCTAAGACATAACTATTCATTCACATCACAACCATTCAACTAGCCATATTAATTCTCTTAAATCAAGTTATATCAAACACCATAGCAAATCATACCAAGTATATCACACATATATATATCATGACCAAATTTCATAATCTTGAGCATTTCGTTAGCCATTTTCGCATGGCTATTTATATATACATATACATGTCCAAAATCAAACATTCCACATATGCTATACATGCCATATGCCCAAAATCAACTTAGTAAAATACCAAAAGAACAGTCGATAGTGTGATAGGCTTTACTGACGATCCCCAAGCTCGTAACGTGAATCCAAAATCTATAAAACAGAGGTAAACAAAACACACAGAGTAAGCTATTTAAGCTTTGTAAGTGATAAGCAAATCAACATTTAATCATATACAAAATTTATCCATTCAAACTAAAATAAGCTATTATCAATCATATACCCTTTCAATATAATTTCATATACCAAAACATATAAGTTATGCATAATTTCTACTTTGGCCGAATTCACTCTTAATCATTAGTATAATATACCATTTCTTCCTACAATACATATACATCAATAGGCCGAATACTCACATAATCAAATATACATTACGTAAATTATATTACATGTAACTTTATAATATCATTTTAAGTACACTACTTACCTTAATTTCATATCTTAGTATGAATACATACCTGAGCATTTATATCTTGATTTACACTCGATCTTAACTTATCATTGCCCGTTGAACCGTTCGGAATTAAAAAAGGATACGCGGATAGTAGAAAGCTCGTACAACGCCAATGTCTCAGACGTGGTCTTACGTGTAATCACATATCGATGCCACTGAACCAGACAGGGTCTTACACAAATCACATACGATGCCAATGTCCCAGACATGGCCTTACACGTAAACATAAGTCGATGCCAACGTCCCAGACGTGGTCTTACACGGTAACACATATCGGATATCCTATGTCATGACATATGTATCCTAACTATTCCTAGGGTTCGTACAGGGCTTTTGGACATTGAATCTCGATTAAATTAAACTCGGAATATAGTCTATTTCTCAAATTCATATTCAGCTATGACATGAATTTAATCAAATAATTCAAGTTATCACATAGCAAATATATATATATATATATATCTTCATAAATGTAACAACATTTAAATGCTTATTGACTTACCTCGGACGTTGACGGACAGTAAAATCGACTACTTTCGTTTTTCCCCGATCCAAATCCGATTTCTTTGGTTCTTGATCTAAACATATTCAAATTAAGCTTATTTGAACACCATTCTATTCAATTTAGTCTAAAAACAAATAAATGGGAAAATTACAATTTTGCCCCTAATATTCACACTTTTTACAATTTAGTCCCTTTTTGCACAATACACAAAATACACAAAATTTGAACACACTATGCTAGGGCCGAATATTCATAGTCTTCATACAATTCCACACATTTCATTTATTTCACATTTTAGTCCCTCAAAGATTTATTTTTGCAATTTAGTCCAAATTACTCAAATTCATCAAATATTCAAAGACAAAACATGTTAATCTAATACATATATTTCATACTTCATCATCAAACAAAAAAATCACATGAATTCATCAATGGCCTAACTCAAAATATTCATCAAAATCAAAAATTGAAATATGGGCTTTGTACATTTCATAGCAACGATCTCAAAAACGTAAAAATTATTAAAAACCAAGCTAGATACATACCTTAATCAAATCCAAAGATAACCAAATGCTTAACTCTTTTCTCTTTTCTTTTTTTTTTTACTCGATTATGAAAGAAAAAATCAACTTTGGCTTTTTAATTATGTTAAGTTTATTATATTATAACTTTATATTATATTAATATAAACTTTAAATTTTATATAAAATTTAACATCTAATAACATATAATAACCCCATGTTGCCGTCCACTATATATTAAAAATGGCCTAATTGCAACATAAATCCTCCATATTAAAAAGACAACAACAATTAGGCACTTTCACAACTAACCATCAAATTTTCATTTTACGCGATTAAGCCCTTTTATTTAATCGGACACTCAAACAGTGAAATTAAAATACGAAAATTTAACACAAGTAAATTCACACATAATAAACACTAAAAGAATTTTAAAATATTTTTCAGATTCAGATTTGTGGTCCCGAAACCAGTTTTCCGATTAGGGTCAAAAATCGGGCTGTTACATATTTTTACCTCAGATTTGTGCTCTCGAAACCACAATTTCGACTAGGCCCAAAATTGGGATGTTACATGCATAATGATTTATAAAATCCTATGATGTTAGGAATGAAATATATATATATGATGTTGATAGACTTACTTATTTATGAGTTGATGGTTATGTAGTTGATAAATCTTGAGGCAATGGTATATGTTTATATTTAATCTATAAATTTCATAATGAAATGGAATCTTATGTTTATAGTTTATACGAGCTTACTAAGCATTCATTGCTTACGTAGTTATTTTCCTTTACTTTACATATTATCGGAAGCTCAATCAGGATGAAAGCTTCTCGGAGATCTATCACACTATCCAACGATTATATCAGTAGATTTGATATCTTGATCAAGGTTATAATGGCATGTATAGGTGAATTGTGTTTGATGAGATGTTGTTATGTTTGGCTTGTAAAGATCGTATATAAATGTAGGTTGTTTGGTACCATTTGGGAATGGTTGGTTTGTGTTATTTTGGTGGTTATGATGCATGTGAGGAATGGTCCACATGGTAAGGTTATTTAGATATGGCATGAATCTAATATGGTATGGTTGATTTGTATAAATTGTGATATGTTTTGGCATGGAAAAAAATTAGTTGATAAATGGTAAATGTGCACATGTTTAAGTTAAGTTGATGAATTATGTTTGAGGTGCGTTTTGGCATATTGGTTGTATGGATAAATGACCTCTTGAATTGGTCTTAATATGCATGCTTTGGTATGTCTAAAAGCTTAATTGTATGTGCAAATGTCTTGTAGGTGTAATCTTGAAATGGGTGAAAAAGAATGACTTGAAATTGGCCTATTTCTTGTCCACGCGGCATAAGACACGGGCGTGTGTCTCAGCCTTGTGTGACACACGGCCATGCGACACGGCTGTGTGTCCCCTGTAGGTTTTTAAAGGTTGCATTTCGAGAATTTCACGGCCCAGCACGCGGGCGTGTGGCTTAGCCGGGTGACCTGAGTCAAAGAGTTACACTAGCACGAACACGGTCATGTGTCCCTACTTCGATTACCCACATGGCTTGAGATACGGGCGTCTGTCTTAGCTGTGTGACCCTTGCAGTTTAAAAAAAAATCATCTTTTTCCTAAAAATTCTATATGTTTTCGATTTATTCCTGACTTGTTTCTAATGTGTTTTTAGGGCCTCGGGGGATTGTATAAGAGACAATATATATGTCATTGGTTGATTTTGTATTGATTGATGTTATGAATTAAATGTTTTAAATTCTTGATAGTTTTGAAACGTAAACTCTGGTAATGCTCCGTAACCATATTTTGGTGACGGATACGGGTTAGGAGTATTACAGAAAGGAACCCATGGTGAACTCTGATGAAACAACGTATGAAGTCCTCTGAAGAAATGATAAGTATGGCAAACTTTGAAAGAAAAGCTCCATAAGAAGTGTTATGGCTAACCCAGTATAGTAACATGGTAAGAACAACGAGACTATAGTGTGCCAATGTGAGTGGTGAGCCAAAGGTATTCTGTCTGTAAGGCCCTCTGTAACAAGAATGGTTAAGAAATCACAAAAGAACAAAATGAAAAATGTGAATAAGGTAACGATAAGAATAAAAATTTATGATCTCATAATGAAGCGTGACACCAACGGTGCAATGAATGGAATCTTAAGGATGTAACCGCCAGAGTCAAGAGAAGGATAAGAACAAAGGAGATTGACAACATAGTTCTCGAATAAGATTTAGGTAAAAAGAGGGTTTACTCATTAAGTTCTCATGAACTTACCTCTGTGCTTTTATGTCACAGGTAAGCTGATATGGGACTACGCTAGGAGGGACGATAACAGGGTTGTGCCGGAAAGAATTGTGGGACGGGCCATTATACATACAAAGCAAGTGAAGCAATGCGTTAGTGTATGACAGAAATATTATGATTAAGCTATGAAATTTTCCAATAAGCCTTATAGCGTAGCTAATATTATTGCTTAGAGACAGAACAAGTAGAGCCATGTAATTACATGGTTGTAATAAATAGGTGTGTTATGTATACTTGTAATTCCTTGCCAAGTGAAAGGCCTTGTTAAAATGGTTGTAAGTACACATTATATACCCAAACGTAAGTTGGCTGGGTAACGTTACTAAATAAGATGTATTTTTTGAAAGTTGTAAATTTTGGTTAAGTATAAGTTTGTGATAGAGTGGTAACACCTGAGATCCGGACCCGATAAATCGGATAGGTTAAATGCGTTACAATATGGTTGAGACCCATGGCATTGTATGATAGTGAAAACATTCATGGTGATCCTCCAGTAAAATATGGACCGGAATGGCAAATCACGACATGAAGTTAAGTATAAGACCATGTTGCAGAAACCGCATGGCAGCCTTTGAAATAATCTGGCGGAACTATAATCATGTAACTCTCTGTGACACATTTGTGGCGTATTCTGTAAGACCTTTATGGAATATTCCGATAAAGCTTGTGTGGCTTATTCTGTGATATCTATGTTGTGTATTTTGTTGACTGCCTCCGAATGTACTAACGTCCAGAGTGTGAATACTACAGTAATATATATATAAATGAGACGGTATCCACAAGTATGCAGGTTTAGTAGTAATATAGTTACAACGGAGTAGGTGAGTACTTCGAGATCGTACTCAAGAGAGGCTAGTGCTAGATCAATTTTAATCTAAACACCAAAAGCTCTAATTAGTACTCCAAATAAGTTATAGTACAAAAATATAAATAAAAGATATTTTGGGATTTTTATAATAATAAAATATAATAAAGAAATAAATATCAAAAGATTAAAAAGGAGAATTAATCAAAATTGGTTTTGGGTGATTAGCTCGCTTCGATAATCTTCATCAACTATGGCTTCTAGTTCCTCTTCAATCGACTAGTCGACACCCTAGCAGGGTCTTCCGATATATCCACTAATATAACAAGTTAGTAAAAAATACTTATCTTTCGACCCCACAATCTAGACTGGCTTGGGGTGAAGGTGTTCACAGATAGACCATACCAATTTTAGGTTAATTCCTACCTTGATGACTTCCTAGGGTCATCAAGCCTAGGGTTTAGGATCTTCCTTTCCCAAACAGTTGATCCGTTGAGTAACCCTACAAAAAAATTGATAGATCATACCTCCACTCGCTAATCCCCCATAGAGGGATTAGTTACTCATGGTTTTCATAAACAATATAGAATCGATATAAAGCGTGATTCATGATAACTGAATCGAAAGTATAGAATTTTAAAAAAAACCCTGATTTGTATTAAGAATGAAAGCGAATCCACAAAGTTGATTGTCTCCACAAATCAGATCTTTCGAGATAAAAAAAGAACAAACTAAAAGTAAATCTAAAACCTAAGAAAGGAGAAAAACTAAACTGAAATTAAAAGAGAAATTCTAGGCTAAGTAATTGGTGTTCATAATGTGTGACAAATGAGCCTATTTATAGATTTTAGATGGTCGTCCTCCTTAACCCTAGGTTGGCTGACGTTCTCGAGTATAAAGTTTGATTGTGCGGGCCAAAATTCCTCCTGGCTTATATTAATCCCGTCCAGAGTTAGTGTCGGGACATATCAGGACCTGTGTCGCGACATAGAAGTTAGTATACTCCTCTCCAAGGTGTCTTTAGGGGCATGTTGTGACACCCTTCAACTGTGTCGCGACGTTGAAGGAAGTCTTGGAATTTCTCCATTCTGCTCCCTATGTTGCAACATCAAACCCCCCGTGTTGTGACATAGTGACCAGTATCGATATAGCACGCCTTCTAATGGTCTCCTGCACACTTATAAAGTTTATTAGCTCACCTTTAGGCCTCATTCGGCCCTTAAGGTCAATAAAAGACTCAATTTGCATTGTCTTTAAGAAAACTTACTAAAACATAGTTAAATCCTAATGATAATGAATATTTTTAAGATCCTAAAGTGTGAAAGTTAGTTTAATCTGCTATATCGAATTATGACAGATCATCTGCAATGCCCTTTTGGCAAAGCTTGGTTGAACACATTGGTGTTGTGATTTGGGTAAATTTTAAGACTTCTCTATTAACTAATGTGGTTATGGAGAATTGGTGAGTTTAATAATATATCTTCTTGGTTAGTCTTATGACAGAATTTGAAAATGATCTAAGTAGAACTTCTGAAAAAGTCTTTAACATTGTTATTTGAAGGGTGAATTCGCTGTATTAGTCAGTTGGTATAAGAAGTTAGCGTATTTGTAATTATGAAAGGTTTCAGTGTTTGCTGGGCCTGAGCTTGACTACGTTATTCAAGAAAGTAATTCGAGTTATCCGGAGACCACCACATCTGAATGATTTTTCACATCATATATAAAGGTCATCTGGAATCTAAGTTGTTTTGTCAAGTTGGGCGTTCTCGTGATTTGTAACATAGTTGTCTGGAATTCTCTTAAATGATTTAGAACTTTTCATTATCAGTATAAGTCATGATTTTTGGGTTAATCTAATATACGTTCTGATTGGTATTCTGATTGCTACCAGAATTAGTATGAGAGTCCGCCAAATGAAAGATCAATTAATAAAAGTATCTGCCAAAAATAATATCTGTGAGGACACCATCCTGGGTAAAGCATTTAGTGTCTGTTTGAGTGAGAATTTGCCGAAGGAGGTTCTATTTGGATTTTTTTTCGAGGAGTACATTCGTTTTCCAAGTAAGGAAATAAGGTCTATATTGAGTGTTAAAGCCTAGAATCAGTTCAAAGAGTGACTTGTGAATAGATTGATCTAGCATGGAAATTTATGAATATGTATATGTTGTTATAGGAAAGTGCCCGCCAAAAATAGAGATAATACCTAAAGCCTTCAAGATGATGAATTCAACTAGAAATGCTTCAAGGTAATCTGGAATTAAGGTTCACTAAGTTTGGTTGAAATTACATGTGTTTGTTTGTGTTCCAGGTTCCACAGGGACCAAGCTAGGAATATGCCAGGTTAGCAGCAAGTTGGGATTTTATGCATTCAGAGGACATTTTAGTTATAACAGTCCGATTTTAGGCCTAGTCAGAATAGTGGTTTTGAAGCCACAAATTCGACGATGAAAATCTTATTTTTATTATATTTTTATGGTCTATGATTTCACTGAAAGATTGTGTGAAAACTTCGTTTGAAAATTTTGACGTTTGGGCACTCAATTTAGTTAAAAGGACTAAATTGTAAATAGTGCAAAAGTTGAGTTCCACATGTTAGAAGTGTCCAATTGTTATGAAGTTTTAAATTGGAGGTCCTTAAGTGGTAATTAGGCCATTGGTTAAATTGTTGGACAAAAATGGACATGAGATAAGTGAAATAGGATATTTTTAAGTTAGGGGTATTTTGGTCATTTAGTAATTAAAAGAATTAAAAAAGCCAAAATTAAAGCAAAATTGTGTCCATCTTCAAGCTATGGCCGAATGTTACATGAAGAAACCATGGCTAGGGTTTTTCAAGCTTCCAAGCTCGATTGTAAGTCCGTTCTAGCCCTGTGTTTAATGATTTTTACATTTTTGAAATCATCGTAATACGATCTCTCTATTTCTACCATTTATTTGAGCTAGGGTTGATGTTTGAAAATTTACCCATATGAGAAATGCTTTTTATTTAATGTTTTATGGTAGAATATGAATGCTCGGTGTGTAATAAACGACTTTTACTAAGTGATTTTTGGTGAAATTGTCAAAAAGGACTAGTTTGTAAAAAGTTGTAAAATGTGTGTAAGTGTGTGCGTAAATGGAAATTGTGGACTGCTATAGTTATGAAAATGGTTTTTCTAGGCTTAAAATACAAGGAAATTGAATAAAAATCATTTTACGAGCCTAGGGGCAAAGTATAAATATGATAAAGTTTAGGGGCAAAAATGTAATTTTGCCAAAATGTGAATTTAGGCTAATTTGAGTAACATGATGAATAAATGAGTTAAACGTATTGTTATAGATCAAGGAAAACGAGATTCGGACTTAGAACGGGATAAAAAACAAAGAATATGTCGAATAAGTCATTTTCATCGATTGTGCTACCGAGGTAAGTTTGTATGTAAATAATGCATTGTTTTTACTTACGTTTTCATATTTTGATAAATGGTATGAATTGTGGCTGAATATTTGATGTAATTGACAAAATATCGACAAGTGAGAAATTTCTCGGTTGAACCTTAGGAATAAAAATGGATACGAGTGACATGTTCACTAGAAACCTATGTGAAATCTAAGTGAAATAAGTGATCCGGGTGCTGGTCCATACGTTCTACCGGTGGCTGAGTTATTCGACATGTGTTATGGATACTCGACAGCTTGTGTAATAAGCACCATATAGTTTCGTCATGACCGACAACTTGTGTGAGTAAACCCGAGATTGTGACTATGTGAAACGGGTGCTGGTCTTATAAGTTCTACTAGTGGCTGGGTAATCCGGCATGTGTTGCGGATACCTGACAGCTTATGTGAGAAGCACTGAGTAGTTACGTATGACCGACAGCTTGTGTGAGCAGACCCGTGAATGTGATTAGCTCGAGAGCGAGCCTATGTGAAGAGTGTGATATGAAGTATCTTTAGCTACAAGTTTGAGACTTATGTGCAAATTTCTATGTATCCGTTATTGTAACATCCTGAGTAAATGGGTCTATGCGTTTAGTGTAAGGATATGTTTAAAATGTTAATCTAAGTGATAGGGGTCCAAATTAGGCTCAGGACTAGGCAAAGGCCTTGGTTAAATTGTCTGATTGGGCATTATAGAGTTAAAAGGGTGGCAATTGAGGTTAAAAACACCAATGTGGGCTTGTGGCCCAACAATGGATGGCGCTGCAAGGGAGAGAGAGGGTGGCGTTACTAACAGTTAAAGAGGCCCAAGTTTTGGCTGCAAGGAGCCCATGTTTTTGGGCCATTTTCGGCATTTAAAAGGGAGCAAGGGGTGACGCCACACACAAGGAGTTTGGGGCCCAAAATTTAAGTTTCATGGAGCCCAAATCTTTTAATTTAAGTTGCTAAATTCGTCATTAGGGTTAGGTGAAGTGGATGGCAACAAGACTCAAAAATAGGAGAATTTATATGGATTTTATAATTGATAATATAGAAGATAAAAAGGAGAAAAGATAGGAGCTATCTACAAGGCTAGGTGATGGCCGAAATTCCATCACCTAGAGGAGTGAAGAATTCGGCTACTTCATGGAAAAGGGGTGCCGAATTTTCCCTTTTCATTAGCTTATCTTTTAGTTATCAGGAAGGGCATTTTCGGTTTTAAGCAGTAGGTGCCGAAATTTCTATAAATAGGGGGGATATCTCATTGATTCTGGCATTTAAACCCTAATTTCCTCTTTATTCTTTGTGCCGAAATTCTTAGCCTCTCCCTCTACAATTTCTTTTCTTTAATTTCTTCAAAAGCCGAAACCTCTCCCCTTCACTCTCTTTTCCATTCTTTTCCTCTTGTGCCGATTTCTCTAAAAAGCCGAAATCTCCATAGTTTTTCTCTCTTCATCCCATTTGTGAGTTAGATCTATTCTTCCGACATTTAAATCTCTTTCTTTGGCATTGTCGAATCTTCTCTTTAGTGCTAGCCGAATCCCCTGTGTTAAGGTAAGTGTCAACTTCTGTTAAGCTCTCACATTCTATGTCGGTTTTTGAAAGGCAAAAGCCGAAAAGCTAATAGTTTAATGGTTCTATGTTGGGCGGCATTCCGGGATTTGAAGGAAACTTGGTCGTCTAGATCTAAAAGCCGAAAATCGTTAGTCTCCAATTTCGGGATTTTAAGGTAAGAAGATTTTCCCTAGATTTTTACTAGATTCGTTCATTATATGCAAGATCTTAACTTTATGATGAGGATTAACGATCATAAATTGTGATAGTAGTTCTGACAAGGACTTGTGATGGAATTAAATATGGATCAGGCAAAGGAGAGAATCCCTAAGATTAAGAAACAAGCGATATCTGCCGTTCGAGATTGGCCACTTGGTTGTGGACCAGCTTCTGAACAACACCTTAGGCAGATAGCAGTTGTGTCGACTAAGGATAGCGTCGACATAGAAAGCATCGTTTTATCGGTAATCAGGTGTGTAGATCTCTAACACACTATTAAACCTGTATGTATGTTTATTTATATATATATATATATATATATATATATATGTTATGGGCTAAAAAGCCGGAAAGAGGCTGTATAGACAGTCGAATGGAACCCTAAATGGGTTAGGCATGGATGCTAGGTACGTAAACATAGAACTCTCTATGTGTATCGAAATATATGTAAGCCTGCCTGATGTCTTCTTTATATGTGTATGCATGGGGGGGATTATGATATTGAAGGGGAAGTGCATGATAGGTCACTTGGTGATCGATGGTAGAAATCCCACAAATGTAAATGTTAGGTCACATAGTGATTAGTGGCTATGCCACGTTTAATGATTCCTGAATAACAGGAATAGGTAGTACGGCTGTCGTTATGGTGTGTAACGGATGGAGGGTTGATTGTAGAAATCCCCAAGGTATGATGGTTGGTACGGGCTGGTGTGTAGAGGAAGGAAACCTAGGAAGGGTTGGGTTATTAATCATTTATTATTTGATTTATAATCATGATTGTTGCCTTTATGTATGGGCCAGGGCCCATAATGTGTTTGTGGGCTCAAGTCGTTGTGTGCTTTGAGATTTATACACTGAGTCTTGGTGACTCACGCTTTCCTTTTTTCCTACTCCTCCAGATGAGCAGTAGATCGTGGACATAAGAGCCGAGACGGACTCGAGGGGCCATCAAGTTTTTATTTCTACAAGTTATTTTTGGGATTTCTTTAAGCTTATTTTATTTCATTTTGGTAATATTTATGTAATAAGGCCCCTAGTTTTTATTCAACTAAGTAGATTTCAATGTTCTGAAATTTATGAATTTATGACAATGTTTATTTATACTTAATAATAATAATACCAAGGAGTTTATTTTTAAAATGTCATTTATTTATTCAAATTAGGTCTAATTAACTTACGACTTCCAAAACCAACGAAGCAAAAGTTTTTAATGTACAACTCGTAGCATACCAGATCTGGTCGAAACGCATGGGCTGGGTTTGGGGTGTTACAGTTATTATTCCGATACATTCAACGGGAAATGACTAAGTGCAAACGAATATGACTATGTGATGAATAAATGCAGGTATGTGTGTGTAAACTTATGAGCAATGTGCTCGATATGTGATCGAACTTTGGTAAGATTGATACGGAGTAAGTGTTACAATGAAAGTTACTATAAAGAAAACATGAAAGAGTGAAATTTAGAAATAAAACAGTTTTAGACAGCAGCAGTTATGTGCTTTTGAAAAATCACCAAAAATGGTGACAATTTGATTAGAAGTTGAATAAGATATGAAATTAAAGCTTATTGAGTCTATTTTCACATAAAAGAAACGGTGTATGCAAAAGAATTTGATATTCTAATATATTTAAATTTTTGTGAGACAGAGTTAGAATGATTTTGAAATCCCCTTTTCTGACTTTGGAAAATAATTAAAAATTTTAAAAAATAATTATGGGTTATAATTTACATGCTTATAATCCTTAATGAGTCTATTTTCAAAAGAAACAAACAGAAACATCATCCGAATCCCGTTCGAGGAGATAATTAATTTTTAGTGAAGAGGGGTCAAAACTTTCGGACAGCGGAACAGGGGTGACTTTAAAGAATAAAATGTAATTATTGGCTAAACCAAAAATTCTGAAAAATTTATGGTAAGAAGATATGTGAGTCTAGTTTCAGGGAAAATTAGCAGATCTTAATTTGGAGTTCCGTAGTTCAAGATATAAATAATTTAGTGATTGTGAATTGAGTAGACAGCTTGAGATGAACATGAATAAATAGTGGAACTATGTGCAATTATGATTGTATTATCTTGAGAACATATTGTGAAGATTTATAAAAGTCTGTTAATAAATCACTTATTAGTTACATACCTATTTACTAAGCTATAATGCTTACCCCCTTTCCTTTCCTTTTTCCTATAGTGTCATAGATACTAGCTCGAGTTGGAGGTCATCGGAGATTCTATCACACTAACAAGTTATTGATTGGTATTGTATCAACGATCTTCAATTATTTTTAAGTCTATGGCATGTATAAGGACTTGATTATGTGTATATGTTATTATGAGTTGGCCTAGAATGTTGGCCTATGCTATTTGATGGTTATTGTTGTATAAGGAAATTTAATGTGGCCAATATTTGTTATGTTATAAGTCTATGATAATGCATTTCAAGGATGTGTATGCTTGTATGTGAATGGTTAAGTGTGTGTGTGATTATGCATGATGAATGTGGTTTGTAAATGGTATGTGGATGTCTTAGTGTGGATGTTTGAATGCTTAATAATACCATGTTGTGTGATGATAAATTTGTATAAATGTATAAGTGTTTTGGGGTGGCAAAGGGCTTGGTAAATAGCCTTACTTGTGGCCACATAGGCAGCCACACATCCATGTGCCTAGGGTGTGTGAAGTCTGCATTTGATTTTCGGAAATTCGGAATGCCACACGGCCTAACACATGGGCGTGTATCTCGGCTGTGTGAAGGACATGGCCTTGGACACAAGGGTGTGCCCTTGTTTTTCAAGAAATTTTCTAATGTTTTCCAAAGTTCTCAGTTTAGTCCCGGACCACTTCCAAAGTATGTATTGGGCCTCGTAGGCCCTATTTAGGGACTCAAAGATAAAAATTTGAAAATTTTTAATTTCGATGAAATTTTATGACTCGGTTTAATACGTTTACAAGTGTATGTGTTCCAGTAATGCCTCGTACCCTATTTCAGCGTCGAATACGGGTAAGGGGTGTTACATTAGTAATGTGTCGTATAGTTCTCTACGCCACAGAGTTTATTTGTAACAAACTTTTAAGTTGTAATGTTTATATTACTTTTAAAGGTCTGATGTATTTTTAGAGATTTTCTTCATTTCCTTTTGTTTTGAACATACTAAATAAGATAATGAAAATTATGTCATAAAAGAGTTATATGCCAATTGATTTACAAATTTTGCTAAGTGTTTTTGGGTGGTAAATCCCTATATCCGGACCGGCAAATCGAGTCGGGTTAAGGGTGTTACATATATATGCATATCTCAATCATTAAACTAGTTGAGTCACACAATTTAAAAAAATTTCCCACTATCAATACACTCATTCTTTCAACAAGTAACTTCACATTCAAGTTTGTTTTCTTGGATATACGATATCATTCTTTCACTTTTACACTTCTACTCACATTTAACCATTTCTCAATTTCACTCGAATCAATCACTTTGTCATTATCATATTCTTCAATTCCCTTTTCTAGGTCATTTCTACTGACATTATTAACTACCCGAAAGTGTCATGATTTCGTAAAAAAATTAGGAGATTTTCTGACCTTTTTAGTTTTGGATTGAACATAGTCTCCCGATCTTATCCTCAGGGTTCTACTGACTCAACCATCGCAAGTAGAAACCTGAGGTAACTGTCAGTGGTCAAAGTTTATCTCATTTAATCATTCACGACTCCATGCACAAGACAACCTTTTGGCAATGTATTAAACTCTTTCACTGTAAACCCATATATATATAAGCCTTACCATAACACCATAATATCTCATACATGTCCTAGTTCAAAATTGGTTCACTGGGTGAAACCTTCATACAACCCTCACTTTTTTGCTTACTCTTATTGACACTTGAAACAACACACATCCTTTCAAGATCAAATTTAAACAACTCTTGGATCGAAGCTCTACTAGAGAGAAGAATAAAATGAGTTTTCTTTGTAATAAAGAAATCTAGAAATTGTAACTTCTTTTTAAAGTTATAAATAAAATTTGAATCCAGTTTTTCCAAATTAGTATTTGATTTGAAATTTATGTGTACAAATATTTGGCACGAAAGCATTTCCAATGGAGGGGTAATGAGATTGGAGAAAATAACTCTTAAAAAGGATGAAAATCTTACTACATTGAAGCATTAGTGGAATTTGAAGGGACCTTAAATGATTTTTTTTAACCATTATTGTTTCATTTAGATTTTGACTATCAAGAATAAAGACAAAATTATTCAATTAAATTTTTATAATTTTATTTTTTAAGATTTAAGATTTAAAAGTTTTGGTCTATTGGAGTTAAAAGGGTTTAAAGAAAAGAAAATTAAAATTAAAGATTTTATTTATCAAAATATTAAGTGGTTATCTAAAGAACAGATTTGAAAAATGAAAATACTTAGTATGTGATTAACATCTATATACCTATATATTAAAGGAAGGATCTTCCTCCTTTGTGGCTCACAACTTCTAGCTTTTTTTATTTTATTTTATGAAAAATGGTTAATTTTTAATTTTAATCTTTTTTATTATGCTTAAATTTGGACATTCTTTCTTGAGACACATGACACACAAATTTTTTTTATTAATTTTTAATTTTGATTTTTCTATTATGCTTAAATTTGAGATTTAATCCTTATACTTTAATTTCTAACATAATTTGGTTTCTATATTTTTATAATTTTATTATTTAATTCAAATAGTTAATAAGATTAGCTTTTCAATTAAAATATTACGTGGTTATATATAATTTGTAAACATATTTTTAAATTCATAAAGTTGAGAGACTAAAATCTTGAAAATAAAAGTTGGAAGATTAAATTTCAAATTTACAAAGTGTAAAGACTTAGAGTCATGATTGTTTGAACCGTTCGAATTGGCCGAGGTTCTAGGGAGAGAGGCATTAGACTGGTTGACCCGCAAACCAATATGGGTCGATAGAATTAGGCTAAAAAATCGATTGAAATCAATTTTTTTTAAAAATGTTTTTGTTTTATGTTTTTTAATGATTCATTTAATTGAATCATACGAAGCAGTGATCTGATAAGCTCGAACACAATTTTGATTATGAAAACTTCGATTAGAGTATATTCAATTTTTAAATTTTTACTCTACAATTTTAATACAAATAAATAATCAACTTAAAGCAAAGCATGAATGAATTATAATAGTTAGAATTAGGATAATCTATATTTCTCTATAAAAAAAAAAAGTTGTGTCCATATTTATTTTCTAGTCATAGATATCGTCAAGTACAGTACTTGAGCAAAACTCCCTTTTCTGTTTGAGTAAACTATCTAATTGGTGACTCAAATTTTTTAAACATTTTCATTTTGATCACTATTTTTTTTTTTCAATTTAGTCAGTGGCATTAAAAAATATTATTATTTTAATCATTTAAATATTAAATCCGTGACCGTCATTAACGGTAAATGCCAAATAATCACTTTTAACTATTTTTTACTTCCATCACAGTTTATTATCTTCTTCCTTAACTCAAAATTATTAATTTACCTATATATCTACAAATCTAATTTAAAATTGAGAAAAAAACACAAATTTAATATTAATTTTCTTATAGTCTATCTCTAACCCCAACCAAATCTAAATAAACCCCCACAATTGAAATCTCAGAACATCTCTTCTCAATGTTTTTGGTCTTTGTTTAATTTAGAATTTAAATGCTCTTTTTCTTCACCTACTCCCTCATGAGCTTTACTTGCAAATAATTGCTAACCTTTTGAAAATTTTACCAATACTTTTATATAGAAAACGTAATCCATGAAATATGAACAATTGGGCAACTAAATACTTCAATGTGATTCAATCCTTTCACTTTTTTCTCAAACATCGTTAAAATCTTACATGTATGAAAGGATTCATAATTATGTTAAAGGTTGAAACTTTTGCATAGAGCTCAAATAAAATCAACCCACCCAAATAGCCGCTTTTTTTTTTTTTTTTTTTGGAATGAAACCAAACCCATCTCATCTTTCTTTGGATGCCATGAAATTAATCTCCCAACTTGAAGAATTTTTTTGAATTCCCCCATCGGCTCTTGATGGGCATATCACGGCCCTGCTTGTTTAATCTTCAGTAGAAATCAGCTTGTGATTTTCCATATACTTCAGGTAAGTTGCTGAGGAAGATGAGAGTAAAAATAAAAAGTTAAAAGTGATCATGTGAATAGTTAATTCACGTCGGGTAATTAAAATGATAATTTTTTCTAATAGCTGTCCCCAAAATTAAAAGGATTTTTTTGAGTGATCAAAATAAAAGAGCTTGAAAAGTTAAGTGATTAATTAAGTAGTTTATCTTTTTTATTTTAATAATACTACATGGAATAAATAAGACAAATATGAAAGAAAGTTTAATTGATAAATTGCACATATTTTTCTCAATTTGGTATTTAATTTTTTTATTAGGGTGGTACTTAAACTATTCCACTGTTATCTAAATTATTCTAAATCTTAACATTATTAAAGAAAAAAACCCATTGACCAATTATATCTTGACACATTAGCAATTATTTTCTAATTTTATATTAATATTAATATTAATTAAAAATAAATATTAAAAAATAAAAATAATATTTTCCCTCCCTCCACCCCTGCCCGACTCCCTTCCCTCCCACCATCGTTCTCTCCTCTCTCTCCCCCATTGTCAAATTGCCTAGTCCTTTGTAGTTTGGAGAGAGAAACTTACTACAACTCATCAAGAAACTAGAGCTTACACGTATCGGGCGAAGAAACTAACCAGTTATAACGACATCTTTGAGGTTTTGACCATGGATTAAACTTCCATACCGAGGTCCATGATGCTCTCTTCCATACCTGTATGAAGGCAACGGAGGCATTAATGGCCATTGCTTCTCATCCTGTATAACATACATAAATGAAAACACATCCAAAATTAGCAATAGATATTGTAATTCTCATACGACAGCCACGAGATGAAGCCACCGGTTTCCAGAGTCTTAATCGAAATGGTCACATAAATAACTTCAAACAATGACAAATTACCTGTAACACCCCTTACATGTATCCTATGCCGGAACCGAGTCCGAGACATTACCAGACTTAACAATACATTTGGTCAAATTAATTAACACAAATACAAAATGACTTAGTCAAGCCCCTATACATGCCATAACTTAAATCATTTATAAATAAAGATACCCATAGATAGTTTGATAGTGTGAAGCGATCTCCGACAACCTCCAACCCGAGCTTGTTTAGTAGGACTCTATAAGATGGGAAAGAAAAAAAAAAGGGGTAAGCTTATAAAGCTTAGTAAGTTCACATGAAAAATAATAATAAGCATTAGCAATGAATTTAGCTTACTACTAAGCTGTCATAACTTGCATAAATAATGCTAAGTTCTCACTTTCCCAACTTATTTGTAACCTTATCAAAGCCTTAACATGACAAATCCTCACAACAAGTTCTCAAATTGATACAATCATTAAATCACATGCTTATACCTTATTACTCATGTTCACATTAATCTGTCTACTTGAGTTGCTGTCACTAAATTATTTATTTCTTGAGATACAGAGCTCCAAATTTCATACCGCTAATTTTTCCTGAAACTAGACTCACATATCTTCATACCATAAAATTTTCAGAATTTTTGGCTTAGCCAATTAGTACAGTTTATTCATTAAAGTTTCCCCTATTGCACTGTTCAACAATTCTGACCACTTTTCACTACGAATCAATTTTCTCCTTGTACAGAATTCAAATGATGTTATAATTTGTTTAATTTGAAACTAGACTCATTAAGGATTTCAAGAATATAACTTATATCTCATAATTATTTTTTTTCAATTTTTAATGATTTTTCCAAGGCAGAACAGGGGATCACGTAATCATTCTGAACCAATCTCTCAAGAATTTAAATATCTCAAAATATAAAAATCCTTTGTTTGTTTTGTTTCTTTTATATTAAAATAGGCTCAATAAGCTTTAAATCAATATCTCATCCAACTTATAATTCAATTTTTACTATTTTTGCTGATTTTTCAAATTCACGTCACTGCTACTGTCCAGAGCAGTTCTATTGTAAATCTTTGCTCTCTTTCACTTTAACTGTGTTCATCACTTGCTTATACCAGTCTTTCCAATTTCCGATTACATATCGAGCATATTGCTCATACGTTACACATGCATATACCTACACTTATCACTACAAGCCACACATAATTTCACTTAGCATATTGCTCATACGTTACACATGCATATACTTACACTTATCACTACAAGCCACACATAATTTCACTTAATCGATTTTCCCGATGAACTCATCGGTAACCTTACCAAAGGCTCAGAATACAAAGGGCACCCTACTTAATAGCTTGCTTACATACCTGCAACATTCTCACTTAACACATGAGCACTCTTTCATAATATAGGCATATTGCCAATCATGTCATAAAGTGTTACAAGCATAACTGAAAACTCATCACTTACTTAGTACTTGATAATCTCAATTACTTACAATCTCAATATTAAATAAGCCTTAAATGCATACCTGTACTCTTTCTTCATGTTCTCACCTTGTCATTTCTTTGACTTGCTCTTTGGACTACTCGTGACCCTTTTTCGTTTTGAACTTACCATTGCCATGTCTTGACATGGTCTTACGTGGTATCCTTGCCTTATGAACTCACCAATGCCATGCCTTGGCATGGTCTTACATGGGACCTTTGCCTTATAGTAACTCATCAATGCCATGTCTTGACATGGTCTTACATGATTTCCTTGCCTTATAGAACTTATCAATGCCATGCCTTGGCATGGTCTTACATGATATCCTTATCTTATAGAACTTATCAATGCCATGCCTTGGCATGGTCTTACATGATATCCTTATCTTACCAAATGCCATGTTCCAAACATGGTCTTACATGGTATCCTTGTCTTAGTGCCAATGCCACATCTTGATGTGGTCTTACATGGAGTCCTTAATCAATGTCGATGCCATGTCTTGACATGGTCTTACACGGGATCTTTTCTTTACCAATGCCATGTCTTGACATGGTCTTACATGGTATCCTTGCCTTGCCTTGCCAATGCCATGTCTTGACATGGTCTTACATGGTATCCTTGCCTTAATTGCCATGGTATAGCCATGGACTTTGAGATATCAATTCCTTGTTAAGTCATAGCTGGAACATACATGCTCAAATTCTCAAGGTTAGTCACCTAACTCAACAATAGCATTGCTAAAAACAATAATTGCATAAAAATAAAATACTACTCAACTTACATACTTACATTCTAAATCTCATCATGTCATCAACTTAACTTATTCTCCTCCAACTATGCTAGTCAATACTTTCTTATTATCATACAAAGCCATAATACAAAATATGGTCTAACATATAAATTATACAAGTTCTCTTTCCAATATCGAATTATTATCGACATTAATCATTATATCTGAAACTCAATACTAAAGTATTTATGTCCAAAATATCGATTTATCATCCAAATATGCATAATTAAATGCTTATTAAACATATGAACTTACCTCGAATGTCGAAACAACCGTTTTACCAACTTTCCCAATTTTCGATTTTCCTCCAGTTCTAGGTCCAAATCTCATCTTTCGGGGTCTATCAAGCTCCTTAGCTTGGCCGAATATGGCTTTCTCCATGGCTGCCATTTTTTCTTCTCACATTCTGCTGGAGAAGAAGAGAAGAAGGGTGTTTTATTTTTTTATTATTCTTTTACTATTTTTGTCTTATTATACCATTTAACTTAACTTCCAAATTTCCCCTTTTTCTTTTCAACTAACTTCAAAAATACCAAACAAATATCTTCCATCAACTTATAAGTGGACTAATTTCTTCATAAGGACCTTCACTTTAAAAACCCATCACAATTACACCCTTTATCATCTGAAACACACACTTCGCACTTATAACAATTTAATCCTACTAATCAAATTAAACACTTTTTCGATAAAATTTCTCAACGAAATTTTCACACAACAATTTAATCACATTGTAGACCTCAAATTGATAATCCAAGCTATTTCATACTTAAATCTTCTAAGACCTCATATTTTGCAACTTATTTAATTTAGTCCAAAAGTCAAATTGGACACTTTATGCCTAAAATTTCTTCATGAAATTTTTACACATGCATACGAACATATCATAAACCCTATAATAGTCATAAAATAATTATTTCTACTTTAGATTCATGGTCTCAAACCCTATTCTGACTAGGCCCTAATTCGGGATGTTACATTACCAAATGACTAAAACATAAACTAACATCATAATCATCATACTAGCACAATGTGGAAGTTTAGGAATTGGTAAAATGGTTATGAATTCCCTTGATTATATGATCATCATACATGTTTATACTAATTTATAAGACCTCTCCATCACCATTCACAGCCTATAACAACTAAAAATGTCAAATTATTAGCTTGAAAATTCAATCATTGGCTTGTTTTAGTGAGATTCACATTCAAGTGGTAGCATTCTCTCACATAAATGACATCATGGGGTCAAGTCTAACAGCACGTAAACTCTTTAGTTTCATATGGTTTCACCTGTTACTACAAGACACTCAACTCTGTCAACCTAATAGGATTCTCAGTAGAGTTGGGAGACAGAACCTTGACCGGGGACACGGTTCACCTGTTAGTATAAAACACTCAACTCTGTCAACCTAATATGAGTCTCGGTAAAGTAGGGAAACAAAACCTTGACAGGAGACATGGTTTCACTTGTTACTACAAGAAACTCAACTCTACCAACCTAATAAGAATCTCGGTAGAGTTAGGAGATTAAACTTCGACCAGGAACATGGTTTCACCTGTTACCAGATCACAATTCTGTCAACCTACAATAGTCTCAGTAGAGTCAGGAGACAAAACCTCAACCTAGGACACGGTTTCACCGTTACTACAAGACACTCAACTCTGTCAACCTAATAGGAGTCTCGATAGAGGGAGACAAAAGCTCAACAGGGACACAGTTTCACTTGTTACTGCAAAACACTCAACTTTGTCCACCTAACAGGAGTCTCTGTAGAGCCAGGAGACAAAACCTTAATCGGGGATATACTTTCACCTGTTACTACATGACACGCAACTCTGTCATCCTATCAGGAGTCTCGGTAGAGTCGGGAGACAAAACCTAGACAGCGACATGGTTTCTCCTGTTACTATAAGACACTTGACTCTATCAACCTGACAGTATTCTCGGTAGAATTGGGAGACAAAACCTCCACTAAGGATATAGGTTCAACTGTTACTACAAGATACTCAACTCTAGCATCCTGAAAGGATTCTCGACAGAGGCGGGAGACAAAACCTCGACCGAAGACATAGATTCACCTGTTACTACAAGACGCTCAACTGTGTCACCCTATCAAACAAAACCCCGACTAGAGACAATACTAGATTTGTAACCATCAACAATACTTATCAGTTAATGAATTCAACAAAAAGATCGATTCAAAGGGTGAATAAAAACACCAACCTGGATTCCAAGAATATCAGCATCCTCAGCTAAGAACAGAGTCATATGACTAGTGAGATTAAATGGCGCCGTAAGCCACTTCCCAGACGGCACATTGAGTTGCCCACCACCGCCTCTCTTCCCAAGCTTTGAGATCGCTAATACAGTCCTTTCAAACGTAGCCGTATTCAACATCTTACCATCCCCAACACCGCCGAAATCAGTCAAATTAAACGCAAAAGGCCGCATCTTTGGCATAGGCCGACTCAACCCGATTTTTACCGAAACCGAAATCCCCGCCCCAATAATTTTCCGCTGCTATATAAAAACCGAGCTGAAAGCAAATATCCATAAGAGAATAAAGAGAGTTCGATATGAAGAAAGGAACGCCGCAACTAATCTCTTAAACTGAAACCGCCCTACCGGCAACGTCTCCACCATTTTTGGGTTTTTTATGGGCTCAAGAAGCGGGTTTGGAATTGGAACATAGAAAAGAAGGATATTTTTGTATGATATGGGCTCAAGAAGGATATTATCAATTACAACATGCCATACAATTTGATTCTTACCTTTATGAGTCTCAACTCATCATCAACATATTCCACTCAAGTATTTGAATATCTACTTCTGTACTATCAAAATTAACTCAGTTGGAAATCTTATCTATCTCATCAAAACAATCTTCGTTAGAGTCGGGAGATATCACACTATCGCAGATTTAATATGACATGTATAGCTAGACTCACATACGCTATGGTAGTCCTAGAAAAGACTAAACCATAGCTCCGATACCACTAAAATGTAACACCCCTTACCCCAATCCGTAGCCGGATCAAGGTACGAGGCATTACAGCAATCTTTTACACTTTTCCGATACATACATTTCAATTATACATTAAAACCATTCATAGTCACACTCTATGTCCCTATTATGGGCTTACGAGGCCCAAAACAATCATTAAAGTTGGTTCGGGACCAAACCGGAACTTTTCAGGCATTTAGAAAATTTTTACCAAAACAGGGTCACACGCCCGTGTGACATATGACACGGCCATGTGAGTAGATCGTGTGGTCCTCACACGCCCATGTCTGGACCCCATGTGTAATTCACTAGCATTCTGTTTATGCACCACGGCCAAACCCCACGCTCGTGCGGTGGCCGTGTCCTACCCCACGGCTAAGACACACGACCGTGTCTCTAGTCCGTGTGGCATACATTAGGCTATTTTTCAAACCTTTTGTGTTCTTAACTCTTTGTACTAATATACAATATATCGATCTTTGTTATACCTTTAGCTAATTCTAACTTAGCCACATCAAGACATTTCTCCATGCATGCATAAAATAGGTTTACTTACCTATAGGCATTATGAGCCACAACTCATGGCTCTATTCAACGAAGCAATATAAGCCTAAACATTTGGCTAATTCATAATAATACATACAACCAATAACTAAATCTCTATACATGCCATTCACTTGAAAATAATTAGGAATTGTCGTGATTCCAACTTGACAAATTGATAGTGTGATGATACCTCCAACGATCTCCAACCCCGAGCCAACCTGACAACACTAAGAGAAATGGGAAAATAGTGTAAGCTTTATAGCTTAGTAAGTTGGCATATAATAATAAACAATGTATTTAACAATACTATCCCATTCCTCAGTAGATATGCTTAAGAAAATAGAATCATTATTTACATGATTTCTCATTTTACTCAAGTTCAGCTAAGGCTGTTTTCCTGAGTCACAGTCACTAATTTAATTATTTCATAAGCTAAAGAACTCGAAATTAAGTTCCGTAAATTTTTCCTAAAATTAGACTCATATATCTTCTTGCCATAAAATTTCCCCTGTTTCACTGTTTGACAGTTCTGCCCTCTCTTCACAAAATCTGAGATATCTCATTGTATAGAGTTCAAATAATATTTTTGTTTGTTCCAATAAAAAATAGACTCACTAAGGATTCTAAGAATATAAACCATGCCTCATAATTATTTTTGTACAATTTATAATGATTTTTCCAAGTCAGAACAGGGGATCACGTATTCATTCTAAATCAGTCTCACAAGAATTTAAATATCTCATAAAGTATAATTCATTTTCTCACACCATTTTCTTTCTTTGAAAATAGACTCAATGAGATTTAATTTCATATCTCATTAAATTATTAATTCAAGTCCTACCATTTTTGGTGATTTTTTCAAAAATACACAACTGCAGCTGTCCAGTACTGTCATAATGCTAATTTCACTTTTTTCATGATTTTCATGTATTCACTTTCATTTTTACACATATGCACAAAAACATAGTATAACTTAGCATATAATTATCATTTGGTCATAGGCACATCTCACTCATTTGCATCCTTTCAACTGATGCATCATAACCCAAACACTTTATTCAACATATAAATCATACAATAGCAATTTCATACACATACCTGTATTATTTGTTCATACGGTTTCCTACTTAATTTCATACCTGCACTTCACTTATACAAACGGTTTCATATTCACACTTACACGTATAAATGCATCAATTACAATGTTCACTTGCACATTATTATCACATGATTAAATCCTTTTCACATTCAATCACTTTTCATTATATCAATTCAATACCCGTTGAATCTCTTAAACATCATCAAAAGCACATTATTTCAAATCAATATCAATAAGTTCTACTATTCAATTCTTACTCATGAATCAATACCTATTTTTTTTTTCTACCACTTTTCAAACTCATACACAAAAGTCAACAAACACATAGGTTCTGTACCCACGTCACCTTATTGATCGATACGTTATATCATACGATAATATTTTATATTCAATGAACTCACATACTTAGTGCCAAATGGATAACCGAAGCTATATATAGATTTTGCGCACAAAGTGCCAAATGAATAGCCGAAGCTATATATAGATATTGCACACACAGTGCCAAAACCTTGTAACGCATCGCACACTTAGTGCCGTCACATTTAACTTCTCGCACACTTAGTGCAAAATCCTTGTAACGTATCGCACACTTAGTGCCGTCACATTTAATTTCTCGCACACTTAGTGCCAAATCCTTGTAACGTATCGCACACTTAGTGCTATATTTCATACTATCATTTCCGTACATTAATTTCACATATTACAAATCAGCGTATAAATCTCATGTTTATATATAATTAACAACACATATATGCTTATAAACTTACCTCGGATATTGACGAACGTAATCGACTACTCGACTACTCGACTACTTTTGACTTCCCTCGATCTAATTTTGTTTTCTTCCGTTCTTGATCTAAATTCAAATTTAACTAATTTAACCACATATTCATTAAATTTAATCCAAAAACACATAAATGGGCAAATTACCATTTTTCCTTTGACATTTCACACTTTTTGCAATTTAATCCTTATTGCATAAAATACAAAATACACAAAATTTACACATACTATAGTTAGGCCGAATATTCACAAGCATTATACAAGTCCATATATTTCATTTTTTTCACATTTTAGTCCTTTAAAAATTTATTTTCACAATTTAGTCCAAATTACTCAAAATTATCCAAAAATCCAAAGACAAAACATGTTAATCTAACACATATATTTCATAATTCATCATCAAACATCATAAAATTCATAAACTCATCAATGGCAAAACAAAAAATCATCATCAAATTCAAAAATTAAGACATGGGCTTTGAAGATAACTTAGCAACGATCTCAAAAACGTAAAAATTATTAAAAATCGAGCAAAAACCACTCACTAATTTGTCTTCAAAGTTTGGCCGAATAACAAGCTCTCCCATGGCTGATTGTAGATTGAAATTTCGGTGAAGATAGATAGTGGAAGAAGATGACACCATTTGTTTTATTTAATTTAACATATAATGCCTTTTTTTACTTATTTAACCTTTAATAACATTAATAATTACATCAAATGCCACTCCACTATCATCCACTAACTCATAAATGGGCTATTTGCCACATAAGGACTTCACATTTAATAAACCATAGCAAACAAGCACTTTAACAAATAGAAAGGTACTTTTGCATTTTCTGCGATTTAGTCCTTTTTCACAAATCGACATACAAACGATAAAATTTAATCACGAAAATTTCACACATATTAATTCACATATTATAAGCATGGAAAATAATATTAAAATATTTTTTTGACTCGGATTTGTGGTCCCGAAACCACTATTCTAACTAATGTCTAAATCGGGTTGTTACATTATATTAATATTAATATTAATTAAAAATAAATATTAAAAAATAAAAATAATATTTTCCCTCCCTCCATCCCCGCCCGACTCCCTTCCCTCCCACCATCGTTCTCTCCTCTCTCTCCCCCATTGTCAAATTGCCTAGTCCTTTGTAGTTTGGAGAGAGAAAGTTACTACAACTCATCAAGAGTCGGGCACTCGTCCTAGTTTGAACGCCTATTTGGAAAGTGAAAGAATTTGGGCAAAAATATAGGCCCGAAAAATGGGTTTGGGCAAAAAAATAAGTTCCATTTAGAATGAGTCAGGCCTCGGGTAAGATATTTTTTGCCATGGCCCGACTCAAGTTTGCCTAAAATTTTTTCCTTACTGTTGTTTTGCTATTATATTATTACTATTTTATTGTTATCGTTTGGATATTGTATAACTCTTATTTTATTATTAATTTTGCTACTATTTTAAAGTAATTTGTTTGCTAAGTTGTAACTTGTAACTATCTTACTGCTATTTAAGTATAAAAACTTTTTTTAATGCATTTTCAATTTGTTGGGAAATATTTATTTTAAAGTTTTAGTGTATTTAATGGATTATATTTTTTAAATTTGTGTTTAATTTAATACCGGTGGGTCGGGCTTGGGTTTAACATTTTTTGTTTGGGTCAGATTTGAGAAAAATTTTAGACCTATTTTCGAACTGAATCAGGCTAAGAAAACGAGCCTAAAATTTTGCATCAACACAACCCAAATGTAGCCAGATGATGATCAGATCTAATAAAAACTACGCCTTTTATCTTAACCCGTGGTGATGCTGTTCAAACCATCGACATGAACCAAGACAACTATTTCGAGGAGGCCTTGGAGATGCGCAATCTCTTGGGAGAATACAGGCACTACTATGGTATGCGAAAGTCGACTTAGGAGTCAGGAACAAGTTTCATCACTTGGTTGGTTTATGTCAATTGAAGAAACAAGTTCTGTCACTTTAAGATGGTCCTTTGAAAATTCGAATACATTATGGCTATTAAGATGTCTTTGACGGGTTTTGGTTTCTAACTCGGGGTGGTATCAGTAAAAGCTTTCAGAGTGAGGGAGAGGAAGGAGAGAGGCAAGGATTAGGGAGGGAAAATATATTTAATATTAATATACTTATTTTTAATTAATATTAATATAGATTATAAAATAAAAAAAGTGTTGATGTGGCATAATATAATTACTCAATTAATTTCTTTTAATAATGTTAAGATTTAGGTAACAATAAAATAATTTATCACTTTTAATAAAAAAATTAAGATACCATATTATAAAAAAATAATATAGTTTAGAGTATAATTTAACAATTAAAGGTCTCTTTAGATGGATAGTACATTTACCTGTGATTAATATAAAAATAACAATAACGATAAAATTAATATTATAAAAAAAAAACTCAACACACCTAATAAAAATAAATGCTCATCCAGAAAAGCCTAAATCCATAAAAAAAAAATTATCTCCGCTTCTAACTTATATTACACTCTACATCTTCAGCTTTCTAAGGTATGTCTTCCTGCCGCTTTTTCTTTATTAGGAAACATACAATTAATTATTTCTTATTAAATTTTTATTACATTTTATTTAAAAGAATAAATTTTTTCACTACAATCACCAAAAGAAATCTAAAAGATATTGAGATTTAAAACCTCTATAATGTGTATTTACTTTTTAAATTTATTAAATATTAACTATATATAATAATATTTTAATAAATGATATCATCTCAATCAAATAAATTATACTAACATAGATAGATACATATTTAAATAAAAACCTTATTCTTACTTAGAATTAGAATTATATTTGTATGAGTTAAAATTTGATAAATCTCAAGATATAGCAGTGAATTCTGAATTATCGCAAAAGTTAATGTTAAGTGGGGGGATCTGTGACCTTAACAAGTTTACCTTCTTTCACTCTCTAGTGTCGGTGTGATCTATACCCCCGTTTGGCTTTTTCTTTTTTTCTTTCCCTGCCAGCTTCTTCTTATAGGAAGAGGTAGAGGGGCGTTACAGCTCCCATTTGTATCACACTTTTTAAAAGAAATTTTGAATTTGGGTTGAATTTAATTTAATTGAAGATTGGTTCTGCTGGGATAGAGCGGTGTTCCAGACCCCAATGTATCACATTTCTTTTTAATTTTTATTTTATTTTATTTTGGGTGGAGTTTGATTTCATTGAAGATTTAGTCTTTTTGGGGGTAATTTCTTGATCTGGGGGCTGCATTTGAATTGCAATTTTAGTAGGCATTGGCATTGGCATTGGTCCTTTTAGAGACCAAATGGATGCAACAGCAGATTCAGTGGTCAGTGCCTTTCTGTTTGATTTGGCTATATCGTTCGCCTCTATCTTTTTTATGTTATTTTTGTATCCAAAGTTTGATCTTTGTTTGACTCGTTTGGATCTCTAGATTTGGGCTGCAAATAAATCTTCCTTTTGAATTCTTATTTTTGTTTTTCTTTTTTTTTTTTTTTTCCATTGTTAAGAATCTGCCTTCGCTTGCTAGTTAACTTAAAGATCTAAACGGGGTGCTGCTTGTTTGAGTTCTTTTACATTTTTCTGGATTTGGTTTAGATTATTTGTTTTGTTAGGTTCTGGAATCTGGGTCCTGTTTTAAGCTTCGTTATTCTTGTTTGATTCATTGTTATACAATGCCCATTTATTAGTAGAATTTAATTAATAATGTGATTATATGTTCCCAAATTCCATTAAAGTAGATGTGCCCCACTTTTCTTTCATAATTTCTAAATCTGGGACTTCTTTGCTTTATTTGGGAATGATTATCTATAAATATATTTTATTTTTTTTCCCAGAGGAAAAAAAACTGAATTTTAGTTTCATTGCTTTAAGGCGAAACCTGGTAAAATTGGGGGACAAGTTTGCCAGATCTGCAGTGATAATGTTGGCTCAAATGCTGATGGTGAATCCTTTGTTGCTTGCCATATTTGTGCATTTCCTGTTTGCCGTCCATGTTATGAATACGAGCGGAAAGATGGTAACCAGTCTTGTCCTCAATGCAAGACCAAATACAAGAGGCATAAAGGTTAAATCATCATAACTTTAATCTGTCTTATGCTATTCTTCCACTAGTACCAAATATTAAAGAGTGATGTTTATTTTGTTCTTCTTTATCTTTAGGAAGCCCTGCTATTGGTGGGGAAGAAGTGGAAGATGCTGTTGCCAATAATGTAGCAAACAATTCAAATCAAACATCACGTACCCAAGGTGAGAGGTATAAGAAGGCAGAGCGAACACTGAGTTGGGATACGAATTATAGCCGAGGGTCAGACATGGCACCCCCCATCTACGACAAAGAAGTTCCTCTTAACCATATTCCTTTTCTCACCAATGGCAGCTCGGTAGGTTGAGGAATATTTTCTTGCTTCTCTTGTTTTCAGAGTTCTGAGAGTACAATTAACAAGAAATTTTTTTCTGGTTCTAGGTTTCTGGGGAGCTGTCTGCTGCATCTCCTGCAAGAACCTCAATGGCCTCTCCTGAAAGTGGGATCAGGGGAAAGGGTATGGAGTGAATCCATCATGCGGACATCAATTTTGGTTTAGCTGTTGGATGCTACAATGAAGTGATAACTATTTTTTTTCCGCAGGTAATATTAGGTTGGCTGATCCAGCAAGAGAGTTTGGGTCATTAGGGTTTGGCAATGTAGCCTGGAAGGAAAGGATTGATGGTTGGAAGATAAAGCCAGAGAAGAATGCAGTTCCGATGAGTGTTAGTAATGCCCCTTCTGAAGGCAGGGGAGGTGGGGATTTTGATGCCAGCACTGATGTAGTTATGGATGACTCTATACTGTAAGCATCTCACTTGATTCACTATTATGTATTCCTGTTCATTCAATGTGTGCATATCTCTATCAGCTGCAGAGCATTATTCTACCCTTTTATTTCATCCCAACTTACAATTTCTTCTCTCTATTTCTGCCTTTTGTTCTCCAGTTCTTTCTCCTCTCTGGATGTTGATGCATTAATGAACTTCTTTCTTCTAATTGACTAAAATAGAAACAAGAAAGTAATACACAGGATATAATTCAGCTTGATAAATAGATGCTATCTAAAATATTCTTTAAAATTAATTGATTTTTCCATTATGTTCTCCATTAGGGTGAACTGTATATGTGTATACAAATATTACATTATGCAGTATCGTTCACAGTATAATAGTCTTACACAAAGAAATAGACATTATAACTGATTCTATAATGGAAGCACTTCCAGGCTTTGTGCTATCATGGTAATCTCTGGTGGTATATTTTGAGTAGTTTCCAGTTTCAGCTGAGTTTTTCTCGAGATTCTGATTTTTCCTTTAGGCTTGCTTTCATATATTAGATAATAATAGTTGATATATATATATATATATATATTATACTGTTTCTTGTTAATCCTCCCTCTCTATATTTCTGTAATGCAGAAATGATGAAGCCCGCCAGCCTCTATCGAGGAAAGTCTCAATTCCTTCCTCTAGAATTAACCCTTATAGGATGGTCATTGTTCTGCGGCTTGTTATTCTCAGCATTTTCCTGCATTATCGTATAACAAATCCAGTTCCCAATGCCTATGCGTTGTGGTTGATATCTGTTATTTGTGAGATATGGTTTGCAATATCATGGATATTGGATCAGTTCCCTAAATGGCTTCCTGTGAACCGTGAAACATATCTTGACAGGCTGGCCTTGAGGTAGTTACTCCACTTCTGAGGTCTTGGACGATGCAAAACTGTTTGAAGTCCCAATGAATTTTGATTCCCAATTTCTGGATAATTCACAGATATGACCGAGAAGGAGAACCATCCCAGTTGGCTGCTGTTGACATTTTTGTCAGCACTGTTGATCCTTTAAAGGAACCGCCACTTGTCACAGCCAATACCGTTCTATCCATACTTGCAGTTGACTACCCAGTCGATAAAGTTTCATGCTATGCTTCAGATGATGGAGCTGCTATGTTAACATTTGAAGCTCTATCTGAAACGTCAGAGTTTGCCAGAAAATGGGTTCCTTTCTGCAAGAAATACAGCATTGAACCACGAGCTCCAGAATGGTACTTTGCCCTAAAGATCGATTACCTAAAAGATAAGGTTCAACCTGATTTTGTCAAGGAACGGAGAGCTATGAAGGTAGAAAATTCTACTTTCATTTAATGCTGGTGATACATTAATAGGTATTTACATTGTTTTACACAACAATTATACTTTTGATGCAGAGAGAATATGAAGAGTTTAAAGTTCGCATTAATGGACTTGTCGCTAAAGCACAAAAAGTTCCTGATGAAGGATGGATCATGCAAGATGGCACTCCTTGGCCAGGAAATAACACAAGGGATCATCCAGGAATGATCCAGGTTTGTTCAATTAGAATTGGAAGGGCTTTCTAAATGATTGGTTCAGATTCTTAATGTACAGCAATTAGTTTTCAGAAGCAAGAATTTTCTTTTGAGCTATGAACATGTTGAGCATATCTGAATGCATGTCTTATATGCTAGATATTCGGATCAGACAATTCTGAAAGCCAAGTTATTGTTGCTCTATATTTATTATTACATATATCTCTGCATTTTTAGATTTATTCTCCTTGTGTGTATATTATGATTTTCATGACACCAGGAAGATGGTATTGGCTTCCCTTCCTGGTTTGAAGCTCATGTCTTTTTCTTCACAATTGGCAGGTTTTCTTAGGTCATAGTGGAGGACTCGATTCTGATGGTAATGAGCTTCCACGATTAGTTTACGTGTCTCGTGAGAAACGTCCTGGATTTCAGCATCACAAAAAGGCTGGTGCTATGAATGCACTTGTAAGTAGTCAGTAACTTTTTTTTTTTTGGCAAAATAAGTCAGTAATTTAGTCTTAGAGATTCTTGTTTTTAGGCATATATGCAGCTTAAGAATCTGTTTATCAATATCAGGTTCGCGTTTCGGCAGTTCTCACCAATGGACCATTCTTGTTGAATCTTGATTGTGATCATTACATAAACAACAGCAAGGCATTGAGAGAAGCTATGTGTTTCTTGATGGATCCCAATCTTGGAAAGTCAGTTTGTTACGTTCAGTTTCCCCAAAGATTTGATGGAATAGATAAAAATGATCGTTATGCCAACCGTAACACTGTTTTCTTCGATGTAAGCTCCTTTGACCAGCTATTCCATGAACTTGTTGCATCCCAACTTATCATCCTTGGTCACATAATTGTTAATTTAATGTTCCTCTTTTCTTTTAATTTTAAATGAATTCTTAGATAAATTTAAGAGGCTTGGATGGAATTCAAGGCCCTGTCTATGTGGGTACGGGGTGTGTCTTCAACAGAACAGCTCTGTATGGTTATGAACCTCCTCTCAAGCCCAAGCATAAAAAACCAGGGCTGTTTTCTTCATGCTTTGGTGGATCGCAAAAGAAGAGTTCCAAGTCAAGTAAAAAGGACTCGAGCAATAAGAAATCAGGAAAGCATGTGAATTCAACTGTGCCAATATATAATCTAGAAGATATAGAAGGGGTAGAAGGTATGATTTTCTATCTTTGCTGTTCGTTTTCAACAGTCACTCTACTTATTTAGAATGAATATATATATATATATATACACATATATATTTGTTCTTAGCTGTGTTCTGTTTTCTGTGATTCAAACCCTTATTTTGGAAGTTTGCATTGTGGAGTTGTTCGACATTATTTTCTCATTAAGGGTTATATTATTCCACCCTATATACTTTGTGCTTAAGCAGAAATATGCTAACTATTTCTGTTCAGTATTCTACAAATTGCATGAAATATTTGGTTAATGTCTGTTAGTAATGGCCGATGTGTTTCTAATGTTGACTTTTGTCCATGCTAGTGTTGGTTTTACTTTTGAGTTTTGATCATAAATAATGCAACTATGGTGTATTGGTTTTACTTATGAAACACAAATTTTGAAGTTGTGATTGTTAGAATTCCTTAAATTAAGAACAGAATATTAGGTTGTCAGGTTACAGTTGTCCAATAAGTTAAATGTTATCCTATGAATATTTTATTTTAAGGCACTATACCAGTAGTGCTGCCAGCCTAAAAATCAGTAGTGCTACCAGCCTAAAATAAGTAGTGCTGCCAGCCTAAAATCAGTAGTGCTGCTAGCCTAGAGTCTTCTAAAGGTAACCTTTTTTTTTGTATATAAATATGTAGTGTAATCTCTTGTGAAAGAAGTAGAAAAGAAATATCCATTTTTACATGGTATCGGAGCCTTAGGAATCATTCGATCCCTCTTCTGTTTCGAAAAATCCCTTCCTAAACTTTCCTCCGTTTTTTTCTTTTCTTTTCCATGGCTGACCTCAATGACGCCATGTCCGAGACTGAGATCTCACAAATATCTCAGAATGGCAATCGAGGGATCAATCAAAGTGACCTCAATTCTTCTCTAATGATCACTAGTCATCGTCTAGATGGAAAAAACTTCTTGCAATGGTCTCAATCTGTCCTCATGGTGATTCGCGGTCGTGGCAAGCTAGGGTATATTAATGGAGACCTCCCACGACCACATGCTGCTGACCCGACTTATGCTACTTGGGAACTCAACAACTCTATCGTTATGGCCTGGTTGATTAACTCGATGGAAAGCCACATAAGTCGAACCTACCTTCTCTTCAAAACTGCAAAAGACATGTGGGATGCAGTTAGTGAAAATTATTCTGACCTTGGAAACGCTTCTCAAGTTTTTGAGATAAAGCTTAAGCTGAAGGATATTCGACAAGGGACGCGAGAGGTAACTCACTATTACAATAATCTGAAAATATTGTGGCAGGAGTTAGACATGTACTACGAGGCAGATTGGGGTGAAGGCTTAGAACAGTCTAAGTTCATGACTCATCTTAACAAAGAACGACTCTATGAATTTCTAGCTGGACTAAGAAATGAATTAGATGAAGTTCGAGGCAGAATTCTGGGTAGATCACCCCTTTCAACCATTGGTGAAGCATTTGCTGAAGTAAGACGAGAAGAAAAACGTCGTCTTGTCATGATGGGAGAACCTAAACCAATGATCCCTTCTGAAAAACAGCCTACTGAAGTTTCTGCTCTCGTCTCCAAAGGTCCACCAACACAAAAGTCACGTGCTGGAAGTGACGCTGGATTAAACAGACCAGTATGTAGCCACTGCCACCGTGTTGGTCACACTAAGGAAAGGTGTTTTAAGCTGCATGGTTATCCGGATAAAAAACAGAGAGAAAAGAAAACTGCCATGCTATCCTCCACTGATGCAGATGAAGTACTTGATGTCCGCCTCACCAAGACTCAGCTTGCACATCTCCATAAGATCCTGAGTACCTCTACCGAACATGGGACTCTAGCCACTCAAGGTACTGCTCTTAATATTGCTCTTGAATCTAATAACCAAACCTCTTGGATACTAGATTCGGGAGCCTCGGACCACATGACAGGTAACTTCTCTTTGTTTCAAACCTACACCACTTGTCATAACAAGTCAAGAATCTGAATAGCTGATGGTTCGTACTCACCTGTGGTTGGAGTAGGGAAAGTAAAAATAGTAGAAAATTTTTCCCTTGACAATGTTCTACATGTTCCAAACTTGTCTTGTGATTTACTTTCGATAAGTAAACTCACAAAAATTGGAAACATGCTTGCTGAATTTTCTGATCTTGGTTGTGTACTGCAGGAACAGAAATCGGGGAAGATGATTGGCACTGCTAAAGTTGAGGATGGATTATATGTTTGGAATAAAAACAGTACAAAAGGGGGATTGGCTCTATCTACTTCAAAAGAAGATGACATTATGCTGTGGCACCATAGGTTAGGACATCCAAACCTCTTGTATCTAAAAAGGCATCTTCCGCTGCTATTTAGAAATAAAAGAATAAATTCTTTGAAATGTGAAATTTGTGAGTTATCCAAACATACTCGAGTGCCATACCCTCTGAAACCATATACCCAATCTAAACTTTTTTCATTAATTCATAGTGACTTATGGGGAGCTAGCCGAGTGACAAATATTACTGGTGCTAAGTGGTTTATAACCTTTATTGACGATCATACTAGGGTATGTTGGGTATATCTATTAAAAGACAAATCTGAAACACCCAATGTTTTTAAAAATTTTCACTCTATGGTTCGAGCCCAATTCAACTCCACCATACATACCCTCCACACTGACAATGGAAGAGAATACTTTAACTCTGTCCTAAGTCCTTACCTTTCTGACCATGGCATTATACACCGAAGCTCTTGTCCCAACACTCCTCAACAAAATGGAATTCTCGAGAGGAAAAATCGGCACCTTCTAGCTGTGGCTCGAGCCATTATGTTCACTATGAATGTCCCTAAATATCTTTGGGGAGAGGCTGTCCTTACTGCTTGCCACCTCATTAAACGAATGCCCTTGAAAGTATTAAACTTTCAAACACCTCTAAATACCCTTCTAAACTCCTTTCCTTTATTCCAGGTTACTAACCTTCCAGCCAGAATATTTGGTTGCAAAGTCTTTGTCCATAATCATCAACCTGATTAGTCAAAACTTGACCCTCGAGCTCACACCTGCATATTCATTGGTTACTCTTCCACCCAAAAGGGCTATAAGTGTTACTCCCCACTTTTACGCCGAATGTTTGTCTCTCGGGATGTGACTTTTTTTGAAAATGAACCCTATTTTGGAACCTCTCATCTTCAGGGGGAGACCTTAAATGAAGATGAAAATCTTAATACCCTCCTTATCATACCCCCTCAAGATCCTGTCACTACCCTCAATATTGATACTGTTTTTCCTCCTATAAACCAAACAGTTAGCACTATCCTACCTGATCCTAATACCACATCGGGACTGCCTTCTAACCAAGAAAAACAGCAAGAACAGATGCCTAATCTACAGGTTTACTCCAGAAAAAATCGGCATCCTGAAACAGATATAGCAGTGCCAATCCCATCTCTCTCCGAAGACTGTTCTGAAGATACTACAACTGAAGTCTCACCTCTATCACCATCCATCTATCTTCCAATCGCAATGAGAAAAGGCACAAGGAGCTGCACTCAATACCCTATTTCTCGGTTTGTATCCTATGGTAATCTATCTAGGTCCTATAAAGCATTTGTGACTACTGTTGATTCTGTAAAAACTCCAAAAAAATATAGAAGAAGCACTTGAGTCAGATGAATGGAGACAAGCTGTAATGGAAGAGATGGAGGCCCTCAAGAATAATGGAACTTGGGAAGTTTCGGATTTGTCTAAAGGAAAGAAAACAGTGGGCTGCAAATGGATTTTTACTACAAAATTCAAACCTGATGGAAATATCGATAGATACAAGGCTAGACTTGTGGCTAAGGGCTTCACCCAAACCTATGGACTTGACTATGAAGAGACATTTGCACCGGTTGCGAAACTTAACACCATTAGAGTCCTCCTATCTCTCGCTGTCAATCTTAATTGGCACTTGACTCAGTTGGATGTTAAAAACGCTTTCCTCAATGGGGAGCTAAATGAAGAAGTATACATGGATTTTCCTCCGGGGTTTGAAGAAAGTAGAGACAAAGTTTGTAAGTTGAAAAAGTCATTGTACGGGCTAAAACAGTCTCCAAGGGCATGGTTCAGTCGTTTTACAAAGGCTATGATGAGCAGACAGTATACTCAAGGACAGGCAGATCACACCATGTTCTACAAGCACTCTGAGGAAGGAAGATGTTGCATTCTCATCGTCTATGTAGACGATATTATCGTGACAGGAGATGATACCAGAGAAATTGACAGATTGAAAGAATTTCTCGGAACAGAATTTGAACTTAAAGACTTGGGAAATCTCAGGTACTTTCTTGGCATGGAGGTAGCAAAGTCTAAAAGAGGTATTTCCATCTCCCAAAGGAAATATGTCCTTGACTTACTCTCTGAAGCTGGATTGATGGGTTACAAATCAGCGGAAACTCCCATGGAGTGTAATCTTAAGTTGGGTACTGATCAAGATGGAGAAAAAGTTGACAAGGGGAGATATCAACGACTGGTAGGTAGACTTATCTACCTAGCTCACACTCGTCCCGACATCGCCTTTAGTGTGAGTGTCATAAGTCAATATATGCATGCCCCAAGGGAGAAACACCTGGAAGCGGCATATCGAATACTAAGGTATTTAAAAGGGACTCCTGGAAAAGGCCTATACTTCAAGAAGAAAGACAACAGGAATGTGGAGGTTTATACGGATGCTGACTGGGCAGGTTCTATCAACGACAGACGCTCCACTAGTGGCTATTGTAGCTATGTTTGGGGTAACTTAGTGACATGGAGGAGTAAAAAGCAGTCAGTGGTAGCACGCAGCAGTGCAGAAGCAGAATTTCGAGCACTAGCACATGGTATTTGCGAAGGAATTTGGGTACAAAAACTAATGAAGGAACTAAAAGTTCCTTATAATAGACCTATGCAACTATTTTGTGACAACCAAGCTGCTGTCAGTATTGCTCACAATCCTGTGCATCACGATCGTACTAAACATGTTGAAATAGATCGTCATTTCATAAAAGAGAAAATACACTCAGGAGAAGTGAGTGTTACCTATCTACCTACCAGACAACAGATTGCTGATGTGTTAACAAAAGGCCTGAACAGGAATATGTTTGAAGAACTTGTTGGCAAGCTGGGTTTGATAAACATCTACACTACAGCTTGAGGGGGAGTGTTAGAATTCCTTAAATTAAGAACAGAATATTAGGTTGTCAGGTTACAGTTGTCCAATAAGTTAAATGTTATCCTATGAATATTTTATTTTAAGGCACTATACCAGTAGTGCTGCCAGCCTAAAAATCAGTAGTGCTACCAGCCTAAAATAAGTAGTGCTGCCAGCCTAAAATCAGTAGTGCTGCTAGCCTAGAGTCTTCTAAAGGTAACCTTTTTTTTTGTATATAAATATGTAGTGTAATCTCTTGTGAAAGAAGTAGAAAAGAAATATCCATTTTTACAGTGATATTGAATTATTTGCATTTTGTTTGTAGGTGCTGGATTCGATAATGAGAACTCACATCTTATGTCACAGATGACCCTAGAAAAAAGGTTCGGTCAATCAGCAGTTTTTGTTGCTTCAACACTTATGGAAAATGGTGGCGTTCCGCAGTCTGCAACTCCAGAATCCCTCCTTAAAGAAGCTATTCATGTCATTAGCTGTGGATATGAGGACAAAACTGATTGGGGAAGCGAGGTTTGTAGCCCTTTTCTCTTTTCACCTCTTTTTAGTTTCCCTTTTTCTGTTTGAGAACATAGACATTTAGTTGGTAGCTTTGATGTGACAAAGCAGAAATGGACCGGACCTTTCAACAATGAGATCAAACTTATAAGAAATTAATTTTTGAGCATAAGGATACGGTTTTCAAGGAGAAAATCATTCATTTGCATTCTGCTTTCTTCCTTGAAAGTAACTTAGTAAATAAATCTTTTGGAGGATAGGAAGCTAGTATTCCCTCTTATTTTCTTTCTTTGTTTAAGGCTTTAAGGTGAATCAATGATAGATGGGCAGTTTTCTTGAATTATTGACACAGTTTTGTCAATTTTGCTCCATCTTATAGGCTTTAAATTTATGTTTTGCAGATAGGATGGATCTATGGTTCAGTTACAGAAGATATTCTTACAGGATTTAAGATGCATTCTCGTGGCTGGAGATCAATCTATTGCATGCCACCGCGCCCTGCCTTTAAAGGATCCGCTCCGATTAACCTTTCAGATCGTTTGAATCAAGTGCTTCGATGGGCTTTAGGTTCAGTTGAAATTCTATTCAGTCGCCATTGCCCGATATGGTATGGGTATAGTGGAAGGTTGAAATGGCTTGAGAGGTTTGCTTATGTTAACACCACGATATACCCAATTACAGCCATTCCCCTTCTAGCCTACTGCACATTGCCTGCAGTCTGTCTGCTGACTGGAAAATTTATTATTCCACAGGTAAGTACAATGTCAATTTCAGCCTCATGGAAAAAAAAATTGATTGCTTGGTCAGTGCTGACACTACCCTATCACTTACCACTTTATAAACTCTAATTTGCCATATGATGTGTCATTTTGCTAGGACATTGTTTAGAACTTATTAAGAGACATCACAAAATTTCCAATTGTTGTCACCGAAGTTTATGAATAATTAATAGCTTTTCAAACTAAGAAATTATAATTGATGTTTTGACTGGAAACCAGGTGGGGATTAATTTCTGAGTTGTCCTATATTGCAGATCAGTAACATTGCAAGTATCTGGTTCATATCTCTCTTTCTTTCCATCTTTGCCACTGGTATATTGGAGATGAGGTGGAGTGGGGTAGGGATCGATGAATGGTGGAGAAATGAACAATTTTGGGTTATTGGAGGTGTATCCGCCCACCTGTTTGCTGTGTTCCAGGGTCTTCTAAAAGTCCTTGCTGGCATTGATACCAATTTTACTGTCACTTCAAAAGCATCTGATGAAGATGGGGATTTCGCAGAACTCTATATGTTCAAGTGGACTACCCTACTCATTCCTCCAACTAGTCTCCTCATAATTAATCTTGTCGGAGTGGTTGCTGGAGTCTCCTATGCTATCAACAGCGGTTATCAATCTTGGGGCCCTCTCTTTGGGAAACTGTTCTTTGCATTTTGGGTAATCATTCATTTGTATCCATTCCTTAAGGGTCTAATGGGACGGCAAAATCGGATGCCAACCATTGTTGTTGTGTGGGCTATTCTCCTTGCTTCCATCTTCTCACTTTTATGGGTTCGGATTGATCCGTTTACTACCAAGGTGACTGGACCGGATGTCGAACAGTGTGGAATAAACTGCTAAAAGGAACATGTAGATCACAGAATTGTTTCCAGGAATAGTTTAAATACCAAGAGGAGGAAGGTAATTGTTATGAGCATATTTTTTATGCATGAATTGGGGGATCTTTACTCTTGCAGGGAAAAGGGAAAAAGAAAACTATGGGTTCTAAGTTGAACCCATTAATTATTTTATTGAGTTCATTTTTTTTGAATGGTTCGCCTTTCTTTGGCCATTTTTTTTTAGTTTATATTATACAATGATTGGTTACTGTCGTTGAGGCCGTCAATTTTCAAATATGAGTAAGAAAATGGATGTTTCGTTCTTTTTATCAATTGCCTTTTCACCCCATTTTTGATTGAATGACATTTGCGGCTTCCTAAAATTTTGGATTTCTTATCATTAAAACAATAATAAAATGATTTTTAAAATAGTTTAGGCTATTAAACAAGTCTAGAAAAACTTTCCTCCAAGACTTGTGTAATATTCGCAGTAGAAATCAGGTTGCATGTTATGAAGATTGTATCCCCATATCAAATTAAATAATTTTTTTGTTGGATTATTTTTATAAATATAAATATGTAAACTTAAACAATAATTAAATTTTTAGATAGACACCCATTTGGCATGGGTGCAAACCGTATTATTCCTCTCTCTTGCCTCTAATATTGTATAAAAAAATTTGTATATAACTTCTATAAAGGTTCTTTTGATGGAGAACAAGTGAACGAAATGTATCGGGAGAAAGTGGAGAGGAAGATTAGAGCGGATTTAAACTTAACAAAATAGTTAAGAGAATTTTAAAGAGAGCTATGAAAGTTGGAATTCAAATGTGCCAAAAAGTTTTTTCATCGGTTGTGAAAAGCTCCTATTTACATTGTTTCAAGAATAGGAGTTACAAAGTTGATAATTAATGAGAATAATGATAAATATGTTTCTTTTACAATTGTATTAATGATTAAGAATGGGTAGTGAAAGGCGTTGTTGGTGATGGTGAAGAGTGAAGAAGAATTTACTATGTTTTTGAAAGGAGGAAAAAATAATCAGCGTTGCAAGAAAAAGTTAAGAGAAGAATTTTTAACTACTTCCATATCTGATCCACCAAGCCAAGCTATTTGGAACAAACCAAGCTATTTGGAACATCCCAAATGTAACACCTCATACCCAATACCGATGCTGGGACTGGGTACGAGACATTACTATGCTTGTCTTACTAAAACATACTCTTATGGGACTGTAAAATTTTGAACCAACTAAAAAAAAAATACTTTCCTTTCTTGATCATAACATGCATATTATGAGCCTACGAGGCCTTTAACAATTATCCGAACTCTTCTGGACACTTCATTTAACATTCAACTTGGAAGCATGGTTCACACGCCCATGTTACTTAGAGACACGCCCGTGTACAACCGTGGGAGGTTACTGACTTTATACAACAGCTTTGACACACCCGTGTCTACCAACTGTGTGAAGCTATTGACTTTAACTACACGGCCTGGGCACACGCCCATGCTTTGAACGTGTGTCTTACACGGCTCAACCACACGGCCGTGCATGATGACCGTGGTCCAACCTGATTTAAAACATTAAGGTGCAGGGTTAGCACGGCCTGGACACACGCCCGTGTGTCTAACCGTGTGGGCACTTAGAGGCTATTTTCCAAGCCATTTGCTTCCCTGAAACTAATATCAGCCAATAGAAATCATGAACAATATTATATGCTTCATTAACCTCAATAAACATAAATACTAAGTCAATTTGGCTAATCACTTAGCCATTTACAAAAGAATAATAACTTACTAGCTTATACAATAACCCTTATTAACACATGTTCTCAAAAGAATACTTCCTATACATGCCATACTTAGTAAAGTAACTTGGCTATACCAAAATAAGAGTTGATAGTGTGCTACAAACTCCGACTCCAATTGATACGGGCCGGCTCGGGGTGAATCGAAACGTATGCGGGTTGCCCAATCGTCTACGAGGAGGAATCAAGCCTTTGGAAGGTAATTGGAAAATATAAATAAGTTTGCGGAAGCTTAAATAAATAAAATAGGATTTGGTTCGGTTTTGATAAAATAAAATATAAAATTGATAAAAGGATAATTGGATGGAGATGGATAAACGAACTTAAACGAGAAGCGATTCAACACTAAAGAGTGTCACCCCGGGTTCTATATTGTTTAAGGTGGATGAATGGAATCGATGATGGAAATGGAAATACGAACTTAACTTCAAGAAAGATTCAACACTATATAACAGTGTCATCCCGTTTCTTATATCGTTAAGGTGGATAGGTGAAGATGGGTTGATGAACGCTACACCAAACGAAATTTGGTGATAAGTTCAACAAGTCGAAGACGCCACAAGCAAGCTTGATAAGTCTAACGAAACTTGTACGAAACCGAAGAGGAGATAAACTCACTCAAATGAACAAAGTTCATAAAAATTCATTCACAAAAAATTCTGTCCTAAAAAATTAAAAATAGCAGGTATTTATAGCCTATTCTACAAGCTAACCAATTGGACAAAAACATAATTTACTTGTCTTACAAATAAAAGAAAAATAGCAAGAATTTTTTGTCTTCAATTGCCGTCCACCATGGTGTTATTATTTAATTCATCATGGTCATAATTCTCCCATAATATTCTTGTGACCTCCCAATGTGGCCATTATTTTAATTTTCAAATGTGCTTTGCCGTCCACAACCACCCATTTCATGTTGCCGTCCAAGTTTCCCTTAACACACACAGGCACTTATTTTACCCCAATGCCGAATGTCCCCCATTAAAATTCAACAAAGTGCAGCAAATTATGTATCCACTAGTGACTAAAAATCAGAATATTAAATTGGGTAAATGGCCACCATTAATTCGGCTGAATGTTGGCATTGTTTAATCTCCCACCTTGTTATATTGCTTGGCCATTCATGCTTCCACTTCATGCATTCATGCCCCCATATTTTAATGCTCCATTTCATGCTTGAATAAGCTCCACCTTTGCCATAATATTCCTTCATTGCCGTCCATTACTAGGCATTTTAAAATGGCTTTGTTTAATCATCAATTAATCCCCCCTAGTTGCCGTCCAACATGGTTCTTCATGCCATTCTCTTTATTTATTGTTCCCACTAACGCACATCACCATTGTTTATGCTTCCATTCAATTGAATTTGCAATTTGTTTTTGGCTGCTCTTTCAATTGCTCATTTGTTTATTCCTCCACCAAGCTCCTTGTAAATGATTCCATCTAAATGATCCACTTGCTTTAAATATTCAAGTGCCGTCCAACATTTCTACACCACCAAATTTGCACTTTTAATTTCATCAATATTTATATCCACCATGGTTGTGCCGTCACTTGCAAATGGAACATTCTACCATGCTCTTGAATTTTCAAATCACAATGTGTGCCGCCCAATCCCTTGAAAACCTGCAGCAAATTTAAATCAACTCATTAGTTCATTATATCAGCATTTAAAGGGAGCAACTAGCCATTATAAATTCGGCAAAATCAAGGTCATATAGACATCTTAAATTCGGCACACTAGAGGACATATTAGACACATGTTTCAACTAGGATATTTTAATCATATGAAATAAATCTAACATATTTAATATGATACTAATTATTTGGCAAATTAATTTGCTATAGAAAATCAATTAAATAAATTAAGATGTTTAATTCATTCAATTAAAATTCAGCAATTTAATTTTCAACAAATTCAAAGACTCGATTTATTTAAATCAATAAAAATTAAAATTTGGCGTCGAGCTTCGTCGACTTGAAAATTCGGTGGGTGCCCCGGGCGTGCCCGTATCACCAATGATTCCACAGATTAGCTTGGCGGGACTACATAGAAAGAAACATTAAAAGGCGTAAGCATTTAGCTTAGTAAGTTTGCATGTATAACACATAATAAATAAACCTGTTTCATATAAATCATTTAACCTAAGAATGGCATCATTATTTCAGCTATAAAGCTTACTTTCTCATACAAGATTCTTACTTGTCTCATGATACTTACTATTTTCATACTTACAAGGTGAACAAGGTACCTGTATCACTTGATCACATTAATCAGTATACTTTAATATAGTAATCATGATCTCTAACTCATCATCATAACGTAAATGATACTCAATTTTGACTTGATGATAACTTTGCTTTCATAACGTTCTTATGATCTCATTTTAGCTTGCTCATTTGCCCGATGAATTTCTACAAATAACCGAGGATACTAAATCTCTTGCTATAAACTTGATACTAAAGCCATATTCTAAATATGGACTTACATGGAATATCTCTTCTTGAATCAATGCCAAGCTTGAGTCCTTGGTCTTACATGATAACTTGTTCAATGCCAAGCTTGGGTCCTTGGACTTACATGATAACTTGATCAATGCCAAGCTTGGGTCCTTGGACTTGCATGATAACTTGATCAATGCCAAGCTTGGGTCCTTGGACTTGCATGATAACTTGATCAATGCCAAGCTTGGGTCCTTGGACTTACATGATAACTTGATCAATGCCAAGCTTGGGTCCTTGGATTTACATGATAACTTGTTCAATGCCAAGCTTGGGTCCTTAGACTTACATGATAACTTGATCAATGCCAAGCTTGGGTCCTTGGACTTACATGATAACTCGTATGATAGACTGAGTATCCTGGATAATTAATCTTCAATCGGGACTTTCTCTTGCTTAATCTCATTGATTTCTTTATTTAACATAATATTAAGCATTTCATAGCAATAATATACATTATACTAAGCACTTCTATGATATAAATCATAAAAGCTTAGAAATCATACAAACTTACCTCAATATACAAAATGTATATAGTAATGCAATTTAGTCCTCGACTTTGTTCTTGCCTCTGTTTCGATCCGGACTTCGTTTTTCTTGATCTATAATCGTAAATAGATCGTTTAATAATCATAATGACTAAATTGACTCATAACTCATACTTTGGCAAAATTACTATTTTGCCCCTATACTTTCCAATATTTGCACTTTTGCCCCTAGGCTCGTAAAATGAATTTTCATGCAACTTTCTTAGACTTCATGCTTAGCTGAATCATTTTATCTTCTATAACAATCATAAATACTTACTAATTCTAGCATGTATGACCAATTTTTATAACTATTTCAAAAAGGTCCATACTATCATTTTTCATGAAATCCATTAAGGAAAAGATGTTTATCTAACATCAAACTCTCATAAACTTCCATAAAACATCATTTAACATGCATGTCATTCATGGATAAATTTTTAAACATGCATCTTGGCTCATCAAATAGCTAAAAATAACTTACTCATGCTACCGGGACTTCAAAAATACGAAGAATATAAAAAACCGGGCTTAGGAGCACTTACTAGCAAGCTTGAAAAATCGAAGAACCCTAGCTATGGCTTCTTTCAATTTTCGGCAGCAACAAGGAAGAAGATGAGTGAATTTTTCTCATCTTTTTCCTATTTTAATCACTTATTAGGCAAATGACCAAAATGCCGTTCCTTTAAAAAAAATTCTATTTAACACCATCTCAAGGCCAATTTTGTCCAAAATTATATTTTTGGTAAAATTTCTATTTGAGGACTCATACATATTATTCTAAAACCATTTCATACAAAAAGCTTCTAGAAATTCATTTTTTTGCAACTTTTGCAATTTAGTCCTTTTTGGACCAATTGACCTCAACTTAAAAAAATTTGCTTCACGAAACTTTCATACTAGCATGAAAACATGGTATAAACTTTAAAAACATCATAAATTCATCTCGGTTTCGTGGTCTTGCACCACTATTCCGACTAGGCCCTAACTCAGGCTGTTACAATTCTCCCCCTTAGGGATTTTCGTCCTTGAAAATCTTACCAGCAAAAAGGTTTGGATACTGGTTTCTCATTTTCTCTTCTGTTTCTCACGTAGCTTCCTCTATTCCATGTCTTTGCCACAATACTTTCACTAATGCAATGTTTTTATTTCTCAATTGCTTAACTTCTCGAGCCAAAATCTTGACGGGTTCTTCATTATAAGTCATGTCGGGATGATTCTCTACCTCAGATGGGATAATCACGTGTGAAGGGTCTAATCTGTAACGTCGCAACATTGACACGTGAAACACATCATGTATCTTTTCTAATTCTGATGGCAGAGCCAAACGATAAGCTACCGGTCCAACTCTCTCGATAATCTTGTAAGGTCCAATGAAGCGTGGGCTTAACTTGCCTTTTCGGCCAAATCTGAGAACCTTTCTCCATGGTGACACTTTCAAGAAGACTTTATCTCCAACATGGTGCTCTATCTCTTTTCTCTTTAAATCTGAATAGGACTTCTGTCTATCTGAGGCAGCTTTTAAACATTCTCGTATCACTTTTACTCTTTCTTTAGCTTCTTTAACCAAATCAACCCAGTGAATCTGGTTTTCCTTAAGTTCGGTCCAAAACAAAGGCTTCCTGCACTTACGCCCATATAGAGCCTCATACGACGCCATTTTTAAACTCGACTGGAAACTATTATTATAGGCGAATTCTACCAATGGGAGAAACTTTTCCCAATTGCCTTGGAATTCTAAAATGCAACATCTGAGCATATCCTCGAGTACTTGAATTAATCTCTCTGACTGACCGTTAGTTTGAGGATGGAAAGCTGTGCTAAAGCTTAACTTTGTACCCAAGGCTTCTTGTAATTTCTTCTAGAATCTGGATGTGAATCTCGGATCTCTATCCGATATAATCGATAAAGGAACCCTATGAAGCCTTACTATTTCTGAAATATACAAGTTTGCCAACTTGTCTAATGAGTAATCCACACGTACGAGTATGAAATGGGCTGACTTTGTGAGTTTATCAACTACAACCCAAATAGCATCCTTCTTGCTTGGTGACCACGGTAACCCTGTCACAAAATCCATGGTGATCCGGTCCTATTTCCATGCAGGAATCAAAATGGGCTGAAGTAAACCCGAAGGTACTTGGTGTTCAGCCTTCACTTGTTGGCAAATATAGCATCTTGAAACATACTCTGAAACGTCTTTCTTCATTTTCGGCCACCAATACCGTTGCTTCAAGTCATTATACATCTTAGTACTTCCCAGATGTACAGACAAACATCCGTTATGTGCCTCATGCAAAATTTTCTGAATAAGCTCCTCTTTTCTTGGTACATAAATTCTATCTCTAAACATCAAGTATCCACCAGAATTTATCCGAAAGTCAGATTCAACATTTAACTCACACTGAGCTTTCTTGACTTGCACTTCACTATTTTCTTTCTGAGCCTCAAAGATCTCTTGAAGAAACATTGATCTAGCTCTCAACTCAGCTAGGATAGAATTATCATCGGATAAAGTCATCTGTAAATTCATTTCCCTTAATGCAAAAAGGGACTTTCTGCTCAAAGCATCGGCGACCACATCCGCCTTTCCTGGATGGTAGTCAATAACCAACTCATAGTCTTTGATCAACTCTAACCATCTCCGTTGCCTTAAGTTCAACTCTTTTTGCGTCATCAAGTACTTCAGACTTTTGTGATCAGTAAAAATCCGACATCTTTCACCATATAAATGGTGTCTCCAAATCTTCAAAGCGAAGACTATGGCAACCAACTCTAAATTATGCGTCGAATAATTAACTCTAAATTATGCGTCGAATAATTCTTTTTGTGAGGCTTCAACTGTCTAGAGGCATAAGCAATCACCTTGCTTTCTTGCATAAGTACACAACCTAATCCATTTAAGGATGCGTCGCTGTAAATTATAAATTCCATCCCTGATTCGGGTTGTACTAAAACTGGAGCTTCTATCAGCATTGCTTTCAATTTTTCAAAACTTTGTTGGCATCTTTCTGTCCACTCAAACTTCACATTTTTTTGTAATAATTTAGTCATCGGGGTTGCAATAATGGAAAACCCCTTGACAAATCGCCTGTAATAGCCGACTAGGCCCAGAAAACTTCTAATTTCGGAGATGTTCTTAGGTGGCTTCCAGTCCATTATGGCTGAGATCTTACTAGGATCTACTCGGACTCCATCTCTAGAGACAATATGTCTAAGAAATCCTACTTCCTTGAGCCAAAACTAGCTTTTACTGAACTTGGCATATAACTGATTTTCTCGAAGAGTCTACAAAACTATCCGTAGATGTTCGCATGCTCATTCTTATCTTTGGAATAAATCAGTATGTCGTCAATAAAAATGACCAAAAACTTGTCGAGGTATGGCCTAAAGATGCGGTTCATTAAATCCATGAATACCGCAGGTGCATTGGTCAACCCAAAGGGCATGACTAAAAATTCATAATGCCCATACCTCGTTTGAAAGGCAATCTTGGATACATCTGAATCTTTCACTCTCAGCTAGTAGTACCCTGATCTCAAATCTATTTTAGAGAACACAGTAGCTCCTTTCAATTGATCGAACAAATCATCGATCCTAGGCAATGGATACTTGTTCTTTACTGTCACTTTATTAAGCTGACGGTAATCTATGCACAATCTTATGGTGCCATCTTTCTTTTTCACAAATAAAACCGGAGCACCCCATGGTGAACAACTTGATCTTGCAAAACCCTTATCAGTAAATTCTTGCAACTGTAACTTCAATTCTTTCAACTCTGTTGGAGCCATTCTATAAGGAGTAATAGATATCGGTACCGTACCGGGAACTAACTCGATGCTAAACTCAACTTCTCTAACTGGTGGTAGTCCCGGTAATTCTTCGGGAAAAACATCCATGTACTCACATACTATCGGTACTGACTCAATCTTCAACTCTATTTCTTTATCGTTCATCACAAAGGCCAGATATGCTTCATACCCTTTTCTTAAACATCTCTGTGCCGTCATAATAGAAATCATTACCGGCAATCTATCATGTTCATCTGAGTTGACATGAAGAACATCCCCACTTTCACATTTCATTTCTAAACACTTCTTCCCACAATTGACTATTACTTTATGAGTAGTCAACCAGTCCATACCAAGAATGAGGTCAAATTGATTAAATGGTAACAACATAAGATTTGCTTTAAAGCAATGACCTCCAATCATTAGTGGACAATCTTTACATACTTTATCAACTAACACACTCTTGCCTAAAGGATTAGACACCTTAATCATGAATTCTGTAGTATCTATAGGCATATTCAAATTGGATACTAATTTCATACAAATGTAAGAATGTGTGGATTCGGGATCTATTAAAGCAATAACTTTAGTATTGTAAAGAGAAAAGGTACCCGTAATAACATCAGGAGAAGATGCCTCTTCGCGAGCGCGAATGGCACAAGTCCTTGTAGGCGCTCTACCCTCGGGTCTCGCGGCCTGGTCTCTAGGGTTACTTCTTCTACTTTCCCTACTTCCCAGGTTTTTCTGCGATCTCCCTCTGACCATATTCCCAGATCTCGGGTTTTGAGTTCTTCCTTCTTTCATCATCTCTGGACAATCTTTTATGAAATGGTCTTGGGATCCACATCTAAAACATGCATTTTCATGTTCTCGGCACTCTCCGAGATGACGTCTGCCACACTGTGGACATTCAGGTTTATCAGGTCAAAATTTCCAACACTTGCAACTGAAGTCGTCTGTGCTTTATTTCCCGAATACTGCTTACCCTTGTCTTTTCTTGAAAACCCAGTGGAAGTAGCTGATCGAGCAGGGAAATCTCTTAACTTCTTGGACGAAGACTGGAATGACTTATTCCACTGTCTCTTTTTAGAGTCACAAGACTCCATTTCAGACTTCTTCTTCTCCTTTATTAGTTCTTCGGCTTTACAAGCCCTTTCTACTAGCACAACAAATTCTTTTAATTCTAGGACAGCAACAAGCAATTTGATGTCCTCATTTAACCCATCTTCAAACCCTTTACTCATGATGGCCTCAGTGGATACACATTCGCGAGCGTACTTGCTAAGTTGTAAAAACTCCCGCTCATAGTCGGTCACAGACATCTTGCCTTGCTTTAACTCTAGAAATTCTTTTCTTTTCTGTTCCACGAATCTTTGACTAATATACTTTTTCTTGAACTCTTCTTGGAAGAATTTCCATGAAATCTTTTCCCTTGGTACTACCGACACAAGGGTGTTCCACCATTGGTAAGCAGAGTCTCTTAAGAGAGAGACTACACACTTCATGCATTCCTCCGGGGTGCATGACAACTCATTAAATACCCTGATGGTATTTTCCAACCAGAACTCAGCTCTTTCTGGGTCATCATCCTTTTTAGCTCGGAATTCTTCTGCCCCATGTTTCCTGATCCTATTGATTGGAGGTTTATCTCCTCTTACCACCTCTACTACTTGAGGGGTTGCAGGAACAGGTTGTGGAACAGGCGGGGGTGGAGAGGGTTGTGCATTCTGGTTCACCCGAACAAACTCTGTATACCATGTGTTCATCATGTGGAGGGAAGGCTTCTCTAGCCTCTTTTCCTCCTCTTTGACTCACCGTAGTGGGTATAAACAAAATTTCCTTCGGAATCCATTTACTATGTGTATAAACAAAATTTTAAGTCGTCAGGAGTCGTCACATTATCATTATAAAAACATTCTTACGTATGGCATGTATAGCAAAACTCGTGTTTATGCTACGTTAGTCCTAGAACTGACTAAACCTGGCTCTGATACCACTAAATGTAACACCTCATACCTAATACCGATGCTGGGACTGGGTACGAGACATTACTATGCTTGTCTTACTAAAACATACTCTTATGGGACTGTAAAATTTTGAACCAACTAAAAAAAATACTTTCCTTTCTTGATCATAACATGCATATTATGAGCCTACGAAGCCTTTAACAATTATCCGAACTCTTCTGGACACTTCATTTAACATTCAACTTGGAAGCAGGGTTCACACGCCCATGTTACTTAGAGACATGCCCGTGTACTCATAGACACACCCATGCCTACAACCGTGGGAGGTTACTGACTTTATACACACGGCTTTGACACACCCGTGTCTACCAACTGTGTGAAGCTACTGACTTCAACTACACGGCCTGGGCACACGCCCATGCTTTGAACATGTGTCTTACACGGCTCAACCACACGGCCGTGCAGGATGACCGTGGTCCAACCTGATTTAAAACATTAAGGTGCAGGGTTAGCATGGCCTGGACACACGCCCGTGTGTTTAACCGTGTGGGCACTTAGAGGCTATTCACCAAGCCATTTGCTTCCTTGAAACTAATATCAGCCAATAGAAATCATGAACAATATTATATGCTTCATTAACCTCAATAAACATAAATACTAAGTCAATTTGGCTAATCACTTAGCCATTTACAAAAGAATAATAACTTACTAGCTTATACAATAACCCTTCTTAACACATGTTCTCAAAAGAATACTTCCTATACATGCCATACTTAGTAAAGTAACTTGGCTATACCAAAATAAGAGTTGATAGTGTGCTACGAACTCCGACTTCAATAATTCCACAGATTAGCTTGGCGGGACTACATAGAAAGAAACATTAAAAGGCGTAGGCATTTAGCTTAGTAAGTTTGCATGTATAACACATAATAAATAAACCTATTTCATATAAATCATTTAACCTAAGAATGGCATCATTATTTCAACTATAAAGCTTACTTTCTCATACAAGATTTTTACTTGTCTCATGATACTTACTATTTTCATACTTACAAGGTAAACAAGGTACCTGTATCACTTGATCACATTAATCAGTATACTTTAATATAGTAATCATGATCTCTAACTCATCATCATAACGTAAATGATACTCAATTTCAACTTGATGATAACTTTACTTTCATAACTTTCTTATGATCTCATTTTAGCTTGCTCATTTGCCCGATGAATTTCTACGAATAACCGAGGATACTAAATCTCTTGCTATAAACTTGATACTAGGGCCATATTCTAAATATAGACTTATATGGAATATCTCTTCTTGAATCAATGCCAAGCTTGAGTCCTTAGTCTTACATGATAACTTGTTCAATGCCAAGCTTGGGTCCTTGGACTTACATGATAACTTGATCAATGCCAAGCTTGGGTCCTTGGACTTACATGATAACTTACATGATAACTTGATCAATGCCAAGCTTGGGTCCTTGGACTTACATGATAACTTGATCAATGCCAAGCTTGGGTCCTTGGACTTACATGATAACTTGTTCAATGCGAAGCTTGGGTCATTGGACTTACATGATAACTTGTTCAATGCCAAGCTTGGGTCCTTGGACTTACATGATAACTTGATCAATGCCAAGCTTGGGTCCTTGGACTTACATGATAACTCGTATGATAGACCGAGTATCCTGGATAATTAATCTTCAATCGAGACTTTCTCTTGCTTAATCTCATTGATTTCTTTATTTAACATAATATTAAGCATTTCATAGCAATAATATACATTATACTAAGCACTTCTATGATATAAATCATAAAGCTTAGAAATCATACAAACTTACCTCAATATACAAAATGTATGTAGTAATGCAATTTAGTCCTCAACTTTGTTCTTGCCTCGGTTTCGATCCGGACTTCGTTTTTCTTGATCTATAATCGTAAATAGATCGTTTAATAATCATAATGACTAAATTGACTCATAACTCATACTTTGGCAAAATTACTATTTTGCCCCTATACTTTCCAATATTTGCACTTTTGCCCCTAGGCTCGTAAAATGAATTTTCATGCAACTTTCTTAGTCTTCATGCTTAGCTGAATCATTTTCTCTTCTATAACAATCATAAATACTTACTAATTCTAACATTTATGACCAATTTTTATAACTATTTCAAAAAGGTCCATACTATCATTTTTCATGAAATCCATTAAGGAAAAGATGTTTATCTAACATCAAACTCTCATAAACTTCCATAAAACATCATTTAACATGCATGTCATTCATGGCTAAATTTTTAAACATGCATCTTGGCTCATGAAATAGCTAAAAATAGCTTACTCATGCTACCGGGACTTAAAAAATACGAAGAATATAAAAAACCGGGCTTAGGAGCACTTACTAGCAAGCTTGAAAAATTGAAGAACCCTAGCTATGGCTTCTTTCAATTTTCAGCAGTAACAAGGAAGAAGATGAGTGAATTTTTCTCATCTTTTTCCTATTTTAATCACTTATTAGGCAAATGACCAAAATGCCCTTCCTTTAAAAAAATTTCTATTTAACACCATCTCAAGGCCAATTTTGTCCAAAATTATATTTTTGGTAAAATTGCTATTTGAGGACTCATACATATTGTTCTAAAACCATTTCATACAAAAAACTTCTAGAAACTCATTTTTTGCAACTTTTGCAATTTAGTCCTTTTTGGACCAATTGACCTCAACTTAAAAAAATTTGCTTCACGAAACTTTCATACTAGCATGCAAACATGGTATAAACTTTAAAAACATCATAAATTCATCTCGATTTCGTGGTCTCGCACCACTATTCCGACTAGGCCCTAACTCGGGCTGTTACACCAAAAGCCAAGATAGCCTAAGAACTCTACCATATTTTGAGGTTACTTCCACTTCTACTTTGGTGAAACAGTGCCATATGAAACATCTTTCGCAGAACATCTCTTGAAACGCAACATAATGGTTGATCTTGATTGAGAGTTGTTCCTGAATAATGATTACTTCGACTTGTTCCAAACATGAGTTATTCTCAATATGATTGTTCTTAATGTAGAGGTTGTTTCGAATAAGAGTTGTTTTATGGTAATGTTTTTCTTGGTAAAGCTTGTCCTAAATAATGACTCTTATTGTATAAAATACAAGTTGTTCCAAATAATGGTAGTTCTAAACATAGTTATTCTTGAAACATCGCTATTCTAAACAAGAGTTATTTCAATCTTTAGTTGTTCTCGACAGGAGTTGTTCTCAAATAACAATTACACTAGATCACAATTTTCTAACTAAAGCCCTATTTTGAATATAACTATTTTGAAGATAACTATTCACAAACAACAATTGTTTTAAACAACTATTATAAATAAGAGTGGTTGCTCTAGATGAGATACACTTAGTAGCACAATTTTTGGAAATATAATATTTTTTTGTCTTAAGGAAAAGACAAAAATGCTAATAGACAAAATTAAATATCTACATTTTTCCCAATGAATGAGAATTCTTAGTAAAAATGCTCATGCAAAATGAGTGTAGTATTCATGTTGTGTAGGAAAAAAAATGAATTTCTCACTTTGTTGCCCATTGCATGAACTTTTGTTTTGATGAGAGAAGAGAAAAAAAAATTCATGCATAAAAACAAGTGTGTCAAGGAAAAACATACGGAAAAGCATGAGAATATTCTCTTTAAAAAAATGAGAATAACATGCTATAACGTTTTTCTAAAAAAAATTATAATAATAAGCTACATATAAAAAAATAAAAAGAGCATGCAAGAGGTGTTCCGAAGAAGTTGAGATGAACAAGTTATAACATTTCCTAAAAAAGTGAGAATAGCTTTGTAACATCCCTGATATTTTTTGCGAAATTAAATTAAATTAACATGTCCTAGCAGGCTTTGAGCCGGTGAATAATTATATCGGGTACTCCGTACTGATAGCTTGAGGTCAAGCATGTTTTCGGACTCTTTGAAGCTTGAGTTGTCGATTAAAGTCTTAGAGTTGACATGTTTGGATATTTCTCTTCCGTGTATCCGAAATGATTTATTATTATTCTCTAGGTCAATTGATTGTTTATGTATCATATCACGATTTAATAATACGTTGAATTGATGGTGTGAATGTTACAAGTTGAATTGTCTCAGTTGATTGAGATAGGTGAATTATGATTATTAACCTGACGTTATATTCTTGTATTTTTTTGAACAAAAAATGACCACAATGGTCAACTCATTTATTAAGTAACATCACTAATTACATCATTATGGATATCCAACGGGTAATCCATATAAAAAGAACCAAGTTTTAGCCTCATTGCACATTTTCGTACTAATTAAGTCAACAGTTATATTACAAGATCGCCTGGTCCAAATTAAATTAGCTGATTTGAAATTGTTGAAGGCTTCTTTGCACGTATTAATTTGCGCGCTGATGATTGTGACATCTGTACTATGGTTGCTTAGCTTGTTAACAAGGCCAGCATTATCTGTCTCAAAAAGGACACCCCCTTTAATATTCAGCTGACATGCTAGCTTAATTGTAACACCCTGGTTTAGGGGCTATGCATGTTGGGTATAATTCATGTTCTAGTAGGTTTTGGGTATGCTTGGATGTGTTTGAGAGGTGTTAAGAATGTTTGGACTCAAGGGGAAGACTTTAGAAAATTTTGGATTTTTAAGTGCAAAAAGGGGAGCTTGGCGATGGGTGTCTTAAGAGAATTATTTGGGAGAATATGACACAAGAATTGGGCTGGTGGAATGGCAAGGGAGACGCCACTAAGAGCTTGGGGAGGTGACGTCTCAGGTGCAAGGGAAAGGGCCAGTGTTCGAGCTGCGAAGGCAGCACTCTGGCCTTTATTTTTGGCGTCAGAGAGGTAAGAAGTTGGGTGGCTTTTGGATGCTTAAAAGATGGACAAAGACTTGGTCTTTGTTTTTAAATTCGGCTAGGAAGAGGTTTGACTCATTCAAACCTTTTTGAATGAGTGTTAGGGAGGAAAAAGGGGAGAGAAATAAGGGATTTGGTGAGGGGTTGAAGCTTTGGCCGAATGTGGGAGTCTTGGGGGTGGTTTTTCGGTTTTGTGGGATGTGTGTAGGTGTGTGCCGAACCTTAGTCCTAAAAATAGGAGGGGCACCCTTTTGAAAATAGTTTTTCTCCTTTTGTTGTTTTTGCCGAAAGTTCATTCTCTCATCTCCCTCTTGTGCCGAATTTTATTTGTTCTTCTCTAGTTGTTGTTGCCGAATTTGTAAGCAAGAGAGAACCTCTTCTTTCCCCATTTATTTTGCATAGGCCGAAACTTCTTTTGAGCACCATTGCCGAAACCTCTTAACCCTTTTTTCTTTTAGCCTAAGTCGAATATCCACAGCCTCTTCTCCTTTTCTCTTCTCTATGTTTTAGCCGAATCTCCTCTCACCCTTGTCGAAATATCCTCTTAGTAGCCTAGTGTGGTTGGCCGAATATCAGCAAGGGCGACCTCTCCTAGTTCTGCTCCATTCGGTTTAAGGGAAGGTAATGTGTTCGGCCTTAGCAGTTGATTTGAGTTCTTTGTTTTAATGGCCGAAACCGAAGGATTGGCCTTAGCTTGGTGTGGCCGAATGTTCTCAAGGGCCTCAAGTGTTATGTTTCTAAGTTTTGGGCCAAATCTAATATGGTATTATTATGGGTTGTTTAAGGTGGTGTTTCGGCAGAGAGTTAGTCAAGCAGCATTTCGGGATTGGATCGTTTGTGCTATTAAGGTGCGTAATCAACGCACTATTTCTATGATTGTTGGTTTGTTAAATGTGTTTACATATATGTGATGTGTGGTTGCCGAATGTGATGGCTTGTGTGGTGAATGGTTATTTTGGGTAACCATATGTCAGGTGAGTAAAGTCTTTTGTATGAAATTATTTATGATAAATGCATGATTTGGTATTTAACATGAGATGCCTTCTCTTTTGTTATGATCTGACATATTACCTTTTTCATACATATATGGGAGGTGGATTGATTCGGTGGAGGAAGAAGTGTACACATGATGTACGTGGTCTAATGTTGGCTCAGGCTACATTAGCGCTTGATGGTTAGCTTTGTGCTACCTCAAGGGAGATGTTGGCTAGGTGCCCATCTCGGCGGTCGATGGCTATGTGCATCACCGTAGGCAGAGTATGTTGTTGGATCACTTTTGTTGATCGGTGGCTCAGCCACGGCCTTGAGCAGTGAGCTTGCCAAGGTAAGATGTTAGGGATCACGATGTGATCGGTGGGGAGTTTCCCACGGCCTTAGGCAGGGAGTCTGCTAAGGTTGGTGTCACGGTTGGATATTAGGTGGGGCTGAAGTGCATTCTTGCATGAACTGTTTCGATGGCTGTGTGGGTATGGGCCAAGCCCATACATGTGGAAATCTGTGTTTTGATTATGCACTGAGTCAGTGGACTCACCCAATTATTTTCCTAACATTTCAGGTGATTCATGAGATGGATCGGGATCGGAGAGGACACATGGTGGCCCATGCCGAAGGAGATGTTTTTAGTTATATTAAATATTAAGTATTTCTTTTAAATAATGGTTGTAATAAGGATTTATTTTATTATTTTCGGTATCATCATATTATTAACTCTATTATGGTTTGTTTAAATTGAAACACTATGTGAAGATGGTTATATTTTTATAACTTACTTATTCAAATGTGGAATTATTAAACATGTGGATATATTTTCAAAAGAACATGGTTTCCAAGAGCAAATAAATTTCTACTATTTTATTCTAAGTCAAAAATATTTTCACTAACATAACCAGATTCGGTCGTAGTGAATGGGCCGGGTTTGGGGATGTTACAAATTGGTATCAGAGCCCGGTTCAAAACTCGGCTTTGAGGGTTTTGGGCCCGAAACAGTTTTCAAAATGGGCTTTTCGAAATGTGGGCTTTTATAAAAAGTTTTCAGGTATTCTGGCATGGCACCTGTACCTCTGACCCGAAGTCCACCAGGTAAGTACTTCTAGCTCTTGAAGTGTTTTGTTTGTATGATTTATTATGGGCTTAGTTTGGGCTCGTAGATTAGGATAGTAGGACTATTGGACCCTAGGATTAGTTTACTCAAACATGTGCATAAGACTTTAATTGATTATTAAACAAACCTGTGAAGTAAGTCACCGAGTTAAGGTGTGGCAACCACTGTACGCATGTCTAGGAGTGGCATTCAGTAAGAGCTTGGTATTTAAGCAGTCCTAGCGACTCACCTCCTCTTTACTTGAATCCTACCTGGTGCGTAGCTACGGTTCACCTTAACCAAGAGGACTTGTTCATAGGCTAAACCGGTTATTAAAACCCGAAAGGGAATTAGCCTTGCTGTTTTCAAAACCTTCTGTTTAAAATTTTTCAAACTTACCCCTTTAGTCTGTAAAACCCTAAATCTGATTTTGAAAGATGTTTTTTTTTATTTATAAAATTACCAAAATGCCCCTAGTGGCAAAATTACAAAAATACCCTTGTGTTATAAAATTTCCGTACTACCTTCAACTTTTGATAAAATGATTTTTACTTTACAAAATACCAAAATTTTGCGGTTTCGAAATATTCAGATACCCTGGTTTGTGAAAATTTACGAAAATACCCCTGGTTGATAAAATTACCAAAACGCCTTGGTTTCTAAATTTTCAAATTTCTTTCGACTTTTATGGAAATATTCCTATTTTATCAAATATCAGAAAATCCTATTTTGTGAAATGTTGTGATATTCCGATTTGGGAGAATTTACGAAAATGCCCATGATTTCCAAAATTACAGAAAATAACCCTGTTTTCTGAAATTTTTACAACACATCTGGTTTGAAAAACAAATTGTTCGAAGTGACCCCGAGATTTTGTAAATTGTGAAATATCTTTAAGTTGGAAAACTATTTTCAAAATTGACCCTGAGTTATTACCGATATACCCCTATAGGAAAATGACGGAATTACCCCTGGGTAGGGAAGGAAACTTGATTGCTCGAAAGAACTACTCTCGGAAACTTTATTGCATAAAATTGCTCGTGGATAAAATAGTGAAACAATAATTTCTAATCCATAAAACTTTCTAAACAGACTAAATCGAGGCGCTAGATATGAGTTCTAGGGGGCGTGGTCGCAATACTCGTGGGCGTGGTAGAGGCAGGATGTCAGTATCGGAACCGGTTGGGTCACGCCATGGGTCAGAGAGCGATGCACCGCCACCAGCTGTTGAGGTGGAACAGCAGGATCAGACTGGAGGGGACGACGCAGTGTCACAAGCGGTGCTGCTAGTGCTCGAACGAGTGGCAGGAGCCAATGTGGGCAATAGGAATCGGAAGTCAGTGCCCGAAAGGCTTAGGGCGAATGGAGCTGAGGTTTTCAGAGGAGTGTCTGGGGTAGCTCCAAACGTGGCAGAGTACTGGTTAGAGGCTGTTGAAAGGATTATGGACGACCTAGACTTAACTGCCGAGGAGAAGCTTAAGGGTGTTGTTTCGTTGCTGCGAGATGAGGCCTACCAGTGGTGGCTCACTGTTAAGGAAAGTACCCCTGCAGATCGAGTGGATTGGGGTTACTTTAAGATCAAGTTTGAAGGGAAGTATATCGGAGCGAGCTATGTGGATGCTCAGAGGAAGGCGTTCCTCAATCTGGTGCAAGGTGGCAAATCGATAGCGGAGTACGAAGCTGAGTTTCTGCGTTTGAGCCGGTATGCTCGGGGCATCGTGGCAACTGATTATGAGAGATGCGTCAAATTTGAAGATGGGCTACGGGATGAGCTGCGAGTTTTGATTGCTCCAAAAGGGAAAGAGACTTCGCCGTCTTAGTAGAGAAAGCTCGGATAGCCGAGGAAGTCAAGAAGGCTGAGAGGCACAATAGGGAAAGGAACCGTGATAAGAGAAGTGTTGGATCGCCAGAAGTGGTTGAGAGGGTCCAGAAAAGACCGAGGGTTGAGACTCCTGTTCATATTGCTAAGACAACTGAGAGGAATCCAGATCGTCCGTGTGCGCAGTGCGGAAGGTACCATGTTGGTGAGTGCTGGAATCGGGTTCGGGAATGCTTCAGATGCAAGTCCAAGACTCATCTGGTTAAGGATTGTCCCTAGGATCCGAATAGGACTCGGGTAGTGGGTCAAGGTTATGTGCAACCAGGCAGAGGTGGTCAGCAGGCGACGAGAGGTCGTAGTCCGAACCATGGAGGACATGGTTCCGGCCGAGGTCGTGGAGCAGTAGACCGCGATAATGGTGGTACTGAGGCAAGACAGCCAGCTCTGGTTTATGCAGTTCGTCGGAGAGAGGATAATGATGTGCCTGATGTGTCAGCTGGTAAGTTCCTTGTGTTTGGAATATTCTTTGTTGTTTCGTTCGTGTTGATGACTGTTTGATTTGTTGCTCGTAAAGTAGTTGGAACCTTGGGTATGAACTTAGAAACTGTGCCTAGAAGGTATGTTAGCTCTTTAAGATCAGAGTGCGCAGCTTTAGCGTAGTGGGAAGAATTGGACTGTTAGTTTAGACAAGTAATTTCGAGGACGAAATTATTTTAAGGAGGGTAGAATTGTAACACCCTGGTTTAGGGGCTATGCATGTTGGGTATAATTCATGTTCTAGTAGGTTTTGGGTATGCTTGGATGTGTTTGAGAGGTGTTAAGAATGTTTGGACTCAAGGGGAAGACTTTAGAAAATTTTGGATTTTTAAGTGCAAAAAGGGGAGCTTGGCGATGGGTGTCTTAAGAGAATTATTTGGGAGAATATGACACAAGAATTGGGCTGGTGGAGTGGCAAGGGAGACGCCACTAAGAGCTTGGGGAGGTGACGTCTCAGGTGCAAGGGAAAGGGCCAGTATTCGAGCTGCGAAGGCAGCACTTTGGCCTTTATTTTTGGCGTCAGCGAGGTAAGAAGTTGGGTGGCTTTTGGATGCTTAAAAGATGGACAAAGACTTGGTCTTTGTTTTTAAATTCGGCTAGGAAGAGGTTTGACTCATTCAAACCTTTTTGAATGAGTGTTAGGGAGGAAAAAGGGGAGAGAAATAAGGGATTTGGTGAGGGGTTGAAGCTTTGGCCGAATGTGGGAGTCTTGGGGGTGGTTTTTCGGTTTTGTGGGATGTGTGTAGGTGTGTGCCGAACCTTAGTCCTAAAATAGGAGGGGCACCCTTTTGAAAATAGTTTTTCTCCTTTTGTTGTTTTTGACGAAAGTTCATTCTCTCATCTCCCTCTTGTGCCGAATTTTATTTGTTCTTCTCTAGTTGTTGTTGCCGAATTTGTAAGCAAGAGAGAACCTCTTCTTTCCCCATTTATTTTGCATAGGCCGAAACTTCTTTTGAGCACCATTGCCGAAACCTCTTAACCCTTTTTTCTTTTAGCCTAAGCCGAATATCCACAGCCTCTTCTCCTTTTCTCTTCTTTATGTTTTAGCCGAATCTCCTCTCACCCTTGTCGAAATATCCTCTTAGTAGCCTAGTGTGGTTGGCCGAATATCAGCAAGGGCGACCTCTCCTAGTTCTGCTCCATTCGGTTTAAGGGAAGGTAATGTGTTCGGCCTTAGCAGTTGATTTGAGTTCTTTGTTTTAATGGCCGAAACCGAAGGATTGGCCTTAGCTTGGTGTGGTCGAATGTTCTCAAGGGCCTCAAGTGTTATGTTTCTAAGTTTTGGGCCAAATCTAATATGGTATTATTATGGGTTGTTTAAGGTGGTGTTTCGGCAGAGAGTTAGTCAAGCAGCATTTCGAGATTGGATCGTTTGTGCTATTAAGGTGCGTAATCAACGCACTATTTCTACGATTGTTGGTTTGTTAAATGTGTTTACATATATGTGATGTGTGGTTGCCGAATGTGATGGCTTGTGTGGTGAATGGTTATTTTGGGTAACCATATGTCAGGTGAGTAAAGTCTTTTGTATGAAATTATTTATGATAAATACATGATTTGGTATTTAACATGAGATGCCTTCTCTTTTGTTATGATCTGACATATTACCTTTTTCATACATATATGGGAGGTGGATTGATTCGGTGGAGGAAGAAGTGTACACATGATGTACGTGGTCTAATGTTGGCTCAGGCTACATTAGCGCTTGATGGTTAGCTTTGTGCTACCTCAAGGGAGATGTTGGCTAGGTGCCCATCTCGGCGGTCGATGGCTATGTGCATCACCGTAGGCAGAGTATGTTGTTGGATCACTTTGGTTGATCGGTGGCTCAGCCACGACCTTGAGCAGTGAGCTTGCCAAGGTAAGATGTTAGGGATCACGATGTGATCGGTGGGGAGTTTCCCACGGCCTTAGGCAGGGAGTCTGCTAAGGTTGGTGTCACGGTTGGATATTAGGTGGGGCTGAAGTGCATTCTTGCATGAACTGTTTCGATGGCTGTGTGGGTATGGGCCAAGCCCATACATGTGGAAATCTGTGTTTTGATTATGCACTGAGTCAGTGGACTCACCCAATTATTTTCCTAACATTTCGGGTGATTCATGAGATGGATCGGGATCGGAGAGGACACATGGTGGCCCATGCCGAAGGAGATGTTTTTAGTTATATTAAATATTAAGTATTTCTTTTAAATAATGGTTGTAATAAGGATTTATTTTATTATTTTCGATATCATCATATTATTAACTCTATTATGGTTTGTTTAAATTGAAACACTATGTGAAGATGGTTATATTTTTATAACTTACTTATTCAAATGTGGAATTATTAAACATGTGGATATATTTTCAAAAGAACATGGTTTCCAAGAGCAAATAAATTTCTACTATTTTATTCTAAGTCAAAAATATTTTCACTAACATAACCAGATTCGGTCGTAGTGAATGGGCCGGGTTTGGGGATGTTACATTAATACTTGACTCAAAAGCATAACACTCAGCTTCTTCTGCCGACATCATCGTTTCTATAAAGCTCCCTCCACCCCTCAACACAAAGCCTTCATCATCCCTAGCGGTTGTCCCATACCCAATTCTGTTAACACCCAGTGTAGCATCGAAATTTATTTTTACAAAATCCTGTGGAGGTTTTACCCATTTCTTAACAGCAAGGTTTGGGGAAAGCAATGTCTCCTTCATCAGATTACAGATGCAAAAGTCTTTGCTAAGGGTGCTGGTCCTCTCCCAGATGACCTGCGCCTCCTCTTCTTTACCATTGAAAATGTATTTATTTCTATTGTTCTAGAAATTCCATAAAGTTGTCATAAGGTCAGCCATAACTCTTTTCTCAAGAACTCTCATCATATCTTCTAGCTAATCAATACAACAACTATACTTCTTCGAAATAGTGCTCTCATCCCAACCACCTATAGAGAGGATTGCCTGAGATGTAGGGTAGTCTTTTAGTGCATATATGAGGGTCTCGTCTTCAGCCCTGCACTTGGGACACCTTTGCTCAAAGCCACGCCGAATGAAGCAATTTTAACGTTCGTAAGGAGGATATCGTGCCCCACATGCCAAGTAAACACTTGAACCTTAGGGATAGTGTCGAGTTTCCATAGGGCTTTCTAAAAGAACCTATGAGGACTAAATCCCATCTCCTTGAAAAGTAACCAGGAATAAGCAAATTTCAAAGTGAAACAACCATGAGGGTTGTGAAACTACACAGTTCTATCGTAATGGCCCTCACCCCCAATAGGTAAGTTACAAATTTTGTTACCCCACTCTTGCCCGTAAAGCTTATAAACTTTATCAATGTTCCAACATCTACAATCCCCAAGCTAAAGATCTCCAACACTACTTTCATTAGGGTTGGGCGTATTAACATTAAGAGCACCACCATTTAAACCTTCCACCCCTCAGTTTTCAACCTGAATGTTAATCTAGTCACCACTTCCAACCTGCCAACCGAAACCATCTTTAAGAGCTTCCACCGCAGCCGCAATGCTGGACCAAGTAAATGAAGCTTTGTCAACTCTTTTGGAATGAAATATATTACCATCAGGAAAGTTCTTTGAAGACAACACTTTAAAGAAAAGGGTATCTTTGTTGCTTATAAGCCTCTATACTTGACGCTAAATAGGAACCAAATTGAATAGCCGAATATCCCTTATGCCAAGACCTCCCATTTCCTTAGGGTGACATAAGGTCTTCCGTGGAAGCATCATCCAGAATTTGCCCTTTTCCTTGACCGACCACCACGTTCTACTTAACTTTGCTTGTATGTCTTCTATCACACCTTTAAGAGCCAAGAAAATTGACAATGCATACGTTGGAATAGATTGGAGGATCGCTTTGATGAAAACGTCTTTTCCACCAAAGGATAAAAGCCTCTTGGTCCAACTGTTGATCCTGCACGAAAACCTCTTAGTAATCTCTTAGAATGCCGCTATTTTCTTTTTACCAATCGAAAGGGGAAGGCCAAGGTAGTTGTCCAATTTCTCCACCACTTTCATGCCAAGAAGATCGCCAAAAGTATGTCTTTGTACCCTAGGAGTGTTAGGACTAAAAGAACCATTAACTTTTTCAAAATTAATCTCTTGACCTAAGGCATTAGCAAAAACCTTTAGAATATTAACAAGACTCTCAACATCGCCTTTTTTATTTCTCATAAAAAGTAGGGCATTGTCGGCGAAGAAAATGTGATTAATCCTAGGGCTGTTTATACTAGCCTGAATTCCTTTTAAAATGTTCTTACCTTTTGCATGAATAAGCATCCTCGAAAACGCTTCCTTATAAAATAAGAACAAATAAGGGGAGAGGGGATCCCCTTGACAGAGTCCCCTCTTAGGAATTATTATTTTCGATAAAAAATTATTGCATTTAACCAAATAGCTTACCAACCGAACGCAACCCATTATTTTTTTCAGTCCACTTCTCAGCAAACCCAATTTTCTTCATAACCATCTCGATAAAATTCCATTCCACACGATTATATGCTTTACTCATGTCGAGCTTGATAACAAACCCTTTATTAAGGCCGATTTTGGAACTTTGAAGGTAGTGTAAAAGCTTGTGCGCGATCAGAATATTATCATGTATCATTCTCCCCGGGACGAAGGCACTTTGATTTTGATTGATACAACTAGGAAGAGCGACTTTGAGACGGTTAGCTAGAATCTTTGAGATGATCTTGTAGATGAACCTACATAAGCTAATAGGTCAGAAGTTAGTGATATTACAAGGGTCCCGAATTTTAGGAATAAGAATGAACATAGTTTCATTAAGGCTAGAAATATCTTTTTTTTTCCATTATTAACATCCAAACAGAACCGGATAGTATCATTTCCCACTGTCTCCCAGTGATGCTTGAAAAAAACTCCTCAAGAGGCCGTCGAGTCCAAGTGTTTTACGAGGATCCATTTGTTTAATATCTTGGGTAACCTCATTTTCTGTGTAGGCCATAGTAGCCCACTCATTTGTTTCTGTAGTGACACACTCCTGGATATACCCCATATCATGGTTATTAATGTTTTGACCATTTGACCGAAACAATCTCCAAAAATAACTTTTAGCCACATTGAAAATGTCTTACTGTCAGTCAACCAAGTCCCATTCAAATATTTGAGCTTATCAATATTATTTTTCTTTAACCGACCAGTGGCTCTCGCATAAAAATACCTCATATTCCTATCCCCTCCTTAAGCCATTGAGACTGAGACCTTTGATGTAACAGCCCGATTTAGGGCATAGTCAGAATAATGGTGTGAGACCACAAATTCGAAGTAGAAATATGAGTTTTAATGATTTTTATGAGGCTTATGAGGTGGTTGCATGATTGTGTAAAAATTTCATGAAGAAATTTTATTAATTAGTGAATAAATTATCCATTAGGACTCAATTGTAAATATTAGAGAATATGAGATTCTAGAAGATTTAAGTATAAAATAGAATTATAAAAATTACTAGAGGTCCTTATTTAGCAATTAGACCATTAAATGTTAAGATGGACAAAAATGGACATGGGAAGGAAAAATCTTAAGGGGCCTTAAGGGCATTTTAGTCATTTGGTTAATAAATGAATCAAAAGGGAAAATAAGTCAAAATTTGTGTCCATCTTCTTCAAGCCATAGCCGAATTTTACAAGCCCTCCATAGCTAGGGTTTCTTCAACTTTCAAGTTTGATTGTAAGTATCTTTTAGCCTCGTTTTTAATGTTCTTCGTATTTTTGAAATCCTCGTAGCTCGATTTAGCTATTTCTAGCTATATTTTGAGGTAGGATTCATGTTCAAAAATTTATCCATGTATGAAATGCATCTATTTTGATGTTTTATGGAAGAATATGAAAGTTTAATGTATGATAAACATCTTTTTCTAAATGAATTTCATGAAAAATGCATAAAAGGATCAAATTGTAAAAGTTGTAGAAATGGTCATACATGAGTGAAATAGTGGAAAATTGATTGTTGATATAGTTGAGAATATGATTCGGCTAGGCTTGAAATGCAAGAAAATTGAATGAAAATCATTTTATGAGCCTAGGAGCAAAAGTGTAAATATAAGAAAGTTTAGGGGAAAAATCATAATTTTGCCAAAGTATGATTCATGAGTCAATTTAGTCAATGTGAGTATTAAGAAAGTGAATTTTCTATTATAGATCAAGAAATACAAAGCCCGGATCGAAATCGAGGCAAAAACTAAGTTGTGGACTAAATTGCACTTCTACACATATTTTGGAGTATCGAGGTAAGTTTGTATGAATTTAAGGCTTTATGTGTATTTACATTAAATCACTTATTATGTTATTGAATATGCTTTATTTCCTTGAAAAAGAATAATAATGCCTTAATAAAGAAATCAACGAGCATAGAAAATGAAAGTCCCGATTGAAGTCTTGGAATAAAGAGGATATCTGTAACATCCTGATTTAGGGTCTAGTCAGAATAGTGGTACGAGACCACAAATCCGAGGTTCTAGTACGAGTTTTTGAGGTTTATGCTATGTTTGCATGATAGTGTGAAAGTTTCATGAAGCAATTTTGTGAAATTGCAGTTGAATTGTCCAAAAGGACTAAATTGCAAAAGTTGCAAAATGTGAGGTTCTAGAAGCTATTTGTGTGAAATAGCTTTGGATTACCAATTAGAGGTCCTTAATATTAATTTTTTGAAATTCTAAACTTTTGGACAAAATTGGGCATGAATGAGTTAAAATAGAAAGTTTGTCAAAAAGGACATTTTGGTCATTTGACAATTAAATGATTAAATGAGAAAAGATGATAGAATTTCATTCATCTTCTTCTCCAAGGCTGCTAAAATTTTCAAGAAGCCATTGTTAGGGCTCTTCAAATTTTCAAGCTTGCTAGTAAGTGCATCTAAGTCATGTTTTTGATATTCTTCGTATTTTTAAAGTCCTAGTAGCATGAGTAAGCTACTTTTAGATATGTTGAGCTAAGATGGATTTTCAAAAATGTACCCATGTATGACATGCATGTATTTTGATGTTTTATGGAAAAATATGAAAGCTTGATGTAGTAGAAACATCTTTTGCTAAGTGATTTTCCATGAAAAATGCATGTAGGGACTTGTTTGTGAAAGTCTTGAGATTGGTCATACATGTATGATTTAGTGAGAATTGATGATAACTTTAGTTGAGTAAATGATTCGGTTAAGCATGAAAGGCTAACAAGTTGAATGAAAATCACTTTACGAGCCATGGGGCAAAAGTGTAAATATGAGAAAGTTTAAGGGCAAATGGTAATTTTGCTAAAGTGTGAGATAAGGGTGAATTTAGTCAATGTGTGTATTGAGTGAGTTGATTTATTCATTATAGATCAAGAAAGGCAAAGCTCAGATCGAAACCGAGGCAAAAGCAAGATGGTGGACTAAATTGCACATCTTTATACTTTTGAGTACCGAGATAAGTTTACGTCTAAATGACGCATTATGCGTACACTTTGTAAATGCTAGCTAGTGTGTAACATGATTGTGAATAATTGAGAACCTATGTGATTCAAATGGAATGAATGTGGTAGATATCATGAATGAATGAATGGATGAGTAAGTAGATATGTGGATGCGTAGTGATGATGCTTGATGGTGGGCTAAGTGCGATACCACCCTAATACTTAACGATGATGAGCTGGGCTGTGTGCGATGCTATCGTTAAGTATATTGTCTAGTGGGCTAAGTGCTAAACCACTATGATTATCCTTGTTGGTAGGCTAAGTGCGATACTACCCGATAAATTAATTGTGGTGGGCTAAGTGCGAAACCACTGAGAAATTAGCTGTGTGGATGTATTATTGAGAAATAACGATGTATTGTATTACGAGTAAATGTGGTATTGAATGTAGGGGTGCATGTCAAGGAATATGAGCATTTGACCCATGATGTATTGAAAATGTGGTAAGGGATAGAAAGAGTAAGCATAGTTGCGAATTACTTATGTTAGTATGATGCTAATTGTTGTTTAGCTTATACTGTGATGCTTAAATTATTTAGGTGTAAACTTACTAAGCTCAAAGCTTACTCCCTCTCTTTTCCCTTGTCTTATAGAGTAAAAGAGTTGATTTGAGATACGTGGATCAATTGGAAGACCGCCCACACTATCAGTACACTCTGGTACATTGGACTTAATGTTTTGTATATGGCATGTAAGAGGCTAGACAAGTTAGTGAATTTGGTTGTAAACGGCTAAGATGTGTTGGCCTTTAGATGGATAATCTATTTTGTATAATGCCATAGTTGTTGGCTACTTTATTATATGAAAAGATGTAATTATCCGTATGAGATTGTGATTCAATATGAGTTGATTATAGATGAGTTGATTGAGTGCATGTTGTGTATGTGATACGGGCACGCCCGGGACACCCACCGAATTTTCAAGTCGACGAAGCTCGACGCCAAATTTTTAATTTTTATTGCTTTAAATAAATCGAGTCTTTGCACTGTTGAAAATTAAATTGCTAAATTTTAATTAAATGAATTAAAATTCGTTTAATTGATTTTCTATAGCAAATTAATTTGTCAAAAATATTTTATTGTGCAAGCTTTAATTAATTTGTTTTCTTTCGTACATTAGTTTATGTGAGTAAATATGTGTCACTAATTAATTTAACTAGCGATTACCGAATTTGTTTGATACTTAATTATCCTTGTAATGTGCTCATTTTATAATTTAATAAATTGACTTAGTGTGGCAGGTAACATGAATCAAGGGAGCATGGATTTGAAATTGATGGAAGAATAAAGAATGGTTTACCTTGGCCGAAATTCATAAAGAATATAGCAACAATTGAAGAAAGCCATGCTTCTATGTTGGAATATATCCATATGTGGGAACACTACAAGAGAGCTTGTTGGATGAATCAAAGTTGGATTTTATGGAGATTAATGGATGAAAGCTTGGTTGCATGTGGCTTAGTGCTTGGACGACAAGGCTTGTTAATGGGAAATTTAAACTTAAACAAATGTGCAAGTGGTGGATTAAAAAAATGATTGAAATTGCCGAATGGGAGTTTTAAAACTTAAACAATAGGGGACGGCAACATGGGGCTAAATTGGAGCAAGTTATTAAGCACATTTGAATTGATGCATGCGGCACTAATTTGACAAATGCATTAAACAATTGAATGGAAATTCAAGCATGAGCAATTGGAAATTAATGGGACGGCATTGGAGCATTGGAAGATAAAAAATAATGGCCATATTATTCATTGGAGCATTGGAAGATAAAAAAAAAATAATGGCCATATTATTTTAATGAAGCCAAATGGAACATTTTGCAAGTGGAATTTGTTGGACGGCATAGCTAAAACTTATGGTGACAAAGCATGTGTTTAATAGCCATATTATTTTAACAAAGTCAAATGGAGAATGTGTATGGCTAATGTATGGACGGCAATTGAGGAATTTAGGACGGCAATTGATGGAATAATTAATTAAAATTGATACATGGTGGACGGCAATTGAAGATTAGAATGATTATCTTGGCCGAATGTTAACAAGTGCTACACCAAGTTGATTAATCGTGCGCATAAATGAAGACTGAAGCCAACCAATTAAGAACATCTAGAAACAAGCCTTTTACATAAAAGCTTCAATTCTGCCTATAAATACTTTGGCTATTTTCATTTGTAAAAACAACAAGAACTTGAAATTGAATGAAAGAAAATTTTCTTTTGGTGAGTATTTACTCTCCTTATTCTCGAGGTTTGAATTGACTTATCTAGTTTTCTAGTGGCGTCGTTCTTTCCTTAGTTGAACTTATCATCCTTTCGGGTGTGGCGTTCATCTACCTATACCGTTGGTTCCTATCTCGCTAGATAGTGGGTCTCGGTTTTATTTCGAAATATCATACCGTTGGTTCCTATCTCGCTAGATAGTGGGTCTCGGTTTTATTTCGAAACTCATTCCATCAATTTGAAACTTATAAGATTCGGGTCTTTAATCTTTATTAAAGTTTATTTCTTGTTTCAAATACGTATCCATTTCAACCTATCATCTATCCTTACATTTCAAAAAAAATCATTTCCAATAAAATTATCCCTTTTGTTAGTTGAACGAGAAACTGTCTAATTTACGATCGGGCAACATTAACGATTCGCCTCCTAACCCGGGACGGACCGTTATCATCTGGTATCAGAGCCAATCAAATTAGGCACGTTTTGATCGTCTTGAGTATTTCCGAGTAAGTTTCAAAAAAAAAAAGAGATACAAAAAAAAAAGGTTCAAAAAAAATATCGAGGTTAAAAAAAAAAATTTTCCGAGTTAAAAAAAAAATTCCTACCTTAGCCTATTTAGATTGTCAAGTTCTTCTCTAAGAAGAGAAACGACATTTGTTTGCTTATATTCCCAGTGTTTTACAAAGTATACTAACTGAGACGAGCCCTTGTCTGTATAATTAGTTAGCTCTATAAGATGTTGGAAATCAACTATAGTTGACTTCCTCGCAATTGTTACCTCCTCCAACATATCTTGGTCATCTCTTGGCTTTTCTACATTAAACTGCTTCCCAGCTTCATGCTCAATTGTTGACCCTTGAAATTTTTTTTGTGTTTTAGCCTACTCGATATCCAAAAAAAAAAAAAAATTTCTTTTGTTCAGCCTACCTTATACCCGACATCAAACCCTTGTTACCAATTTTGAAGCCGGTCTTCAAGCAGCAAATAAGTCTTTCGAAAACGAAATACGAATTTGTGAGAGTGAGAAATATCGGTAAAAGGCACAAGTGTATTCATCAAAGAAAAGCCTTAATACGAGTTAAAAATACGAGTGTGAGCGAATTTTCTTTGTGAGTGACTTGTGAGGTTTTTGTGGTAAGGTATTGAATTTTGTTTTATTTTGAACACTAACATTTTTCTTCTAGCAACGATAGCATGTCTTTATATTTTGAAAGAAGAAGTACTGTAGATGGCGATTGTTTCGATCCATCATACAACCAAAGCGAAAGGCGTCGTGACCAAAGAAACCGAGGCATTAGAGATCAAGGATGTTTTAATGACTTCAAGAAGAATAACAAGTCAAACATTCCATCATTTCAAGGTAAAGCCGATCCGGATGCATACCTTGAATGGGAAATGCGAGTAGAAATGGTTTTTGGGTACCACGATTATTTGGAAAGCAAGAAAGTAAGGCTGGCGGAAAATAGTTTCACCGATTATGCCATGACTTGGTGGGACCAATTTACCAAGAGTCGAAAACGAAATGGAGAGTATCCAATATTAACGTGGTCTGAAATGAAAGACGTGATGCGCAAACGGTACCTCCCATCTTCCTATCATCGAAGGTGAACTTCTTCAACTCAAAGGACGGAGTTAAGAGCAGCACGACAATACCCAACCAAGGACTATTCTAGAGGAGATTATTACCAAGACTCCTACTCAACGCGGTCTTCGAAACAGAGAGAAGAAAGTTACGAGCTCGATTCTCTTCAAGACGACGGACAAGAAAGTACGAGTTATTCGACGTATGATTCGAAGAAATCCCACACGGAGTATTCTTCCCGACGCAATTATCGTGATTCATCCGTAAATAAATTTTCTTCTTTTAGAAATTCTTACTATTGTGATTCTTTTGTAACTTCTTGTAATAAAAACAAAGAAAAAGAAAAAGAAAAAGAAAAAGAAATAAAAAGAAAAGAGGCAAGAAAGAGAGACAATGATCAAGTTTTGAGAAAGTTTGAAAAAGCTATTGAGAAGATCATTGAAAAAGAACAAGAAAAAGAGAGAGAAGAAAATGAAAAAGAGTGTGAAAGGGAAACAAGAAAACGAGATGAGCAAGTAGAAGTGAGTGTTGATTTAACTAACTCATTTGAAGTTTGTTCTTCTTTTGCTTCATTTCAGGTTCCCGACGTATCTCACAAGAACCTACAACTTCAATACCTCCCGAAAGAGCGACGTTTTTCTTTGATTGAAAGAGGTCAAGTTGAAAGTGAAGCTAAACCTCCCGAGTCGAAAGGTAAGGAAGGTAAGTGTGTTGAAACAATTGCAACACCACCAAATTTTTCTAATGAATGTGAAAATGTGGAGAATACCATCATTTGCCATCTCTCGATTCTTAGTGATGTTTTAAATGATGGTAAGGCAAGTTTGTCTAATAACATTCATTGTAATGTTTTAAAAGATGGTAAGATGGGTTTATCCCATAATAACCATTGTGAAGCAAAGAGTGAAGGTGGAGTAACATCCATTCGACAAGTGCAAGACTCAAGTAAGTATGATGATGAATTCTCTTTTAATCTCAATTTGTTTGACTGTGGATATTACGAGATTTGTTCATTATCTAAAATGAAATCTTTGAGCTTTTGTAAATCAGATTTGAAATTCGTCAAGAATTTTGATTGCTCGATTTTGAGTTTGCACAATTCCTATTGGTTTAACATGTTAGATTTTTCTAAACCGTTGTCACATCTTGGATTTAATAATCAAAATCATGTTTTTAAACCAGGAATATGTTTTGGTATATCTTGTTGGAAAATCAACCAATCCCAATTGTGCTTGAAAAATTTCAATCAATTTAGAAATTGGGTCATGGATAAGGTAACGAGTTTTGTTCAATTTGTTTTCAAACTTTATTCGTTCCTTAAACAAATTGTGTGGTTGTACTTGAAAACCACTTTCCATCTGAAAAGTACCGATTCAAACGCGAAGCATCGACTTCATTACATGCCCGAGGAGAGAAGGTTCATCTTTATCGAGCAAGGTAAATTTGATCTTCAAGTTTCAGCTTGTGAAGACAAAACCGCACGTAAAGGTAAAGTCGATTTCAGTCTTTCAACACCCAAAGGTAAGACACTTGAAACCTATGAACCCATTTTGTTTTCTTTGGATGTTGACACAAATCACGTTGCTGAATCCATTCTTGTAAAATCTTTAAAACGTGATGTTCTTCATTGTTCTATCTTGTCTGATAATGGACTATCTGTTTTGGTTCTTGACAAAAAGATAATTGTTTTCGATAAGTGTCATGAAGCATTTGTTGAAACAATTTTGTTCATATCAGATGTTGAAAGAGTTCATAATGATGATTGCCATTTTGTAAAGAATTTTGTTTTAAAGGAAAACAAAAAGAGTTTTGTGTTTGATCGTTTTTATTCATATGCGAATACGAAGCAAGGTTTGAATGTTCAATTTTAGGTGCCATATGCGTTTTCTTCATTACTTGCTTTTGACGATTACATCTATCATTTGATGTGTTATTCACACGATTATTTTGACTTGTGGGATCCAATTAGATCGTGTGCACGCTTTGAAGCTTATCCGATTTTGTTCCAAGATTTTGACAAGGCTTTGATCATTTTGTATGATGAAGTGCTTATGCCTGTTCGCATGCGATTTATTTGTTTGGTGTTGATTTTATATGGGTCACAAGAATGTTTAAAACATTTCTTGCTAATTCTTGAATTTTCTTTTCAGGAATTGAGATTATCATCCATCCCGTTTGATCGAGGAAAGACGAACAATAAGCTTTGTTCGAACAACCAACGGGTCGATTCGAGGACGAATCATCTTGAAGAGGGAGGGGATGATACGGGCACGCCCGGGACACCCACCGAATTTTCAAGTCGACGAAGCTCGACGCCAAATTTTTAATTTTTATTGCTTTAAATAAATCGAGTCTTTGCATTTGTTGAAAATTAAATTGCTAAATTTTAATTAAATGAATTAAAATTCGTTTAATTGATTTTCTATAGCAAATTAATTTGTCAAAAATATTTTATTGTGCAAGCTTTAATTAATTTGTTTTCTTTCGTACATTAGTTTATGTGAGTAAATATGTGTCACTAATTAATTTAACTAGCGATTACCGAATTTGTTTGATACTTAATTATCCTTGTAATGTGCTCATTTTATAATTTAATAAATTGACTTAGTGTGGCAGGTAACATGAATCAAGGGAGCATGGATTTGAAATTGATGGAAGAATAAAGAATGGTTTACCTTGGCCGAAATTCATAAAGAATATAGCAACAATTGAAGAAAGCCATGCTTCTATGTTGGAATATATCCATACGTGGGAACACTACAAGAGAGCTTGTTGGATGAATCAAAGTTGGATTTTATGGAGATTAATGGATGAAAGCTTGGTTGCATGTGGCTTAGTGCTTGGACGGCAAGGCTTGTTAATGGGAAATTTAAACTTAAACAAATGTGCAAGTGGTGGATTAAAAAAATGATTGAAATTGCCGAATGGGAGTTTTAAAACTTAAACAATAGGGGACGGCAACATGGGGCTAAATTGGAGCAAGTTATTAAGCACATTTGAATTGATGCATGCGGCACTAATTTGACAAATGCATTAAACAATTGAATGGAAATTCAAGCATGAGCAATTGGAAATTAATGGGACGGCATTGGAGCATTGGAAGATAAAAAAATAATGGCCATATTATTCATTGGAGCATTGGAAGATAAAAAAAAAATAATGGCCATATTATTTTAATGAAGCCAAATGGAACATTTTGCAAGTGGAATTTGTTGGACGGCATAGCTAAAACTTATGGTGACAAAGCATGTGTTTAATAGCCATATTATTTTAACAAAGTCAAATGGAGAATGTGTATGGCTAATGTATGGACGGCAATTGAGGAATTTAGGACGGCAATTGATGGAATAATTAATTAAAATTGATACATGGTGGACGGCAATTGAAGATTAGAATGATTATCTTGGCCGAATGTTAACAAGTGCTACACCAAGTTGATTAATCGTGCGCATAAATGAAGACTGAAGCCAACCAATTAAGAACATCTAGAAACAAGCCTTTTACATAAAAGCTTCAATTCTGCCTATAAATACTTTGGCTATTTTCATTTGTAAAAACAACAAGAACTTGAAATTGAATGAAAGAAAATTTTCTTTTGGTGAGTATTTACTCTCCTTATTCTCGAGGTTTGAATTGACTTATCTAGTTTTCTAGTGGCGTCGTTCTTTCCTTAGTTGAACTTATCATCCTTTCGGGTGTGGCGTTCATCTACCTATACCGTTGGTTCCTATCTCGCTAGATAGTGGGTCTCGGTTTTATTTCGAAATATCATACCGTTGGTTCCTATCTCGCTAGATAGTGGGTCTCGATTTTATTTCGAAACTCATTCCATCAATTTGAAACTTATAAGATTCGGGTCTTTAATCTTTATTAAAGGTTCTTTCTTGTTTCAAATACGTATCCATTTCAACCTATCATCTATCCTTACATTTCAAAAAAAATCATTACCAATAAAATTATCCCTTTTGTTAGTTGAACGAGAAACTGTCTAATTTACGATCGGGCAACATTAACGATTCGCCTCCTAACCCGGGACGGACCGTTATCAGTATGCTATAGGGGTGAGAAGAGCTTAGCAAATAGCTTTGTTCTTGGTCATGTGCATAGACACACGGGCATGTGTCTAGGCCATGTGTGACACACGGTCAACCCACGGGCGTGTGCCTTGGCCGTGTCACATTAACAGATTCGAGTAGTATAGGCCACGAGCTAGTCGCACGGGCGTGTGTCTAGACTTCAGGCCGTGGGAAGTAGTTACTGTTCACCACGGGTGGAGAGCACGGGCGTGCTCCATAGCCGTGGGGCATTAACAGAATGCTTGGGTTTTTATGCACGATTTGTGGACATGGGTGTGTGTGTCTACACACGAGCGTGTGCCATCTTACACGGGCGTGTAGTCCCTGACAAGATGGAGAAAATTTTTAAGTTCGTAAAAATTTCCGATATGGTCTCAAGAGCCCTCGTGTGTATGAGTGAGGCCTCGTAAGTTGAGAATGATGTTGTTGTGGTGACAAAAAGAGAGTGGTCACGTTGAGTCTAAGTGGCGATTAAGTGGTTTACTCCGGTAATGCCTCGGGCCCGGTTCCGGCGTAGAATATTGGTAAGGGGTGTTACAATATCTATGTTGTAACATGAGACAAGGAAAGCCGTGTAAGACCATGCCTGGGACATGGCATCGGTATCAAGGAATGTAGGTCCCGTGTAAGACCATGTCTGGGACATGACATTGGCACCGAATATAGATCCTGTGTAAGACCATGTCTGAGATATGGCATCAGCATCAAATAAGAAAGGTCTCATGTAAGATCATGTCTGGGATATGGCATCAGCATCAAATAAGAAAGGTCTCATGTAAGACCATGTCTGGGACATGGCATCGACACCTTGCAAGGAAGGTCCCGTGTAAGACCATGTCTGGGACATGGCGCGGACATCAAGCTAAGGAATCCCGTGTAAGACCATATCTGGGATATGGCATCGGCATCGTGAGGTGATTCCATGTAAGACCATATCTAGGATATGGAATTGGCATCAAGATACATGTTTGATGAGATTGAATATCCTCTGTTATTCCGAGAAAATTCAACGGGCAAAAGAGCCAAGTGTGAAAGAAGTAATAAAGGAGTTAAGTGAATAAAGATAGTAACAAGTTAAGCTACTCAAGGATGATAAAGAGTTTTGTTTAAGTTAAGGAAGTTAACGATTTGAGTTTATGATTACTTTAGCTAAAGTGCTAGATTATGTGACTAAGTGATACAGGTACCATGAATAAAATACAAGTATGAAATCGTATTGTGATTTAAGATGGGTAAGAGTAAGTATGAGTAAGCATGCTTGAGTACTTAATGCTTATATTGTTCATGTATCATGAGATGAATGAGTTATTTTAAGTATTTATGTTATTACATAGATTTCATGCAAACTTACTAAACTATATGCTTACCCCTCCCTTTTTTCCTTGTAGTTTCGCCAAGCTAGTTCGGGAATCCTAGAAGTCGGAGCTCGGATCACACTATCAATCATTATTTTGGTATAGCCAAGTTGTTCTATGTTAAGTATGGCATGTATAGAGGTTATACCATTTTGAGTTATATCATATTGGGAGCCAAAGAATTGGCTATTAAAGTTACTATTCCTTTTGTATATGGCCCAAGTGATAGGCCAATATTTGTTAAGTTATATATATTAATGATGATGAGTTTTATAAACTCTATAAGTGATGTTTTAGGAATTATTCATAGTACATGAATTGCTTGTGTTGGCATAAGTGTGTTTATGTATCAGGGTGGCAATTGGCTTGGGAAATAGCCTTTAAGTGTCCACACAGGTAGACACACATACGTGTGTCTATGCCGTGTGTGACATACGGTCAATCCCCTTGGGTGTGTTGATAGGACGTGTGCTCCTTAAGGGGATGCTAACATCATAAAAAGAATACCCCTAGTTTTCACACACGGGTGAAGACACTGGCGTGTCTAGGCCGTGTGAAGGACACGGGCTATTGACACGGGCATGTGTCTGGCCGTGTGAAAACCCTTGTAGGTTCGAAATAAAAAATAAATTTTACACGAGCTGGGAACATGGGCGTGTGACCACACAGGCGTGTCCCAAGTCACACGGGCGTGTCCCAAGTCACACGGGCGTGTCCCAAGTCACACGGGCGTGTCCCAAGTCACACGGGCGTGTGACCCCTATTTAGGCAAAATTTTTTCAAGGAGTGTAAAAGTTTTCGGTTGAGCTCCGAAACCTCCCGGATGTATGTTTAAGGCCTCGTAGGCCCATGATATGCATGTTATGTCTAAGAAAGAAAAGATTTAATTTGGAATGAAATTTTATAGCCCGAAAAGATTTAATTTGGAATGAAATTTTATAGCCCGTTATTGCATGTTCAAGCAAGGTCAAGCATGGTAATGCCTCGTATCCAGTCCTGGCGTCGAACCCGGGTAAGGGGTGTTACATTTGAGCCCAATATTTCTCTTCCCTAGCATAAATATGGCCAAGCCTACAACGAGTCTCCCTTAAGGTAATCACACTATCATCCCTTCGAGCAGAATCAATAACCATGTAAATTTTTTCTCCAATTTTCGAATATCTCTATTCATTTTACCATATTTATCATGTTGCCATGGGCCAAGAACCGAATGAACCCTCTCAAGCTTATCAACATAGTTCAATGTGTCCCTATTCCAAACAATACTAATAACACTTTTAGCCTCCCTATCAGTAGCCTAGCAATCATCAAATCTGAAGCACAACCTATGATATTTGGGATAATCTTTGGGCTTCCGGCCCCACATGTCCAAAAGAATAGCATCATGCTCAGAGTGAGTTTGACGCACCACACCGGTAGCCATAAAGGGAAACTTCTCAATCATGGAAACCGAAGTTAAGAACCTAACTAACCTTTCCTTTATCAAGCTACCATTACTCCTATTATTGACCCAAGTAAACCACCCTCTAATGGGTTTAATGTCCACGAGAGCCAAATCATCCATAATGTCTTTGAACTTATTCATTTGCGCCCTTACCTTCCTACGACCACCATCTTTTTATGCTTCATTCAGAATAGTGTTAAAATTCCCTCCAACCACCTAATCCTCCCTGACCGAACCTCCAACCCTTCTTAACATTTCCCACGAACTACTTCTAAGGTTTGGATTCGCATGCCCGTAAAAGCCCGTGACACTAATATTATTATGATTCTCCAACCGAACAATGGAACCAATGTGGTGCTTTGAGTAGCTTTGAATGGAAACGTCCACCCCTTCCCTTCACATTAGTGCAAGGTTGCCGCTACGGCCTTCAGAGCTCACGGCTAAACCATTCTACATCCTGCACTTGTTTTGAACACGACGAAAATCATTAGCACTCATTTTTATTTCACTAACGAAAATAAGAATGGGGTTATTAGCAGCTAGGAGTTGCTTGAGTAATAATGGTCATTATGCGTGATTGAGTAAGAATGTTGTGCTTGGTAAAATCGATGTTAGTGAGTTGGTATGATTAAGCTATTATGAAATATGTGATTATGGTAGTTGTTTATGGTTTATTTTGATGTTCGAATTGCAGTGCCAATGAAAGCATATTGGTTAGGCACATAGGTTAATTGTGAATTGGTATGTTTTGGCTTGTTTAGGCACATTTTGGATGAACTTTATTGTTGATTATTGCTTAGCTTGGATCCCAAGCATTTGGATGTGAAATGGCTTGTTTTTTAAGGTAGTTTTGGGTACACACGGCCTGTGATACGGACTGCTACACGGCCATGTGTCCCACACTGTCAAATGACACGGTTGTGTGCCTAACACGTTCAAATGACATGGGCATGTGATCCTTTAAATTTTTATGCAGGATTTGTCCACACGGTTACAGTGAGTTACATGGCCTAACGAAACGGCCGTGCGGCCGTGTGACCCTAACTTCGAATCATACACGATTTGAGAACACGAGCCTGTGGAGTAGCCACACGACCATGTTTTGGGCCACACGGGTTGGCCTGTGTCACATGGCCTGGCCACACGGTCTTATGAACCCTGTTTACACTTTTCACTCAAAACTTCCTAGAAGTTTCAATTTAACCCGAAATTGATCCTAGTTTGTTTTAAATGTTCTGTAAGCTCGACTTAGATCCCAATTTGATTAAAAATTATGGAACTGATTGATGATGAATTATTTTGGTTATGTTTTATTTAAAATATGAATTATATTAAGGTTTTATAGCTGTAACACATTGTAGCTCGGGACAATGACCAGACGGGGTATAGAGTGTTACATTAGACAATTTAAAATATCTAAGCGAAATGGGAAATTTTAATATGGTGAATGTCAATAGACAATTTAAATATCATTAATTTTATTTAAATAAGGACTTCATTGTAAAATTAGTAAAGCTTGAATTATTTCATTGCTGAGAAATAGTGAAATGAAGTATGTAAGTATCATATAATTGGTATGCCAACATGAAAAGTGATAGAGGCACTATGGTGCAAAGTGATGGTGGCACTACGATGCAAGTGGCAGAGGCACTATGGTGCAAGTGATAGTGGCACTACGGTGCAAGTGAATGGTACTTTGGTACAAAGTGATATCCGCACGTTCATGCAAAAAATAGTGACACTTTGATGCATTTTGTCGTTTATTCAATATATCATACCATGTTCTATTTTGTCTACATTTGGGCAATTGAATAAAAAGGTAAGTGAGAATCGGGTAATAATGGTAAGTGGATTGTATTTGGTTAAAATAATGCTTTAGTATAGTCTTTAATTAGCCAAAAATCGTGCGTAAGGATGCAACTAATGTTTGTATACTATAATCATGTCTATGTATGTATATAAATGTGTGTAAAATGAGCAAATTCTAAATAAATAAAAAAATATATAGTATCACTATTGTTATACTTACAAAGCTCGTATGAGCTTAATGTGATTTCTTTTAAACGCATAGGTATAGATCATTTCGAAGTTAAGGTGTGGATCAACCCCAACTCATCTCATCACTCCTCAAGTTTTGAAGGAAGTATGAATTTTAAATTTTTGTTATTAGTCTTGGCATGTACATAGGAACTTGTTAGGTATGGTTTACAACTAAAGGATGAAGTTGGTTGGGAATTGATCTTAGAATGTAAATTTATTCTTTTGAATATGTAAGAAGTTGTTTGAGTTAGATTTAGATGTGTTTACTGTTGGTTATCAGTAAAAAATCATATGACATTGGATATGTGGAGGCTATGTGGGTCATAGAAGTTATTTTAAGTAAGAATGAGTGAAAAATGTGCAGGTTGTGAGTTGCAGGATTGACATTGCGATAATGGGATATTGATGTCGTGACGAGGCTACTTAGAAAGTGACGTTGTGATGAGAAATAGCTTGACGTTGTTGTGAGTTAGGTCACGTCGTTTCGTGAAAATTCGCGTAGTCACGATGAGCTATTGTCGTCATGATGATGAAATTTTGTAATTGTGGCGAGCTCCCGTTATTTTGAGCTTTTATCCATTTATCCCGAATTAAATTTTGGTCAGCAAGAAAGATTACAGAAGCTCATTTTAAGCTTAACTAAGCTAGAAAATCATATTCTAAGTACAATATGAATGTTTATTGATAATATGATCTTGTAGTTTTTTCGGCAACGAATGTGATATTCTAGAACCTTGACCCCTCAATCGGTCGGGTAAGGGGTGTTACATTTGGTGGTATCAAAGCCTAGGTTTACTAGTCTTAGGGTCGTGTATGAGTCTAAAAGTACATGCCATATAAGGATTTGGTGTGATGAGATGAGATTATGAGATCTGAAGTAGTTATAAAGTGTGATTTAAATTGCTAGCGATTATATAATGATTTCAATGTATTCAGTGATGATATAAATTTGTGAGAAAAGAAAAGTTTGAATTTGAGATAGTGAATATTCGAAAAAGAGAAATGGTTGATAGACTGATGAAAAAGTGGAAGTTATAGAGTGAAACAAGATAACTATGTTGTTTAATATCTAATTATAGTGAATTAAGAGATGTAAGATGTAAAGTGGTAGAAAAATTTAAATTCCTAATATAATCGTGGTAGAGTTTGACAATGTTAGAATTCGTAAAAGAATTAAGCTAGACTATTTAATTTAAGATTTGAATTAGTTAGGGTCATGAATGTGTAAAGGAAGATGAACTCAGATCGCTAATAGTTACCTCGAGGCTCTACAGGCACTGTAGAGTTAGTATAACCTAAAGGGAAGGACCAGGAGACGTCACTCCAGTCTGAACTAAATAGGGATCTAAGGATTCTTCTAAAACATTTACCGATCCTAACATTTTCAAGTATTCAGCCCCATTCCTAAAAGGATTTTGGGATGAGTGAGTGAATAATTATGATGGAAATTGTGAAATAGATTATAGAGTTTAAGAAAAGAGTTGTAAAAATGTAAAGAAGAGTGATAAATATTGTGAGAATAATCTAGAGGTAAGAGGATATGATGATTTGAATTCAAAGATTAGTGAATAAGAAGTGATTGAATCATAAAAATTGATGTGTAACATCCTGAATTTCTTTTAATTATTAATTTGTAGAATTTTTTTTAAGAATGAGCTATTAGGTTAATGGTTAAGAGAAAATAATGAGACAGCGTAATTGACTTAGAGACTCAAGTTCGATTCCCTTCCCTTGTAAATTGTTAATTTTTGCTAGATTTGTTTCCCTTTTCCTATTTTTGTGCTGCCTAACCTAGTTAACCTCAATATAAATACAACATTTTCACTTGTTTTTTAGCCTTGTCTTATCTTTTCTTTACTGTAGTCGTTCAACCCTTTTTCTCCCTTCAAACTCTCTCATCTTCTTTTTCTTTTCTTCCTTTCTCCTTCACTGTGTCGCCCCCATCAACCTATGCTATGTCACCCTTCCCTTCTTTGTGTAAGTTCTGATTTCCCTCATATTTCTCCTATTTTTGCTATCATTTTTATGTTTTTATTTTTTCTTGGTTTGCATATTATTTTTCTGTTCAAATCAGCCCTACCCAACCCTTAAACATTTCCTTCAAATCGCCCCAAAGTAGCCATAGAGCCACCACCATTGGTGGTGTTTGCCGCCGTTAAATCCCCTTAGTTGGATGCCATTTTTGAGCCTTTAATTGCTATTTTGTGCTATTTTTTCCAACCTTCTTTTCCTTTATCTTTCAAGCCTAAAAATAGTTCCTAACCAGCCCTTAAATTCCCTTTTCGGTGCCATACGAAAACAACCCCTTGTTGTGGCAATTGTGGTTGGGTGCTGTCCTTTGAGTCACCATTAGGGGGTTACTGTTTCTCTTCTTTTTGTTGCCTATCTCCAGCAAGGTTAAAGTCAGTATTCCTCCATTCTAATCAACATTTAATCTTATCTATCATAGGTGTAATACCTCGCCCAATGAAGTCTTTGAAATCGGGTAGGGTCCAAAGAAGAAAGAGTTAGAGAATGTGCTCTAAGTAAAGTGTTGTATTGACTACGGAATTAGTCTGTGAGTACATCCTTTTGGCGAAGCCTTCGTTGCATGAACAAGTCAGGAGAAAAAGAAAGTGATATGGTTCTACTCTACGAACGATGCCTATGGCGGAACCGTAAGGAAAATAGACGTGGGAGTAATAAAAGATAATGCTTCAAAAAGCCAGGAACCTTGAAGGGCAATATATGCCAAGTTTGTCTGACTAATGATTATAGTTGCATTATAAGGAAGTAGTCAGGAACAAACCATGTGTTAAGTGCACATGTACAAAGACGGGTGTGCGAATGGATTGTCATACTCGTCTCCTTATAGTTGTAAACCACCCATACGACTGAATGGTTAGGATTTTAACAAGTGTCAAGTTATCATAGGGACAAGAGCTGCATAAATCTAAAAGTATCAAATACAAAGATGAGAGTCTTCCACTTCCTTCTTCGATGAGCATTTCAATGTAGGCTAAAGAAGCTGCTTGAACATTTTATAAGGCATTAAATTAATTCTGGAACCTAAATCAGCTAATGCTTTCTCAATATTTAAACTACCAATTAAAAAGGGAATAGTGAAACTTCTTGGATCCTTCAATTTGGTTGGTAACTTATTTTGGAGAATAGCTGAACATTCCTCGTTAAGCTCCACAGTTGATACTCCTCAAACTTCCTTTTATTTGTTAAAAGCTCTTTTAAGAATTTTGCGTATGTCGGCATCTCTGAAATAGCTTCAACAAAAGGTAAGTTAATGTGTAATTGTTTAAAAAGTTCAAGAATTTTACCGAATTGTGCGTCCATGTGGTCTTTCTTCAACTTTGCCAGATATGGGATCGGTGGTTTATACTCTTTAAGTACCGGTGTTACATTTTCGTTTACTTCCTCACCCTTCGCCTTATCAGTTTCTTGTGGCATCTTCTTTTCAGTTTCAACCAATACCTTCCCATTCCTTAATGTAACTGCCTTCACGTGCTCTTTTGGGTTAGGTTCGGTGTTACTAGGTAAACTACCTGGTTGCCTTTCAGAAACTAACTTAGCCAGTTGTCCAATTTGATTCTCAAGCCCTTGAATTGATGCTTGCTGATTTTTCAACGCTTTTTCGGTATTCTGAAAATTAGTTTCTGACATCGAAATAAACTTTGCTAGCATATCTTCAAGGTTCAACTTTTTCTCTTGTTGGTATGGTGGTTGGAAAACTGGAGGAGGTTGCGGTCTTTGATTTCCTTTATTACCCCATGAGAAATTTGGGTGGTTCCTCCATCCTGTACTATATGTATTATTGTAATGATTATTTGGAGGTTTAGATTTATTACCCATATAATTCAGCTGCTCATTCTCCATGCCAGGGTTGTAAGATGGATATTCTTTATTACCCATTCCTCCTCCATTCGTATCGTATTGCATCATTGGATGTACTTGCGATGAACGACATAAACTATCAATCTTTTTATTTAAAAGCTCTACCTGGTTTGATAGCATGGTGATTGCGTCAAGGTTGAAAACATTGGCAGCTTTTGTCGGCTTTGTTCTCATGATTTGCCACTGATAGTTATTCAGTGACATCTCCTCTATAAACTCATAAGCCGCTTCAGTTGTTATTTAGGGTTCCACCGGTAGCTGCATCAATCAATTGCCTAGTTGAGGGGTTCACACCATTGTAAAAGGTTTGAACTTGTAGCCACAAAGGTAACCCATGGTGAGGGCATCTTCTCAATAGATCCTTGTATCTCTCCCATGCATCGTAAAGTGTTTCTAAATCCATCTGCACAAAAGAAGAGATATCATTCCTCAACTTAGTCGTTTTAGCCGGCGGAAAATATTTAAGTACAAATTTTTTGGTCATTTGTTTCCATGTAGTGATTGATCCTCGTGGTAACGAGTTCAACCACTTTTTAGCTTTGTTCCTCAACGAGAAGGGAAACAACCAAAGGTGAATGGCATCATCAGAAACGCCATTAATTTTGAAAGTATCGCACAATTCCAGAAAATTTGCCAAGTGATTGTTTGGATCCTCATCCTGCAAACCATCAAACTGAACAAACTGTTGAATTATCTGAATAGTGTTAGGTTTCAGTTCAAAATTATTTTCAGCAATAGCAGGTCTAACAATACTTGATTCAGTTCCTGTTAAAGTAGGCTTAGCATAATCATATATAGTACGAGGAGCAGGATTTTGATTCACCGGATTTGCGGCAACCACAGGAGGTAGCGGATTATTGTCAGCCATCTCCTCGATAGTATTAGTGTCATCTTCTTGCTCTTCCTCTATGTATTGTAGACTTTGCCTTATCTCCCTACGATTTCTGCGAGTGGTGCTTTCTATCTCACTGTCAAAAAGTAATGCTCCTGACGGGTTTCTTCTAGTCATAAACTAAAATTACCTGCCAGAAGCAAATAAAAGAAAAGTTAGCAAATTAAAATAAATTGCAAATAAAAATAAGAATGGCTAAAGTAATAAAAATTAAGTGTTCCTAATATCTTGGTCCTCGGCAACGGCGCCAAAAACTTGATGTGTCTTTAACTAACTATGATCACAATAAAGGCAAGCGCACCTATCGCTTAATAGTATAGTTATGGTAAGACCGGTAATATCGTATCCACAAGGACCAAGAGTACTAGTAATTACTATCTTCTTATTATCTAGCCTAAGAATTGGAGTGATTTCTTTTAAACTAAAACTAATTGAAAACACGACAGAGAATGAATTGGGAAAAATACTTTTGGACAACTTTATTGAGAGAGGCAATACCTAAGGAAGAATGCACCTAGACTTTACTTATTACTTTTGATTCATATGATTTACTCACTTGACTTAATCTGTAGAAATCCCTGATTTATGTTAATATCTCTTTCAAGACTAAAAACAACTGACTCTAGGTTGATTAATTGAAATCTCTTTCTAATTAAAACCCCTATTGTCGCATTAACTCGATCTATGGATTCCCTTATTCGATTTGACTCTAATTCGACAAATTTATATCACCCTATTTCTAGGGTTGCAATCAACTCCACTTAATTGTGTTGATCTACTTTTAAACAAGGACTTTTTCTCCTCTGAATAAGCACATTCAACTTGAATCAATAACCTGAATTATCAAAACAAGAATAAGAACTCACAATTAAGAATAAGAACAAGTATTTATCTTATAAATCAAATATCCCCTTAGGTATTTAGGGGATTTAGTTCATACTGATAGAAGGAAACATCTTAAAATAAGGAAAACTACAAAACATAAGAAAACCCAAAAACTTCAAGAGAAATTGATAGGAGATCTTTAGTCTTGATGGAGATCCTACTTCCAATCTGCTCCCGATGACTGTCTTTGAGTATTTTCTACGTTCTACTCCGCATGTCTTTTTAGGTCCTCTCCTAGGGTGTTTATATAGGCTTTGGAACACCTTTCTTGGCTCACAAATGGTCTTTTCCGAATAGAATTAAACTTGGGTTCGGTAGGGACACGCCCGTGTGCAAGAGCGTAGGCCGTGCTTGATTCTGCTTGTCACACACGGCCGTGTTTGATGGCTTAGGCCGTGTGCGATTCTGCTCATCACACACTGCCGTGTGGTCTGCCCTTGTGTGACAGTCTAGGCTATGTTGATTTTCAAGGTCCCATTTTTTCCCTTTTTGGCCCGTTTCTCATCCTTTTCGACTCCCTAAGCTCTCATGAGTGTAAACCATGAAATTAAAGGATTAGGAGCATCAAATTCATCAAATCTAATGAAATTTCATCCAAAAAATAAGCCATGCATGGGGTAAAAATATGTATAAATTAGGGTTTATCAATAAGTTTAAATTGTTATACCAAAGTAATGTCAATAGTGTGATTTTTGAACTCCGATGTTCCACGTTCCTCGAGTTATCTTGGCAATACTACAAGGAAAAAGGGCAATAGAAAGGGGTAAGCATAAATCTTAGTATGTTTGCATGGAAATAAATAGCAACAATAAGCTCATGATAAAATCCATCCATGACAATAATTAACCATACACAAGGTTATAGGCTACTTGCCATACTTACTCATACTTGCCCTTATTTAGCACATACCATGCCACATGTCGTAATTATTTCTTCATGAATCATTCACGAGTACCTATATTGGCTCATTTACATGTCTTTAGTACTAATCTCATTTCTATTTCCAAACTCATCTATTTATCCCATTAATCACTAGGGATATTCAAATACGCATTTTCATAGTCATTAATATAAGTACAAGGCCAATGCCACACCCTAGATGTGGTCTTACATGGGGTCACCTCTGAATGTCGATGCCATATCTCGGATATGGTCTTATACGGAAATCTCACACCAAGTATCGATGCCATATCCCGAATATGGTCTTATACGATTCTCATATTCAATACCGAAGCCATATCCTGGATATGGTCATATACAGGATCTCAATTCGGTGCAGAGGCCATGTCCAGGACATGGTCTTATACGGGACCTTATCCATTTCATGCCTCGATGATAGCATTTTTACATTCATTATAGTCCACTAGGACTTCAACATCTCAACTTACTCATTCAACATCAAATACTCAATTTAGTAGAACATAATGTATCAATATAATACCAAAAATTCTCAAACGTGCTAACATAACTTTGAATTTATCACATACAAGCTTACCTCGATTTCAAAATAAGCTAGATCGTCGATCTAGTCCGAGACTTTATTCTTTCCCTGGTCGAGGTAAACTCTTGGTTCTTCTTGCTCTATAATAGCAAATTAGCTCGTTTCAGTCATCACATTAATAAAAGCATTTTAATAATCATGCTTTGGCAAAATTACTATATTGCCCTTAGGCTCTGGTAAAATGACCATTTTACCTCTAGGCTCAAAAATCGATTCTAATCATGTTTCTACCTTCAACAAGCCTAGGTGAATATTTAATTCTCTTATGGTTATCACCAAAAACCAACATTTCACACATTTACTACAAACTTTATAACCTTTACAACAAGGTTCAATTAGGTGTTTTCATGGCAACACATTTCACAAAAGTTGTTCATCTAATAACCAATACTCATTTTCTTTCATAAAAAAAGCAGTAATTAACAATTAAAGCTCTCATGGCAAATTTCTAAACTCTTCACCATATCACAAATTAGCCCCCTCATTAGAAAGTTTAAGCTTTAGGGGTCCTAAAAGTATAACTATCATCAAGAAAAGCCATTAAAATCACTTACTAGTAAGGAGAAGAGTTTGCTAAAATTTTGAGCTTTCAAAACCCCTATTTGGCTGCCAATTTTTGGTGGAGAAGAAGAGAGAAAAATATGATATTTTTCTCTTCTTTATTTTATTAATACAAGTCAATTTGGTCACCAACTTTAACTAATTTGTCCATCTTTGTCTCCTATGATTCCCCTATAGCCGACCAACTATTTACCATGGGGCTAATTGCCTTTTAAAGACCTCTAATTTGCAATCTATGGCTATTTGGCACCTTTAGCTTATAAAATAGAACTTTCGCACTTTATGTGATTTAGTCCTTTTTCGCGATTAAGCAAGAAATCGATAAAATTAAAGCACCAAAATTTTCATACACTTATACCATCGCACTATAACTCATGAAATATCATGGAAATAATTTTCTCTAACCTCTGATTAGTGATCTCGAGATCACTGTTCCGACTATCCCTTAAATTGGGCTATTACAAGATGAATCAGCATCAGTTAAACAAAAAGATTTAATGAAAGTTAAAAAGGGAGCTAGTGGAACCATTGAAGCAAAACTCGACGGGATGATCAGATGGATGCAGGAAGCAGGCCTGGTACTTCAAGAATTCGCAAGGATAAACAGTTACGCACTCCAAGTTACCCCCAGATATGTTCAGGCGGACTCCAACTCATTAGAATAATGGGGCTAATCTTGAGGAGGAAGGTGCTGCTTGAGAGTGCCCTGAAATGGAGGACGAGTATGAAGCGACATTTCAGCTGCAATTTTCTACACCAAAAGGGCCTGTCATACGAAGCCTAACTCATCAGGTGCCTTCTATGGGTGGGAGCTCCCACCAAACGGATGTCAAGGGAAAGGGCAGAGCCCTTATGGAGAAGTGACACTATCATCCCCTCGATGATTCGGAGGAGGATTGAACATTTTTATTTTGTTTCTTTTCAAAGACTTGTATTAAGTTTTTGACGATTTAATTTAGACTTCGTAGGAGTAGGATTAATAAGTAGATTTTTTTGTTGTACTTTGTTAAATTTTCTATATAGGAACCCAACACGAAGGAGACACAAACAATTCAAGCTAACACGATCAAAGGAGGAAGCACCCACCATTAGCAACTGGATCGACCATGATCAATAGGGTAACTTCCTTTCTTATCTATTATTGGGCTACACATTGAGGATAATGTGTCAACTGTAAATAGGTATTAAGCTATCATTTGTACCAAGTGATATAGAAATACAAGGAAACGAGCATGCTAGTACGAATGATAAATAGTTGAATTTGTATTTGTTTGGTTGATTAAATTTGTGTATGGTTGAGATATTTAGGGATGACCTAAGGTATTGTTTGGAACACAGTCCAGAGCCAAAAAGTTTTCGTAATTACATTTTACCATTAATACCAATTTTTGAGCCTGTTGACACTTCTTGATGAACCACATTACAAGCCCCAAGCCTGAAAACATCAATTTGTATTTGCCCTTTTTCTTTGGTCCTGCACTACACGATTATAGGCATCTGACCATAAGTATTGAGGGTGAAGTAGATAAATCAGAGGTTGTAAAAATAGAGCGAAATAGGAAAGATTAGTGTGATGTGGGAACTATAGGTTAGCCCGAACGTGCAAAACAAAAGAGAAATCCAAAAAATAGAAGTAATACGAGTAGAAAAAGTACCTGAAAAGCCAAAAAGCATTCTTGATTGTGAAAAAAAATTGAAAAAAAAAGAACAGTGACAAAGTCACAACAATAGAAAAAACTCGTTCATTAGTGCACCGAAACTTGTAGGCTAGCTATAGTTACTATGTCATGCTATGACTTCCTATCTCAACGAGTTGTTCTGCTAAGAATCCCTACATAAAAATTAATTACTCCCATGTCCACTTGCTAATCCCCCGTAAGAGGATTAGTTCCTCTTATATCTCATAAACAATATAAACTTGATAAAGAAAATAGACATGAAGAATAAATCAAGAGTAAAAGTTTAAGAGAAATCTTGAATTGTATTGATATTGAAGTGCAGAAATCCACAAAGAGTTTCCTGAATCCACAAATCAAATACTTCAAAGAACACAGATAAGAATAAACTAAAAAGAAATCCTAAGTACAGAAGAAACTAAAAACTAAAACCTAATCCAAAAAAAGTTCTATGATACAGAAAAGATGATTCTCAAGTGTTTGACGAGGCCTATTTATAGCTTTAGGGTTGGCCATCATCCTTAGCCCTAGCTTGGCTAACGTTTTTATATTAAAGTTCATTGTGTAGACCAAAATGCCCTTACTCGTTAATTCGTCACGTATAGGGCCAGTGTTGCGACATCCTCTACCCTATGTCGCAACACTGATGGTAGTTTGATTGGCTTAAGCTCATATTTAGGGTTGTGTCTCGACATCCTCTGGCTATGTCGTGCCACCGAATGCAGTCTTTCTATTTTGGTATTTTCTCACTATGTTGCGATGTCGAACCTCTATGTTGCAACATGGCGACCAATCCCGTGTTTTCATTCCTTCGAATGGTATCCTGCACACTCACCAAACAAGTTAGCATTCCTTTAGGCCTACTTTGGCCCTCTAAGGTCATATAAACGGCTTAAATCACACTTTTTATTATTCGAGGCTAAAAGTATTTTGGTTAGGATTCATCGAAGATGTTTTATTACTAAAGATTAGTCACTAAAAATCTCATCATACACTTACCCCATGTTTTGCACACTATTATCGATGATTTTCAATCCAAAGTTAAGGATTTCTCTAATTGTTATCGATTGGACCCTCAAAGAGCATAAAGAATTATATTAACACATAAATAAATAAAAAATAACTTCCATAGCCAATATACCATTCGGCCAAGAGAGGAAAAGACTAAGAGGAGAAGTTGATGATCATATAACCCACACTTACACAACTTAATCAATTCAGGATGGTCGATGGATCGATATAGATACGAGATCGAAGAGCTAGGTGATCTAAAAGAATTATCAAAGCAAAGAGGGTACAAGATCAACCATAATAAAAAGAATGGGAAAGAAATGAGGAGAGAAAAAGAGGAAAAAGCCAACCACCAGTAGTGACACCGGCCCGACGACAAGAGAAGCGACAGTCTGACAAAGGGTAAAGTAAAAAGAAACAATGAGGGTTTGACACAAACAAGGGTGAATTATTGAGACAAAATGAGGAGAGATGGAAGAGAAGAGAAATTCGCAGTGGCACGTGGTGGTGGTCATCGCAACGATAGGGAAAAGAAAGAGGAGGAGAAGGAGGAGGAGGAGCTATGGTGGTTAAGAGGCATGGTGGTTGGTGGTGATGGGTTTGGTCACGGTAGAGGAAGGAAGCAATATGAAAGAAGAAGAAAAGGAGGTGGCTAGCAAAAAGGGAGAAAAATGGATGAGAAAAGAGAGGAAAAGTGAAAAAATGGGAGAGAGCTAGAGAGTGAGGGGAAAGGGTGGTCAACCTAGTCTAGGTTCAATGAACCACTTCTATAGAAATGGTGGGAAGAAATGGCAAGAGAGAGAGACATGGAGTAAAAAGTGGGATAATGTTACCTTAACATATGGTAAGTTTGACTCTTTAAAAGGGAAATAAATCCTCCATCTTGGTAACAAGAGGGGTGGACGACAAGCATATAATGAACATAGGAAAATGTGTAAAAATTAAATGAAAAGATGAGAATAAGGGGGCTTGAACTTAGGACCTCTAGGATAGCTTAGGAGCACTTAACCACTTGACTACTTCACTTGTTTTTTTTTTTATTTTTGCGCCACTAATAATAAAAATGTGGGATGTATCATGCTGTTTGTATTCTATTAGGATAATCAAACTACCTGTATGATTTGTTGATGGATTCCTATAGACGAGACCCTTAATGCTTGTATACTTTGTAATGCACGAAACTTAGATGTTTGAGGTCCAAATTGGTAAATCAATTATTCTGTGACACCCCTAACCGGTATGTATCGCCGGAATAGGGTTACAAAGTATTACCTTAAAAACATAATATAAAAACATACATTTCCAAACATTAATATAAACATAGCATAATCCATTCATATACATGCATATCGTCCCTTAAATGAGCCCTCAGGGCCTTAGAAACACATTAGAAATGATTCAGGACTAAATCAGAAACATTTAGAACATTGAGGAAAAAGTTAGAAATTTTAAATTGAAGGGGTCACACGGCTGAGACACATGCATTTGTCTCAAGCTATGTAACAATTAAAATAGGGACACATGGCTGTGTCCCAGCCCATGTCTGTGCCCGTGTAACTCTCTGACTTGGGTCACATGGCCAAGCCACACGCTTGTGTGCCAAGCTGTGTAACACTTGAAATGGCCTCACACGCCCGTCTGCTAGGCCATGTGTTAGGCCATGTAACTGCCTAACTTGAAATCTTTGAAACCTACAAGGGACACACGAGTGTGGCACATGGCCATGTGGACAAGAAATTGGCCAAAATCAAGCCATTTCCTTCACCCACTCAAGCATGTACCTACAACCCATTAGCAACCTTAACCAAGGCATTAAAACATACCAAATATGCATAATATGACCAATTCAAGTGACCAAATCCCATTCAACCAATATGCCATATAGGCACCTCAATCACTATCAAACTAACATACCTAAACTTATACATATTGGCCATATTTCATACAAACACATCTAGTTCATAGCCATCTCAAATATACCATACTTGACCACATTACAACTATTTCATCACATACCAAATTGACTATTAAAAACATGCATCAACTTAACTATATTATCAAACATCAACAAGATGTAATAAGTACCAAAAGTGTACCAACCATAATAACACATATACATGCCAAAACCAATCATTAGCATTCAACCTGAACTCTAAACATAAATCCACCTATACATGCCATTATAACCTTGGCCAATACATCAGAAACTATTGATATATTTGCTGGATAGTGTGATAGGTCTCCAACGAGCTTCCAAATCGATTGAGCTTCTGATAATCTGTAAAACATAGGAAAGAAAACTACGTAAGCATATAATGCTTAGTAAGTTTGTAAAACATGAACATAACTTACCATTTCATTATATAAAATTAAAATTAAGCATGGTATAATCCAACAACAAGCTTGGCACAAGCCTAAGCATCAACAACAACATATGTTAGTGCTTTAACACATAACTCAATTAAACTATCACATGGTAAGATATATGTACATGAACATAGTAACATTGAATTCATACTTTCCATAAGCATAAATATACATTCCTTGAACATTATCATTTAATACCTTTCCATACGTTCACAACATAGTTGATTGGAACACTTACCATTCCTTCCCTTTACATACCCGTTGAATCACTTAGAATAATATCGGATACACGAGAAAGCTCACACAAAGTGTGCTAAACATATGGTCGAAACCATTCCTTTTACTTTTCCTTTACATTGTTGCTCACTCGAGCCATAAAATGAGTCTGCACACAAAAGCTGACGGTCGAAATGTAAGCTACACAATGCTCACACAAGATGACGAGCATCCATAACAAATGCAGGACCTTAGTCATTAGTAGGACATTCAAGACCAGCCCTCGACACATTTAACCCTAATGACATGTTATTTGTATCCTATATATTCCTAAGGTTCAAATGGGGCTCGATAATCGTCAAAACGTCATTGGATTCTAATAATTTCATTAAATGATATATAGTACAATTCATAAATATCAAAATAACATTACAACGTTATTTAAACATACGAACTTACCTCGATTACAAAGATGTCGAAACAATATTAACAAATCCGAGGCTTTAGCTTTTCCTCAATCTAGATCCGTACGAGGTTTATCTTGATCTAAATAATCAAATTCAGTCCATTTAATACTCGTACTATTCAATTTAGTCCAAAATTCATACTTTTGAAAAATTTCATTTTTACTTCTAATATTTAAAGTTCTTTACAGTTTAGTCCCTAAGCTTGTAAATTGAAATTTATGCAATTTCATCCACATTTCATGCTAGTTGAATTACCTAGGGACTTATATCAACCTATACAAATCATCATTTCACAATTTTACCATGATATTTTATTACTTTAACAAATAAGTCCCTAAATGATAATTTCATTAAAAATTACTTTACAAAACTTGTTTATTTAACAACAAGGACTCATATTCTTATTTGCTCAAGGGTCGTCTTTTCTATTTCTTGTTTGTGTTGCTTGAGGGCAAGCAATGACTTAAGTGTGCGGGAGTTCAACCTACCGTAATTCAGTGTAGCAGACTAAACTAATTTTTGCACTTTAGGAGCTTGAAAACAAGAGTTATCATTAGGTTTTAATTATGTGTTAGTAAGTTTAACTAAATTTAATAAAATGTGCAAATTGAGTCTTTTATTGATCTTAGGGACAAATGAAGCCCAAGGGTGAGCTAATGAACTTTGCAAGTGTGCAGGAGACCACTAGAAGGTGTGTTAAACTGATACTAGTCACTATGTCGCAACACAGAGGGTTCGATTTCGCAGCATAGGGAGTAGAACAGAGAAATCTTGAGACTGCCTTTGATGTCACAACACAGCTTAAGGGTGTCACGACATACCCCTGAAGACATTTTGAAGAGGAGTACATTAATTTCTATGTCACGACACAGGTCCTGATGTGTTGTGACATCGACTTTGGATGGAAATAATATGAATCAGGGGGCATTTTGGTCTGCATAATCAAACTTAAAACTCGGGAATGTCAGCTAAACTGGGATTAGGGACGATTACCACCTTAAATCTATAAATAGTCTCATTTTTCACATCTTATGGACACCAATTACTTAGCTTAGAATTTCTCTTTTAAGCTATTCTCTTTTCTTAGGTTTTAGATTTACTTTCAGTTTGTTCTTTGTTTTATTTCGGGAGATCTGATTTGAGGATACAATCAACTCTTGTGGTTTGCTTTTATTGATAATGCAAATCAAGATATTTCTTAAACCTTATACTTTTGATTCAATTATCATGTTTATGCTTTATATCGATTTTATAGTGTTTACGAAAACCATGAGGAACTAATCCTTCTATGGGGGATTAGCGAGTGTGTAACAGCTCGTTTTTGGTCAAATCAGAACAGTGATTTCGGGACCACAAATCCTATGTAAAAATATTTATTTTATTATTATTTTAATGTCTACGGTATGAATATATGATTGTGTGAAAATTTCGTTAAGAAATTTTATCGTTTAATTGGTCAATTTGAGAAAAAAGGCTAAATCGCGTAAAGTGTAAAATGCATGTTCTATTAGTTCAATGTATCTATTAGCTATGGATCATTAAAATGGAGGTCCTTATGTTTTAATTTGACCATTTGACACATGAGTGGACATATATGGACATTTATTAAGGTGTTTTAATGGTTTAATACTAAGGTTAATTTAGTAATTTATGAATAATGTTATTTTAAACAAATAAAACATGAAAATGCATGGAAATGTTCATCTTCTCCACCGAAACTAAAGCTTTAGAAATTTATTAAACAATTTTGAACATTCGGCTACTTTGAAGGCTAGATTAAGGTATGATTTTAGCTTAATTTTTAATGATTTTTACGTTTTTGAGATCGTTACTTCGTATTCTAGCTGGCCCGTACCCTAAATTTTGAATCTGTTAAAGATTTACCATGTTGCCATTGTTGAATGCTTGAGTAGTTTAATGATTTATGATAGATTTGGAAAGTTTAATGTTAGATTAATAGCTTTTGTAAAGTGATTTTTGGCAAAAATGTCAAAAATGGATTAAATTGAAAAAAGTGTAAAGTTAGTGGTTAAAATATGAAATAAATGAGAAATATGGGCTAATATGAGTACTAGAGAAATTTGGATAGCGTGGGTGGTGACTAAATTGCATGAATTTGTGATTTTATGGAATAAGGACTAAATTGTAAAAATGTTAAAGTTTAGGGGTAAAAGTGAAAAGTGTCTTAAAGGGTGTTTTGGACTAAATTGAATGAATAGATGATTAAATAAGTTAATTTTGAATAAATTTAGATCAAGAAAAGTGAAATACGGACTTGGATCGGGGAAAAGATAAAGTTATCGACCAATCGACTTGATTCACCGTTTTAACATTCGAGGTAAGTTCATATGTTATAATTTTGTTACAAATGTATTTTATATGCTTTGATATGGCATGAATTATGATTATGCGATTACGAACAAGTTCAGAAATGATTTGACGACGATACGACAGTTGGAATCCCAATTGAACCTTAGGAATAGTTTAGGATGCTAGTGACATATCATTAGGTATACTTGAGTTGGCTTCAGGCCATGATTTAACACTATGTGTGCGAGATAAACTGATTTGGCTTTGGGCCATGCATTTCGGCTGATTTGGCTTCGGGCCATGACATTAGAATTTTGGATAAGTTACCTTAATTTGGCTTCGGGCCATGGTATAGGTATTTATCTAGTGAGACCTTGAGTATCCGAATTCTATTCCGAAAGGTTCAATGGGTAAATGAAGGATGTGGTTGAGTATGAGATTGGTACAAGGTGGTACAGGTACGTACAGTGTAACAGCCCAATTTTGGGTCTAGTCGAAACAATGGTTTCGGGACCACAAATCTGACGAATAAAAATTTATTTTTATTATATTTTTGTGTTCTACAGTTTTATGGAATGATTTCACAAATGTTTCATTCAAAAATTTTGATGTTTGGGCACTCAATTTATTTAAAAGGACTAAATTGCAAAAAGTGCAAAACTTGAATTCTATATGTTAATGGTGCCCAATTGCTATGAGATTTTAAATTAGAGGTCCTTAGACGGTAATTAGATCATTGGTTAAGTTGGTGGACAAAAATGGACATGGTTTGGTATGTTTATAAAGTTTTTCATTAAGGGCATTTTGGTAATTTGGTAATAAAATGAATTAAAAAGCCAAATCAAAAGCCAATTTTTGCTCATCTTCTACCCCATGGCTGAATGTACCAAGAAAAAACCATGTCTAGGGTTTTTCAAGCTTCCAAGATCGATTGTAAGTCTGTTCGATCCCCGTTTTTAATGATTTTTATGTTTTTGAAATTCTTGTAACATGATCTATCTATTTCTACCACTAATTTAAGAAATAATCAAGGTCTAAAATTTTAACCATGGTGAATATTTATGTATTTTGATGTCTAATGGTAGAAAATGTATGTTTGGTGTGTGATAAACGACTTTTACTAAGTGATTTTCGATGAAAATGCCTAAAAGGGACCTAATTGTAAAAGTTATAAAAGTAGGTGTTAAAATGCAAATAAAAGAAAAATGTGGGCTGCTATAAGCATGTATAAGGTTCAGCTAGTTATGGTTATTGAAGAAATTAAGTACATTTCATTTTACGAGCCTAGAGACTAAAATGTAAAAATGTCAAACTTTAGGGGCAAAAATATAATTTGTCCATAATGTGATTTTGGGGTAATTTGAATAGTATAATCATTAGATAAGTTACATGTGATATTATAGATAAAGAAAAAATAAGGTTCGGACCTAGAACGGGGGAAAAATAAGTATTTGACAATTTAGTCCTTTTTGCTGTTTTTATGTCGATGTAAGTTCATATGTTTAATAAGCATTAAATTATATGTGTATAAATGCTTAATTGATATAATTGTGGTAAATGCTACATTATTGAAATGAAATGTGAATGCTATTGAGAACGATACTACGAAAATGACCGACGGAGATTCGATACAGCGAAAGTCCCAGTTGAACATTTGGAATAGATAAGATACAAATATCATGACATTAGGGTTACTATGATTACGTGTAAGACCATATTTGGGATATGGCATCGATATGAGACTTCATGTAAGACCAAAGTTGGGCTGTTGGCATCGATACGAGATTTCATGTAAGACCATATATGGGATATGGCATTTGTACGGTACTGTATGTACAAGATTCCTGAGTATCCTTTAGTATTCCAAATAGTTCAACGGGAAATTCAACGGGTATGTCAAATGAGAGAAATAGTATGTAAGTATTACAAATTGGTATCGATATGTACGTAAAGTTTATAAGCATTGACTTCATGAAATTGTGAATTTCCATAGTGATGTTTTTGTGAAAACCTTGTGATTATTGGTCAATACTTGTGATGTATGAAATACATGGTAAATCCGGTTGACGATTATATATTTGGCTTTCGGGCTAAATTGAGTTATGATATAACATGTTTTATTCACACAAATTGTATTTTATTAGATATGAGAAAAAGGGAAGCTTGTTATAATTGCCTATTAAAAAGGTTATGGAAGTATAGGAATTCAAGAGATTAGAAATTGAAAGATGTTAAAGTATATGCCTGGAAATATAAATACTCATAATTAATGTGCATGGTTACCATGAAGTTTGAAATGATTTGTATTTGCTGTAATTTGTTACAAAGGAGAGATTATGGTTGTTAGGCTAATGCCAAGATATGTTAAATTATGCTTATAAGTTGATAGAGTAAACATTATGACTGAATGAAAATTATAACTATGAGATTTATAGCAATTTGTACTATCTTATGTTTATATTGTTGGACTTGGTAAATGACTGGTAAGAGTTGCTTCTTATTTTCGTACAGACTTACAAAGCTATATATATAGCTTACCCCCTTCCTTTCCAATGTCTTATAGGGTTATTGAGCTAGCTCGGGTTGGAAATCGTCAGAGATCCTATCACACTATCAAGCTGTCATTTTGGGTATAAATGAATTCAAGTATTTTAAGTCTATGGCATGTATAGGGACTAGGCCAATTTGTTATGTGTGTTATTATTAATTTGGCCATATGTGTTGGCTTGTAATTGTTAATGCTTCATCTTATATGTAGCCATGAATGGTGGCTTATGCTGATTATGAGTTTATTTGTATATTAATGCCCTCTTGTGAATGTGAAATTAGTATGTTTTTAATGGGCTAAGTATGATGTTTTAAGCATGATAAATGATGGTATAAGAATGACATGTTATTGTCTTGTTTGTGGTTGTTTGGTTGCATTTATATGCTTGAATTTGTGTCAGGTGATGTTTTGTAGATGTGTGCAAATGAGGGTGGAAAAATGGCTTGGTAAATAGCCTTGTTTTTGTCCACACGGGTAGACACACGAGCATGTGTCTAGGCCGTGTGTGACACACGGTCTGCCCCACGGGCATGTGTTCCGGCCATGTGTCCCCTGCACCTTAATTTTAAGAAAGTAGAATATCCAGAATTGAGCACACGGGCAGAGACACGGGTGTGTGTCTCAGTCATGTGTGCTACACGGCCTAGCACACTAGTGTGTGGCACAAGTTAGAGAGCACCCTAATTTCAACACGATCTGAAGCATGGGCGTGTCCTCGGGGTCATACGGGCGTGTCCCTTGGACCACACGGGTGTGTGAGCAATGCTTCTAGCAAAATTTTTTTAAGTTCTGTAAAAATTTCTAAAGTTCTCAGTTTAGTACCAAACCACCTCCAAAGTATGTTTTGGGCCTTGTAGGCTCGTATAAGGGACTTTATGATTGAACAAGTATGATTTTAATTTGGACGCAAATTTTATGACTCAGAATTGTGTGATTGCTTGTGATGTGAGTATGGTAATGCCTCGTACCCTAATCCGGCATTGAATATGGGTAAGGGGTGTTACATACGGAAATGAATTGAGTATTGAAAACTATGAAATTGATGAGTTTCTTGATAAGTTATATGAATGATCATTTGATAGTTTGAGATTTAATAGAATTGTTGCACATTGTTTTCCATTATATGAACTATTAATGAATTATGATAGTTGCTCATAGTTAACATACGAGCTTACTAAGCTATATAGCTTACTTTGTTGCTTTTCCATGTTTAATAGTGATTTCAAAGCTAGCTTGGATTCGGGGATCGTCGGAGACTTCACCACACTATCCATTGACTCTTTGGTACTTTTGAAACTATGTTTTAAGTATATGGCATGCATAGGTATTTGAGTTATGTTGGTTATGTTTTGGTAATGACTTTGGCCAAATGAATTGTTTTGTAAATGTCTATATTTTGAGTTGTAAATATAGCCATGAGAGTTGGCTTAATTTGTTGAGTTTTTGGTTATGTGCATATATGTGAAGATATGGTTGATATTAGCTGATGACTCCTGACATTTGAGAATGTGTTTTTATATAGCAATTGGATCCCAATCAAGCGATAGCTGATGAGGTTGAAAGTAATGCTCCTGCTCCTGTGCAAGGGACAGCGCCATTTGATTCTAGACCCGTAACGGGTAGCCAGGGAGGAGAGGCTAAAGAAGCCTTCTTCTAAATGATGAATGAGTGGTTCACTCAATATATTCAAATGGATCCGGCTGCTCAACAACCTCCACCCCTTTTAATCCCCAACCGATTCCTATAGCTCCTCAAGGAGTTGAGCTTTTAAGATTGAACAAGCCTCCAGTTGATAACATTCGTAAAGACGGGGCTGAAGAGTTCAGGGCTAATGTTGACGATGATCCTGAGAGAGCCGAGTTTTGGCTCGAAAATACGATCCACCAAATCCATACCCAGAATAATATCAAATTCATCAAAAGGTAGCAACATCAAATTAGCCGAAAAACAAATATCTCGAAACATCAACGAATAATTCTTGCACACTTTATCCACCAAGACACACTTACCTAAGGGGTTTGATACTCTAATAACGAATTCAGTAGACTCAACAGGTAGAGTCTTACTTGATACTAGATTCACACACACATAAGAATGAGTAGAACCTAGATCTATCAATGCAATCACATCAGTATCAAATAGAGTAAAAGTACCAGTGATGATATCTAGAGATGGCGCTTCTTCTCGTGTGCGTATATCATAGGCTTGGGCAGGTGCTCTCACCTTGGATCTCAAGCTGTATCCGTAGTCCCTCTTTGACTTCCACCCACATTTCTAGTGTTTCTGGGAGGTCTACCCCTAGCCGTTGTGTTACTCGGTCTCACACTCTGAACATTATCTTTTTCAGTTAACTCTGGGCAATCTCATATAAAATGATCTCGTGATCCACACTTATAACAAGTTCTATTGTTGTACTTGCCCGAGCACTCTCCAACGTGTCGTCTTCCATACTGTCTGGACTCAGGCTTGTTACTTTTAACACTACCAACACTTGATTCAATTGGAGCTTGAGTTCTTGGACCAACAATTTGTCTAGCACGGTCTCTACTCGAGTGTCTATATGAAGCATTTGATCGATTACTTGCATCTCTAAATCTCTTCGTCGAAGGTTGAGATGACCTATTTATTAATTTTTTCTTTCATCTCTAGCCTCAGAATCTGCTTTCTTCTTTTCTTTGCTAAACTCCTCGGCTTTGGACATGCGGCTTTGTTTCAGTTCTAGAAACTCTTTACGTTTCTGATCTATAAATCTTTGACTGATATACTTCTTTCGGAATTCAAATTGAAAGAAATCCCAGGTGATTCTCTCTCTCAGAACCACATATATCAATGTCTTCCACCGGTTATATGTCGTATCTCTCAAAAAGTTAACTGTACATTTTATGCATTCATCAGGTGTCAACGACATTTCATCAAACACTTTATTAGTATTCTCGAGCCAGAACTCGGCTCGCTCGGCATCATCATCAGCTGTGGCTCTAAACTCTTCAGCCCCGTACTTTCGGTTCTTATCCTTAGGAGGTTTATTCAATCGGATCAGATTTGTAACTTGTGGCACAGCCAGTACTTGTGGGGGTGGAGGTTGTGGAATAGCCGGATTCGTTCGAACGAACTCCGAAAACCACTCATTCATCATTCGGAAGTAGGCTTGCTTAGCCTCTCCCTCTTGGCTACCATCATTCGGCCTAGATGTGGCAAGGGTTGTCCCTTGAGCGGGAGCAGGCGCTGCTCTCTATATTGTCAGCAACTGCTCGGTCGGGATCCATGTAAACACATTTTTAGCCGTCAGGATTCATTACACTATCGCATTTATATATATATGGCATGTATAGCTAGACTCACACGTGCTACGTTAGTCTGAGAATCGACTAAACCGTAGCTTTGATACCAATAAAATGTAACACCCCTAACCCGTAACCATCGCCGGGCTAGGGTTAAGAGGCATTACTAATCAATTCCGAACCTTTCATATCATTTCCAACACAAAGTCATTCAAAAAAATAGTTTACAATCATATAGTCCCTTAATGAGGTCTACGAGACCTTAAACACGTGTTAGAAAGGGGTCGGGACTAAACTAAACTCATACAAAAATTTCAAAAATTTTAACATTTTTATAAGTTATAGAGGTCACACGCCCATGTGGGTAGGCCGTGTGCCTCACACGGCCTCTGACACGCCCATGTGTCAAAGCCATGGCAAAACAGGGCATACCTACTGACTTGTCCACACGGCTTGAGACATGTCAGTGTGCCTCACCCGTGGTCAACACTGACTTGCACCACATGGCATGAGACACGTCAGTGTGCCTCACCCGTGGTCACTACTGACTTGATTCACACGGCCAATCACATGCCCGTGTGTCTTGCCCGTGGTCGAGTCTAACTTGAATCCAATTTCAACCTTGAAGAACACGGTCTAGCCACACGGCCGTGTGCTCAACCATGTGGGCAATTATAGGCCATTTTAAGGCCAAACTTGCCGCCCACACTTAAGTTCACCTACAAGTCTCATTTCACATACATTTATACCATAAATGGCAACCAATCTTACCAATATATGCATCATTTAATCATCATGTAAATCATTTACTTCCACACTCGTTTCCTACTCAAATAAATCCATCCAAAACACCCAATTTTACATCTCAAGTCTTATAGATTAGGCACCATATAAACCTTACCACAATTCACATTCAAACCACAATTTTCATCAACCATTTAAGCAAGAAGCATACTATATTTATCACTCACATATTTCCATTATTCAACCTTTAAGCCATATCACATGCCAAAGATTACACATCACAAAATATGCCACATTAACTAGCCTATACATGCCATATACCACATCTATACACATCTTTTCAAAAGTACCGAAACAGATAGCCGATAGTGTGATAGAGATGCTGGCGATCCCCAAATCCGAGCTAGCTTTACTGACACTGTAAAACAAAGAAACAAATCACATAGTAAGCTTTCAAAGCTTAGTAAGTTCGTAATATAATACATACTACTCAATAATGCAACACCAATATACAATTAAATCATCACATAGATAGTTACACAATTAAGCATATTATCATCCTCAACCATATGCTCAAACATCCATTCATCAATCTTTAAACTATTATCAACCACGTAGGTTCAAACATACCTTTGCCAACACTTAGTTAACATACGTACTTGCTATTTGATGCTTGATACCATGTCTCATTCACTGCTCAATATCTTTTCAACTCAATCGCACACTTAGTGCCCAAAACATAGCCGAAGCTTAATTAACATCGCACACTTAGTGCCTTGATACAAAACCAAACTCAATTCGGTATCGTACACACAGTGCAAATCAAGAAAGCTGAAGCTTCCAATACTTCGCACACACAGTGCCATTCAACTCTATCTCAATTCAATTACGCACGCTTAGTGCCTCATTTCTCAATTTCATATATTACATTTCTAATTCAATATCTATCATTCAATTTACATCACATAGATAGTAAATTAACAACTTGTACTATATCCGAACTTACCTTAGACGTCGAAATACCGAAACTAACCGATCAATCGAGACTTTGTCTTTGCCTCGATCTCGATCCGAATGTCTCCTTTCTTGGTCTATACATATTCAAATTTAATTCACTCAATCACCAATTCATTCAATTACTCCAAACACACATATTTAGGGCATTTTACAAAATAGCCCACATTTTCACATTTCGACACTTTAGTCCCTAATTCATCAAATCACAAAATACACAAAATTTCTATTCACATAAGCTTAGCCGAATTTTCCCCATGCTAATACAAGCCCATAAATTTCATTTATTTCACATTTTAGCCCAAGTTACTCAATTTCAGTAAAAATTCAAATACAAACTATGTTAGCCTAACATTAAACTTTCATATTCAACCATCATGACAAAGCTCACATATTCATCAACGGAATATCTCAAAATCACCATCAATTTCTAAAATTTAAGCATGGGTTTGAAAGAACACGAAGCAACAATCACAAAAACATAAAAATTATCAAAAACCGAGCTCAAAACACTTACCAATTGATGCTCACTAGTGCCGAATATCAAAAAGCCTCAAATTCTATTCTTTTTTTCTTACTTTGGTGGAAGAAAGATGATAAAATGGCCACCAAAAGTTTTTGTTTTATTTAATATTAACTTAATTAACATTTTACCATTTTGCCCTTAATGAATAACATTTAAAATCCACTAACATATATCCATCTTTGTCATTTAAAACATTCAAGGGTTAAATAACCACATAAGGACTTCTCATTTAGAAAGCCATGCCAAATAAGTACTTTAACAATCAGCACACAACTTTTACATTTTATGCGATTAAGCCCTTTTCTCAAATTAAACACACAAACGATAAAATTTTTGTACGAAACTCACACATGCTAATTCACATTTTATAAATATCAAAAATAATATTAAAATATTTTTTTGACCTCGAATTTGTGGTCCCAAAACCACTGTTTCGACTAACCGGGCTGTTACAGTTCGTAAAGAAGAAAGACTGATCAATGAGAATGTGTATTGACTATCGTCAGCTCAACAAAGTTACGATAAAGAATAAGTATCCGTTGCCTAGAATAGATAATTTGTTTGATCAGTTGAAAGGTGCAACAGTATTTTCAAAGATTGATTTGAGATCGGGTTATTATCAGTTGCGAGTTAAAGACTCAGATGTGCCAAAAACTGTGTTCAGAAAGAGGTACAGACATTATGAATTCCTTGTTATGCCTTTTGGACTAACTAATGCTCCCACCATTTTTATGGATTCGATGAATTGAATCTTTAAACTGTATTCAGGCAGATTTGTTGTTGTGTTCATTGATGACATTCTAATCTATTCACGAGATGAGTCTGGATGTAACAACCAGTTTTTGGTCAAATCCAAATAGTGGTTTCAGAACCATAAATCTGAGGTCAAAATATTTATTTTATTATTATTTTAATATTTACAAAATGATTGAGTGATTTTGTGAAAATTTTGTTAAGAAATTTTATCGTTTGATTGGTCAATTTGATAAAAAGGACTAAATAGCGTAAAGTGTAAAACTTGAGTTCTAATAGCTAAAGGTGTCTAATAGCTATAGAACCTTAAATATAAGGTCCTTATATTGTAATTAGACCATTAATTGTGTGAGTGGACTTTTATGGACAATATATATGTTGTTTTAATGGTTTATTAATAAGGTTATAATGGTAATTAGTATAATTATTATATGTTAAATAAAACAAAATGTTTTAATTGTGTTCATCTTTTTCAAAAGACAAACACCAACCAATTTTATTGAGAAAAAAATAAGGCTAAGGTTCGACACTCTTATTTCCATCAATTAAGATCAAGAAAAATAAAATTCAGACCTAGATCGGGGGAAATCTAAAGTTATCGACTAAACGACTTGATTCATTGTTTTAGCATCCGAGGTAAGTTCGTATGTGGTAAACATTATTACAATTATTACTACTGTCATGTTCGACGATAAAATCGACTGCGTTTAGCACTTAGTGTGCGAAACATCAAGTAAGGCACTTAGTGTGCGGAATTATAATAGCTTTGGCTATGCGATGGCACTTAGTGTGCGAGATATCGAGTATGGCACTTAGTGTGTGAGACATTGAGTATGGCACTTAGTGTGTGAGACATCGAGTATGGCACTTAGTGTACGAGACATCGAGTATGGCACTTAGTGTGCGAAACATCGAGTATGGCACTTAGTGTGTGAGATATCGAGTATTTCAACGACATTCCGTGTAAGTATGAACTTGTTATGGATTAGTACAGGTATGTATGTATATAATATGAGATTAAAATCGAAGAAGTTACAAATTTTGAATATAAGCATATGAAAGGTTTGTTAGTAATCTTAAATTTCATGATAATATGTTTAGATTGATGATATGTGTTTTATGAATTGCTGAGTATATTTAGTATGAACTTACTAAGCTTGGTAGCTTACTGTAACAGCCCGATTTAAGGGCTAGTCAGAATAACGATTTCGGAACCACTAATCCGAGGTTGGATAAAATTATTTTTAATAATTTTTTATGTGTTATGGCATGGTTATATGAGTGCATGAAAATTTTGGTGAAGTAAATTTAGCGATTTCATGCTTAATTTTGAAAAAAGGACTAAATCGCATTAAATACGAAAGTTATGTTCTACAAGCTAAAGGTGTCAAATAGCTATAGAACCTTAATTGGAGGTCCTTAATGTGAAATTAGGCCCTTGATAGAGTGTTGGCCGGCCATAGGGGACAAGAAATGTCAAAATTGGTCAAAGTTGGTGGATTAGGTGACTAAATTGATGTAATAAAATAAAATAAAGAAAAGAATGATATCATCCTTTCCTCTTCATCTTTTCCACCGAAAATATCAGCAAAATAGGGGTTTTTGGAAGCTTTAAATTTTCAGCAACTTAATCCCTTGTAAGTAAGTGATTTTGATGGTCATTTTTGATAATTTTTGTACTTTTAAAATCCTCGTAGCTGAAGCTAGCTATGAGGGGACTATTTTGTAAAATGGTTGAAAGTATAGGGTTTTTCCATGAGAGCATTAGTGTTGTTTGCTAAATATTTATGGAAGAAAATGAAACATGGTTGTTAAATAAACAACTTTTATGAAAAGTGTTTTCATGAAAATACTTAAAAAGGACCTTGTTGTAAAGGTTGTAAAATAGGTGGTAAATGTGTGAAATAATTGGTATTGTGAGTTTCTATAAGAGTAATAAATGTTCATCTTGGCTTGTTACAGGAGGAAATTTGATTAGAATCGATTTATGAGCCTGGGGGCAAAATTGTAATTTTGTGAAAGTTAGGGGCAAACCGGTAAATTTTGCCAAAATAGAAACTTTGAAATGTTTTGAATAATGTGGTGATGTAATAAGTGATTTTGTTATTATAGATCAAGAAAAACGGAGTCCAGACTTAGACCGGGGGAAAACCAAGATAGTGGACTAAATCAAGATAGTCACCTAATTTTTTGTATATCGAGGTAAGTTGTACGTGAATAATATAACTCTATTGTTATTATGCTTGTAACCATTGATATTGCATAATATGTTTGATTATTGCTATGAATATTGTTGACATATCATTGGATAAACACCATGAATAAGTGATTGTTGGCTGGTTGTGTGCGATATCGCAGTGTTATTCATTGTTGCTGGGCTGTGTGCGATACCACTGTGTTATTTATTACTGGTGGGCTGTGTGCGAAACCACCGTGTATCCAGTATTATTCCGAAGTATTCATAGAGAAAATTTAACTAAGTGAATTTACGTGTGATTATGTGATAACGGGTGCAGGGTATAAGTGCATGCAAATGTGAGCAATGTTTAAGATATATATTTGATATGTGGTGAGATTTGAAATGAGGACGAATTAGTTGTATGATTAGTAAGGATGGAAATGAGTAATTTATGCCTTTGATTATATGAGAAGTATATGCAAGTTTATAATATGTCATGAGTATGATGTTGCAAGGTAATCGTCGTTAATTATTTACATGCGACTTACTAAGCTTTATGCTTACTCCCTCTCTTTTCCATTTTCTTATAGTGCCACGAAGTTAGCTCGGGGATCAAAGAACGTCAGAGGCTTGATCACACTATAAATCTGAACACTTGGTATAGCTAGATTTATCCTTTTTGAGTATGGCATGTATAGAGACTCAGTCCTTGTTAAGTGTTATTTTGTCTTGGCCAAATGTGTTGGCTTGTTTTGGTATTGATTCATTTTGTATAAGGCCACAGTTGATGTAACATCCTAGAATTAGGGTGTAACACCCCAAACCCGGTCAACACACTACGACCGAATCTAGCATGCCACAGAGTGAAAACGTTTTGAAGAAAATAAGTTGCCGGTTTAATTTCAGCGAAAAACTCTTTGTTTGCTTTGTGTTTACAGAAATTCGGTGCATGTATAGTTGAAATCGTTAAGTTGCTTTGAAATCCCGAAAATCCGAATGAGGTAAACTTAGTTACTTTAAAACCGTTTGTATTGGAGCTTTGGAAAAAACTTAGATTTGAAAATCATTTAAGTTAACTTAATTATCATCTTATGTGTTTTGTTACCTGATGGTAACGTTTAGAAACCCTATTGCGTAGTATAATTTCGAAAACTTGATTATCAGGTTATTTAAAACATGTTAAACAATTTACTTAGCAACATTTAAAAATTTAAAGCAGATATAATAAAACCCAAAATAAAAATACTAATGGCCTTATTACAAACCCAAGTAAAACCGAAATATAAAGTTAAGTACTCAAGTCGAAAATCCATGTAAAACCGAAAACAAGTATCGCATGGCCACCTCGAGTCCACCCGACTCCTCATCCGCGATCTACGAATCACCTGAAAAGATAAGGGAGAAGGTGAGTCACCAAGACTCAGTGCATAATTCCCCTCCCGAATATGGCAACATCCTTACACAAGTCATAACCAAGTAAACATATCATGCACCCAAACCTAGCCATCCACGACTCCTTTTTCTACCCCGTGTGGTACCAAACCACTGGTGGTGCCAAACCACTAGTGACCCAAAGTCACTGATATCAATAATAATGTGGTGCCAAGCTACTGGTGACCCAAAGTCACGAATAATCCATATGTGGGGCCAACCCACGTTGTGATACCAAATCACTGGCGACAATCCCGTTTTATCAAATGTGGGGCCAACCCACTGTGGTGCGAAGCCACTGGGACGAGTCGCTACGAGGTGCCAAACCTTTGGTGACCCAAAGTCATGAATGTCAACTGTGGTACCAAACCACTGGTGGTGCCAAACCACTGGTGCCCCAAAGTCACAGATATCAAAACTTCCCCCTCCTCTCATATCACCCACAATAATGCACATGCATATACATATCATGCCAACATGCTTAATCATTAAACATATATCGAACATATCATAGATAATAGCATCAGCAATCATGCATCTTAAACTCATCAAAACAGACTTACCCGAAATCCTTGCTCATACCCATAAGGGTACCATATCGAAATCTACACAGTTTTCGGCTTTTAACAAAGTTTAGGTTATTAGCACATTTACAAAGATTATGAAGTGTGTAAGATACACACCTGGTTACTAACGCGACTATCGAATCCCCGTAGATCAAGATCTAACGCACAAGATCCCTCTTCCTTACTCCTTTCGTACCTTAAGCAAATCCTGAAGCACACGATGACAAGCCTTCCCTACAATCGGCCAAGATCTTAAACCACATAACTAATAGCCTTCGACTTTTCAAAAGAATAAGAGAAAGGTTAAGTCGATGTGTAACCTTACCACAGTCTTTAACAAAATCGATTGATAGAGAGTGGATAACCACGATCCACTGCTTCAAAATCCCGAAGAACCTAAGAGAATCCGATCTCATAGATGATTAAGAAACATGGCAAATGCCGAAATTCGACTTTTGTTCCATAAGAATTGACAGAGAAAGAAAAGAAGTGATAATAGAGATTCGACCACGAACAACTTACCTACTCCAAACCGATTAAAGAAGAAGACAGGAAAGATCTACGCTTGATTGATTTTTGGCCAAATAGTTAGAACAAGAAGAGGAGAGTAGAGAGAGATTTCGGCAATGGTGATGGAATAATCAAGGTGAATTCGACTAAGGCTTAAGAAAAGAAATCAAAGAAGATTCAGCCAACATGAAATGAGAGAATGGAAAGGGAGTATTCGGTTTGAATGATGGTGAGAAGAAGACAAGAGAAACAATAGAAAAGAGTAGCTTGAGAAAGAAGAAGATTCGGTCAAACCAAATGAGAGTAGAGAGCAAAATAAAATGAGGTTTAGGGAGAAAAATGTTTCGGCTTCAAAGGAAATAAGAGAGGAGTTCAAATGGAGATTAGGCTCAATACCAAAGAAAGAAATCGGCAAGAGCCTAAAGTGCTTTCGGCTTTCGGTTTCAAATAAAGAAAAGCTCAAATGGTTCTTCTGGGGATTCGGCTAGATGCTTTAGAGGGAAGTCGACAATAGCCTAAAAACTTTCGGCTTTTGCTTCAAATGGTGCACTAAGGGAAGAAATTGACAAGGGCTAAGGGGGTTTCGGCTTTAGCTCACAACTGAATGTACTAAGGCATTGACTAGCCGAAAATGTCATTAAGGAATTTCGGCACTCCCCCTAGTCTTCCAACCGATTACTCTTCCTCACACTAGAGTTCAAATTTCGGCAAACTCCTCAAACTTCTCCTGGCCAACCATTCAAATGAGTTTGAATTATTCAAACTCCTAAATTCTCTCTTCCCCCCCGTTTAAATCTGTTGACTTGTTCAACAGTTATCCATCAGAGTTTGAGCTGAGCACAACTCTTCCCCTCTCTGGCGTCAAAAAGAATTAGCAGCAAGGGATTTCTGTAGCTCGAACCCAAGCTCTCCTTCCCTGCATCTGGCGTCACTTCTCAAGGCCCTAAGTGGCGCCTTCTGCCATTTCACCACTGGGCTACTTGTGCTAAAGTTTACCACCTAATACACTTAACCCCCAGCTCCTTCAGCTCCCCTTAACCAAACCTTAAAATTAGAAATTTTCCTATAGCTCGGGCCTACCCTTGGCTCATACCTAGACCCTAAGACACCTCAATTAATAACACAATCAAGCCATACACATGCAAACAGTTCAAGCATAATAGCCCCTATTTAAGGATGTTACATAGAGGCTCTGCATTTTTATGTTTCTGTATATTTGGCATGATTTGTCTGTTAATTTGGTGCGTTTGGGGGTCCTGGGAAGGCTCGGGGTTAAGCTTGGACCTTGGTGAAAATTTTGTTTTTGGGCACTTTAGGGGGAAAGCTAGCGGAGGCAGGCTTTTAGGGTAATTACTTGTGTTTGTTGACAGAAGAAGTTGTGTGGTAAAGTGGCAAGGAGACGCCACTTAAGGTGTAAGGAAGTGGCGTCACAAGGAAGCAGCAGTGGGGAACAGGGTCGAATCCCATAGCCCATAAGCCTCACTTTGAAGCTTTATTTTTGGCACCTGGATGGGGAGAAGGTGGATTCGGCAGGGACTCTCCAAGGTGGATGGTTGGATGGGTCAACATATTCAAATGGATGGCCAAGAATGCTTGAAGGGATTTGAATTGGTCAAACCAATTTGAATGAGTGAAGAGGAGTGGAAGGAGGAGCAAAACAAGGGATTTGGTGGCTTGTTGGTTTGTTGGCCGATTGTGGTGTGTTGGAATGGGCTTTCGATTTTGGTGCTAGGAGAGGTGAGTGTGCCAAAATTCTTTGGGTCTTCGACTTTTCACTCATTTCTTTTGAGCATATTCGGTCATTAAGGGGGTGTTGAGTGCCAACTTTTGGCAAGTCTTCTTGAGCTCTCTTTTATTCTCTCATTAGTTTTCTCACTTTTCTCCAAAGCCAAAACCATCTCCCCTTTCTTTTGCATTTTAGTAACTTTGGTACATTTCTTCTCTACCAAAAATCGTAACACCCTTTACTTTTCTTTTCTCCTTCTTGTTTCTTTGGGTAGTAGCCGAACCTTGTTTACCATTCTTTCTTCTTCTTTTCTCTCTCTAACCACTTTCTTTTTGCAAACCGATTTCTCTTGTACTCCCTAACTCTCCTCTTTTCTCTGTTAGATAGCCACCATATAACCTTGTAGACGTTCGTTTGGAGAGGGCCGAACCATTTCTTTTCTCTGTGTTTGGTTTTTTGCTAGTGGAAAGGTAAAGTCTTCTTGATCTCCATAATAGCGGTTTTGCTCACTTTTCTTTCTATCTTATTCGCCCTTAAGAACCGATAGTCTTACACTGTTTCTTCTTCCTAGGCCGAATCTGTTGGAGTGCAAGCACACCCGTCTAGCCTTTTCTATTGGCATCATCTTATTTTGTAAGGATTCTTCTTTTAGTTTTTCCTTTTCGTTCTTTCATTCGGTTCTACTTGACCATAGCCGAATGGCTGTTTTGTTTTTGATGGATGGTTTGCGACTAATCTCTTTTCCCTTCTTATTTTCTCATTTTGGGTCTTTACTCCGGGAAACTTCTTTAGTCGAGTGTTTGTGGTCCGAAGCTGGAGGGTTGTTGTTGCCGAATCAGATCACTCCATTCGGGTTCTTAAGGTAAGGGGCCATCTTATGATTTCTTGGTTATTCATTCCTTTCAATTGTGATATGCCTTAACCCAAATCCCGTTATTAGTCAATCCACGCTTCTCCTTGTGTACTGATCAAATATTCTCCATGGATGCAAGAGCTAGCAAATCTAAGGAAGGGAGCGAACCCATAGTTTCGGCTCCTAAGTTTAAAAGGCGAGTTGTGTCGGCGGTTCGAGATTATCTGCTGGGTTGTGGTAGAGAGCCGACGTCTACCTGAGATAGGCAAATAGTCGTCGTCCCTGCTAGTGAAAGCGTCGACGTAGAAAGCTTAGTGTTACGCGTTATCAGGTGTGTATTACTCACACATTTCTTTACTGTTTGCGTTATTAACTGCGTTGGCTGAAAGCTGATATGACTGTATCGACAGTCGAGATACCCTTGTGGATATGGTTGGAAATACCGGGTAAGTTCTACTATGATGGTAGTTTCGATATTATGCATGTTTGTATGTTCGATGCTATGCATGTATGAAATAGTTATTTGTTACACATGGTGATGATGTTTGCATTCATATTTACCATGATGAAATGAGCATGGGCTCGGGATTGAATGGAAAGGGAAGTGTGAATTAAGTGACTATTGTCACGATGGTCTAAGAACTACAGTGGTTGAAACCACGTATACATAAATCAGTGACTTGTCTCGGTGGTCTAAGACCAGAGTGGGTTGGCCCCACATATGCATAAACTTATCAGAGATCGTCACGGTGGTTTGAGACCACAGTGGATTGGCCCCACGATTATATATTTTAGTGACTCAATCACGAGTGGTCTGGGACCACGGTGGTCATGAACCACAGTGGCATAATGCCACGGGTGTTTGGATGGAAGGTTGGATTGGGCTGGGCTGCATTGCATACATGAGATATATGCCAGTTTGCGTTGTTCGGGGATTTACACACTGAGTCTCGGTGACTCACCCCTCTGCTGAATTTTGTAGGTAATCAGTAGATTGCAAGTTTTGGAGCCGGGGTGGACTCGAGGTGGCCATGCATTGCTGTTTCTTTCGTAAACTGCGTATTTTATTTTGAACTTATATTAATTCAGGATTTTAATTTGTGATAAGGCCGCTTTAACTTAAATTTGGGGTTTGATTCAAATTTGATATTATATATGTTATAAACTGTCAATTATGAGGTTTTCTTAAAAACGTAATTAACGGTTTTAAAAAATATTAACGTACCAATCGCAAGCAATAAATAATTAAACTCGAGGTTTTTCTTAATACTATCAATATTATTTTCAAAAGATCATGTATCTCAACATTATTTTCAAGTATCACCTTATCAAATTTTCCAATTACGACTTTTATAAATAAACCGGCTTTTAACTTCTAGTTATCTTTAATAGGAAGTTGGTAAGATATATATACATATATGCAAAAACCGAATTTTTAAATTACCCTAGCATGGAATCTCTAAACTAAAAGTTTTTATCAAACTACGATGTTCTGTCCAAATTTTCAAAACTATTTTTCCTGTTACAATCCAGAACTAGTCGTAACATTTTGACCGGGTTTGGGGTGTTACAATTGTGGTATCAGAGTGAGGTTTCAAAAACTCGGCAGTGGGTTATAAGGTTCGAAATGATTTTAAAAGTGGTTTGGAAAAAAAGTATATACATGTTTTCTGGAAGCATGGCACCTGAGTCTCCGGCACCAAATCCGCACGATAAGTCTTCTGACTATTGGTTGTTTTGCATGAAGTAATTGTATTATGCTATGATTGCTAGTACTAGGAGAATCAAACTTTAGGGACTGAAACCTTTAGGCATATATGTATTCGCGAGAATTACTCCTAATGCTAATTGTCATAAGGCTGCTCTGTAATAAACAATGGAAGAAAATACTAATTCATAAAACTTTTAATCAGATTAAGTCAAATCGATAGTCATGAGTGCTAAAGGACGTGGATGCGGTATGCGAGGCCGTGGTAGAGGTCGAGGTGTCGGGGCTGAACATTCGGAATATGGGCTTGGGCGGGAAGTAGAAGTGCCAGCATCACCAGTTGCAGAAGCGGAATTTCAGGATCAAACTGGTGGAGACGATGCTGTGTCTCAGGCTATGTTACGTGTTTTGGAGCGAGTTGCTGGAGCGAGCACGGGATTAGTGGCTCGAAAATCTATGTCGAAGCGATTTCGAGCGAACGGGGCTAAAGTGTTTAGGGGCGTTTCTGGTGTATCTCCCAACGTAGCTGAGTATTGGCTCGAGACGGTTGAGCGCATCATGGATGATCTTGACTGCACCGTGCAAGAGAAACTGAAAGGAGTTGTGTCTCTTCTCCGAGATGAGGCTTATCAGTGGTGGCTCACGGTAAGAGATGGTACGACAGCTGACTGCATTACCTGGGACTTCTTTAAGTTTGCGTTCCAGGGGAAATACATTGGGTCAAGCTATGTGGATGCTCAGCGGAAGGCATTCCTTAACTTGGTTCAGGGGAGTAAGTCAGTGGCCGAGTATGAGGCAGAATTCTTACGTTTAAGCCGTTATGCTCGGGGTATTGTCGCAACAGATCATGAGCGCTGTGTCCGATTTGAGGATGGTTTGAGGGACGAGTTGCAAGTACTGATAGCTCTGCAACGGGAAAGGGAATTCGCTGTTTTGGTTAAGAAGGCTAAGATAACTGAAGAGGTAAATCGATCTGAAAGGCAGAACTAGGATAGGGACAAGGGTAGGAACAAAAGAAGTTTTGGATCGTCAGGATCTGCTGGGAATTTCTAGAAGAGGTCTAGGCTTGGTGGGTCGAGTCGGGTTGCAAGGCCTGTTGTTGTTGGTCGGCCACATCAATGTGCTACGTGTGGGAAGTTTCACTCGGAGGAGTGCTGGGAAAGAAGTAATGGATGTTACAGGTGTGGTTTCAGTGGATCATCGGGTAAGGGACTGTCCGCAAGAGCCAAACAGAATGCGGCCAGTAGGTCACAATTATGTTCAACCTGGTAGGGGTGGTCAGCAACCACAGAGAGGTCGTGGTCCAGCCAGAGGAGGAAATGGCTTGGGTCGAGGGCGTGGAGCACTGGGCAGAGGTGCTAGGAACACAGATGCGAGACAGCCTGGGTTGGTGTATGCGGCCAGACGCCGAGAGGAGGGTGATGCACCGAACGTCATAACCGGTACGTTCCTTATTTTCGGTTTGCCTTATACTGCACTGATTGATATTGGGTCTACACATTCTTATGTTGCTAGTACTGTGTCTGGAACTCTGAACATAGACTCTGAGATTGCTTCTAGGGAGATGACTGTACTTAGCCCTTTAGGACAATTTGTAGTGGTGAACAAACTCTTTAGGAGTGTGCCTCTAGAAGTACAAGGGATGGTTTTCCCGACTGATTTGATGGAACTGCCGTTCGGCGAGTTCGATTTAATTTTAGGCATGGACTGGTTAGTGAAGTATCGAGTGAACTTGGATTGTGCCGCTAAGCATATGGTGTTGAAGACTCCTGAGGATAATGAGGTTTTAGTGATAGGTGAAAGAAGGAATTACTTGTCTAATATAGTGTCTGCTTTAAAGGCTGAAAGGATGGTGCGAAAAGGGTGTGAAGCGTTTTTAGCTTTCATCAGTGCTCTGGAGGCTAAGGAGTTGGCTGTAAAGGATGTTAGAACGGTGAAGGAATTCTCTGATGTGTTTCCGGAAGAGCTTCCAGGGTTACCTCCGGATCGGGAGGTAGAGTTCAGTATTGATCTTCTTCCGGGAATAGCGCCAGTGTCTATTGCCCCATATAGAATGGCGCCGAAGGAGTTGGTGGAACTTAAAGCCCAGATTCAAGAACTGTTGGACCGGCGTTTTATTCGACCCAGTGTGTCACCTTGGGGAGCGTCCGTGTTATTTGTTAAGAAGAAGGACGGGTCAATGCGGATGTGCATTGACTATAGGCAACTGAACAAGTTGACAATTAAGAACAAGTACCTGTTGCCTAGGATAGACGATCTGTTCGATCAGTTACGAGGGCGCTTCGGTCTTTTCGAAGATAGATTTGAGGTCAGGTTATCACCAGCTTAAGGTTAAGGAGGTAGATATTCATAAGACAGCTTTTCAAACTCGTTATGGTCACTACGAGTTCTTGGTGATGCCGTTTGGGTTGACGAATGCACCAGCTGCGTTTATGGACATGATGAACTGGGTATTCCAACACTATCTGGATAGGTTCGTTGTGGTGTTCATAGACAACATTTTGGTTTATTCGAGTGCGGAAGAGGAACATGATTCACATCTTCGGTGGTTCTGCAGATTCTGAGAGAAAAGCAGCTGTATGTCAAATTCAGTAAATGTGAATTTTGGTTGAGAGAAGTTACTTTTCTGGGTCATGTTGTGTCTGCTGAGGGAATTAGGGTTGATCCCCGGAAAATTGAAGCCGTGTTGGACTGGAAACCGCCTAAGTCTGTGGCAGAAATTCAGAGTTTTCTTAGTCTGGCTGGGTACTATAGAAGGTTTGTTGAGGGGTTCTCACTAATAGCTGCACCATTAACCAAGTTATTACGGAAAGGGGTATCGTTTATCTGGTCAGATAAGTAGTAGGAAAGTTTTGAGAAGCTGAAGAGGATTTTGACAGAGGCACCAGGGCTGATTCAGCCTGAGGCTGGGAGGAGTTTGTCGTCTATTGTGATGCGTCGCACACATGGTTAGGATGTTTGTTGATGCAAGAGGGGAAGGTGGTAGCATATGCGTCTCGGCAGTTGAGACCGCATGAGGTGAGTTATCCCACGCATGATTTGGAGTTAGCTGCGGTAGTGTTCGCTCTGAAGATCTAGAGACACTACCTGTATGGGAAGAAGTCCATTATCTACACAGACCACAAGAGCATGAAGTATCTCCTTACCTAGAAGGAGTTGAATTTAAGGCAGCAGAGGTGGGTTGAGTTGTTGAAGGATTATGACTATTCAATCGAGTACCACCCGGGTAAAGCTAACGTAGTGGCAGATGCGTTGAGCCATAAAGTAATGTCGGACTTGAGGGCAATGTTTGCTCATCTCAGCTTGTATGATGACGGAAGTCTACTAGCTGAACTTCAAGTGAAGCCTTCTTGGGTCAGTCAGATTAGAGAGAAGCAGTTGTCTGATGAATCGCTAAGTTCTAAATTTCAGCCAGGGGCAGATAGTGAAACAGAAGATTTTAGTGTAAACAGTGATGGGGTATTGTGCTTTCGGGGAAAGGCTTGTATGCCAAAGGATTCCGAGTTGAGGCAGAAGATTCTACAAGAAGCGCATAGTAGCCCATACGCTATGCACCCTGGTGGGAGTAAGATGTATCGGGATCTGCATAGTTTTGGTGGCCAGGTCTGAAGCAGGAAGTTACTGAGTTTGTGGGTAAATGCTTGACGTGTCAGCAGGTGAAGGCGGAACATAAATTGCCTTCAGGGTTGCTACAGCCAGTAAAGATTCCACTTTGGAAGTGGGAGAGGATAACGATGGACTTTGTTAGTGGGCTACCCCTTACGCCTACGAAGAAAGATTCGGTGTGGGTAATTGTCGATCAGTTGACGAAGTCCGCTCATTTCATACCGATTCGGGTTGATTAATCACTATAGAAGTTAGCCAAGCTTTATGTGGCAGAGATTGTGAGGTTGAATGGGGTACCTGTGTCTATCATATCAGACAGAGACCCCAGGTTCACGTCACAGTTTTGAAAGGCATTGCATCAAGCATTGGGTACAAGACTGGATTTCAGTACGGCGTTTCATCCACAGACTGATGGGCAGTCTGAGAGGGTAATTCAGATCTTAGAAGACATGTCGAGAGCCTGTGTTATTGATTTCAAGGGTAGTTGGGAGGATTTTCTACCGTTGGTAGAATTCGCATACAACAACAGCTATCAATCTAGTACTCAGATGGCACCCTATGAAGTGTTGTATGGTCGGAAGTGTTGCACTCCTACTTGCTGGACAAAGTTGGGTGAGCGATAGTTTTTGGGTCCGGAATTGGTTTCGAAAATAGAGGAAAAGGTTAAGTTGATTCGGACTCGGTTGAAGGAAGCCTCTGACAGGCAGAAATCTTACGCGGATCTGAAGCATAAGAATGTAGAGTTCTCTATAGGTGATTGGGTTTTCATAAAAGTTTCACCGTGGAAGAAGGTTTTAAGGTTTGGACGGAAGGGCAAGTTGAGCCCTAAGTTCATCAGGCCTTACCGAGTGTTGAAGCGTGAGGAACCAGTTCAGATCTTGGACCGAGATGTTAAGGTATTGAAAATAAAGATAGTTCCATTGGTTAAGGTTCTCTGGTGGAACCACGGTGCAGAGGAGGCCACGTGGGAGCCGGAGGATGTGATGCGACATCAATACCCTCACCTCTTTTGACCAGGTAAATTTCGAGGCCGAAATTTCTTTAAAGGGGTAGAACTGTAACATCCTGGAATTAGGGGCTCTGCATTTTTATGTTTCTGTGTGTTTGGCATGATTTGCCTATTAATTTGGTGTGTTTGGGGGTCCCGGGAAGGCTCGGGGTTAAGCTTGAGCCTTGGTGAAAATTTTGTTTTTGGGCACTTTAGGGGGAAAGCTAGCGGAGGCAGGCCTTAAGGGTAATTACTTGTGTTTGTTGACACAAGAAGAGGTGTGGTAAAGTGGCAAGGAGACGCCACTTAAGATGCAGGGAAGTGGCGTCACAAGGAAGCAGCAGTAGGGAAGAGGTTTGAATCCCATAAGCCTCACTTTGAAGCTTTATTTTTGGCACCTGGATGGGGAGAAGGTGGATTCGGCAGGGACTCTCCAAGGTGGATGGTTGAATGGGTCAACATATTCAAATGGATGGCCAAGAATGCTTGAAGGGATTTGAATTGCTCAAACCAATTTGAATGAGTGAAAAGGAGTGGAAGGAGGAGAAAAACAAGGGATTTGGTGGCTTGTGGGGTTGTTGGCCGATTGTGGTGTGTTGGAAGGGGGGTTTCGATTTTGGTGCTAGGAAAGGTGAGTGTGTCTAAATTCTTTGGGTCTTAGGCTTTTCTCTCATTTCTTTTGAGCATATTCGGTCATTAAGGGGGTGTTGAGTGCCGACTTTTGGCAAGCCTTCTTGAGCTCTCTTTTATTCTCTCATTGGTTTTCCCAATTTTCTCCAAAGCCGAAACCATCTCCTCTTTCTTTTGCATTTTAGTAACTTTGGTACATTTCTTCTCTACCAAAAACCGTAACACCTTTTACTTCTCTTCTCTCCTTCTTGTTTCTTTGGGTAGTAACCGAACCTTGTTTACCATTCTTTCTTCTTCTTTTCTCCTCTCTAATCACTTTCTTTTTGCAAACCGATTTCTCTTGTATTCTCTAACTCTCCTCTTTTCTCTGTTAGATAGCCACCATATAACCTTGTAACCGTTTGTTTGGAGAGGGCCGAACTGTTTCTTTTCTCTGTGTTTGGTTTTTTGCTAGTGGAAAGGTAAAGTCTTCTTGATCTCCATGATAGCGGTTTTGCTCTCTTTTCTTTCTATCTTCTTCGCCCTTAAGAACCAATAGTCTTACACTGTTTCTTCTTCCTAGGCCGAATCTGTTGGAGTGCAAGCACACCCTTCTAGCCTTTTCTATCGGCATCATCTTATTTGGTAAGGATTCTTCTTTTAGTTTTCCCTTTTCATTCTTTCATTCGGTTCTACTTGACCATAGCCGAATGGCTATTTTGTTTTTGATGGATGGTTTGCGACTAATCTCTTTTCCCTTCTTCTTTTCTCGTTTTGGGTTGGTACTCCAGGAAACTTCTTTAGCCGAGTGTTTGTGGTCCGAAGCCGGAGGGTTGTTGTTGTCGAATCAGATCACTCCATTTGTGTTCTTAAGGTAAGGGGCCATCTTATGATTTTTTGGTTATTCATTCCTTTCAATTGTGACATGCCTTAACCCAAATCCCATTATTAGTCAATCTACGCTTCTCCTTGTGTACTGATCAAAGATTCTCCATGGATGCGAGAGCTAGCCAATCCAAGAAAGGGAACGAACCCATAGTTTCGGCTCCTAAGTTTAAAAGGCGGGCTGTGTCGGCGGTTCGAGATTATCCGTCGGGTTGTGGTAGAGAGTCGACGTCTGCCTGGGATAAGCAAATAGCCATTGTCCCTGCTAGTGAAAGCGTCGATGTAGAAAGCTTAGTGTTACGCGTTATCAGGTATGTATTACTCACACATTTCTTTACTGTTTGCGTTATTAACTACGTTGGCTGAAAGCCAAAATGACTGTATCGACAGTCGAGATACCCTTGTGGGTAAGGTTGAAAATACCAGGTAAGTTCTACTATGATGGCAGTTTCGATATTATGCATGTATGTATGTTCAATGCTATGCATGTATGAAATAGTTATTTGTTACACATGGTGATTATGTTTGCATCCATATTTAGTAAGATGAAATGAGCATGGGCTCGGGATTGCATGTAAGGGGAAGTGTGAATTAAGTGACTATTGTCACGATGGTCTAAGTACCACAGTGGTTGAAACCACGTATACGTAAATCAGTGACTTGTCTTGGTGGTCTAAGACCACAGTGGGTTGGCCCCACATATGCATAAACTTATCAGAGATCGTCACGGTGGTTTAAGACCACAGTGGGTTGGCCCCACGATTATATATTTTAGTGACTCAGTTACGAGTGGTCTGGGACCACGGTGGTCATGAGCCATAGTGGCATAATGCCACGGGTGTTTGGACGGAAGGCTGGATTGGGCTGGGCTGCATTGCATACATGAGATATATGCCATATTGTGTGGGCTAAGGCCCAATGTGCCTCTGTGGGCTGAAGGCCCAGTTTGCGTTGTTCGAGGATTTACACACTGAGTCTCGGTGACTCACCCCTCTGCTAAATTTTGCATGTAATCAGTAGATCGCTGGTTTTGGAGCCGCGGTGAACTCGAGGTGGCCATGCATTGCTATTTTTTCGTAAACTGTGTATTTTATTTTGAACTTATATTAATTCGGGATTTTAATTTGTAATAAGGCCGCTTTAACTTAAATTTGGGGTTTGATTCAAATTTGATATTATATATGTTATAAATTGTCAATTATGAGGTTTTCTTAAAAACGTAATTAACGGTTTTCCAAAATATTAACATACGGATCACAAGCAATAAATAATTAAACTCGGGGTTTTTCTTAATACTATTAATATTTTTTTCAAAAGATCATGTATCTCAACATTGTTTTCAAGTATCACCTTATCAAATTTTCCAAGTACGACTTTTATAAATAAACCGGCTTTTAACTTCTAGTTATCTTTAATAGGAAGTTGGTAAGATATATATACATATATGCAAAAACCGAAATTTTAAATTACCCTAGCATAGAATCTATAAACTAAAAGTTTTTATCAAACTACGATGTTCTGTCCAAATTTTCAAAACTATTTTTCCTGTAACAATCCAGAACTGGTCGTAACGTTTTGGCCGGGTTTGGGGTGTTACAGTTGATGGCTATTACTTATTATTTTTATATGAAAATGATGATGAATTTCATGGAAGTGTAAATTTCATGGTTGAGAATTTGGTATATTATTGCATGAATGATGTGGTTATTGTGGTGCAAGTAAAGGTGGCAAAGGGCTTGGTAAAGGACGTGAGTCTAGGCCGTGTGCGACACACGGTCTGCCCTATGGGTGTGTAGTTAGGCCGTTTGTCCCCCTGCACCTTAAGATGGCAAAACAAAATGCCCAGTAGTAACCACACGGGCTGAGACACGATCGTGTGTCTTGACCGTAGGGAAGACACAGCCATAGGACATGTAATGACCCTAATCGGAACAGTGGTTTTGGGACCAAAATCTGAGTCTAAAAAATATTTTAAAATTATTTTTAGTGTTTATTATATGTGAATTTGCTTGTGTTAAATTTTCGTGTTTTAATTTCGTTGTTTGAGTGTCCGATTAAATAAAAGGGCTTAATCGCATAAAATGAAAATTTGATGGTTAGTTGTGAAAGTGCTTAATTGTTGACGTCTTTTTATTATGGAGGATTTATGTTGCAAATAGCCCATTTTATAAGTAGTGGACGACATTAAGTAAATATATATGTTTTTATATGTTAAATTTATAAGTTAAAAATTTATATTAGTAAATAATATATTATAATGTATATATAATAAAACAAACACTAAAAAGCCATGTTCATCTTTTTTTTTTTTTGGCTTATGACCGAAACCAAAGAAAAGAAAAAGAAAGAAATATAGCTAGGGTATTCGGCCATTGTCAAGGTTGATTAAGGTATGTAACTAGCTCGATTTTTGATAATTTTTACGTTTGTGAGATCGTTGCTATGAAATGTACAAAACCCATGCTTTAATTTTTTATTTTGATGAATATTTTGAGTTAGGTCATTGATGAATTCATGTGATTTTTGTTGTTAGATGATAGAACATGGAAGATGTGTTTTGAATTAACATGTTTTGTCTTTGGATTTTTGATAATTTTGAGTAATTTGGACTAAATTGTGAAAATAAATTTTTGAGGGACTAAAATGTGAAAAAATGAAATATATGGACTTGTATGGAGCTAGAGAATATTCGACCTAAGCATAGCATATGCAAATTTTGTGTATTTTGTGTTTTATGCAATAGGGACTAAATTGTGAAAAGTGTGAAATATTAGGGGCAAAATGGTAATTTTCCCATTTATGTATTTTTGGATTGAATTGAATGAATATGTGGTTAAATTAGTTAAATTTGAATTTAGTTAGATCAAGAACGGAAGAAAATGAAATTAGATCGGGGGAAGTCAAAAGTAGTCAAGTAGTCGATTACGTCCGTCGATATCTGAGGTAAGTCTATAAGCATTTAAATGTTGTTAAACTTGAGAATATATAAATATTATGTGATGAAATGAATTATTAGATTATATGTGAGCGTGGTCGAATGTAATTTGAGATAGGGAACTATGTTCCAAGCTCGTTTTGATCGAGATTCAATGTCCGAAAGTACCGTACGAACCCTAGGAATAGATAGGATACATATGTCATGACATAAGATTTCCGATATGTGTTATCATTGTAACACCCCAAACTCGGCCTAGACGTTATGGCCGGATCTAGCATGTCACATCAAAAGGTTGTTTAAAACTACACGTTCATTAAAAACCCTTCCTCAATTTAAAACTTTCTACCATTTAAAAATTTCGAATTTCATTGCTTACCAAAAACAAGATTTGCTTAAAGTTAATTTTTTCTACAGAAATATTATTATTTTCAAAACTTTGTTTGTTGTAGAAGTCTGACTTAAATAGTTGCGGAAACGTGATATTTTGAAAACAATGGTAATAGTTTTAAACACCCGTGTTTAACAGACCAGCAGTTTGTAATTTAAAGAAATACCAAATAAAAGTTAAAAAGAAAAACCCAATGGCCTTATTACAAAAAATTATTAACCCAATAATTTTAAAATAACTAAATTAAACTAAAATCGCTAAGTTTAGTCTTTAAACCATATCCGACGTGTGGTATAACATCCCTAACTCGTATCTGTCGCCGAATTGGGGTCATAAGGTGTTACTTAACAAAATATGAACACTTTGCTTTAAAAAAAATTTGAGCATGCATACAAATATATGAATTAACAACCATAAGCAATATTTCATTTTCAATCCAGCATGTATAATTAAGCAAATTATAAACCACAAAAATTATATGCACTGTTAACTATTTCGAAATTAGCCATTCATTCACGGCATGTATACACTTAACCATGTGACTCATATCCTATTCGACTAGGAAATAAAATATCATATTATTTTCTGTCCAAACACATATGCAACTTTAATATCATCACCCTATGGACAAACATAACATTTATGCAACATTTTTAATACGCATAATAGTCTATCATCATGAACCAATATATATAAGCATAAAATGTAACCCTTATATACCCTATTCGTATGTTAATTACCAAGCATAAATCACATTCACAAACCGATTACTCTCTCTCACCCATTTCGGCTATTAAAATTAGGTTCAAGGGTAGCACAGAGAGCTTTACCATGCAATATTAAGCTAACCTTTGTCAGTACAATTTGTAATCATCCTTAGTCATCACAAGTAGAACCCAAGTATTCAATTTCTTATGATTATTACAGTGGCATCTGTACATATTTTACTAATAACTTACCACTCATAACCATTAACATGGCATCTTTAATAATCCAAATAGACCAAATTAATTCACAACCGAAAGTACACTCTCTCAACTATATCTACCTCATTCAAACCAAATCAAAACAAATGCGAAACATATCAATATATCATGCTTATCCCAAACTCATCACATCTATATACAATAGGCATATTACTTATTTAATATACTACATGTTATAACTCGTCAAGCATCTGTCATTTTCTTCATTGTTAAAACACATGACTACACACCACAACATGCATATCATATGGCCACATTCCATAGATGATTAAACCATGGCCGAATTTCACATCCCTTAATATTATAATCAAGCCATTATATCAAGAACATAGGAATTAAACTTGATCAAAAGAAATAGCCATTTCGCAAGGCTATACATATATACAAGACCGAATGTCATTAGTCTAAACCTTAGTCTAACCTATACATGCCTTCGATTCAAAACTAAGACTAAGTACCAAAAAGGGGTGATAGTGTGGTTGACTTTTCCGACGATCCTCAGATGCCCGTAGCTTGATCGAAATCTATAAAACAGAACAAAGAGCACACACGGAATAAGCTCACTAGCTTAGTAAGTCTTAAGCAAATTTAAAGAAAATAATTCAATTTGACACCTAAACTTTCCAAGTCAAATACTTGATATTACTTCAAACTTTAACAAATCACACATATGGTATCACATTATCGAACTTCAGTATCATCTTTAACTTGACATTTCTCATTATCCTACCTTTAACAAATAGTTCATTAATTCAACTCAAAATTCAAATGCTAAACATCCATTTCTTGCCAAATACTCAATTCGTATGCACATCATTTTAAATGGAATCATATACAAGAGCATATATATATACGCTCATTCACTTCACATCTTATCACTCCAAAGGTTCAATATGCACGAAATATCAATATGATTTCCTAAACAAACAACCGAATATACATACATAATCATATACCACATTTTCATCCAACATCACACACATATATATACACATTTATAATTGAACGAATATATAAACTCGATTAAACAACTCACAAGTACTTACCTGTATGGCACTGTAATTTAATTCATACGAATAAGCTTAAGTTTGTCCTTTTGCCAATATAACTCCACCAGTTTATATGCATAAGCTTGTATTTAAAAATCACCGGCATTTAGCTTGCTAGGCAATAAGCCTGAAACTTTTCACTGGCACGAGGCCTGCTAGGCTCAAAGCCTGATACATTTCACCGGCACAAGGCCTGCTAGGCATTTAGCCCGATACTTTCGATATAATTCAAATATAACATGTGCCGTGCTTATTTTAAATCACTTGTACAGAATGAAATCTATTAAGTTTAACTACCATTCATAATCAAATCTTCATGTCACATTCGACTATGATTAAATTTCAATCCAACAGTTCAATGTTCGACATGTAAACTATATTACGAACAATATTTACAGTAATAACTTGCTTAAGGACTTACCTCGTCTATCGACGGACAACGAAGACCGGCTATTCGATAACCTTCGCCTTTCCCCGATCCAAATCCGTTTTTCTTTGTTCTTGATCTAAACACATTAAAATTTAGCTCCTTCAAGCACATTTCATCTCAATTTTGTCCCAAAACACATAGATGTACAATTTACTATTTTACCCCTAATATTTCACAATTCAACAAATTAGCCCAATTTGTATAAAACACGAAATACACCAAATTTGATTATAAATATCAAGGGTCGAATGCTCCATATACCTATACAAATGCATACATTTCATTTATTTTACAATTGGGCCCCTCAAAAATTTATTTTTTTACAATTTAGCCCTAAATACTCAATTTCACCAAAATTTCCCATTCAAAACTTATTAATTTCTAACATACCTTTAATATTTTTCCAACAAACATCATAAAACACAAGCATATAACCATGGCATTTTACATAAACATCATCCATTCATGAAATTAAGACATGGGTTTTAAAGCTCTTGAAGCAACGATTACAAAAACGTAAAAATTATCGAAAACCGACCAAAAACTAACCTTAAATCACCAAATTTCTCCTTGACCGAATGCTAAACCTTGTTCTTCTTTTCTTTTATTTTCTTTTTGTATGTTTCGGCAAGAACAATGCAAATGAGACCACTTTCTATGTTTCTTTTATTTTATTATAAACATAACTTTATAAAATAATTAAAATATAACTTTAATTATTTAATATATGAAATAAACATATAATGTAATGATACACCACTAGTCATTGCCGTCCACTACCCTTTGAATTGGGTAATTTGCACTTTAAATGCTCCCAATTAGAAAAACAACTTTAAATTAGTCCTTACACTTTAAACTATCAAGTTTATAATTTACGCGATTAAGCCCCTTTTTTTTTAAATTAAACACACAAACGATCAAATTTTCATACGAAACTTTCACACATCATAAATCACATATAATAAGCACAGAATATATCATTTAAAAATTTTTCGGAATCGAATTCGTGGTCCCAAAACCACCGTTCTGATTAGGGTCAAATTCGGACTGTTGCAACTCTCCCGCCTTAGGGATTTTCGTCCCCAAAAATCTTACCGTTAAACAAAGTCAGATACTGTTGCCTCATTGAATCCTCAGGCTCCCACGTAGCCTCTTCAACTCCGTGCCGATTCCATAGTACTTTCACTAATGGAATTCTCTTGTTTCTTAACTCTTTCATTTCCCGAGCTAAAATACAGATCGGTTCTTCCTCATAAGTCATATCGAATCGGATTCCAATCTCAGACGGAGTGATCACATGTGACGGATCTGATCTATATCTGCGAAGCATCGAAACGTGAAATACGTTATGTATCTTTTCTAATTTAGAGGGCAACTTCAATCTATAAGCAACAGGCCCAATACTTTCGATGATCTCGTATGGTCCGATGAACCTCGGACTTAGTTTGCCTTTCCGACCAATTCGGAGTACCTTCTTTCACGGAGAAACTTTCAAGAATACCAGGTCCCTGACCTGAAACTCAATGTCTTTGTGCTTCAAATCAGCATAGGACTTTTGACGATCCGAGGCAGCTTTCGAACTATCTCTGATTATAGCCACTTTCTGTTCTGCCTCTTTAACCAAATCAACCCCGTGTATCTTATTTTCACTGAGTTCGGTCCAATACAACGGTGTACGACACTTACGGCCATATAGAGCTTCGTAAAGTGCCATTTTGATACTCAATTGAAAACTATTATTATCAGCAAATTCAATAAAAGGTAAGTATCTTTCCCACGTACCTTCAAACTCGAGGACGCAACATCTCAACATGTCCTCAAGTATCTGAATGGTTCGTTCAGACTGACCGTCTGTGTGCGGATGAAAGGTTGTGCTAAAGTGGAGTTTAGTACCTAAAGCATCTTGCAACTTCTTCCAAAACCGCGATGTGAATCTCGGGTCTCTACCTGAAACAATGGAACTCGGTACACCATGTAATCTCACAATTTGAGATACATACAACTTAGCAAGTTTATCAAGCGAAAAGTCTGTATGAACCGGCACAAAGTGAGCTGATTTGGTCAGTCGATCCACTATAACCCAGACTGCATCTTTCTTGCTCGGTGTCGTAGGCAAACCAGATACAAAATCCATAGTGATTCTATCCCATTTTCATTCAGGAATCATGATCGGCTGGAGTAATCCAGAAGGCACTTGATGCTCTGCTTTTACTTGCTGACAAATTAAACACTTTGAAACAAATTCAGATATATCCCGCTTCATTCCAGGCCACCAATTGGACTGTTTCAAATCATTATACATTTTTGTGCTACCCGGATGTATCGATAACCGACTATTATGAGCCTCGTTCAAAATTATTTGAATCAAATCCACCTTCTTCGGTACACATATTCGGCCTTTGAAGTTCAAACAATCATTTGCATCAATTTGAAACTCTGACTCTGCATCATTTTCACACTGAACTCGTCTAGCAATTAAGTCTTTGTCAATCCTTTGTGCGTCACAAATTTGCTGAATAAACATCGGCTTTGCTTTCAACTCGGCTATGATCGAACCACCACCAGACATAACCATATGTGCGTTCAGCGCACGAAGAGCAAACAATGATTTTCGACTTAAAGCATCTGCAACAACGTTAGCTTTCCCCGGATGGTAGCCAATCACTAATTCATAGTCTTTCAACATCTCTAACCATCTGCGTTGTCTCAAGTTCAAATGTTTCTGAGTCATTAGGTACTTCAGGCTTTTGTGATCCGAATAAACATGACATTTCTCACCGAATAAGTAATGACGCCAAATTTTCAATGCGAAAACAATGGTTGCTAATTCCAGATCATGAGTCGGATAATTTCTTTCATGAGGCTTCAATTGTCTCGAAGCGTAGGCTATGACTTTGCCTTCTTGCATCAAAACGCAACCCAAACCATTCAAAGAAGCATCACTATAAACGATAAATTCTTTACTCGATTCAAGCTGAGCTAGCACTAAAGCTTCAGCCAAAAGGGCTTTCAACTAATCGAAACTTTTCTGACACTTTTCCGACCACCCGAACTTAACATCTTTCTGTAGTAGCTTTGTCAAAAGTGTAGCTATCATGGTAAAACCTTTGACGAATCTTCTGTAATATCCGCAAGTCCCAGAAAGCTTCGAATTTCAGAAACATTCTTTGGTGGCTTCTAATCGAGTATAGCTGATATTTTGTTCAGATCAACCCGAATACCTGATGCTAAAACGACGTGACCCAAAACGTTGACTTCCTTCATCCAGAATTCACACTTACTAAACTTTGCATACAACTGTTAATCTCGCAAAGTTTGTAGCACCAATCTCAAATGCTCGGCATGCTCAGTTTCATCTCTGGAGTAGATTAGGATATCATCTATAAACACTACCACAAACCGATCCAAATACCGTCTGAAAACTCGATTCATCAAATCCATAAAAACAGCAGGTGCATTAGTAAGTCCAAAAGGCATGACTAGGAACTCAAAATGTCCGTACCTCGTTCGGAATGCAGTCTTTGGCACATCAGAATCTCTGACTCGTAACTGATAATAGCCCGATCTCAAATCTATCTTCGAAAACACTGAAGCCCCTTTCAACTAATCAAACAAGTCATCAATCCGAGGCAACGAGTATTTATTCTTTATAGTCACCTTATTCAGCTGCCGATAATCAATACACATTCGCATAGTTCTATTTTTCTTTTTTCACAAATAGAACTGGTGTACCCCAAGGAGAGAAACTCGGTCGTGCAAAGCCCCTATCTGTCAACTCTTGCAACTGTGCTTTCAACTCTTTCAATTCAGTAGGTGCCATCCGATACGGAGCTATCAAAATTCAGACTCGTCCCCGGTACTAATTGAATACCAAACTCTACCTCTCGAACTGGCGATAAACCCGTCAATTCTTCAGGGAACACATCTAGGTATTCACATACAACTAGTACGGATTCAATCTGCCTCTCAGACACTTTATTATTCAACACATATGCCAAGTAAGCGTCATATCCTTTTCTCACATACTTACGAGCTGACATCGAGGATATTCCTGCCGGTAACCCACTCAGATCATTAGATTCAACCAGAATGATCGCATCATTCTGACATCTCAAATCAATAATCTTTCTTTTGCAATTCACCACTGCATCATGCAAAGTTAACCAGTCCATTCCCAAAATTATATCGAACTCGTCGAAGGGCAACAACATTAAATCAGCTGGAAAGCAGGAATCCCGAATCATCAACGGGCAACCTTTACACACTTTATCAACGAGTACACATTACCCAAAGGGTTGGACACACGGATCACAAACTCAGTAGACTCAACTGGCAGAGTCTTACTGGATACTAGAGTTTCACACACATATGAATGAGTCAAACCAGGATCAATCAATGCAATTACAGTAGTATCATAAAGTGTGAAAGTACTGGTAATAACATCTGGGGAAGAAGCATCCTCTCTGGCTCGTATAGCATAAGCTCTAGCTGGAGCTCTAGCCTCTGATCGAACTGCAGTGTCTTTCATCCCTCTCTGACTGCCACCTACATAGCCTGAATGTCTGGGTGTTCTGCCCCGTGCTGGTGCGCTGCTCGGTTTAGTGTTCTGAGCTGTATTTTGCTCGGCTAGTATCGGGCACTCTTGAATGAAATGGTCCGACGATACATATTTAAAGCAGGACCGATCACGAAATCTACAACTCCCAGAATGCCATTTCCCACAATGTTTGCACTCAGCCCGGTTCTGCAGAACATTACCAACACTAGCCATCGAAGTGGCTCGGGAACTCACTGGAGGTCGATCACGTCTAGGCAAGTCTGAAGTAGCTTTATGTCGGCTGAAGTCATCTCTGAACTTCTTAGGCACTGAATGGAAAGTCTTACTAGATGATCTTTTATGAGTGTCTCTAGCTTCTATTTCAGCCTTTCTCTTCTCTTTTCCGAGCTCTTCAGCTTTACAAGCTTGCTCAACTAGTACCAGGAACTCTTTGATTTCAAGAATGCCAACAAGCAACTTTATGTCTTCATTCAGACCGTCTTCAAATCTTTTGCACATAATGGCTTCAGTTGATATACACTCTCGGGCATAACGGCTCAATCTAACAAACTTCCGCTCATATTCTGTCACAGTCATACGACCCTGTTTTAATTCCAGAAATTCTTTTCGTTTCTGATCGATGAATCTCTGACTGATATATTTCTTACGTAACTCGATCTGGAAGAAGTCCCAAGTCACTTTTTCTTTCGGAACCACTGATACTAGTGTGTTCCACCAGTGATAGGCAGTGTCCCGAAGTAGAGATATAGCACACTTTAGGCATTCATCTGGAGTACAAGATAGCTCATCAAGCACCCGAATAGTGTTATCAAGCCACATCTTGGCTCGCTCTGCATCATCATCATCATTGGCTTTGAATTCTTCGGCCCCATATTTCCTAATTTTATCAATGGGAGGCCCACTAGATCTCATCGGATCTATCATCGGGGGTGCTGAAGGTACCGGAGTTGGATTATTCAGGGGTGGGGGTGGTTGTACAACCGGGTTATTCTGAAGAAACTGGGTAAACCATTCATTCATCATCTGGTAGAAGGCTTGTTTAGCCTCCCCCTCATGGCTACCCGTGACTGGTCGAGAGTCTACTGGCACTGATCCGCGTGCACGATCAGGCGCTACACTCTCTACATCATCTGCTACGGCTCTATCAGGATCAGAATCCATTTACTATATAAAACACAGTTGGAAATGTTAGAAATCACCACACTATCGTATATAATATAAAGGCATGTATAGCTAGACTTTCACGCGCTACGGTAGTCCTAGAATCGACTAAACCGTAAGCTCTGATACTAATCAAATGTAACACCCCTAACCTGTATCCGTTGCCGAATTGGGGTCACAAGGTGTTACTTAACAAAATATGAACACTTTGCTTTAAAAAAAATTTGAGCATACATACAGGTATATGAATTAACAACCACAAGCAATATTGCATTTCAATCCACCATGTATAATTAAGCAAATTATAAACCACAAAAATTATATGCACTGTTAACTATTTCGAAATTAGCCATTCATTCACGGCATGTATACACTTAACCATGTGACTCATATCCTATTCGACTAGCAAGTAAAATATCATATTATTTTCAGTCCAAACACATATGTAACTTTAATATCATCACCCTATGGACAAACATAACATTTATGCAACATTTTTAATACGCATAATAGTCTATCATCATGAACCAATATATATAAGCATAAAATGCAACCCTTATATACCCTATTCGCATGTTAATTACCAAGCATAAATCACATTCACAAACCGATTCCTCTCTCACCCATTTCGGCTATTAAAATTAGGTTCAACGGTAGCACAGAAAGCTTTACCATGCAATATTAAGCTAACCTTTGTCAGTACAATTTGTAATCATCCTTAGCCATCACAAGCCAAACCCAAGTATTCAATTTCTTATGATTATTACAGTGGCATCTGTACATATTTTACTAATAACTTACCACTCATAACCATTAACATGGCATCTTTAATAATCCAAATAGACCAAATTAATTCACAACCGAAAGTACACTCTCTCAACTATATCTACCTCATTCGAACCAAATCAAAACAAATGCAAAACATATCAATATATCATGCTTATCCCAAACGCATCACATCTATATACAATAGGCATATTACTTATTTAATATACTACATGTTATAACTCGTCAAGCATCTGTCATTTTCTTCATTGTTAAAACACATGACTACACACCACAACATGCATATCATATGACCACATTCCATACATGATTAACCCTTGGCCGAATTTCACATCCCTTAATATTATAATCAAGCCATTATATCAAGAACATAGGAATTAAACTTGATCAAAAGAAATATCCATTTTCGCAAGGCTATACATATATACAAGACCTAATGTCATTAGTCTAAACCTTAGTCTAACCTATACATGCCTTCGATTCAAAACTAAGATTAAGTACCAAAAAGGGGTGATAGTGTGGTTGACTTTTCCGACGATCCTCAGATGCCCGTAGCTTGATCGAAATCTATAAAATAGAATAAAGAGGACACACGGAATAAGCTCACTAGCTTAGTAAGTCTTAAGCAAATTTAAAGAAAATAATTCAATTTGACACCTAAACTTTCCAAGTCAAATACTTGATATTACTTCAAACTTTAACAAATCACACATATGGTATCACATTATTGAACTTCAATATCATCTTTAACCTGACATTTCTCATTATCCTACCTTTAACAAATAATTCATTAATTCAACTCAAAATTCAAATGCTAAACATCCATTTCTTGCCAAATACTCAATTCGTATGCACATCATTTTAAATGGAATCATATACAAGAGCATATATATATATATATATATATATATACGCTCATTCACTTCACATCTTATCACTCCAAAGGTTCAATACGCACGAAATATCAATATGATTTCCTAAACAAACAACCGAATATACATACATAATCATATACCACATTTTCGTCCAACATCACACATATATATATATATATATATATATATATACATTTATAATTGAACGAATATATAAACTCAATTAAACAACTCACAAGTACGTACCTGTACAGCACTGTAATTCAATTCATACGAATAAGCTTAAGTTTTTCCTTTTGCCAACATAACTCCACCAGTTTATATGCATAAGCTCATATTTAAAAATCACCGGCATTTAGCCTGCTAGGCAATAAGCCCGAAACTTTTCACCGGCACGAGGCCTGTTAGGCTCAAAGCCCGATACATTTCACCAGCATAAGGCCTGCTAGGAATTTAGCCCGATACTTTCCACTGGCACAAGGCCTGCTAGGCATTTAGCCCGATACTTTCGATATAATTCAAATATAACGTGTGCCGTGCTTATTTTAAATCACTTGTACAGAATGAAATCAATTAAGTTTAACTACCATTCATAATCAAATCTTCATGTCACATTCGACTATGATTAAATTTCAATCAACAGTTCAAAGTTTGACATGTAAACTATATTTCGAACAATATTTACAGTAATAACTTGCTTAAGGACTTACCTCATCTGTAACATCCTGAATTTTTGGGCCTATGCGTTTAATGGGTGGATATGTTTAATGTGTTAATCTAAGTGTTAGGGGTCCAAATTGGGCTCAGGAATGGGCTGAGACCTCAGTTAAAATATTCTGTTTGAGCATTATAAGTTTTAAAGATAGTTATCTATGTTAAAAATATCAAGATTGGGCTTGTGGCCCAGTGGCAAAATGGTGCCACTAAGAGGGAAGGGAGTTGGCGTCACTGGTAAATGAGGAGGCCCAAGTTTTGGCCACTTGGAGCCCATGTTTTTGGGCAAAATCTGGCATTTAAAGAGGAGCTAGGGGGGATGGCACAAGGCTATTATTTAGGGATTTATTTCATGTTTTAATATATGCATAATTAAGCTGATAAAGGAAGGAAGAGTTAGAGATAATTAAGTCTCTTTTAGATGAGTTAGTAGATTAAGATAAAGGAGAAAAGATAGGATTTATCTGCAAGGTTAGGTAAGTGCCGAAATTTCTATAAATAGGGGGGATGGCTAATCAATTTTGGCATTGGAACCCTACTCTTTCTTCTCTTTCTGTGCCAAAAATTTGAAGGCCATCTCACTTGTTTTCTTTGCTCATCTTTTCTCTTCCAAAAGCCGAAAATCACCATTGTTTTCTCACCTTTTCTTTCTTTTTCTTTGAAATTTCCTTTTAGCCGAATCTTCTGATCTCCATTGTTATTCTTCTCCCATTCACTAAAAGTCGAAACTCCTCATTCAATTCTTCTAAAAGCCGAAAAACACATCTAGTTCATCCTTTCGGGATTTCCTTAAAAAGCCGAAAACTCCTAGATCTCAAATCTTCTACGCTTCAATCTTCTTCTGTGATTGTCGAATCTTTCTACAAGGGATAGCCGAAACCTTCTATAGAGGTAAGTATCGATTTGGGTTTTCTTTTGATCTTTTTCGGCTTTTGGAGACTATAGCCGAATGGTTAAATAGTTGGCTAAGCTCGTGTTTTCTCTCATTTGCGGCATTTCGGGATTTGAAGGGGATTCATTTGCTTAGATCTCTAAGTCAGAGTTCAGTAACACTCGAATCGTGTTACTTTCGAGATTTTAAGGTAAGGAGATCTATTGTTTTTAGCATGTAAATTCGGGTATTTATTAATCATTGGCCGAATGTAGGGGAACCCAAATCTTCGTATTCTTTCGGCTTTTGAGCAAGGTTTTAGACTAAGGGTTGTAGATCCAGATAGTAAGGATTTAACTAAGGGAGTTAAACTACGCGATATCAGGTGTGTAGCACTTCCACACCATATAGATTGCCTGTTAAAATATGTTTATTAATCTGTTATATTCTGGTTAATGCCGAAATCTCGGCATAACTATTGAAACCCAAAGAGGGTAAAAGCAAATCACCAGGATAGTGATCCCTGTCATTCTAAGTGAATGTTCTGATTAAATGATATGAATATGCCAATTTTCTGTGATTGCATGGGGTTGGTTTTGATGAAAGGGGAAGTGTTCTGTTGTAGCGGCTTTTGCCGTGACCTGTTGTAGCGGCTTTTGCCGTGACCTGTTGTAGCGGTTTTTGCCGTGACCTGTTGTAGCGGCTTTTACCGTGACCTGTTGTAACGGTTTTTACCGTGACCTGTTGTAGTGGCTTTTGCCATGACCTGTTGTAGTGGCTACGGCCATGATCTGAGGATGAGCAGCAAGACTGCCATCAATGGCGTTTAGCGGTGTGGGTAGATTGTAGAAATCCCCAATGGTGTGAATGGCTGGTACGGGTGGCGTGTAGCGGATGGAAACCTAGGATTTGGGTTGGGCTTGCATAATTTTTGTTATATATATATATATATTAATCTGTTTTTATGTTCTGTGGGGTTAAGGCCCAAATCTAATGGTGCAAGAGGGTTGCACACTGAGTCTCGCGACTCAACCTATTATTTAACAATTTCAGGTAGCACCTAGTGCATCGGACCGGGCTGGAGAGGAGCGCAAGGTGGCCATGCGAGAGAGTACTTGATCCAGCAGAATATTTTACTTAGAATATTGTTTTTAATATTTTTGATTAAGGGTTTTGAATTTTGTTGTAATAAGGCCTTGGGCCACTAGACTATTATTTATGTTTTGGTTTTATGTTGGGCTTTTATTACTGGGCATTTACATATTATGTTTAAATTAAGCTAAGACATGTATAAAATTTTGGTTTTCATTTAAAATTCACCAAGGCATTTTATAACTTTATATCCTATATGACTTAATAAATTATTAAGTTTTCGGTATAAATACTTAAAACCAGATAGTTGTTTTCCAAAGTGCCACATCCTTTTATTAAATTTGCTTAGTGACATACCAGATCCGGTTGTAGTGTTTGGGCCGGGTTTGTGGTGTTACAAATTTGTATCAGAGCCCGGTTCAAAACTCGGCTCTGGGGTTTTGGGCTCAAAATGTTTTCTAAAAAAATAGGCTTTTGAAACATGCATGTTTTTATGATAACAGGTCTGTTAGCTCGGCATGGCACCTCCGTCTCCGGCCCAAGTCTGCCAGGTAAGTATTCTAAACTATTGTGTTATAAATGTATGTGGGCTTGATGGGCTTTATGGGACGTAGATTATTTGAATTGGAACTTGATGGACTCTAGGCTTAGCTTAAACAACTCCTTAAATCTCATAAGACTTAACTTCACTAAACAAACCCGTGAACAAGTCGCAAGACTATGGTGTGGCAACAGGCATGCGCATGTCTAGGATTGGATCCGGAAGAGCCTGGTACTTAAGCAGTCCGAGTGACTCACCTCCTCTTCGTTGGAATCCTACCTGGTGCGTAGTGACTGTTCACCCTAGCCACGAGGATCTGTTGACGGGCCAAACTTTATAATTAAAACCCGAAAGGGACCAGCTATCCTATTTTGTAAAATTACAAAATTGCCTTGATTTGTAAAATGACCAAAATATCCCTGATTGTAAAATCCCTAAACTATCCCTGATTTATAAAATGACTAAAATACCCTTATTTCACAAAATTATCAAGGAACCCTATTTTGCAAAATTTTCAAAGTACCTCCAAGTTTTGCATAATTTTCAAAATACTCTTAATTTATGAAAATATCCTCGAATACCCTGGATTTGTAAAACTATCAAAATTTGAGAAATTACTAAAGCACCCCCTGGATGGCAAAATTTCCAAAATACCCGAGTTTTGCAAATTACCCGGAAACTCTTAAGACCTACAAGAAATACCCGGTTTACAAAATCAACGAAATTTGAGCAATTACCAATGAACTCTCGTTTGAAAAAAAAAAAACACAACAACAACAAACAAAGACAACAATCACCAAAATACCACTATCTCTTTTAGAATCAAAATTTCCAAAATTTTAAAATGATATATACCTTTCTTTTGAAAATCATCAATATACTTTTTTTTGTCAAATTACAAAATACACTGTAGGATAAAATTACGAAAAACCCCTGGGTAGTGAAATGATGAAAATACCCTTATGTGGTGAGTGTGATTGCATGGATGTGATCTATATGTTGATTGTTGAATGTATGTGGCCTCTACAATTAGGAGGTAAACTTGAGACTGAAACTGTAGATAGGTTCGAATTTGAAAGAATCACTCTTAAAATTTCTTTCTATAAGATTGTTCGTGGTTAACCAGTGAAAGAAATTAATAGTTCATAAAATTTCTAATTTAGAGAATCAACGATGAGCGCTAGAAGAGGAAGAAGAGGTTGCGGCCGAGGCCGTGGAAGTATTAGGACTGATGTGCTGACTCAGCTAGTTAGGGAGGTACTGATGGAGGTTAAAGAAATCGGTGAAACACTTCGGTTTGAGTGCGTGGACTGTAAGAAAAAAAGAGATCGTAGTTTTCTAGGGTTGCAGTCTCGTTCTGTGAAGCATGTTAAGGTACGTCCAAACTTCTTGGTTTGCGAATATTGCAGAAGGCGTCATCCGGGTGAATGTTGGAGGAAGTCAGGAATGTGTTTAAGATGTGAGTTTGATGAGCATAAGGCTCGGGACTGTTCAATCACCATTAAGTCGGGTATGTTTTGTGTGGATTCTATATTTTTGGGTATAGAAACTATATGCATGCAATGTTTATATATTATTAGAGTGCGCAGCGAAAGCATAGTGGTGAGACTTGGGTAGTACGATTAATAGTTAGTTGGAAATTTCGAGGACGAAATTTCTTTAAGAGGGTAGAACTCTAACATCCTGAATTTTTGGGCCTATGCGTTTAATGGGTGGATATGTTTAATGTGTTAATCTAAGTGTTAGGGGTCCAAATTGGGCTCAGGAATGGACTGAGACATCAGTTAAAATATTCTGTTTGGGCATTATAAGTTTTAAAGATAGTTATCTATGTTAAAAATATCAAGATTGGGCTTGTGGCCCAGTGGCAAAATAGCGCCACTAAGAGGGAAGGGAGTTGGCGTCACTGGTAAATGAGGAGGCCCAAGTTTTGGCCACTTGGAGCCCATGTTTTTGGGCAAAATCCGGCATTTAAAGAGGAGCTAGGGGGGACGACACAAGGCTATTATTTAGGGATTTATTTCATGTTTTAATATATGGATAATTAAGCTGATAAAGGAAGGAAGAGTTAGAGATAATTAAGTCTCTTTTAGATGAGTTCGTAGATTAAAATGAAGGAGAAAAGATAGGATTTATCTGCAAGGTTAGGTAAGTGCCGAAATTTCTATAAATAGGGGGATAGCTAATCAATTCTAGCATTGGAACCCTACTCTTTCTTCTCTTCCTATGCCGAAAATTTGAAGGCCATCTCACTTGTTTTCTTTTCTCATCTTTTCTCTTCCAAAAGTCGAAAATCACCATTGTTTTCTCACCTTTTCTTTCTTTTTCTTTGAAATTTCCTTTTAGCCAAATCTTCTGATCTCCATTGTTATTCTTCTCCCATTCACTAAAAGTCAAAACGCCTCATTCAATTCTTCTAAAAGCTGAAAAACACATCTAGTTCATCCTTTCGGGATTTCCTTAAAAAGCCGAAAACTCCTAGATCTCTAATCTTCTACGCTTCAATCTTCTTCTGTGATTGCCAAATCTTTCTACAAGGGATAGCCGAAACCTTCTATAGAGGTAAGTATCGATTTGGGTTTTCTTTTGATCTTTTTCGGCTTTTGGAGACTATAGCCGAATGGTTAAATAGTTGGCTAATCTCATGTTTTCTCTCATTTGCGGCATTCCGGGATTTGAAGGGGATTCATTTGCTTAGATCTCTAAGTCAGAGTTCATAACACTCGAATCATGTTACTTTCGGGAATTTAAGGTAAGAAGATCTATTGTTTTTAGCATGTAAATTCGGGTATTTATTAATCATTGGCTGAATGTAGGGGAACCCAAATCTTCGTATTCTTCCGGCTTTTGAGCAAGGTTTTAGACTAAGGGTTGTAGATCCAGATAGTAAGGATTTAACTAAGGGAGTAAAACTACGCGATATCAGGTGTGTAACACTTCCACACCATATAGATTGCCTGTTAAAATATGTTTATTATTCTGGTTAATGCCGAAATCCCGGCATAACGATTGAAACCCAAAGAGGGTAAAAGCAAATCACCAGGTTAGTGATCCCTGTCATTCTAAGTGAATGTTCTGATTAAATGATATGAATATGCCGATTTTCTGTGATTGCATGGGGTTGGGTTTGATGAAAGGGGAAGTGTTCTGTTGTAGCGGCTGTTGTCGTGACCTGTTGTAGCGGCTTTTGCCGTGACCTGTTGTAGCGGTTTTTGCCATGACCTGTTGTAGCGGCTTTTGTCGTGACCTGTTGTAGCGGTTTTGGCCATGACCTGTTGTAGTGGCTTTTGCCATGACCTGTTGTAGTGGCTACGGCCATGATCTGAGGATGAGCAGCAAGACTGCCATCAATGGCATTTAGCGGTGTGGGTAGATTGTAGAAATCCCCAATGGTGTGAATGGCTGGTACGGGTGGCGTGTAGCGGATGGAAACCTAGGATTTGGGTTGGGCTTGCATAATTTTTGTTATATATATATATATATATTAATCTGTTATTATGTTTTGTGGGGTTAAGGCCCAAATCTAATGGTGCAAGAGGGTTGCACACTGAGTCTCGTGACTTAACCTATTATTTAACAATTTCATGTAGCACCTAGTGCATCGGACCGGGCTGGAGAGGAGCGCAAGGTGGCCATGCGAGAGAGTACTTGATCCAGCAGAAGATTTTACTTAGAATATTGTTTTTAATATTTTTGATTAAGGGTTTTGAATTTCGTTGTAATAAGGCCTTGGGCCACTAGACTATTATTTATGTTTTGGTTTTATGTTGGGCTTTTATTACTGGGCATTTACATATTATGTTTAAATTAAGCTAAGACATGTATAAAATTTCGGTTTTCATTTAAAATTCACCAAGGCATTTTATAACTTTATATCCTATATGACTTAATAAATTATTAAGCTTTCGGTATAAATACTTAAAACCTTATAGTTGTTTTCCAAAGTGCCACATCCTTTTATTAAATTTGCTTAGTGACATACCAGATCCGGTTGTAGTGTTTGGGCCGGGTTTGGGTTGTTACATCGTCTATCGACGGACAACGGAGACAGGCTATTCGATAACCTTCGCCTTTCCCCGATCCAAATCTGTTTTTCTTTGTTCTTGATCTAAACACATTAAAATTTAGCTCATTCAAGCACATTTCATCTCAATTTTGTCCCAAAACACATAGATGTACAATTTACTATTTTACCCCTAATATTTCACAATTTAACAAATTAGTCCAATTTGTATAAAACACGAAATACACCAAATTTGATTATACATATCAAGGGCCGAATGCTCCATATACCTATACAAATGCATACATTTCATTTATTTTACAATTGGGCCCCTCAAAAATTTATTTTTTTACAATTTAGCCCTAAATACTCAATTTCACCAAAATTTCCCATTCAAAACTTATTAATTTCTAACATACCTTTAATATTTTTCCAACAAACATCATAAAACAAAAACATATAACCATGGCATTTTACATAAACATCATCCATTCATGAAATTAAGACATGGGTTTTAAAGCTCTCGAAGCAATGATTACAAAAACGTAAAAATTATCGAAAACCGACCAAAAACTAACCTTAAATCACCAGATTTCTCCTTGACCGAATGCTAAACCTTGTTCTTCTTTTCTTTTATTTTCTTTTTGTATGTTTCGGCAAGAACAATGCAAATGAGACCACTTTCTATGTTTCTTTTATTTTATTATAAACATAACTTTATAAAATAATTAAAATATAACTTTAATTATTTAATAAAAGAAATAAACATATAATGTAATGATACACCACTAGTCATTGCCGTCCACTACCCTTTGAATTGGGCAATTTGCACTTTAAATGCTCCCAATTAGAAAAACAACTTTAAATTAGTCCTTACACTTTAAACTATCAAGTTTATAATTTACGCGATTAAGCCCTTTTTATTTAATTAAACACACAAACGATCAAATTTTCATACGAAACTTTCACACATCATAAATCACATATAATAAGCACAGAATATATCATTTAAAAATTTTTTAGACTCACATTCGTGGTCCCAAAACCACCATTCCGATTAGGGTCAAATTTGGACTCTGACATGTGGCCACCTTTGAGTCCTCCGCAGCTCCAAATCCTCTAAGGTTGGGGATTACCTGCACGGTTAAAAGAAATGGGTGAGTTACGAGAACTCAGTGTATAATCCCCTGATACGGTCACAGTCTGGGCGTAAGCGCTATTCGGTAACGGTCTGGGCCTAAGCCTTATTCAGTAACAATCTGGGCCTAAGCCCCAAAATCATATCAATGCAATGAACATGTACCCAACCCATACCATCCAAACTCTCTACCCGTACCAACCAATCTCTCCATGTGGGGACCATGTCGACCCACCCAGCCAAACTCTCCAATAATGCAGCCTAGCTGCCAATAACGGTATATGTGGCTGAGCCACTAAAATAAGAATATGTGGCGATGCCACTATAACTGTATGTGGCGATGCCACTAGAACGGTACTTCCTTCAATCATCAAACCCAATCCAATGCAATATGTTATGTATGCAGTGTATTACGATCATATACAGATATATAAAAATCACATAAACAACATTTAAACTACCACTAAGGGTATAATGGTCATTTGTCATTTAGGGGTAAAACGGTAATTTCAACCCTCGGAGGTATTTCGGTAATTTTACCCATCGGGGGTATTTCGGTAATTTACCCACTAAAGGTATTTCGGTAATTTACCCACTAAGGGTATTTCAGCAATTTACTCATCTATGACCTTTCCGGCGGCCGACTATCGCCTCGAGCGACCCAGGTTCCATTTCTGCTCAAAACGGTACAATTGGCCTAAAGTCCAATTTCGGCCCAAACGGGTCCACACGTTTGTGTGGCCCATTCAGCCCATTTTCAGTAAGATTCTGCAGACTTTGCAGCCGCACTGATCATTCGGCACTTATCATGGATTTCGCCCCTGTGGGCCCGTTAACCCATTAGGCCCACTTAGCCCACTTCGGCTCAACAAGGCCCATTACAGCCTAAGTCCCACGAGAGAGTTCGTGACACTCCCAACAATCTATCGCCATCACTAGTGGCTCAGTTTATCTCTACGAGCGCTCGCACGCTCGAGTGATCTCAGTTGCCGATACTCTGACTTTTCGATAATTCGACTTTTGGCTGATTCACAGAACATCGCATAACAGAACAAGCAAGGGTGTGAAATTACACACCTTGATTATGAATCTGTCACCAATCCCTTAACACCGATCCTTGACTCACCTGGTTTTGCTAAGTTCTTTCCGGTTATCAAATGAAGATTAAGGACCCCGCGTTGTATCTGATCAAGGCTAAGAGTACGAATTGATTACTTCCGAGCGCTTGTCCCTTCCTACTCCTTGAATGACCCTAACACCAACCCACTTCAAACTTAAGAAAAAGGAAGGATTCAGCAGTAGGGAGAAAGACTAGTACCATCACAAAATAACTAGAAAACGGTTAGTACTACTTACCCTTAGATTTGGCAAAGATAGGTTCCTCTGAGCAAAACGGAGTTGAACACACACGACCCTCAAAGATGCAAGTATACTAGAAAGGAAAAGGAGGGATTAGCTTCGGCTTAAATAACTAAGGAATAAAAGATGGTGTGTTGAGAACAAAGGGGAGGATAGGTTCAGCTATGAAAAGAAGAGAGTAGAAAGGAAGATGAGAGGAAAAGAGAGGGTTGAATTCGGCTAAGGTGCTGCTGAAAGGAGAAAGAACAACTTGCACATAAGCCAACCAGTAGAGAAACAAATAAGAAGAAAGAAGAAGATTTTAGGGCTCACCCTACTTCAAACCAAATAATTCTTGTGCAACTGACACTAAGGAGAAAAAGAGCACGAAATGCCAAAAGAAACAAACCTGAAAGAGAACAAAAGAGGTAGTAGCACAACACAAAGAAATTTTCAGTTCCTACACACACTCAAAGCTGCCGAAATTGCTTCCAAATGCCACCCCCTAGCCGAAATCTCCCCCTTAACCACACTCCCACATTCGGCCAACTCTCCCACTCTCCTCCCTTCCTTAATTTTCTCCACTATCTTCTCCTTGAATCACTTTTAACCTCCCATTCAAACTTGTTGACCAAGTCTCCAACTCCCCTTGAGGAGTTTGATCCAAACTCTGCTTCCTCCACTCTCTAGTCACAAAAGAAAAGCCTCTAATTGCAATCTGTGGGATTCGGACTCCCTCCCTTCTTGCCTTCCTAAAGACGCCACAGCTACCTTGCCACATGCTCAACTTGTGTTAGTAAAACACACAAAAAATTACTTAAGTCCAACTTCAACCAGCCCTTTCCTCTTAAGGGCCAAAAACTAAGATTTTTCCAAAGCTCAGACTCGAACCCAGGCCTCCTTAGAACCCCCAAATATGCTAAAATAACCAGCTAAGCAAGCACAACATGATATTATGCAAAAACTACAACCCCTAATTTTTGGGACGTTACAATCGTATAAGACCACGTCTGGGACGTTGGCAGCGACTTGTGTTTACGTGTAAGACCATGTCTGGGACATTGGCATCGTATTTGATTTGTGTAAGACCCTGTCTGGGATAGTGGCATCGATATGTGATTACATGTAAGACCATGTCTGGGACGTTGGCATTGTACGAGCTTTCGACTATCCGTGTATCCTTTTTAATTCTGAACGATTTAACGGGCAATGTTAAGTGAAAACCAAATGTAAATCCGAATTAAAAGGCTCAGCTATGTATTTAAACCATATTATGAAAATAAGGTAAGTTGATTGTTATTTAATTGTATATATACTAAAGTATTAAATATGACCTAAGTGTAAGCATACTGAATATGTATATTTGGCCAAATGTGTTTTATATGATCCTAATAGTGAGAATGTTGGATTGCCGGTACCCCCATGGCGCAGCAGAAAAAAATAATTACGGCGATCCAAACCATGGATCCATGTGCGAGGAACGAATTAGGGTGAAATAATGGTTTCGAAATTATCGAAACTTCAATTTGAGTAGACGGTGACGCCTCGGCTACAAGAATTCTGATCTACTATCGAACCAAGCCGCAACCTTTTATGATTTCCGCCTCTACGTAATCCACCCAGTTTGATGATGAACGGGAGAAATCTCTAAAACTGTTTTGGAGGTTTCTTTGCTTAACGACTGCTAGACTTCACAAGCAATTTTTAGGGTCTCTATTTTTTTAGGGTTTCCTTAAGCTCTATCTTCTTTTTTTCACCCTTTTATAATTGGTATATATAATGAATCATTATTTTAAAAATAAATAAACATAATAATGTTTTAATCGAAAATTATAATTACATTAATTATAACAAGGATTTTGGTAAACTATATTTATTTAAATTTATATACGAACCAAATTCATATATTAATAGAACTATGTTTTCATTATGTGTACAACATCCTTGTACATATAATATGTTCAATATTTGATTGCCCAATTAAATTAATTCAATAATTAATTTAATTCATGTGACAACCAAACACAATACCAACTATGTTTTATTCCATTCATTTCAACCATAGGGTGTGACCCTGTAGGTTCTTGTAACGTTAGCAGTAATACTAGAACGATTCTAATGTTACAAACAATGAGTGGCATCTAACAATGCATCATTGCTACCTAAGTTACAAGAAGTCATGATTCGACATAACCTTTTGTGATTAACCTTTCATGCATTAATCTTTAAGTCCTTTATCTCTGGAATGAACACAAGTCATGGAATAGTCACACTTGCATAGTCCATCCCATGTTTCTTGATATCTTGAGTAAACTATGATATACAAATAAGTATGATATCTCATATCAACTTATTTGAGCATGGCCATGCATTTCTAGTCTCACTCAATCAAGTGGCCTAAGATATTACTCCCATTATGTAGGAGGGACTTATCCTATATTGATCAACCATATCCCTCTACATATATTGTGGTATATCCAACATCAGCCTTTATAGAACAACCAGTTATGGTGTACGTTTGACTGTATTAAAATATACAACTCACGATGTTGGGATAATGATGATCTCAAGTCTAAGGATCATATACATATTAATCACTATGAGTAATGTTGTGACAATTACATAATAATCCAAGAAACATACTCATAGTGGGTCAGTCCAATATGTTGTTCTCTAACACACATATTCATGCATTGATTTTGACACTCCATATCAATGACAACTCTTTATCATCAATCAACTACATGTTAGTCTTAATGCATTATTGTTGTCTAGTCAACAATAATACTTGACTAAGGATCTTTTAAGAATAATCATATTATTCTTAGGACATTATTATAAAACAATTTATTTGTACACACAGAAAAAAAACTGAAATAATAATGACAACGCCTTATATTAATAAACATGGTAAATTAAGTATGTTATGACAACCATCTCATGATTGATCTTTGGGCATACTCTTACAGAGAATTATATATGTTCAGGTAAAATTTGTACAATTAGCCATAAGATATTTGTGTGAAATATTTAAATGATAACCTTGTATTTGAGAACATGTATATTCAGCCTTGTTAACTTAGTGATAATATATAATAGTTGATATATATTTTCTTATGACATACTAAGCTTAAATAGCTTACTATGTGTGTTTTGTTTACATCTGTTTTATAAATTTTGGATTCACGTTACGAGCTCGGGGATCATCAGCAAAGCCTATCACACAATCGACAGTTTTTCGATATTTTACTAAGTTGAATTTGGGCCTATGGCATGTATAGCATAGATGGAATGCTTAATTTTGGAACATGTAAATATATAGCTATGCGAAAATGGCTTGATCACTATGTTTATGTTCGGTTTATGTGTTCTTGGTTAAGTACGTTATGTGTTTGGTTTTAGAAATTTTGCATTGCTTATTACATGTGAAACATGGTTGCTATGTTTATGTTTATGTATATGATCTCAGTCAAGGTGAGTTATTATGTAAGTTGGTTGTTATGCTTTGCTAATGAGTGCTTAAATTCAGTCATGATTTATGATAGGTATAAGTATTGAGATGCATATTTGAAAATATAAGTGAGATGCTAAGTATGTATTGAGGGAATGTTCATTAAGTTAGGTTATATGACATGTAATAATTTGTATATGTTTGGTCTTATGGGTTGCTACAAATTTGATTATTATGTGCTTGTGTATTTGGATATGTGATAAATTTAAATTAGCTAAATATATGGTTTGGTTGTGTTGTATGTTTGGATATGTTGTTTGATTATTTAGGGTTGGTTTATAAAAGCATGGATGTATATCTTTTAAATGAAGTAAAACAAAAATGAAATAAATAAGTTTGGTATGAGGTTCAAATTCTATATGTGATTAGCTTAGTAATTGGTATCTAATGGTATATTCGGCTAAAGCTTGGAACTTATAATGATGTAAATGTGTTTTTGGTGAATATCATGCAAACATAAATATACTTTGGTCTGAGAGTTATACAATGACCGAATATACATTAAGTAGCTTTGTTGTGATAATGAAATATGGATGTTTGAAAATGGCTCAAATGATATGGTCAATTATACATGAAATTGTAATAAGAAAACATGTATGGTTGATTTAAGTTTATATAGTTATTTTCGAATGGTTTTATGTCTAGGAAAAAGTAAGTTTGGTATTTGTTAAATAAATGAAAACTGAACTAAAGAATGTCTTAATATATATTTGAAATGAGATGAATATATGTTCGCGTATGCCTAGGTTATTTGAATTCGTTTGAAATGAAAAAGTATGCAACTTTATTTTGATTGAATAATTCAGTATATGTAATTTAAATTGATTATAAATCATACAAATTTCGTATACTATGAATTGTACTATGTGATCATAAAGGTTTAATGAGACTATAGTGTTATGTGCATGTCATAATAATATCAGAGGTATATACAACCATATTATAATGTTGCATATGTGATTAAATTTTTAAGTTGTATACATATTAGTTCGAGTTTAACAATTATGGAACATATTCGATTGTTTTGATGTAAGTTTGAATTGAATTAAATGGAATTTTTAAAAAGTGTTGTTTTGTAAGTTATGATTAGTAAGATATAAGTGATTTGAATTGGAACTATGATGTATGTTCATAAATTTTAAATATTTTTTTGTGGGTATTTAAGTTTGATAATGTTATAAATGTATCGTTATTCTTTGATGTATGAAATGTATATTAATGATTGTGTTAAACTGTGTTTTGAACGGTAATGCCTCGTAACCCTAATCTGGCGACGGATACGGGTTAGGGGTGTTACATTTTATTGGTATCAGAGCAACAGTTTAGTCGATTCTAGGACTAGCGTAGCACATGTGAGTCTAGCTATACATGCCATATTTTATACTGTAATAGTGTGATGACTTCTGACATCTGAAAATGTGTTTTCGTATAGTAATGGATCCCAATCAAGCCATATCTGATGATGTCGAGAGTATAGTGCCTGCTCCCGCGTAAGGGACAGTGCCGGTTGATTCTCGACTAACTTAAAGTAACCAGGAGAGGGAGTCTAGACAAGCCTTCTATCAAATGATGAATGATTGGTTTACTCAATATATCCAGACTGATCTGGCTATACAACAACCTCCACCCCTGATTAATCCATCTTCAGTACCTACTGTACCTCAAGTGAGTGATCCACTAAAATTGTCTAAGCCTTCTGTTGATAAAATTAGAAAACATGGAGCCAAAGAATTCAGAGCTACTGATGATGATGATGATGCTGAGCGAGCTGAGTTCTGGCTCGATAATACTATTCAAGTGTTTGATGAATTATCCTACACCCCTGATGAATGTTTAAAATGTGCCATATCTTTGCTATGGGACACTGCATAGCACTGGTGGAATACACTAGTATCGGTAGTTTCGAAAGAACGAGTGACCTGGGAATTCTTTCAGACTAAGTTCCATAAGAAATATATCAATCAGAGGTTTATTGATCAGAAACGCAAAGAATTCCTTGAATTGAAACAAGGACGGATGATAGTGACAGAGTACGAGCGAAAATTTGTGAGACTCAGTTGGTATGCTAGAGAGTGTGTTTCTACTGAGGCTATTATATATAAAAGATTTGAAGATGAGCTGAATGAAGACAATAAATTGTTAGTTGGCATACTTGGGATAAAAGAGTTCATGGTACTTGTTGAGCGTGCCTGCAAAGTTGAAGAGCTCGGGAAAGAAAAAAGAAAAGCTTACTCTGAAGCTAGAGATTCACGTAAGAGACCATTCAGTAAGTCATTCCAATCAATGTTAAAGAAGTTCCGAGATGATGCTAGCCGTTCGAAGACAACTGTGGGTTATTCTAGACGTGATCGGGATAGACCACCTGTGAGCTTGAGAGCTACCTTAGTAGCTAGTGTGGGTAATGTCAGATCAAATCAATCCGAGTGTGAACATTGTGGTAAAAGAAATCCTAGCAGTTGCAGATTGCATGACAGCTCCTGTTTTAAATGTGGATCTAGAGATCATTTCATTCGGGAGTGTCCAGAGTTAACGGATCAAAATCAGGTTCAGAATACTAGATTGGGTAATACTGCAGTTCGAGGTAGACCACCCAAGAATACGGGTAATGTGAGTGGCAGTCAGAGAGGGACCAAAGATTCAGATGTTAGATCTGAGGCTCGTGCACCAGCTAGAGCTTATGCTATTCGCGCATGCGAGGAGGCTTCATCCCTAGACGTCATTACTAGTACTTTCACTCTCTATGATACTAGTGTTGTTGCATTGATTGACCCTGGTTTGACTCATTCTTATGTGTGTGAGACTTTAGTATCCAGTAAGACTTTGCTTGTAGAGTCTACTTGAAACACCCCAAACCCAGCCCACGAGCTTTGACCAGATTTGGTATGTTCCTCAAGTAAACCGATTTCAAATTCTTTTGTTACTTAGAGAAAACTTGTGTGATTTTAAAAAAAATGTTGTTTTGGGTTGGGCTTGAGTTGGAAACGGATTCAATTTTATATGGAAAACCCTTTTTAATCTTAAGTGATAAAACATATAGAGTATATTCAAAAATTAATTACTTAATCTTTAACCTAATAAAAATTTGTAAACATAATAAATAAAAGTAAAAAGAATTAAAGAAATTCAACTATGGCCTTATGGCCTCACTACATCAAATATTTCCCCAAAATAAATTTAAAGTACTTAAAATAAAATAAGTGTCCAAATCATAAATTTCTTGTTGTGCATGGCCATCCCTAAGCTTCTGCCGAGCCCGGTCCACTACTGTTCGTCACCTGAAAATAGTCCCACAACGGGGTGAGTCAACAGACTCAATGTGTACACAACACTAAATCATAACAGAATCAAGCATAACAAATATTACACATTCATATCATAGCATACAATTGATGATGCATTCCCAAGCCCAAACCTAATAAGCCATCCGCTACACTCCCCCGTACCAACTTGTACACCGCGGGGACTACTAAGTCGACCCTCCTTCCGCTACACTCCATATCGCGGTCTTAGGTCACCGCGTTCGTGGTCTTAGGTCACCACGTTCAGATTACTGTGGTCTTAGGTCACCACATTCAGATTACTGTGGTCTTAGGTCACCACATTCAGATATCACGGTCTTAGGTCACCGTGTTCGTGGTCTTAGGTCACCACATTCACTTCCCCTTTCAAAAGCAACCCATATGCCCCACATAATAGTAATATGCATAAATATGCCAGAGTTCACGTTCTTATTCTTATTCTCATGTTAAATAACATATTTCAAATTCCTAGCAGGAGTAGGAAACGTACCTGAGTACTTAGTACCATAAAATGGTACCTTAGCCACTTTCATATTCTTAATATCACATATATTTTTATTAAACATGCCATGACACATATCAAGAAATAGTGTGGGGTACACACCTGATTCGCTTAGCAATTCCTTGAGATCTCGAAAAGCTTGATCTAATGCTTAGATCCTTAATCCCTACATTTGATTTATCACTTATTACTTTAATAAAAAGCCATTCGGCCACAATTCCAAATCCTAGTAGGATTAGTATTCTTAAAACTTACCTTTGATGCCGATTTGATGATTATTCAAATCCTGAAATAGATCCTCGCTTTCTTAGTGTTATCGAAAATTCTATAAGCACATGTTAGATTGATTTCTAACACTTAATCATCATTAAATGGCCTATGGCCGAATATCAGATGTCTTACCTTAATCTTAGAAATCCCGAAATATTCTTCCTTGTAGTCGACAGCTGCCGAAATCCAAAAAGCACCCTTCAAAGTTTCGGCCATGGAATCCTAAAGGAGTTAGATTCCTATATTTCAGCTAAAAAGGAGAGATAGGAAATCAAATAACAGTTGATCTTACCTCTATGGATGAAATCGACAACACCCTTCTGTCAGAACAAAGATTCGGCTTTGGCTTTAGTGAACAATCGGCTAGGTTCTAACAATTACCTAGTTTCGGTTTTTGAAAGAAAACTATGAGAAGAGAAGGGATATGATCTTAAAAAAAATCGGCAAGGGGAACTAAGGGTGAAGAGGAATTCGGCTAGACAAAAGAAAAAGAGGAGAGAAGAGAGGCTAGGGAATTCGACAGAGAAAGAGGAGGAAGAAAATTGATGAGTAGCCCTATGTTCTTCCTTTTATAGCCGAATTTATCCCTTAGAATCCCTTACTTGGCCACCACTTTTCTTTATTTGATAGCTTTATCCTTTAATAAAAAGATAAATAAAGAATAATCCTTATTATCTCTTAGAAATAATCCAAAACAAAATCCTTTATTTATCTCCTAATTAGCCGAATTTAAAAGAGAATGAAACTCCTCTTTTGCAAGCCTTGTGCCGTCCACCTCTGTGCATCTAGAAGCAAAAATAAAACTTCTTTTATTTGCTTCCCATGTGACTCGAACTCAGGCCCAACACCCTTGCATGTGGCGCCATTTCTAGAGGCCCTAAGTGGTATCTTCAGGCCACTTTTCCAAGCCCGTTTGTGTGTCAAATTTCACATACTTTTTCTCTTAAGACCACCTTGCCTCGGTTTCCTCTTTTAAACTTTAAAACTCGACATTTCTAAGTCATTTCTAAGTTTCCAAAAATTTTCGTTTGGCTCTTTAAACTTGAAATTTCCTTACATTTTCAAGTTTCCAGAAATGTTCACTTTCCTCTTTTAAATCATTTCCAAATCATTTCCTAGTTTCCAAAAATGTTCACTTTCCATTTTTAAACTTAACATTTCCATACATTTTCAGGTTTCCAAAATGTTCATTTCTAAATCTTTTCCATACATTTCCGGGTTTCCAAAAATATTCAAAATTTATTCATAATACTTAAGACATGTCATTTTGTACAATTAAACCGAAAATGCATAGGCCCTTTTCAGGATGTTACAGTTCTACCCCCTTAAAATAATTTCGTCCTCGAAATTTCCTATCTAAAATAATTGAGGGTATTGCTGTCGCATTGTCTCTTCTGGTTCCCACGAAGCTTCTTCCGATCCATGATTGCGCCATAACACTTTGACTAGAGGAACTGACTTCCTCCGTAACACTTTCACATCACGTTCCAATATCTGAATCGGCTCTTCCTCGTAGGATAAGTCTGGGCTTAGTTCCACTTCTTCAATTGGTACCACGTGAGATGGATCCGATCGGTAACGACGTAGCATGGATACATGGAATACGTCGTGCATCTGCTGCAACTCTGGTGGCAACTCCAATTGGTATGCCGCTGGCCCAACTCGCTTCAGTACTCGATAGGGCCCTATAAACCTTGGGCTTAACTTCCCTTTGCGCCCAAACCTCATTACTTTTTTCCAAGGTGAGACCTTAAGGAATACTTGATCTCCCACTTCAAACTCCATTTCCTTTTGCTTAAGGTCGGCGTACGACTTCTGCCTGTCAGAGGCTTCCTTTAACCGTGCCCTGATTATCTCAACCTTTTCTTCAGTCTCTGCCACTAACTCTGGACCCAAAACTCGACGTTCTCCTAACTCAGTCCAACAAGTAGGAGTTCTACACTTCTGACCATACAACGCTTCATATGGTGCCATCCGAATGCTAGCCTGATAGCTGTTGTTGTAGGCGAACTCAGCTAAAGGCAAGTAATCTTCCCAACTTCCTCGGAAATCCATCACACAGCCTCTCAACATATCCTCCAACACTTGTATAACCCGTTCAGACTGCCCGTCTGATTGTGGATGAAAAGCCGTAGTGAAGTCTAACTTAGTGCCTAAAGCTTGATGAAGTGCCCTCCAAAACCGAGACGTAAACCTTGGGTCTCTATCCGAAATAATTGACACCGGCACTCCATGTAACCTTACAATCTCCGCCACGTATAATTTGGCTAACTTCTGAAGAGAATAGTCAACTCTTACCGGGATGAAGTGTGCGGACTTGGTCAAACGGTCCACTATCACCCATACCGAGTCCTTCTTAGTAGGCGTAAGGGGAAGCCCACTAACGAAGTCCATGGTAATTCTCTCCCACTTCCATTGTGGAATCTCGATTGGTTGAAGCAATCCCGATGGAGATTGGTGTTCAGCCTTAACTTGCTGACACGTCAGACATTTTCCCACGAATTCAGTCACTTCCTGCTTAAGATTAGGCCACCAAAATTGTTCCCTTAGATCTCTGTACAGCTTAATGCCTCCGGGATGCATAGCCTAAGGGCTACTATGCGCCTCCCGAAGAATTCTTTGTCTTAACTCCTCGTCCCTCGGCATATAGACTTTTCCTTTGTAGCACAATACTCCTTCATCACCAATGCCATAATCCTTTAACTCTCCGTTTCTGTACTTGCTGTAACTTAGCACTTAGGTCCTTATCAGCCAACTGTCTCTCTTTTACCTTATTGAGCCACGTGGGCTTGACTTGCAACTCTGCCAACAGGCTTCCATCATCATACAAACTTAAGTGAGCAAACATAGCTCTTAGATCCAATACAACCTTCCGACTTAGGGCATCAGCTACCACATTTGCCTTGCCCAGGTGGTACTCTATCGAGCAATCATAATCCTTCAACAACTCCACCCACCTTCGCTGCCTCAAGTTCAACTCCTTCTGAGTCAACAAATACTTAAGGCTCTTGTGGTCTGTGCAGATTATCGACCTTTCTCCATAAAGATAGTGCCTCCACACCTTAAGAGCGAAAACCACTATTGCCAATTCCAAGTCATGGGTTGGATAGTTAACCTCATGAGGCCTTAATTGCAGAGACGCATAAGCGACTACTTTTCCTTCTTGCATTAGCACACAGCCTAATCCAGTATGCGAAGCGTCACAGTACACCACAAAATCCTTTCCTGCCTCCGGCTGAATTAACACTGGAGCTTCCGTCAACACCTTCTTAAGCTTTTCAAAGCTCTCCTGTTACTTATTAGTCCATTCAAAGGGTACTTCCTTCCTCAATAACTTTGTCAAAGGCGCGGCTATTGACGAGAACCCTTCCACAAACCTTCTGTAATAGCCTGCCAAACCTAAGAAACTTCGGATCTCAGCCACGGACCTAGGTGGTTTCCAATCCAACACTGCTTCGATCTTCCTAGGATCCACTCTTATTCCCTCTGCGGATACCACATGTCCTAGGAATGCCACCTCCTTAAGCCAAAATTCACACTTGCTGAATTTGGCATAGAGCTCCTTCTCCCTTAACACTTGCAGCACAACTCGGAGATACTCATCATGCTCCTCTTCAGACTTAGAGTACACCAAGATATCGTCGATGAACACCACGACGAACCTATCCAAGTAGGGTTGAAAAACTCGGTTCATCATATCCATGAACGTGGCTGGAGCGTTCGTCAACCCAAACGGCATTACTACAAACTCAAAATGGCTGTATCTTGTCCTAAAAGCTGTCTTATGGATATCTGCCTCCTTCACCTTCAACTGATGATATCCCGACCTTAAGTCTATCTTCGAGAATACTGCGGCCCTTTTCAACTATCGAACAAGTTATCGATCCTTGGCAAAGGATACTTGTTCTTAATGGTCAGTTTATTCAACTGACGATAATCTATGCACATCCACATAGTTCCGTCCTTCTACTTTACAAACAGGACCGGTGCTCCCCATGGAGACACACTGGGTCGAATGAACCCACGATCCAACAATTCTTGGATTTGAGCCTTGAGCTCAACCAACTCCTTTGGTGCCATACGATACGGGGCAATTGACACAGGAGCTGTTCCCGGTAGCAAGTCTATTCCAAATTCCACCTCCCTATCTGGGGGTATTCCTGGTAATTCCTCCGGAAATACATCTTCAAAGTCCTTTACCGTTCTAACTCCACTAACACCTTCTTCCTTTCCACCCAACGCACTTACGAAGGCCAAGAACGCCTTGCACCCTTTCTTAACCATTTTCTCAGCCTTTAACGCCGAAACTACGTTAGACAGGTAGTTTCTTCTTTCTCCAATCATTAGTACTACCTCATCCTTCGGGGTCCTTAGTTCCATTCGTTTAGCCGCACAATCTAACATGGCTCGGTGCTCTACTAGCCAATCTATTCCAAGTATGAGTTCAAACTCCCCAAAGGGTAGTTCCATTAAGTCAGCCTGAAAGTTTACTCCCTGAATCTCTAGGGGTACATTCTGAAAGATCTTATCCACTACTACAGTTTGGCCTAATGGGCTTACTACAGTCATCTGCCTATCAGAAAGTTCATAGTCTAGGCCTAGTGTTTCCACTACACTACATCCAACATAAGAATGGGTCGAGCCCACATCAATAAGAACAAAATAGGGCTTGCCATAAATAAAGAACGTACCGGTTATAACATCCGGCGCATCTCCATCTTCCTTCCGGCGAACCGCATAAACCAAACCCGATTGCCTTGCCTCAGCATTAGCAGCACTTCTGCCCTGCGTTCCACGGCCTCTGCCAGCACCATTACCTCTGTTACTCGAACCACGACCTCGTTGAGGCTGCGGTCCCCCTCTACCAGCCTGATTAACATTCTGAGCTGCTGGTCGGCTTTCATCTAGGTTCTTAGGACAATCCTTGATCACATGGTCCTTGGACCCACACCTAAAACATCCTCCTATTTTCTTCCAGCACTCTCCTAAGTGCTTCTTTCCACACACATCACAAGGACGATACCGCCCTTTTGAACCGACTTGCTGACCTCGCGGCCCATCAACTCTAGGCCTCTTATGAACCTTTCCAGATGATCCAAAACCTCTTTTGGGCCTATTCCGGTTCATAGCCTGCTTGGTAGAATCCTTGATTCCTTCAGCCACTTTAGCCTTTTCCACTAACGCAGAAAATTCCCGCTCCTGATGCGGTGCTATCAACAATCTCAGATCATCCCTTAGTCCGTCCTCAAAACGAACACAACGCTCATGCTCCGTTGCCACTACTCCTCGGGCATACCGGCTCAACCTCAGAAATTCAGCCTCATATTCCGCAACAGACTTATTCCCTTGAACCAGCCCCAGAAAAGCCTTCCTTTGCTCATCAGCATACTTGGTTCCCACATACTTCTTTTGAAATGCTTCCTTAACATATTCCCAGGTCAGATCCTCAGCTGTGGCACCGTCCCGCACAGTTAACCACCATTGATACGCTTCATCGCGTAACAGTGCCACCATTCCTTTCAACTTCTCCTCAGGGGTCAGATCAAGCTCATCCATGATGCGCTCAGTTGCTTCCAACCAGTACTCAGCTGTACTGGGTGCCACACCAGATACTCCACGAAACATTTCGGCTCCATTAGCTCGAAGTCGTTCAGGCACAGACTTTCAATTTCCTGAATTTCCTCCTGCACCAGCCACCAACTCCAAAACTCGCAGCACAGCCTGCGACACAGCATCCTCCCCCGTCTGAGCCTGCTGCTCAACACCAACAGCTGGGGGTGGTGGTGGCGGTGGTACCTCATTATCAGACCCTTGACCCGATCTAACGGGTTCTGACCTAGTCATTCTTCCTCTACCGCGTCCACGACGACCACATCCTCTAGAGCTCATTTCTAACATCGAGATCTGATTAAGAAGTTTTATGAATTAGTACTTTTGTTTCACTTGATTACTCGCGAAGAAATTTTATGAAAAGAGTTTTAGGAGTGGTTCTTTCGTATTCATACATGCACACAATCTTTCCATTCATTCATACATCCATCAAACAATTATGAACCTTCGTTCATTCAAAGAAACGTTGTAGTTTTCATTGTTATTGTTTTTTCCTCTACCTAGGGTTATATTCGTAATTTGTCCTACAGGGGTATTTTCGTAATTTTTCAAAAGAAAAAGTTCCTTGGTGATTTTGTCAAAAAGTATTTTGGAATTTTTTTAAATTCCCGGGGTATTTTGGAAAATTTTCGAAATCCGGGGGTATTTCGGTAATTTTGGACCTCGAGGGTATTTTGGTAATAAACCAGGGTAAATTTGTAAAGTTTAATATTTCCGGGGTATTTCCAAACTTTGCAAATAATATTTCCGGGGTATTTCCAAACTTTGCAAAACTTTGAGAGTTCTTTTTGAGACTTGTACTTTCCAAAACGGTGATGTTGCAAAAATTTGGAAATCAGGGTCATTTTGGTAATTTTGTAAGTTAGGGGCAATTTTAAAATTTTTCAAAAATCAAGGTATATTGATATTTTGCAAATTAGGGTTTTTTGGACTTGTTATAAAATAATGAAATTTTTGGTAAAACTGTTGGGTAGTTGGACATTTTATAAACCAAGGGCATTTTTGTAATTTAACCACTAGGGGAAATTTTGAAATTTCAGAAATTTTTCGATTTTTTTTTTTTGAGATAGTTTTCACAAATTAAAGAAAATATGATTTTTAAGAGTTTTACAATTAGGGTTTCCATAAAAACACGGCTAGTTCCCTTTCGGGTTTTAGTTATTGTGTTTAGCCTATGACCGAGTCCTCTTGGTCAGGGTGAACCAAAGCTACGCACCAGGCAGGATTCAAATGGAGAGGAGGTGAGTCACGCGGACTGCTTAAATACCAAGCTCCCACCGAAACCATTCCTAGACATGCGCACAGAGGTTGCCACACCCACTGAACCCTCTGGGTTAGGGTGAACCGAAGCTACGCACCAGGTAGGATTCCTGCGAAGAGGAGGTGAGTCACTAGGACTGCTTAAATACCAAGCTCTTCCGGATCCAATCCTAGACATGCGCACAGGGGTTACCATACCCTAACTCAGTGACTTATCCATAGGTTTGTTTAATGGTCTTTAAGTCTTATGTATTTGTGTTTGAGTAGACTATTCCTAGAGTTCAAGCTCCTATCATACTATTCTACGTTCCATTCCTTTTCTACCCTTCTATAAATCACATAATCGTACAGATGGTTAGGGGTACTTACCTGGTGGACTGCGGGTCGGAGACTTAGGTGCCATGCCAGAAAACCTGCTTATTTCATAAAATACTTTCATAAAGCTTACTTGGCTCGATTTTGAAAATGTTTTGGGCCTTAGCCCACAGGCCGAGAGTTTTAAAACTGGGCTCTGATACCAAACTGAAACACCCCAAACCCGGCCTACGAGCTTTTATCAGATTTGGTATGTTCCTCAAGTAAACCGGTTTCAAATTCTTTTGTTACTTAGAGAAAACTTGTGTGATTTTAAAAAAAAAATGTTGTTTTGGGTTGGGCTTGAGTTGGAAACGGATTCGATTTTATATGGAAAACCCTTTTTAATCTTAAGTGATAAAACATATAGAGTATATTCAAAAATTAATTACTTAATCTTTAACCTAATAAAAATTTGTAAACATAATAAATAAAAGTAAAAAGAATTAAAGAAATTCAACTATGGCCTTATGGCCTCACTACATCAAATATTTCCCCAAAATAAATTTAAAGTACTTAAAATAAAATAAGTGTCCAAATCATAAATTTCTTGTTGTGCATGGCCATCCCTAAGCTTCTGCCGAGCCCGGTCCATTACTGTTCGTCACCTGAAAATAGTCCCACAACGGGGTGAGTCAACAGACTCATTGTGTACACAACACTAAATCATAACAGAATCAGGCATAACAAATATTACACATTCATATCATACCATACAATTGATGATGCATTCCCAAGCCCAAACCTAATAAGCCATCCGCTACACTCCCCCGTACCAACCTGTACACCGCGGGGACTACTAAGTCGACCCTCCTTCCGCTACACTCCATATCGCGGTCTTAGGTCACTGCGTTCGTGGTCTTAGGTCACCACGTTCAGATTACTGTGGTCTTAGGTCACCACATTCAGATATCACGGTCTTAGGTCACCGTGTTCGTGGTCTTAGGTCACCACATTCACTTCCCCTTTCAAAAATAACCCATATGCCCCACATAATAGTAATATGCATAAATATGCCAGAGTTCACGTTCTTATTCTTATTCTCATGTTAAATAACATATTTCAAATTCCTAGCAAGAGTAGGAAACGTACCTGAGTACTTAGTACCATAACATGGTACCTTAACCACTTTCATATTCTTAATATCACATATATTTTTATTAAACATGCCATGACACATATCAAGAAATAGTGTGGGGTACACACCTGATTCGCTTAGCAATTCCTTGAGATCCCGAAAAGCTTGATCTAATGCTTAGATCCTTAATCCCTACATTTGATTTATCACTTATTACTTTAATAAAAAGCCATTCGGCCACAATTCCAAATCCTAGTAGGATTAGTATTCTTAAAACTTACCTTTGATGCCGATTTGATGATTATTCAAATCCCGAAATATATCCTTGCTTTCTTAGTGCTATCGAAAATCCTATAAGCACATGTTAGATTGATTTCTAACACTTAATCATCATTAAATGGCCTATGGCCGAATATCAGATGTCTTACCTTAATCTTAGAAATCCCGAAATATTCTTCCTTGTAGTCGACAGCAGCCGAAATCCAAAAAGAACCCTTCAAAGTTTCGGCCATAGAATCCTAAAGGAGTTAGATTCCTATATTTTGTCTAAAAAAGAGAGATTGGAAATCAAATAACAGTTGATCTTACCTCTATGGATGAAATTGGCAACACCCTTCTGTCAGAACAAAGATTCGGCTTTGGCTTTAGTGAACAATCGGCTAGGTTCTAACAATTACCTAGTTTCGGCTTTTGAAAGAAAACTATGAGAAGAGAAGGGATATGATCTTAAAAAAAATCGGCAAGGGGAACTAAGGGTGAAGAGGAATTCGGCTAGACAAAAGAAAAAGAGGAGAGAAGAGAGGCTAGGGAATTCGGCAGAGAAAGAGGAGGAAGAAAATTGATGAGTAGCCCTATGTTCTTCCTTTTATAGCCGAATTTATCCCTTAGAATCCCTTACTTGGCCACCACTCTTCTTTATTTGATAGCTTTATCCTTTAATAAAAAGATAAATAAAGAATAATCCTTATTATCTCTTAGAAATAATCCAAAACAAAATCCTTTATTTATCTCCTAATTAGCCGAATTTAAAAGAGAATGAAACTCCTCTTTTGCAAGCCTTGTGCCGTCCACCTCTGTGCATCTAGAAGCAAAAATAAAACTTCTTTTATTTGCTTCCCATGTGACTCGAACTCAGGCCCAACACCCTTGCATGTGGCGCCATTTCTAGAGGCTCTAAGTGGCATCTTCAGGCCACTTTTCCAAGCCCGTTTGTGTGTCAAATTTCACATACTTTTCCTCTTAAGACCACCTTGACTCAGTTTCCTCTTTTAAACTTTAAAACTCGACATTTCTAAGTCATTTCTAAGTTTCCAAAAATTTTCGTTTGGCTCTTTAAACTTGACATTTCCTTACATTTCCAAGTTTCCAGAAATGTTCACTTTCCTCTTTTGAATCATTTCCAAATCATTTCCTAGTTTCCAAAAATGTTCACTTTCCATTTTTAAACTTAACATTTCCATACATTTTCAGGTTTCCAAAATGTGCATTTCTAAATCTTTTCCATACATTTTCGGGTTTCCAAAAATATTCAAAATTTATTCATAATACTTAAGACATGTCATTTCGTACAATTAAACCGAAAATGCATAGGCCCTTTTGAGGATGTTACACTACTGAGTTTGTGATTAAAGTATCGAACCCCTTAGGCCGGTGTGTTTTGGTTGATAAAGTGTGCAAGAATTGTCCGTTGATGATTCGAGATTCATGTTTTCTGGCTGATTTGATGTTGTTGCCATCCGACGAATTTGATATAATTTTGGGTATGGATTGGCTAACTCTGCATGATGCTATTGTGAACTACAAATGGAAGACTATTGATTTATGGTGCCAGAATGATGAGATTACTCGATTGAGTCTAATGATCTGAATGGTTTACCGGTAGTGATATCTTCAATGTTAGCTCAGAAATATGTGAGAAAGGGTTGTGAAGCTTATTTTGCTTATGTGCTCGACTCTAAAGTGACCAAAAAGAAGATTGAATCAGTACCTGTTATGTGTGAGTATCCGGATGTGTTTCCTGAAGAGTTACCGAGTTTGCCACCTATTCGAGAAGTTGAATTTGGTATTGAATTAGTGCTGGGACAACTCCGATTTCGATACCTCTGTACAGAATGGCACATGTGAAATTAAAAGTACTGAAAGCTCAGTTGCAAGAGTTGACAGATAGAGGTTTTGCGGGACTGAGTTTCTCGCCCTAGGGCGCACCAGTTTTATTTGTGAAAAAGAAAGACAGAACCATGAGAATGCGTAGTGACTATAAAGAATAAGTATCCATTGCCACGGATTGACGATCAGTTTGATCAGTTGAAAGGGGCTACAGTGTTTTCAAAAATAGATTTGAGATCAGGCTACTATCAGTTGCGAGTTAAGGACTCTAATGTGCCAAAGACTACTTTTCAAATGAGGTACAGGCATTATGAGTTTCTGGTTATGCCTTTCGAACTTACTAATGCACCTGCTACTTTCATGGATTTGATGGACGAATCTTTAGACAGTGTCTGGATCGGTTTGTGGTGGTATTCATAGATCACATTTTGATTTACTCCCGTGATGAAACCGAGCATGCCGAACATTTGAGACTTGTATTACAAACTTTACGAGATAAACAATTGTATGCAAAGTTTAGTAAATGTGAGTTTTGGTTACACAAAGTCAGTTTTCTGGGCCATGTTGTATCAGCATCGGGTATTCGGGTTGATATGAGTAAAATTTCAGCTATACTTGATTGGAAACCTCCGAGAAATATCTCTGAAGTTTGAAGCTTTCTGGGACTTGTTGGTTATTACAAACGGTTTTTGAAAGGTTTCTCTATGATCGCGAACCTATGACGAAGCTGTTACAGAAAGATGTTAAGTTTGAGTGGTCATAAAAGTGTCAGAAAAGTTTCGATCAGTTGAAAGCTCTTTTGACTGAAGCTCCAGTGTTAGTTAAGCCAGAATCGGGTAAAGAATTTGTCATTTATAGTGATGCATCTTTGAGTGGTCTGGGTTGTGTTTTGATGTAGGAAGGCAAAGTCATAGCTTATGCCTCGAGACAGCTGAAGCTGCACGAAAAGAACTATCCGACACATGATTTGGAATTAGCAACTATTGTGTTCGCATTGAAGATTTGGCGTCACTATCTATTCGGTGAGAAATGTCATGTTTATTCTGGTCATAAAAGTCTGAAGTATTTGATGACTAAGAAAGATCTAAATTTGAGACAACGCCGATGGTTATAATTGTTAAAAGACTACGAACTAGTGATTGACTATCATCCGGGAGAGGCTAATGTTGTTACTGATGCTTTATGTCGAAAATCATTATTTGCTTTGCATGAAATGAATGCGCATATGGTTATATTTGATGATGGTTCGATAATAACCGAATTGAAAGCAAGACCATTAATTGTTCAACAAATTTGTGATGCTCAGAAAGTTGATAACGATCTGATAGCAAAGTGAGTTCAGTGTGAAATGAATGTTGAATCTGATTTCGAGTTGATGAAAATCGTTGTTTGAGGTTCAAAAACCGAATATGTGTTTCGAGAAACTCAGAGTTGATTCAGATGATTTTGAACAAAGCTCACAGTAGTTGGTTATCTGTTCATCCGGGTTGTACGAAAACGTATAATGATCTGAAACAGCTTTACTGGTGGCATGGTATGAAACGAGATATTTCTGACTTTGTTTTGCAATGTTTAGTTTGTTAGCAAGTAAAAGTCGAGCATCAGGTACCTTCTGGGTTACTTCAACCAATCATGATACCTGAGTGGAAATGGGACTGAGTTACGATGGATTTTGTATTTGGTTTATCGTTAACACCAAGCAAGAAAGATGCAATCTGGGTTATTGTGGATAGATTGACTAAATCTGCTCATTTTGTTCCAATTCGCACAGATTATTCACTTGATAAATTGGCTAAATTATATGTTTCTCAGATTGTGAGGTTACATGGTGTGCCTATTTCTATTGTTTCAAACCGAGACCCGAGGTTCACATCGCGGTTTTGGAAGAAATTACAAGATGCTTTAGGTACTAAACTACACTTTAGCACAGCTTTCCATCCGCAAACAGATGGCCAGTCCAAACGAATCATTCAGATACTTGAGGATATGTTGAGATGTTGCATTCTCGAGTTCAAAGGTACGTGGGAATGATACTTACCTTTGATTGAATATGCTTATAATAATAGCTTTCAATCTAATATCAAAATGGCACCTTACGAGGCTTTGTGTGGTCGTAAATGCCATACACCATTCTTTTGGACTGAGCTTAGTGAAAATAAGATACACGGGTCGATTTGATCAAAGAGACTGAACAGAATGTGAAAGTGATTCGCGATAGTCTAGAAACATCATTGGATCGTCAGAAATCATATGCTGACTTGGAACGAAAAGATATAGAGTTTCAGATCAGAGATAAAGTGTTTTTGAAAGTCTCACCGTGGAAGAAAATACTCAGATTCGGTCGTAAAGGCAAATTGAGTCCGAGATTTATTGGGTCGTATGAGATTATAGAGTGTATCGGGCCGGTTGCTTGTAGACTATTGTTGCCACCTGAGCTAGAAAAGTATTCCATGTTTCGATGCTTCGTAGATACCGATCCAATCCTTCACATGTGATTAGCCCAATAGAGGTTGAGATTAAGTCCGATATAACATATGAAGAAGAACTGATTCGTATTTTGTCTCGTGAGATTAAAGAATTGCGAAATAAGAAAATTTCGTTAGTTAAAGTACTGTTGCATAAGCACAGAGTTGAGGAAGAAACTTGGGAGTCAGAGGATACAATGAAAGAGCATTATCCAAACCTATTCACCGGTAAGATTTTCGGGGACGAAAATCCCTAAGGGGGAGAGTTGTAACAGCTTGTTTTGACCCTAATTGGAACAGTGGTTTCAGGGCCACAAATCCGAGTCTGAAAAATATTTTAAAAATATTTTTAGTTTTTATTATATGTAAATTTGCTTGTGTTAAATTTTCGTGTTTTAATTTCGTTGTTTGAGTGTCCAATTAAATAAAAGGGCTTAATGGTATAAAATGAAAATTTGATGGTTAGTTGTGAAAGTGCTTAATTGTTGACGTCTTTTTATTATGGAGGATTTATGTTGCAAATAGCCCATTTTATAAGTAGTGGATGACATTAAGTGAATATATATATGTTTTTATATGTTAAATTTATAAGTTAAAAATTTATATTAGTAAATAATATATTATAATGTATATATAATAAAACAAACACTAAAAAGCCATGTTCATCTTTTTTTTGGCTTATGACCGAAACCACAGAAAAGAAAAAGAAAGAAATATAAGCTAGGGTATTCGGCCATTGTCAAGGTTGATTAAGGTATGTAACTAGCTCGATTTTTGATAATTTTTAAGTTTGTGAGCTCGTTGCTATGAAATGTACAAAACCCATGCTTCAATTTTTTATTTTGATGAATATTTTGAGTTAGGTCATTGATGAATTCATGTGATTTTTGTTGTTAGATGATAGAATATGGAAGATATGTTTTGAATTAACATGTTTTATCTTTGGATTTTTGATAATTTTGAGTAATTTGGATTAAATTGTGAAAATAAATTTTTGAGGGACTAAAATGTGAAAAAAATGAAATATATGGACTTGTATGGAGCAAGTGAATATTCGGCCTGAGCATAGCATATGCAAATTTTGTGTATTTTGTGTTTTATGCAATAGGGACCAAATTGTGAAAGTTGTGAAATATCAGGGCAAAATGGTAATTTTCCCATTTATGTGTTTTTGGGTTGAATTGAATGAATATGTGGTTAAATTAGTTAAATTTGAATTTATTTAGATCAAGAATGGAAGAAAACAGAATTAAATCGAGGGAAGTCAAAAGTTGTCGAGTAGTCGATTACGTCCGTCGATATCCGAGGTAAGTCTATAAGCATTTAAATGTTGTTAAACTTGAGAATATATAAATATTATGTGATGGAATGAATTATTAGATTATATGTGAGTGTGGTCGAATGTAATTTGAGATAGAGAACTATGTTTCGAGCTCGTTTTGATCGAGATTCATTGTCCGAAAGTCCTGTACGAACCCTAGGAATAGATAGGATACATATGTCATGACATAGGATTTTCGATATATGTTATCGTGTAAGACCACGTTTGGGACGTTGGCATCGACTTGTGTTTACGTGTAAGACCATGTCTGGGACATTGGCATCGTATTTGATTCGTGTAAGACCCTGTCTGGGACAGTGGCATCAATATGTGATTACATGAAAGACCACGTCTGGGACGTTGGCATTGTATGAGCTTCTTACTGTGCGTGTATCCTTTTTAATTTCGAATGGTTCAACAGGCAATATTAAGTGAAGACCAAATGTAAAATCGAATTAAAAGGCTCAGGTATGTATTTAAACCATGTTATGAAAATAAGGTAAATTGATTGTTTATTTAATTGTATATATACTAAAGTATTAAATATGATCTAAGTGTAAGCATACTGAATATGTATATTGGGCCAAATGTGTTTTATATGATCCTAATATTGAGAATTATATATGTTCAGGTAAAATTTGTACAATTAGCCATAAGATATGTGTGTGAAATATTTAAATGATAACCTTGTATTTGTGAACATGTATATTCGGCCTTGTTAACTTAGTGATAATATATAATAGTTAATATATATTTGCTTATGACATACTAAGCTTAAATAGCTTACTCTGTGTGTTTTGTTTACCTCTGTTTTATAGATTTTGGATTCACGTTACGAGCTCGAGGATTGTCAGCAAAGCCTATCACACTATCGACAGTTTTTCGATTTTTACTAATTTGAATTTGGGCTTATGGCATGTATAGCATAGATGGAATGCTTGATTTTGGAACATATAAATATATAGCAATGCGAAAATGGCTTGATCACTATGTTTAAGTTCAGTTTATGTGTTCTTGGTTAAGTACTTTATGTGTTTGGTTTTAGAAATTTTGCATTTGCAGATTACATGTGAAGGTTTTAGAAATTTTGCATTTGCTTATTACATGTGAAACATGGTTTCTATGTTTTTGTTTATGTATATGATCTCTGTAACGCCCCGAATTTGGGCATAGAAGAATTGGGCCTATTGGGCTTTGGGTCTCATAAAATTTTTAAGTGAGCAAGAAAATGACAAATGACATGACAGCTTTAAAGGTTTAATGAATTTGGAGTGTCTAGGTGTGTTGGAGAAGCTCTGGGTTCGAGTTTTGTGGTGGAGGATTCTTAATTTATTTAATTAAGGAATCAGGGTTGTGAGTAGTGGGCTTTTAAATAAAAATAAGTGAAAAATGGCACAAGCCTGTGGTGAAGTGGCTAAGTGATGCCACTAGGGTGTAGAGAGGTGGCGGCATATACATGCAGGGAGGTCTGAGGTTCGAGTGCTAGCTTAGATTTATTTTGGAGTTTAATTTTAGGCTTCTAGAAGGCTGCAAGTGGCGTGTAGAGGGACTCTAAAGAGAAGTGATCAGTAGAGAGAATTTAGGAGAAAGATGAGGGAGATATCATAGAGAAAAATTAGGAGATGAGCAGTGGATGAAGTGGTGTCGGATTAGACTTTAGGGGTGGCTAAGTTTCGGCTATAGGCTATATAAATCTGTGTGTGCCGAATCTGGGGTCCTAGGTAATGCCGAATTTTCCATTCTTTTTCTTTTCCTTGTCGAAACCTTATTTTTTCCACAACCTAAAATACCTAGCCTTCTTGCTGAAATCTCCTATAGCCGAATCCCTTTTTGTCGAATTCTCTCATAGCCAAACTCTTTTATTGCCGAAGTATCATCATCTTCTCTTGTCGAAATCCCTATTAGTGCCGAATCTTTTTTGTTTTCCTCCATCACAAATCAATTGTTATCTACTATCAGTCAAGGTTAAAAGCCGAATCTCGTTCAGTAGCTATCTAGGCCGCAGGATCAAAAGTGGATTCGGTAAGTATTCAGTTAACCCCTTAGTGTGTTTTGTTAAAAGCTGAAGGGCTATCTAACTTTTCATTGTCGTTAATCTTGTATTGACAAGGGTAAGGTTCAGAGGTTGCAAGCGTGGTAAGGATAGTTAGCAAAGTGTAAGTGTACTCAACTCGATTATGGTTTAACTAAATGGCCGAATGTGAGTATGATCTATAGGGGTGAATTGTGTGGATTATGAGTCACTCAAAGTTTGATGGTGTATGTGTGAGTACAGATCTAGGGGATACTAGCGATTAGTAGCTAAGGAAGGGCTATTAGAACCCGGTGGCACATGGTAAGGTTACGGTAAGGCTTCGGCTTTTGGTAAATATTTTGATTAAGTATGGGTGATTGATTGAAGGTTGGTTGGTTGTAGGTTCAAGACCAAGGATAGTATAGCACGTCACAGTAACCAGGTGTGTACAAACACTACACACACATGATATCGGCAATGCTGGAAAGCCAAAAAGCCGAAAGTGGCTAAATGGGCCCGGTGGGCCCTGAGGCTAAGTTTGATGAGATTGATTGATTTGGTTATATGAATTGAGTTAGTCATGCATGTTACATGACCTGGAATTGTTTAGGGCCTAATAGGCAATATAGATGAGATCTGGGCCTAATGGGCCATAAGGATGTGATTTGGGCATAAGGGGATATATGAACGTGAAATGGGCTTGATGGACTTTAGGGTTTAATAGACTTTCCTAGTTCTGAACAACTCTTAAACCGCATAAGACTTAATCTAATAATTAAGCATGTCCGCGGACAAGTCGCTGGGTTAGAGTGTGGTAACGGACATATGCATGTCTAGGATTGGATCTAGGGAGAGCTTGGTACTTAAGTGATCCTAATGGCCCATCTCCTCTTCTCTGGAATCTTACCTGGTGCATAGTGTTTGTTCACTTTAGCCGCAAGGACTTGTTAATGGACCAAAGTTCATAACTAAAACCCGAGAGGGACCAAATACCCCTGACTTGAAAATTACCAAAATATCCTTAGATATGTGAGATTACTAAAATACCCCTAATTTATAAAATTACCAGAATACCCTTGATTTGCGGAATCGCCAAAATATCCTTAATTTACAAAATTTCCAAAATACCCCTGTTTTGCAAAATTACCTAAATACCCCTGTAGAGTAGATTTATAGAAATACCCTTGGGTAGTGAAATGATTAAAATACCTCTAAGTGCCGAATGTGTGAAAATGTGTATGTTGCATTCATGAAATATATGTTGCACTTGGGTGGGTTTTGATGATACAGAGGAAGATTTGAGGATCGCATAGTCGCTTGACGACCGTGGATCCACCAGTGTCTTTAAGCCCATTATAGCAACTTTGCTGCAACGTTTGAGTAGTGTCGCTGCTGGTGCTACCTTTGGAGTGTAGGGATGGGTGGGTTGATATTTATATCCCCACAAGAGTGTTGGGTTGGAAGGGAAATGGAGTGCAGGGTTGGATTTGGAATGGGTGCATTGCATTTATGTGATACTGATGTGATGTGAGGTCATTACGGGCTAAGGCCCAAGACCAATAAATTTGATTGGGCTTAGGCCCAATGTGATATTTGCATGTTGATTGGTTACCAAGGGTCGTACACACTGAGTTTCGAAACTCACACCCTTTTTATTAAATGTTTCACGTGATCCTCAGTAATCGGCTCGACGTGGGAGAGGATTCGAAGATGGCCACACTACAAGATACTTAGAAGCTTTATTTATTTGTCTCAAAAGACATGATTTTAATTACTTTATTTCCGTTCGATGTAATAAGGCCTTGTACTCCGATTTGACTTTGGATTTTGAGTTTTGTTGTTTCAACTGTTTACTTAATTATTAAACCTGAGTAAATTTCTTATGTTTAAACATTGTTTTCAGAATACTTAACATAATTAAATGGGCTTTTATCATTACTTAACAAGACTTAAGGATTTTGGGCTTTTAGGCATTAAATTTTAGCTTAGTAAAATCATTTTGAATTATGTCTTTGATGTGACATTCCCAGATTCGGCCATAACGTCTGTGGGTGTTACAATCTCGGTCAAGGTGAGTTATTGTGTAAATTGGTTGTTATGCTTTGCTAATGAGTGCTTGAATTCAGTCATGATTTATGATAGGTATAAGTATTGAGATGCAGATTTGAAAATATAAGTGAGATGCTAAGTATGTATTGAGGGAATGTTCATTCAGTTAGGTTATATGACATGTAATAATTTGTACATGTTTGGTCTTATGGGTTGCTACAAAATTGATTATAATGTGCTTGTGTATTTGGATTTGTGATGAATTTAAATTAGCTAAATATATAGTTTGGTTGTGTTTTATGTTTGGATATGCTATTTGATTATTTAGGGTTGGTTTATAAAGGCATGGGTGTATATGTTTTAAATGATATAAAACAAAAATGAAATAAATTTGGTATGAGGTTCAAATTCTATATGTGATTAGCTTAGTAATTGGTATATAATGGTATATTCGGCTAAAGCTTGGAACTTATAATGATATAAATGTGTTTTTGGTGAATATCATGAAAACATAAATATACTTTGGTTTGAAAGTTATACAATGACCGAATATACATTAATTAGCTTTGTTGTGATAATGAAATATGGATGTTTGAAAATGGCTCAAATGATATGGTCAATTATTCATGAAATTGTAATAAGAAAACATGCATGGTTGATTTAAGTTTATATAGTTATTTTCGAATGGTTTTGTCTAGGAAAAAGTAAGTTTGGTATTTGTTAAATAAATGAAAATTGAACTAAAGAATGTCTTAATATATGTTTGAAATGAGATGAATATATGTTTGCGAATGCCTAGGTTATTTGAATTCGTTTGAAATGACAAAGTATGCAGCTTTATTTTGATTGAATAATTCAGCATATGTAATTTAAATTGATTATAAAGCATACAAATTTGGTATACTATGAATTGTACTATATGATCATAAAGGTTTAATGAGACTATAATGTTATGTGCATGTCATAATAAAATCAGAGGTATATATAGCCATATTATAATGTTGCATATGTGATTAAATTTTTAAGTTGTATACATATTAGTTCGAGTTTAACAATTATGGAACATATTCGATTGTTTTGATTTAAATTTGAATTGAATTAAATGGAATTTTCAAAAAGTGCTATTTTGTAAGTTATGATTAGTAAGATATGAGTGATTTGAATTGGAACTATGATGTATGTTCATAAATTTTAAATATTTATTTTGTGGGTATTTAAGTTTGATAATGTTATAAATGTATCGTTATTCTTTGATGTATGAAATGTATATTAATGATTGTACTAAACTGTGTTTTGAACGGTAATGCCTTGTAACCCTAATTCGGCGAAGGATACGGGTTAGGGGTGTTACAAGACATGGGCATGTAACAGTCTGATTTGGACCCTAATCGGAATAGTGGTTTCGGGACCATAAATTCGAGTCTGAAAAATATTTTTAAATTATTTTGTGTGTTTATTATGTGTGAATTTGTTGGTGTTAAATTTTCGTGACTTAATTTTGTCGTTTAGGTGTTCGATTAAATAAAAAGACTTAATCGCGTAAAATGTAAAAGTTACAAACTATAGTGTAAAGTTCTTAGTTGATAGTGGCTTTTTAATATGGAGCCCTTAAAGGGCAAATAGCCCATTTTCAAAGGTAGTGGACGGCAACATGCCATCATTATATGTTTTATATATTATTTGGTATAATTAAAAATATATTAATGTATAATAATGTTATATTATAATAAAATGACATAAAAAAATAAAGCCATAGTTTCATTTCTCTTTCCATGGCCGAATAACAAAGAAAGAAAAAGAAAGAAACCAAGCTAGGTTTCGGCACTTATTCAAGCTCAATCAAGGTTCGTTTTTGTTCGGTTTTTGATAATTTCTACGTTTTTGAGATCGTTGCTTAGAAATCTTTAAGACCCATGCTTTAATTTTTGAGTTTGATGAATATTTTGAGTTGAGCCATTGATGATAGTTTGTTGTTTATGTTGTTTGAGGATGAATTGTGATAAATATGTGTTAGATTAACAAGTTCTGTCTTTGAATTTTTGATGAAATTGAGTATGTTGGACTAAATTGCAAAAATAAATTTTAGGGGGACTAAAATATGAAATAAATGAAATGTATGGACTTATATGAAGGCTAGGAATATTCAACCCTTGTATAGTCAAATTTTGTGTATTTTGTGTTTTGTGCAAATAGGACTAAATTGTAAAAAGTGTGAAATGTTAGGGGCAAAATGGTAATTTGCCCATTTATAAGTTTTTGGGTTAAATTGAATGAAAATATGTTTGAATGAGCTTAATTTGAATATGTTTAGATCAAGAACCAAAGAAGTCGGACTTGGATCAGGGAAAAACAAAAATAGTTGAACAGCCGGTTTTTGTCGTCCGTCGATATTTGAGGTACGTCTTTAAGCGATAAAACATTGTAAGTTATGCATATAACTTAGTAATTTGCTGTTTTGGAAATTTGTGGAATCAACAATGAATAGCCGAATGTTAATAAACCTAAAATTTAATGTGTTAAAGTTTGTTCGATTGAGATATGTTATTGAAATGTTTGTACAAAGATTATGAAGTGTATAAAAGGGTTCGATATATGAAATACGTGTGTGAGACAGCTTAAAAGTATCGATTATTCAGGCTGTGAGCCTAGCAAGCCTTGGGCTGGTGAACTTAATCAGGCTTTGTGCCTAGCAGGCTTATTACCGGTGATTGAATTTCAGACCTCGGGTCTAGCAGGCCTAGTGCCGGTGTGTGATTCAGGCTTATGCCTAGCAGGTTTTATACCGGTGATCTATCTTCAAATTTACATTTTTAAGGCCTCGTAATTTTGTGATTATTAAGCAAGTAAGTTGACAAAATGCTCTTGTAAATTCGGCCTCATAGGTATGTGGGTAAAATGGTAATGTAACGATATTATATACTTGAATACATGTGATGTTATACTAAATTTGAATCTTTGGGATACATGTGATGTTTAATGAATATATATATTCGGTTATATACATGATAAATATGTATTTGATATTTGTATGATCCGTTATATATGTATATATTGATATATGGTGTTTACATATTCGATTGTATATGGGGACATGTTGAACTATGTGTATTCGGCAATATGAGTAGGTAATTAAGAGATGACATTTTAGATTTTAAATTTAAATGAGATAGTGAAATTTTGGGATTGAGAAGTGAATAATGATATGCCATAAAAGAACATTAGTATTCTGCCATGATAGTCTATTTGGGCTATATTATCATGTTAATAATACAAATTAAATAGTTAAAATATTTGAATGTTCTTTTAAATTGTTTTATATGCTTAGGGCTTACTAAGCTATGTTAGCTTACTCTGTATTATATGTTTATGATGTTTATAGATTTTGGACTTCAGCTTCAGGCTCAGGGATCGTTATTAAAGTCATCAACACTATCGTCAATCGTTGGTACTTCTAGAAAGTTTATTTCCGAACTTATGGCATGTATAGGCTAATATGCATTTTTGTTCAACTTTGAATATGTAATTTTGAGCCATGCGAAAATGGCTTGATCTTAATGTTTAAGTAATCTTAATCGTAGTATATGTGAGTGTTATGCTTGGCCCATAAATTTGACTGTGATATGAGTTCATGCTAGGTACATATATATGTTTGGGTAAGGAGTAACCGTTAATGATTTATGCTTAGTACTTTTTGGAAAGTTTGATATATGTGATTGAGACATATGCTTGAGATGTGGGTTGTTGATGACCTATTATTGAGTTACATAATTCGAAACATGAATCAAATTGGAAATTGTTTATATTGTAAATTAGGTAATCGGTTATGTGATGGAATAAAGGTGATAATTATAAGTTATTTGTGACTCGATATTGGTGTTAAAATCATGACATTAAATAGTAGTTAAATGTTTAGTTAAATGTTAATAATGGATTTGGTTGAGTGGTTAGTACATGTATCTTTATTATGTTTTGGGTGATGGATTGATTTTAGTTATGAAATGGACTCAAATCAAATGTATAATTATATACTTGTATTGTGTGATTTGGTTTTAGTGTTATATAGATTCGAATATGGTAAATAGGTAGGAGGATTTGTTTAGTCATTGAGACTTTAATAGGATGGTTTATATTGATGTTGTAAACTATGCATATTTGGTTATGATATGTATTTGAGTTAGATAATAAAATGTGGTACAAATGAATTTGAATTGTGTTCGGCTATGGAATTAGCTATTGGTAGATAATAAGAATTCGAATAGGAAATCAATTATGTATGTATATATGTATTCGGCTATGTATACTGAATTTATATTGTATGCGTAGTTGTTTGCTAAACTGTGAAATAAGATTTAATTAGATATATTTTGTTTATACCATGTGATAAATGATGAAATTTTTAGGTTCTGGTGTATGAAATGATTATACTCTCTGATGTGATATTAAAGTTGAGTTGTAATATACAATGCATACTTATATAAGTTGTAATATGATCGGTAATGCCATATAACCCTAATCTGGCGACAGATATGGGTTAGGGGTGTTACATTTTATTGGTATCAGAGCTACGGTTTAGTCAATTCTAGGACTACCGTAGCGCGTGTGAGTCTAGCTATACATGTCATAAATTATAATGTGATAATGTGATGACTTCTGACATCTGAAATGTGTTTATATAGTAAATGGATCCCGATAGAGCTGTAGCTGATGATGTCGAGAGCGTAGTGCCTAATCTTGTGTCAGGGACAGCGCCGATAGATTCTTGACCTACTTCGAGTAATCTAGAGGGGGAGGCTAGACAAGCCTTCTACCAAATGATGAATGATTGGTTTACACAGTATATCCGGACTAATCCGGCTGCACAACAATCTCCACCCCCGAATAATCCATCTCCGATACCTATGGTACCCTCGATGATAGCTTCGATGAGATTTAGTAGGCCTCCAATAGATAAAATCAGGAAACACGGGGCCGAAGATTTTAAAGCTAATGATGATGATGATGCTGAACGAGCTGAGCTGTGACTTGATAATACTATCTGTGTGTTCGACGAGCTATCATGTACTCCAGATGAATGCTTAAAATGTGCTATATCCTTATTACGAGACACCGCATATCACTGGTGGAACACACTAGTATCGGTGGTTCCAAAAGAGAAAGTGACCTGGGAATTTTTCTAGACTGAGTTCCGTAAGAAATACATCAGCCAGAGATTCATCGATCAAAAACGCAAAGAATTTCTGGAATTGAAACAAGGTCGTATGACCGTAACTGAGTATGAATGAAAATTTGTGAGACTAAGTCGGTATGCTTGCGAATGTGTTTCAACCGAAGCTATCATGTGTAAAAGATTTGAAGATGGTTTGAATGAAGACATTAAATTGTTGGTCGGCATACTTGAGATTAAAGAGTTCGTGGTACTTATTGAGCGAGCCTATAAAGCCGAAGAGCTTGGAAAAGAGAAAAGAAAAGCTGATTTTGAAGCCAGAGACTTTCGTAAAAGATCATCGAGTAAGACTTTTCACTCAGTATCAAAGAAGTTCAGAGATGATTCTAGTCGACATAAAGCTACTTCAGACATTTCTAGACGAGACCAGGACCGACCTTGTAACATCCCAAGTTAGGGGGGTTCTGCATTTCATGTTTCTGTGTGCTTGGATTGTTTTGCTTACTTTTTGCATGTGTTTGGCGGTCTAGGATAGGCCCGGGTTTGAGTTAGAGCTTTGGTTAAGTTTTCGCTTTAAGGCTCTTTAGGGGAAAGCTGGTAGAGGTAGGTCTTTTATATAGTTGTGTGGATTTGATGACACAAGGAAAGGAGTGGTAAAGTGGCAAGAAGACGCCACTTAGCATGCAGGGAAGTGGCGTCACAAGGGAAGCAGAGAGGGAGAGTGTTCGAATCCCTCAAGCAGCATAAGAGAAGTATTATTTTTTGGCTCAAGCAAGGGAGGAGGCTGGATGGTGATCAAACTCTGAAGGAGAGAGGGAAGACCTGGTAAATAATTCGAATAAGTGGTGGAGAGGCATTTGGGGAGTTTGAATGAGTCAATTGGTTTGAATTAGTGAATGGTGAGTGTTTGGGGGAGGAAATCGTGGGATGTGGAGTGAGGGGGAGAGTTGGCCGGTTGTTGGAGAGATAGGAAGTGCATTTTCAGCTTTAGGGGGAGTTTAGCAAGGTAATTCGGCATTTGGGGAATTGTGAGAGCAACCAAACCATTTTGAGTGTTGAGACTTTCTTTGGTGCGTTTTCTTCTTTTGCTTTGGTGAGCATTTGTTTTCTTCTCTCATTTGCCAAAACCAAAATCATCTTTTGGGACTCTTACTTTTGCATTCATTCTTCTTTCAACTAAAAGCCGAAACATCTACTAGCATCATATTTCTTCTTTTTGCTTCTTCATTGCCAAATCTTCACCAGTCTTGGTGATACATCCTTCTCTTCTATTTCTTCTTCTAAAAACCAAAACCTATCCCTCATTCCCTCTCTTTGAGTTTGTTTTTACTTTTCATTATAGCCGAATCTCCCTTGTGGGTTTGCTTCTCTTCATTCGTTCCTGGTTCTTTGGATTGTCGTCACCTATTTTCTAATCTTCTCAAATTGGCTTCTCCTTGTTTGGGGGTAAGTGTTCTTCTTCTTTTTTCGGTTCTTTCCTTTCTCTTGACTGGTTGTTAAACCAAATGCATTAACTTAGTACTTTGGTGCTTTGGCCGAATGTAGGGGGCCTCGTCTTCGTATTCTTTCTGCATTTAGCCAGCGTTTGGAAAATCTTTGGGGGCAATCGAATTTGATCGATCTAGGTAAGGGGGCTCTTACCAACTGGTTGGTCGAAAGGCCACTTCTTCTATTACATTTTGGAGAATCGATTCTTATATGGTGTTTGTGTAGGGACTCAAACGATTTCTTAATACAAGTCTATTAGCTTTCGGTTTTGTCGACCTAGGTAAGAAACTTCTTCTTTGGAGCATCTATTCTCTCTTTCACCTTCTTCAATGTCTTAACCCGACCTTCCGATCAAGATCTTTTCATGGATTCGAATGCCAGCCAAGTAAGGGAGGGGGTTGGACTCGTAGTCCCTATCCCTAAGTTCAAAAAGCATGCGGTATCGGCTGTACGAGACTTTCCACAGGGTTGTGGGCTGGCTTCGGATCTGGTTAGGCAGATTGTGGTTATCCCTGCGAGTAAGGGTGTCAATGAGATTGAAAGTTTAGTTCTTTGCGTTTACAGGTGTGTAATTCTCACACCTTCATTTGTATGTTATTATATATGTATATATATGTTGTTTGGAAAGCCGAAAACGCAGTAACAACTATTGAGCTACCCTTAGAGGGTAAAAATCGTAACACCAGGTGAGTTATTCTCTGATTATGCCTTATAAGTATTGTCGTTAGCATGAATATAAGTATGATTTGAATATTTTAGTTATGTTGTTATAGGTTGCATTCATACCACTTTGATTGTATGCTGCATGGACATAGGGATATGATAATGATGAAAGGGGCAGTACTTTCGGTGGCTATGCCACATACTCCGGTGACGTTTTCACATTATTCGGTGGCTCTGCCACATATTCCGTAGCGTTGTCACAATATTTCGGTGGCTATGCCACATATTTCGGCGATGAGCAACTAACTGTAGCATGACTGCCATCGATGGTGTGTAGCGGTGAGGGTCGATTGTAGAAATCCCCTCTGGTGTGATTGGCATGAACAGGTGGTGTGTAGCAGATGGATATTTAGGCTGGGTTGGGTTTTGCATCATTTTGCGTATGATATCTGCTATACTGTGCCGTAGGGCTAAGGCCCAATCCAATTTCGGGTGGGCATCGCCCAATGTGTTTATGAAAAGGGGAAAAGCCCAGATGGTAAATGAATGGGCTTGGGCCCCGTGATGGTGCGTGGCAATTGCACACTAAGTCTTTTGACTCACCCATTTTGCTTAACACTTTTGTAGGTAACTCATAATGCAGTGGATTTGGGCCGGAGAGGACTACGAGGTGGCCATGCTCGGTTTTATTAATTAGAACTTTATTTTTCTTAAATTTTTAGGATTTTGTTTATGTAATAAGGCCATTGGTAATTTGGTTTAATTTCGATTTAAACTTTGGACGCTTTGATTGCAAAATATTCGATAAGATGTTTTACATAATGAAAATGAAACTTTTTCTCATAACTTAATTACCGATCTCATAAACGGAATTTTGACGACAAACTTCTAGTTTAATCTAATGTAACAACATGTGTTTTCAAATGTCACCTAAACACAAGGTTTGGGCTAATTAAAACCTTTCCTTAAATGAATAATGAGTTTTCAAATGAACTACTCACTAGGAATTTTCAAAAGGGACTTAAGAATTTTCTAAAGTTCGCAAAGTTTTAGAAATTCTTTCTAAATGACATGCCAGATCCAGTCGTGGTGTTTGGGTCGGGTTTGGGGTGTTACAATTTGGTATCATAGCCTGGTTTTAAAAGCTCGGCCATGGGTTTGGGTTCAAAACGTTTTCCGAAGTTGGTCTGAAAGTGATTTAGAAATATCTATATAAGTATGCAAGTTTTTCTGAAAGCATGGCACTCGAGTCTCTGGCATCAAGTTCGTACGGTAAGTTCTTCTGACTAAGTTGGGTGAATTGCATGAATTAGATATATTGTGCTATGAAATGTAGAATTAAGAAACTCTACTTTAGAAATGGAAACCTTTAGGTATATGTGTGTCTTGTGGAAAACTACTTAAAAGTCTATCCTCATAAAACTACTCATTAATCAACAGTGAAAAGAAAAGCTAATGCATAAAATTTGTAAACCAGATTAAGACGAAACAGTAGACATGAGTGCCAGAGGACGTGGACGTATTGCATACGGCTGTGGTAGAGGTCGAGTTGTTGAGGCTGAGTTCTCGGAAGCAAGGAATGAGCCTGAATGTGAAGAGCCAGCATCACCTGTGGCAGAAGCGGGATCTCAAAATAGAACTGGTGGGGATGATGCCCTGTCTCAAGCAATGCTGCGTGTGTTGGAGCGAGTTGCTGTGGCAAGCACCGGGACTGTATCTCAGAAGTTTATTCCTGAGCGACTTCGAGCAAACAGAGCTGAAATGTTTAGAGGTATTTCTAGTGTGGCCCCAAATGTAGCTGAGTATTGGCTAGAGGCAGTCGAGCGGATTATGGATGATCTAGACTGCACGGCAGAGGAAAAACTGAAAGGAGCGGTGTCTCTTCTTCGGGATGAGCCATATCAATGGTGGCTCACCGTAAAAGAGAGTATTCTAGCAGATTGAATTGACTGGGATTTCTTCAAGACGGCATTTCAAGGGAAATACGTTGGGGTAAGTTATGTGGATGTTCAGAGGAAAGCATTCCTGAATTTGGTACAAGGGGGCAAGCCCGTAGCTGAGTACGAGGCGAAATTTCTGTGCTTGAGTCGTTACACCCGAGGAATAGTGGCGACTGACTATGAATGTTGCGTGCGGTTCAAAGATGGGCTGCGGGATGAATTGAGGGTATTGATAGCTCCGCAGCGGGAGAGGGACTTTGCCGTGTTGGTTGAGAAAGCTAAAATAGCTAAGGAGGTAAAGCGGACAGAGAGACAGAATAGGGATAAAGATCGGGGTAAAGACAAGAGAAGTTTTGGGTCATCGGGATCATCTGGGGGTTATCAGAAAAGGCCTAGGTTTGATGGGCCAGCTCAAGTTCTGACGCCTACCGCAGTGGGTCAGTTTTTGTCCATGCGCTCAGTATGGGAAGATGCATCCGGGGGAATGTTGGAAAAGAACTGAGGGATGTTTCAAGTGTGGATCTAAGGACCATATGATTAGAGATTGTCCACAAGAGTTTCATAGGGTGCGGCCATTAGGTCAGGGTTTTACTCAGTTCAGGAAAAGTGGGCAGCAACCGCTGAGGGGTCGTGGTCCGGTTGGAAGAGGGAATGGTTTTGGTCGGGTTCGTGGAACACTAGGTAGGGGTAGCGGTAATGCGGATGCAAGACAGCCGGGTCTAGTCTATGCAGCTCATCTGCGAGAGAATGGCGACACACCAGGCGTCATAACCGGTACGTTTCTTATAGCTAATAAGCCATTTCTTGCTTTGATTGATATTGGATCGACCCACTCTTATGTTGCTTGTACTATATCTGAGACTTTAAGTTTAGAATCTGAAATTACTGCTAGAGAAACGATTATCATTAGCCCATTAGGACAATCGGTAGTGGTGAACAAGTTATTTAGGGATGTGCCTTTAGAAATTCAAGGAGTAGTGTTTTCGACTAACTTGATGGAATTACCATTCGAAGAGTTTGACCTCATCTTAGGCATGGATTGGTTGGCTAAGCATCGTGCTAAATTGGATTGCGCGACTAAGCGAATGGTGTTGAGTACTCCGGAGGAAGAAGAGGTGGTTGTGATAGGGGAAAGAAGGAATTATTTGTCTAACGTGGTTTTCGCATTAAGGGCTGTCAAGATGGTTCGGAAAGGGTGCGAGGCATTCCTAGCTTTTATCAGTGCTTTGGATGCAAAAGAAGCGTCTGTTAATGAGGTTAGAACAGTAAAGGAATTCGTGGATGTCTTTCCTGAGGAGCTTCTGGGGTTACCTCCGAATCGTGAAGTGGAGTTTGGAATTGAGCTACTTCCGGGTACGGCTCCGGTGTCTATCACCCCTTATAGGATGGAGCCGAAGGAGCTGGTAGAACTTAAAGCTCAGATCCAGGAGCTGTTGGATCGTGGTTTTATCCGACCAAGTGTATCTCAGTGGGGGAGTGCCGGTGTTGTTCGTGAAGAAGAAGGACGGGTCGATGCGTATGTGCATTGACTACTGCCAGTTGAATAAGTTGATGATTAAGAACAAGTACCCGCTGTCGAGGATTGACGATCTGTTTGATCAGCTCAAAGGGGCTTCAGTCTTCTCGAAGATAGATTTGAGGTCAGGATATCATCAGCTTAAGATCAAGGAGGCGGATATTCACAAGACGGCATTTCGAACTTGTTACGATCACTATGAGTTTTTAGTGATGCCGTTTGGGTTGACAAATGCACCAACTGCGTTTATGGATATGATGAACCGGGTGTTCCAACCCTATCTGGACCGGTTTGTTGTGGTGTTCATAGACAATACCCTGGTATATTCCAAGACAGAAGAAGAGCATGATTCGCATATTCGGGTGGTTCTGCAGACTTTGAGGGAGAAGCAGCTGTACGCCAAGTTCAATAAGCGTGAATTTTGGTTGAAAGAGGTTACCTTTTAGGGGCATGTTCTATCTGCAGAGGGGATTAGGGTTGATCCTCGGAAAATTGAAGCTGTGTTGGATTGGAAACCGCCTAAGTCTGTGGCGGAGATTTGAAGTTTCTTGGGTTTGGCCGGGTACTACAGAAGGTTTGTTGAGGGATTCTCCTTAATTACAGCACCCTTAACTAAGTTATTGCGGAAAAGGGTAGCATTTGTTTGGACAGCTAAGTAGCAGGAAAGCTTTAAGAAGCTGAAAAGGATCTTGACGAAAGCTCCGGTTTTGATTCAGTCTGAGGCAGGAAAAGAGTTTGTTGTCTATTGTGATGCTTCACACACGGGATTAGGGTGTGTGTTAATGCAAGATGGGAAGGTAGTTGCGTATGCGTCACGACAGTTGAGGCTGCATGAGATGAACTATCTCACGCATGACCTGGAGTTGGCTGCGATAGTGTTCGCTCTGAAGATCTGGAGACATTACCTGTATGGGGAGAAGTCTATTATCTACACCAACCATAAGAGTTTGAAATATCTCCTTACCCAGAAGGAGTTGAATTTAAGACAGCGGAGGTGGATTGAACTATTGAAGGACTACGACTGCTTGATCGAATACCATCTGGGTAAAGCTAACGTGGTGGCGGATGCGTTAAGTCGGAAGGTAATATCGGATTTGAGGGCGATGTTTGCCCATCTCAGCTTGTATAATGATGGGAGTTTGCTGGCGGAACTTCAAGTAAAGCCGACGTGGGTAAGCCAGATTAAAAAGAAGCAGCTATCGGATGATTTGTTAAGTACTCGACTTCTGCAAGTACAAAATGGTGGGGTAGAGGATTATAGTTTGAACAGTGATGGGGTATTGTGTTTCTGTGAGAGGGTTTGCATGCCAAAGGATGTTGAGTTGAGATAGATGATTCTTCAGGAGGCACATAGTAGCCCTTACGCTATGCATCCTGGTGGGAGTAAGATGTATCAGGATCTGCGTGAACAGGTTTGGTGGCCTGGTTTGAAGCAAGAGATTACCGAGTTTGTGGGCAAGTGTTTGACGTGACAGCAGGTAAAAGCGGAACATCAGTTGCCTTCAGGGTTATTACAGCCGGTGAAGATTCCACAGTGGAAATGGGAGAGGATCACGATGGACTTTGTTAGTGGGCTACCTCTTACGCCTACTAAGAAAGATTCAGTATGGGTGATTGTGGACCGGTTAACGAAGTCTGCCCATTTCATACCTATTCGTATCGACTACTCATTGCAGAAGCTGCTAAATTGTATGTGCCAGAGATTGTGAGGTTACATGGGGTAGCAGTGTCAATCATATCGGATAGAGACCCTAGGTTTACGTCGCGTTTTTGGAAGGCGCTGCATCAGACATTGGGTACAAGACTGGATTTTAGCACAGCATTTCATCCACAGACTGATGGTCAGTCTGAGAGGGTAATCCAAATCTTAGAAGATATGTTGAGAGGTTGTGTAATTGATTCCAGGGGTAGTTGGGAGGAGTTCTTACCGTTGGCAGAATTAGCATACAACAACAGCTATTAGTCTAGTATTCTGATGGCGCCCTATGCAGCGTTGTATGGATGAAGGTTTCGTACTCCTACTTGCTGGACAGAGTTGGGTGAGCGTCGGATGTTGGGTCTGGAATTGGTTTCAGAGACAGAGGAGAAAGTTAAGTTGATTCGAACCTTGTTGAAGGAGGCTTCCGACTGGCAGAAATCCTATGTTGATCTGAAGCGTAAAGATATAGAGTTTGCAGTGGGTGAGCAGGTGTTCTTGAAAGTTTCGCCTTGGAAGAAAGTTTTGAGGTTTGGACGGAAAGGCAAGCTAAGCCCCAGGTTCATTGGGCCCTATCGAGTGTTGAGACGTATGGGACCAGTGGCGTATCAGCTTAAGCTACCCTCAAATTTGATACAAATACATGATGTGTTCCATGTCTTGATGTTGAGGCGCTATCGTTCGGATTCGTCTCACATTGTGCCAGTGGAGGAGATTGAGGTAAGACCAGACCTGTCTTTCGAAGAAGAACCAGTGCAGATCTTGGACCGAGGCATTAAGGTGCTAAGAAGAAAATCTGTTCCTTTGGTCAAAGTTTTATGGTGAAATCACGATGCAGAAGAAGCCACGTGGGAGCCGGAAGAAATGATGTGGAAACAATATCCTCACCTCTTCTAATTAGGTAATTTCGAGGCCGAAATTTCTTTAAGGGGGTAGAACTGTAACATCCCAAGTTAGAGGGGTTCTGCATTTCATGTTTCTGTGTGCTTGGCTTGTTTTGCTTGCTTTTTGCATGTGTTTAGGGGTCTTAAGAAGGCCCGGGTTTGAGTTGGAGCTTTGGTTAAGTTTTCATTTTAAGGCTCTTTAGGGGGAAGCTGGTAGAGGTAGGTCTTCTATATAGTTGTGTGGATTTGATGACACAAGGAAAGAAGTGGTAAAGTGGCAAGAAGACGCCACTTAGCATGCAAGGAAGTGGCGTCACAAGGGAAGCAGAGAGGGAGAGTGTTCGAATCCCTCAAGCAGTATAAGAGGAGTATTATTTTTTGGCTCAGGCAAGGGAGGCGGCTGAATGGTGATCAAACTCTGAAGGTGAGAGGGAAGACCTGGTCAAATAATTTGAATAAGTGGTGGAGAGGCATTTGGGGAGTTTGAATGAGTCAATTGGTTTGAATTAGTGAATGGTAAGTGTTTGGGGGAGGAAATCATGGGATGTGGAGTGAGGGGGAGAGTTGGCCGGTTGTTGGAGAGTTAGGAAGTACATTTTCGGCTTTAGGGGGGAGTTTAGCAAGGTAATTCGACATTTGGAAAATTGTGAGAGCAACCGAACCATTTTGAGTGTTGAGTCTTTCTTTGGTGCGTTTTCTTCTTTTGCTTTGGTGAGCATTTGTTTTCTTCTCTCATTTACCAAAACCGAAATCATCTTTTGGGACTCTTACTTTTGCATTCATTCTTTTTTCAACTAAAAGCCGAAACATCTACTTGCATCATATTTCTCCTTTTTTCTTCTTCATTGCCGAATCTTCATCTCACTCTTGGTGATACATCCTTCTCTTCTATTTCTCTTCTAAAAGCTGAAACCTATCCCTCATTCCCTCTCTTTGAGTTTGTTTTTACTTTTCATTATAGTCGAATCTCCCTTGTGCGTTTGCTTCTCTTCGCTCGTTCTTGGTTCTTTGGATTGCCGTCACCTATTTTCTAATCTTCTCAAATCGGCTTCTCCTTGTTTGGGGGTAAGTGTTCTTCTTCTTTTTTCGGTTCTTTCCTTTCTCTTGACTGGTTGTTAAACCAAAGGCGTTAACTTAGTACTTTGGTGCTTTGGCGGAATGTAGAGGGCCTCGTCTTTGTATTCTTTCTGCATCTAGCCAACGATTGGAAGATCTTTGGGGGCAATTGGATTTGATCGATCTAGGTAAGGGGGCTCTTACCAACTGGTTGGTTGAAAGGCCACTTCTTCTATTACATTTTGGGGAACCGATTCTTATATGGTGTTTGTGTAGGGACACAAACGATTTCTTAATACAAGTCTATTAGCTTTCGATTTCTGTCGACCTAGGTAAGAAACTTCTTCGTTGGAGCATCTTTTCTCTCTTTCATCGTCTTCAATGCTTTAACTCGATCTTCTGATCAAGATCTTTTCATGGATTCGAATGCCAGCGAAGTAAGGGAGGGGGCTGGACTCGTAGTCCCTATCCCTAAGTTCAAAAATCATGTGGTATCGGCTGTACGAGACTTTCCACCGAGTTATGGGCCGGCTTCGGATCAGGATAGGCAGATTGCGGTCATCCCTGCGAGTGAGGGTGTCAACGAGATTGAAAGTTTAGTTCTTTGCATTTACAGGTGTGTAATTCCCACACCTTCATTTGTATGTTATTATATATGTATATATATGTTGTTTGGAAAGCCGAAAACGCAGTAACAACTATTGAGCTACCCTTAGAGGGTAAAAATCGTAACACCAGGTGAGTTATTCTCTGATTATGCCTTATAAGTATTGTCGTTAGCATGAATATACGTATGATTTGAATATTTTAGTTATGTTGTTATATGTTGCATTCATACCACTTTGATTGTATGTTGCATGGACATGGGGATATTATAATGATGAAAGGGGCAGTGCTTTCGGTGGCTATGCCACATACTCCGGTGACGTTGTCACATTATTCGGTGGCTCTGCCACATATTCGGTGACGTTGTCACAATATTTCGGTGGCTATGCCACATATTTCGGTGATGAGCAGCTGACTTCAGCATGACTGCCATCGATGGTGTGTAGCGGTGAGGGTCGATTGTAGAAATCCCCACAGGTGTGATTGGCAAGAACGGGTGGTGTGTAGCGGATGGATATTTAGGCTGGGTTGGGTTTTGCATCATTTTGCATATGATATCTGCTATACTGTGTTGTAGGGCTAAGGCCCAATCCAATTTCGAGTGGGCATCGCCCAATGTGTTTATGAAAAGAGACTAAAGCCCAGATGGTAAATGAATGGGCTTGGGCCCCATGATGGTGCATGGCAATTGCACACTGAGTCTTTTGACTCACCCATTTTGCTTAACATTTTTGCAGGTAACTCATAGTGCAGTGGATTTGGACCGGAGAGGACTACGAGGTGGCCATGTTCGGTTTTATTAATTAGAACTTTATTTTTCTTAAATTTTTGGGATTTTGGTTATGTAATAAGGCCACTGGTAATTTGGTTTAATTTTGATTTAAACTTTGGATGCTTTGATTGCAAAATAATTGATAAGATGTTTTACATAATGAAAATGAAAGTTTTTCTCATAACTTAATTACCGATCTCATAAACAGAATTTTGACGACAAACTTCTAGTTTAATTTAATGTAACAACATGTGTTTTCAAATGTCACCTAAACACAAGGTTTGGACTAATTAAAACCTTTCCTTAAATGAATAATGAGTTTTCAAATGAACTACTCACTAGGAATTTTCAAAAGGGACTTAAGAATTTTCTGAAGTTTGCGAAGTTTTAGAAATTCTTTCTAAGTGACGTGTCAGATCAGGTCGTGGTGTTTGGGCTGGGTTTTGGGTGTTACAGACCTCCTGTGGGTTCACGAGCTACATCGATTGCCAATGTTGGTAATGTTCAGTAGAACAGGGTTTAGTGCAAGCACTGTAGTAAATGGTATTCTGGAAGTTGTAGATTACATGATCGGTCATGTTTTAAATGTGGATCGATGGATCATTTTATGCGAGAGTGCCTAATGTTAGCCGAGCAAAACACTATTCAGAATGTGAGACCGAGCAAAATGTCAGCGCGAGGCAGACCACCTAGGCATTCAGGTAATGTAAGTGGTAGTCAGAGAGGGACGAAAGATACAGCAGTCCGATCTGAGGCTCATGCACCTGCTAGAGCATATGCTATACGCGCTCGTGAGGATGCTTCTTCCCCAGATGTTATTACCGGTACTTTCACACTTTATGAACCAGTGTTATTGCATTGATTAGTCCTGGTTCGACTCATTCTTATGTATGTGAAACATTAGTGTCCAGTAAGACTCTGCCTGTTGAGTCTATTGAGTTTGTGATTCAAGTATCAAACCCCTTGGGCCGGTGTGTATTGGTTGACAAAGTGTGTAAAAATTGCCCGTTGATGATTCGAGATTCATGTTTTCTAGCCGATTTGATGTTGTTACCTTTTGACAAATTTGATATAATTCTGGGTATGGACTGGTTGACTTTGCACGATGCTTTTGTTAATTGCAAAAGAAAGACCATTGATTTGATATGTCAGAACAGCGAAATTATTCGGATTGAATCTAATGATCTGAATGGGTTACCAGCGGTAATATTTTCGATGCTAGCTCAGAAGTATATGAGAAAAGGTTATGAAACTTACTTTGCTTATGTGCTTGATAGTAAAGTGACTGAAAAGAAGATTGAATCTGTACCAATTGTGAGCAAGTATCCGGATGTATTTCCTAAAGAATTACCGGGTTTGCCACCTATTCGAGAAGTACAATTTGGTATTGAGTTAGTTCCGGCAACGACTCCGATTTCGATAGCTCCGTATCGAATGGCACCTACTGAATTAAAAGAGTTGAAAGCACAGTTGCAAGATTTAACAGATAGGGGTTTTGCACGACCGAGTTTCTCTCCCTGGGGTGCACCAGTTCTATTTGTGAAGAAGAAAGATGAAACTATGCGAACGCGTATTCATTATCGACAGCTAAATAAGGTGACTATAAAGAAATAAATACCCGTTACCGCGGATTGACGACTTGTTTGATCATCTGAAAAGGGCTTCAGTGTTTTCAAAGATAGATTTGAGGTCGGGTTATTATCAGTTACGAGTCAGAGATTCTGATGTGCCAAAGACTGCTTTTCGGACGAGGTACGAAACTACGAGTTTTTGGTTATGCCTTTCGGACTTACTAATGCACCTGCTGTTTTTATGGATCTGATGAATCAAATTTTCAGACAGTATTTGGACCGGTTTGTGGTAGTGTTTATAGATGATATTCTGATCTACTCCAGAGATGAAACCGAGCATGTCGAGCATCTGAGACTGGTGCTACAAACCTTGCGAGATAAACAGTTGTATGCAAAGTTTAGTAAGTGTGAGTTTTGGTTACGTGAAGTCAGTTTTTTGGGCCATGTTGTTTCAGCATCAGGTATTCGGGTTGATCCGAATAAAATATCGGCTATACTTGACTGGAAACCACCGAAAAATGTTTCTGAAGTTAGAAGCTTTCTTGAGCTCGCGGGTTACTACAGACAGTTTGTGAAAGGTTTTTCTATGATTGCTACACCGTTGACAAAGCTATTACAGAAAGATGTTATGTTCGAGTGGTCGGAAAAGTGTCAGCAAAGTTTTGATCAGTTGAAAGCTAATTTGACCGAAGCTCCAGTGTTAGTTCAGCCTGAATCGGGTAAAGAAATTGTTATTTATAGTGATGCATCTTTGAATGGTCTGGGTTGTGTTTTGATGAAGGAAGGCAAAGTCATAGCTTATGCCTCGAGACAGTTGAAGCCACACAAAAGAAACTATCTGACACATGATTTGGAGCTAGCAGCCATTGTGTTTGCATTAAAGATATGGCGTCATTATCTGTTCGGTGAGAAATGTCATGTTTATTCAGATCGCAAAAGCCTGAAGTGACTCAGAAAGATTTGAATTTGAGACAACGTCGATGGTTAGAGCTTTTGAAAGATTATGAGCTAGTAATTGACTATCATCCGGGAAAAGCAAATGTTGTTGCGGATGCTTTAAGTCGAAAGTCATTATTTGCTTTACGTGCAATGAACGCGCATATGGTTATGTCTGATGATGGTTCGATAGTAGCCGAATTAAAAGAAGACCGTTGTTTGTTCAACAAATTGGCGATGCTCAAAAAGTTGATAAGGATTTGTTGGCAAAACGAGCTTAGTGTTGAAGTGATGTTGAATTAGATTTTCGAATTGATGAGAATGACTGCTTGAAATTCAAAGATCGAATATCTAAATTGATGAGAATTGGTGGCCTGGTATGAAACGAGACATATCTGAATTTGTTTCGAAATGTTTAGTCTGTCAACAAGTAAAAGTCGAGCATCAGGTACCTTCTGGGTTACTTCAGCCGATCATGATACCTGAATGGAAATAGGACAAAATCACTATGGATTTTGCATCCGATTTACCTATGACACCGAGCAAGAAAGATGCAATCTGGGTTATAGTGGATAGATTAACCAAATCAGCTCACTTTATTCCAGTTCATACGGATTATTCACTCGATAAGCTTGCTGAACTGTATGTATCACAAATTTTGAAATTACATGGTGTGCCCATTTCTATTGTTTCAGATAGAGACCCGAGATTTACATCACGGTTTTGGAAGAAGTTGCAAGATGCTCTAGGTACGAAACTGCATTTTAGCATGGCTTTTCATCCGCAGAGAGATGGTCAGTCTGAGCGGATCATTCAGACACTTGAGGATATGTTGAGATGTTGCATCATTGATTTCGAAGGTACGTGGGAACAATACTTACCTTTGATTGAATTTGCTTACAATAATAGCTTTCAATCTAGTATCAAGATGGCACCCTACGAGGCTTTGTATGGTCGTAAATTTCGTACACCATTGTACTGGACCGAGCTTGGTGAAAATAAGATATACGGGGTTGATTTGATTAAAGAAACTGAACAGAAAGTGGCGGTGATCCGTGATAGTTTGAAAGCCACATCAGATCGTCAAAAGTCATATGCAGATTTGAAGCGTAAAGATATTGAGTTTCAAATCGGAGATCAAGTGTTTTTGGAAGTTTCACCGTGGAAGAAGGTACTCAAATTCGGTCGTAAAGGTAAATTAAGTCTAAGATTCATTGGACCATATGAAATCACAGAGCATATCAAGCCGGTTGCTTATAGATTGCAGTTACCACCTGAGCTAGAAAAGATTCATAATGTCTTTCATGTTTCGATGCTTCGTAGATATCAATATGGTCCTTCACATGTGATTTGTCTGACAGAAGTTGAGATTCAGTATGATATGTCATATGAAGAGGAACCGATTTGTATTCTGGCTTGTGAGATAAAAGAATTGAGAAATAAGAAAATTTCATTAATTAAAGTACTATGGCAAAAGCACGGAGTTGAAGAGGCAACTTACGAATCAGAAGATACAATGAAAGAACGTTATCCAAACCTTTTCATCGGTAAGATTTTCGGGGACGAAAATCCCTAAGGGGGAGAGTTGTAACAGTCCGATTTAGACCCTAATCGGAATAGTGGTTTCGAGACCACAAATCTGAGTTTAAAAAATATTTTTAAATTATTTTGTGTGTTTATTATGTGTGAATTTGTTTGAGTTAAATTTTCGTGACTTAATTTTGTCGTTTAGGTGTTCGATTAAATAAAAGGACTTAATCGCGTAAATGTAAAAGTTACAAACTATAGTGTAAAATGCTTAGTTGATAGTGGCTTTTTAATATGGAGTCCTTAAAGGGCAAATAGCCCATTTTCAATGGTAGCGGACGGCAACATGCCATCATTATATGTTTTATATATTATTTGTTATAATTAAAAATATATATTAATGTATAATAATGTTATATTATAATAAAATGACATAAAAAAAAATAAAGCCATAGTTTCATTTCTCTTTCCATGGCCGAATAGCAAAGAAAAGAAAAAGAAAGAAACCAAACTAGGTTTCAGCAGCTATTCAAGCTCAATCAAGCTTCGTTTTTGTTCGGTTTTTGATAATTTCTACGTTTTTGATATCGTTGCTTAGAAATCTTTAAGACCTATGCTTTAATTTTTGAGTTTGGTGAATATTTTGAGTTGAGCCACTGATGATATTTTATTGTTTATGTTGTTTGAGGATGAATTATGATAAATATGTGTTAGATTAACAAGTTTTGTCTTTGAATTTTTGATGAAATTGAGTATGTTGGACTAAATTGCAAAAATAAATTTTAGGGGGACTAAAATGTGAAATAAATGAAATGTATGGACTTGTGTGAAATGTTAGAGGCAAAATGGTAATTTTCCCATTTATGAGTTTTTGGATTAAATTGAATGAAAATATGTTTGAATGAGCTTAATTTGAATATGTCTAGATCAAGAACCAAAGAAGTCGGACTTGGATTGGGGAAAAACGAAAATGGTTGAATAGCCGATTTTTGTCGTCCGTCGATATCCGAGGTAAGTCTTTAAGCGATAAAACATTGTAAGTTATGCATATAACTTAGTAATTTGCTGTTTTGGAAATTTGTGGAATCAACAATGAATAGCCGAATGTTAATAAACCTAAAATTTAATGTGTTAAAGTTTGTTCGATTGAGATATGTTATTGAAATGTTCGTACAAAGATTATGAAGTGTATAAAAGGGTTCGATATATGAAATATGTGTGTGAGACAGCTTAAAAGTATCGTTATTCAGGCTGTGAGCCTAGCAAGCCTTGGGCTGGTGAACTTGATTAGGCTTTGCCTAGCAGGCTTATTACCAGTGATTGAATATCAGACCTCGGGTCTAGTAGGCCTAGTGCCGGTGTGTGATTCAGGCTTATGCCTAGCAGGTTTTATACCGGTGATCTATCTTCAAATTTACATTTTTAAGGCCTCGTAATTTTGTGATTATTAAGCAAGTAAGTTGACAAAATGTTCTTTTATATTCGGCCTCTTATGTAACAACTCTTACCCGTATCCTATGCCGGAACCGAGTACGAGGCATTACCAGACTTAACAATACATTTTGTCAAATTAATTAACACATATATAAAATGACTTAGTCAAGTCCCTATACATGCCATAACTTAAATCATTTATAAATAAAGATACCCATAGATAGCTTGATAGTGTGAAGTGATCTCCGATGACCTCCAACCCGAGCTTGTTTAGTTGGACTCTGTAACATGGGAAAGGAAAGGGGGTCAGCTTATAAAGCTTAGCAAGTTCACATGTAAAAATAATAATCATTAGCAATGAATTTAGCTTACTACTAAGCTGTCATAACTTGCATAAATAATGCTAAGTTCTTACTTTCCCAACTTACTCATTTGTAGCCTTATCAAAGCCTCAACAAGACAAATCCTCACAACAAGTTCTCAAATTCATTCAATCATTAAATCACATGCTTATACCTTATTACTCATGTTCACATTAATCTGTCTACTTGAATTACTGTCACTAAATTATTTATTTCTTGAGTTACAAAGCTCCAAATTTCAAACCGCTAATTTTCCCTGAAACTAGACTCACATATCTTCATACCATAGAATTTCCAGAATTTTTTGGCTTAGCCAATTAGTACAGTTTATTCATTAAAATTTCATCTATTTCACTGTTCGACTATTCTGACCACTTTTCACTACGAATCAATTTTCTCCTTGTGCAGAATTCAAATGATGTTATAATTTGTTTCATTTGAAACTAGACTCATTAAATCTAACCATATAAATTATGTCCCAAAATTATTTTTGTACAATTTTTAATAATTTTTCCAAGTCAGAACAGGGGATCTCGAAATCACTCTGAACCAGTCTCACAAAAATCTAAATATCTCAAAATACAGAATTTCTTTGCTTTCTTTGTTTCTTCCATATGAAAATAGACTCAATAAGCTTTTATTTCATATCTCACTGAACTATAATTCCATTTCTACCATTTTTGGTTATTTTTCAAAGTTACTCTACTGCTGCTGTCCAAAAATGTTTTATTTCTAAATTTCACTCTTTCATGTTTTCTTTATAGTAACTTCCATTGGAACACTTACTCCGTATCAATCTTACCAAAGTTTGATCACATATCGAGCACATTGCTCATAAGTTTACACGCATATATCACATAATCATATTCAATTACACTTAGTCATTACATAGCCACATTGTATTTTCACTTAGTCAATTTCCCGTTGAACTCATCGGAATAATAACAGATACATGGTGGCCTGCACATAGTACCACCCTTGTAGCCGAAGCTATCTGGTGCACATAGTAGCCTGCACTTAGTACTACACATGTGACCAAAACCATCACTTACACATAGTGGCCTGCACTTAGTACCACACATGTGATCGAAACTATCGGGTACGCATAGTAGTCTGCACTTAGTACTACACATGCGGCCTATCCGTCTGGTACATGTAGTACCCTGCACTTAGTACTACACACATGAGCTAAAACCATCTCGTAGCTCTCTTGTACACATAGTGGCCTGCACTTAGTACCACACATGTGACCTAGTTACCTCATTCGTATCTTTTCTATTCCGAAGGTTCAATCGGGAATTCTCACTTTTCAACATTTTACCAATTCATCCATTAAAATGTCGAGTCAATATCGAACATTATAATTATATTGGAAAATCAATACTAAAGTATTCATAACTAAAATTTCAATTTAACATTCAAACTTGCATCATTAAATGCTTATTAAACATATGAACTTAACTCGATACCAAAATGGCTATTTTACCAACTTTTTCGATTTTCAATTTTCCTCTCGTTCTAGATCCAAATCTTTTTTTTCGGGGTTATGGAGCTTGGAAGCTTGAAACAAACCCAAGCTATGGAGAACCCTTGTAATTTCGTCCTAATGAAGAAGATGGACATATTTGGCATTTAAATTTTGTTTTTAATTCATTTAATTCACTAAATTACCAAAATGCCCCTTAAAAAATCTTTTGAAACATACCCATCCATGTCCATTTTTTTCCACCAACTTAACCAATGGTCCAATTATCATTTATGGACCTCCAATTTAAAATTTCATAACACTTGGACACCTCTAACATGTAGAACTCAACTTTTGCACTTTTTACAATTTAGTCCTTTTGACTAAATTGAGTGCCCAAACGTCAAAACTTTCGAATGAGATTTTCACGAAATCATTCCGTGAAATTGTAGACCATAAAAATATAAATAAAATAAATTTCTCAACATCAAATTTGTTTTCCCGAAACCACTGTTCCGTTTAGGCCTTATTTCGGGATGTTACATCTTAGGTATGTGGAGAAAATTGTAATGTAACGATATTATATACTTGAATACATGTGATGTTATACTAAATTTGAATCTATGGGATACATGTGATGTTTAATGAATATATATATATATTCGGTTATATACATGATAAATATGTATTTGATATTTGTATGATAGGTTATATATGTATATATTGATGTATATGAGGACATGTTGAACTATGTGTATTCGGCAATATGAGTAGGTAATTAAGAGATGACATTTTAGATTTTAAACCTTTTGCTTAATTGGTAAGTTCATAAATTTAAATGAGATAGTGAAATTTTGGGATTGAGAAGTGAATAATGATATGCAATATAAGAACATTAGTATTCGGCCATGATAGTCTATTTGGGCTATATTATCATGTTAATAATACAAAATAAATAGTTAAAATGTTTGAATGTTCTTTTAAATTGTTTTATATTAAGGCTTACTAAGCTATGTTAGCTTACTCTGTATTATATGTTTATGTTGTTTATAGATTTTAGACTTCAGCTTTAGGCTTGGGGATCGTTATTGAAGTCATCAACACTATCGTCAATCGTTGGTACTTCTAGAAAGTTTATTTCTGAACTTATGGTATGTATAGGCTAATATGCATTTTTGTTCAACTTTGAATATGTAATTTTAAGCCCTGCGAAAATGGCTTGATCTTAATGTTTAAGTAATCATAATCGTAGTATATGTGAGTGTTATGCTTGGTCTATAAATTCGACTTTGATATGAGTTCATGCTAAGTACATATATATGTTTGGGTAAGGAGTAACCATTAATGATTTATGCTTAGTTCTTTTTGGAAAGTTTGATATATGTAATTGAGATATATGCTTGAGATGTGGGTTGTTGATGACCTATTATTGAGTTACATAATTCGAAACATGAATCAAATTGGAAATTGTTTACATTGTAAATTAGGTAATCGGTTATGTGATGAAATAAAGGTGATAATTATAAGTTATTTGTGATTCGGTATTGGTGTTAAAATCATGACATTAAATGGTAGTTAAATGTTTAGTTAAATGTTAATAATGGATTTGGTTGAGTAGTTAGTACATGTATCTTTATCATCTTTTGGGTGATGGATTGATTTTAGTTATGAAATGGACTCAAACCAAATGTATAATTATATACTCGTATTGTGTGATTTGGTTTTGGTGTTATATAGATTCGAATATGGTAAATAGATAGGATGATTTGTTTAGTCATTGAGACTTTAATAGGATGGTTTAAATTGATGTTGTAAACTATGCATATTTGGTTATGATATGTATTTGAGTTAGATAATAAAATGTGGTACAAATGAATTTGAATTGTGCTAGGCTATGGAATTTGCTATTGGTAGATAATAAGAATTCGAATATGAAATCAATTATGTATGTATATATGTATTCGGCTATGTTATACTGAATTTATATTATATGCGTAGTTGTTTGCTAAACTGTGAAATAAGATTTAATTAGATATATTTTGTTTATACCATGTGATAAATGATGAAATTTTTAGGTTGTGGTGTATGAAATGGTTATACTCTCTGATCCGATATTAAAATTGAGCTGTAATATACATTGCATATTTATATAAGTTGTAATATGATCGATAATGCCATATAACCCTAATCCGGCAACGGATATGGGTTAGGGGTGTTACATTTTATTGGTATCAGAGCTACGGTTTAGTCGATTCTAGGACTACCGTAGCACATGTGAGTCTAGCTATACATGCCATAAATTATAATGCGATAGCGTGATGACTTCTGACATCTGAAATGTGTTTTTATATAGTAAATGGATCCAGCTGGAGCTGTAGCTAATGATGTCGAGAGCGTAGCGCCTAATCCCATGTCAGGGACAGCACCGATATATTCTCGACCTACTTCGAGTAATCTAGAGGGGGAGGCTAGACAAGCCTTCTACCAAATGAAGAATGATTGGTTTACACAGTATATCCTGTAACATCCTAAAATTTGGAATTTTATGTGTTGCATTATTTTGGTGTTAAGCTAGTTAAATTATTAATTGTGTATGTTTAGGGGATCCTGAGAAGGATCGGGGTTTATTTGGTTCTAGTAAAAATTTTGGCATTTAGAACTTTAAGGAGATAGAGTAAGTGACCTTAAAGCTTATGGAAATAAAAGAGTAAATTGCTAGCATAAGTGAGCAAATAGTAAAGAGGTTATGGGGCCACAAGAAGTACCTTGAGGGAAGAGGTTCAAATCCCATTGTGTGCAAATTTTGATTATTATTTTTGCATTCTTTCCCTAAGTGTCAGCCAAGCATGTAAATAAGGCAATGTGGACTTTTTATTTTTGGCAAGATGGCTAAGGAAAATAGGAAAAGATAAAGGTGAGGAAAGAAATCATGAGAAAGGGAAAAGTAAGGGGAACATGTGGCCTTTTTCAAGGGAAGTGTTATGGAAAGTGTGGTTGGCCAACTTTTGACCATTATGGTCATGCATGTGGACGGTTTTGGGGCTAAAGGGAGGTAGCCGAATTTTTCTTGGTGTTTTGGTAAAACTATAGAGTTTGTTTTGGTCAAAAAATACCTTTAGCATCAATTGTATCATTTTCTCAAAATTTCTACTCTTTGTGAGTTTAGTTTTCTTCTTTTCTTTCTTCTTTGCCGAAACCTCCTAGCACAACACAATTGTGCATTTTTTCTTCTCTTTTGTTTAGTAAAAACATTCACCTCTTGTTCATCTCCCTTTGATAGTCGAATCACCTAGCAACCATCCAACCTTCCATCCTTTTCTTTTAACCATTCCTCTAACCTTTCCTCTTCTCTAAATTGACACCACCATAAAATCACATTTTCTTGTTTGATTATCTTCCATAGCTGAATATCAATATTAATTTTCTTCTATAATCGAACCTTCATCTCTTTTCTATCTTTTCTTCTCATCCGTATTTACACTCAATCCTTGATCAATCGGTAAGTGTTCTTCTCAACATTTTTATTTTCTTTCTCTTAATGCCGAATTTATGATTTGGTTTGGGATGGTCACTTTGACCGAGACCATCATCTTATTCTCTCTCAAACAAGATCTTTTTCTTCTTCGTAGTGATATAGTGGAAGACCGAAACTTTGATTCTTCCGAAGTTACTGTATAATCGCTAGGAATCAGTCCTAAAAATCTTTAAGGTAAGGAGTTATTCAAGGATTCTATAAATCGTTCTTTATTCGTTAAGATGTTATTGGAATAGTGATGATTAACCGATTATAATTATAGGGATTAAATTGCTCGATCTACCCATCGTTGATCACTCGAAATTAGTGGTAAGCCGATCTTTACTCTTTTGACAATCCATATTTTATCGTAATATCGATCTATATAAGATCTAATCAAATGGAGGCTTGTGGTAACGATTCGAAAGGAATGTCGAATGGAGATTTCAAAAGGAGCGGATTAGCAATCCCTACTCCTAAATTCAAGCGAAGGGCAGTATCGGCGATTCGGGACTTTCCACTGGGTTATGGACCCTCATCTGGTGAGAATCGACTATTCGAGGTCGTTCACAATTTTGAGGCATCAGCGATTCGAGATTTTCCACCGGGTTATGGACTGTCAACCGAGGAAAACAGACAAATCATGGTCATTCACGATTCCAAAGGTAAGCACCGTAGACCGTTCATTTTAGTGTTGATTAATAAATCGCGTATGTCAACTAATCAAGCGTTATAATATTTTAGGTGTCGACGATCAAGAAAGCTTAGTGCTTACTGTAATCAGGTGTGTAATCTCACACCGTTTTCCGTGGGTTAAAGATTAATATCATATTGGTAGTAAATCACTTGACTAAAATCGTATTATGGTGAAACCGGAAAAATTGGCTTAGATCTCACTATTTTGATAAAATTGACAAAAAAATTGTATTAACACCGTGAAAGATTACGAAAATGCCCCTAATGGGCAAAATCGATATAATTTGCTATATGGGCCGATTTGATAATTTGCTATATGGGCCGATCTGATAATTTGCTATATGGGCCGATTTGATAATTTACTATATGGGCCGATCTGATAATTTGCTATATGGGCCGATCTGATATTTTGCTAAATGGGCCAATATGATATTTTGCTATATGGGCCTATTTGATAATTTGTTATAGTGGGCCGTACTTTTGATAATGAATATCCAAATAAATTACTGTTGTTATTGTAAAAATCATGAATTGTTTTGCATTATATACATGATTTTGCATGGGATGGGATAATATTGAAGAGAAGTTCTGGTGGCTCTGCCACAAATCTGTATAGTGGCAATGCCACATAAATTCTGTTATTCTGGTGGCTTGTCCACAATTAAATTTGTTATAAATGGCTTAATGCCTGCGATTGGTGTGTTGGCGGGGTGGTTGACTTGATCCCCACAGGTGTGTTGGTTGGTACGAGTGCTATGTAGCGGATGGATTACTAGGTTTGGTTTGGGAATTGCATTTCATACACATGTTATATTTGATACATCATTATTATTGTAAATGGGCTTAGGCCCAAATTATTGCTTAATGGGATTTTGGCCCTGTGGACAACGATAAGGGGGTTATACACTGAGTTCTAGTAACTCACCCCGTTTTTCCTTACCCCTTTCAGGTAATGATCAGTGATGGAGACTTGGGCCATGGATGACTCGGTGGAGGCCATACTACAAAAACGGTTTAATTTGGAATTTGGATTTCTTTTAGCACTTTAATTACTTTGCTATTTTGAGTTAAGGTTGTAATAAGGCCTCTGGATTAATTTTTGTTTTGTTTATTGTTTGACGGATTTATAATTTGCTCTAAGTACTTCAAATTGAGATTTTTTTCTAAAAATTTAAATAATCGTTTTCTTAAAATGGATATACAAAGAAAGTTTCATAATAAACTTTCATAAATATATTTTAACTCAGAAATTTCTCCTAAAAATTTTCATCAACACTTTTCAAAAATTATTTTCAAATTCTTCTCGTACTATTAATGATATTTTTAAAGTCACGGTTTATAAGATTTTTATATCTCAAATCTATCGATTTATCAATCAACCTTTTATTCAATAATACTTTATCAAAAAAATTTTAAATGGGAGTTGTTTTAATTGATTTTAAATCTAAATCTATTTATGTACAAATAAAAAAGGACTTAGTAGTATTTTTCTCATGTGACATGTCAGATCTGGCCTTAACGCATGGGCCGAGTTTAGGGTGTTACATTTTATGGTATCAGAGCTAGGTTCAAAACTCGGCTGTGGTTTGGGTTCAAAAATGTTTTTCTTCAAAACTATCTTGAAATGTAAAATTTAGAATGCATGTTTTAAAGGAAGTATGGCACCACAGGTATCCGGCACCAAGTCAAGTAAGTGTATGCTATTATTGTATGATTATAATGATTATGATATGACTGTAGGAATACTCTAGAACTTCTAGTTTTAGGTTTTGAAACTATAGAGATTGAGACTATAGGATACGTTTACGAAAACGACTTTACTTCTGTTGTTTCATAAAACATTGTTTAATAAACATCGAAATAGTATACTGATTCATAATACTTCTAATCAGATTAAATCGAATTAGTCAATATGAGCGCTAGAGGACGTGGACGCGGTAGACGTGGCCGTGGTAGAGGCCGAGGTGCTAGAGTTGCGTCTGAAGCATCGGGACATATGCCGAAAATGGACATACCTGCGTCACCCGTGACTGAAACTGGATCACATGACTATATGAGGGAGGACATCGCTCTGTCCCAAGCAATGCTATGAGTCTTGAAAAGAGTTGTTGGGGCTAGAACGGGGCCAGCAGCTCGTGGGTCAATTTCAGAGCGACTCAGATCAAATGGTGCTGAGGTTTTTAGGGGTATCTCAGGTGTAGCCCCAAATGTCGCGGAGTACTGGCTTGAGGCTGTGGAGCTGATCATGGATGATCTGGATTGCATCGCCGAGCAGAAATTTAGGGGAGTTGTGTCCTTGTTGAGAGACGAGGCGTATTAATGGTGGCTTATTGTTCGGGAAGGCACTCAAGCCGATCGTGTTACTTGGGATTTCTTCAAAACTGCATTCCAAGGAAAGTATGTCGGGGCTAGCTATGTGGATGCCCGAAGGAAGGAATTCCTAAATCTGGTCCAAGGAGGTAAGAATGTGGCAACTTACGAAGCGAAATTTCTGCGTTTGAGTCGTTATGCCTGGGGTATAGTGCCAACTAACTACGAACATTGCGTGCATTTTGAGGACGGGTTGAGTGATGAGTTGCAAGTATTGATAGCTCCACAACAAGAAAGGAATTTTGCCACACTTGTGGAGAAAGCCAAGATAGCTGAAGAGGCTAAGCACTCGGAGTGGCGAAACCGAGAAAAAGATAGAGGCAAGAGTAAGAGGGATTTTAAGTACTCAGGTCCTGCTAGAGGGTTTCAGAAGAGGCCCAAGAATGATGAGCCAGCTTGAGCTAGAGTACCAGCTGCTACCAATCAGATATAGCCATGTGCGGGTTGCGAAAAACGACACCCAGGTGAATGTTGGAAGAGAACCGGTGGTTGTTTCAAATGTGGTTCTAAGGACCATCAGCTTAAAAATTGTCCTCGACAGACTGCTCAGACTCAAGATGCTCGTAACTATGAGACAAAGCCAACTAGAGGCGCTCAGCAGCCACCAGAGGCCGTGGGCCAGGTCGAGGTGGTAATGGCGTAGGACGAGGTCAAGGTGCACCGAGTAGAGGTACTGGTTTCAGGGGTAATGCCGAGGCGAGGCAGCCAGGGTTGGTTTATGCGGTCAGACGCCGAGAGGATGGTGATGTACCTGATGTGATAACTGGTACGTTTTTCATATCTAATGTACCTGTTACTGCTTTGATAGATATTTGATCCACCCATTCGTATGTTGCTAGTGCTGTATCTGGAAATTTGAACATTAAATTTGAGATTACTACTAGAGAGATGATGGTAATTAGTCCTTTAGGACAGTCTATGATAGTGAATAGATTGTTTAGAGATGTGCCCTTAGAAATTCAGGGAGAAACATTTTTGGCGGATTTGATGGAACTGCCTTTTGGCGAGTTCGACCTTATTTTGGGCATGGACTGGTTGGTGAAACATTGTGCGAACTTGGATTGTGCTGCGAAGCGGATGGCGCTAAGAACTTCGGAAGATAAGGAAGTGGTGATGATAGGTGAAAGGAGAAACTATCTATCAAATGTGGTATCTACTTTAAAGGCTGAAAAGTTAGTGTGAAAAGGGTGTGGAGCATTCCTAGCCTTCATTAGTGCGTTGGATGCCAAGGAATTACCGGTGAAAGGTGTTAGAATGGTGAAAGAGTTTTCAAACGTCTTTCCCGAGGAACTTTCTGGATTGCCTCTGGATCGGGAGGTAGAGTTTGGCATTGAGTTATTGCCAGGAACGGCTCCGGTGTCCATTGCTCCATATAGAATGGCACCGAAGGAGTTGGCGGAGCTTAAAGCTCAAATTCAAGAGTTGTTGGATCGAGGATTCATTCGACTGAGTGTGCCACCGTGGGGGAAGAAGGATGGGTTGATGTGTATGTGCGTCGATTATAGGCAGTTGAATAAATCAATAATCAAGAATAGGTATCCGTTGCCGAGAATCAATGATCTATTTGATCAATTGCGAGGAGCTTCAGTTTTCTCGAAGATAGATTTGAGATCGGGTTATCACCAACTTAAGGTCAAGGAGGCGGGTATTCATAAGACTGAATTTCGAACTCGTTATGGACATTATAAGTTCTTGGTGATGCCGTTTGGGTTGACCAATGCACCAACTACATTTATGGACATGATGAACCAGGTCTTCCAACCCTATTTAGACCGGTTTGTAGTGGTGTTCATAGATGACATCTTGGTATACTTGAAGAATGAAGAAGAGCACGATTCGCATCTGCAGGCGGTATTGCAGATATTGCGGGAAAAGCAACTTTATGCCAAATTCAGTAAGTGTGAATTTTGGCTGAAGGAAGTGACCTTCTTGGCGCATGTTGTGTCGACCGAAGGAATTAGAGTTGATCCTTGGAAAGTAGAGGCTGTGTTGGATTGGAAACCACCGAAGTCAGTGGCCGAAATTCAGAGTTTCCTAGGGTTGGCTGGGTTTTTGTTGATTGCTGAACCCCTAACTAAACTGTTGCGCAAGGGAGTACCATTTGTGTGGTCAGATCAGCAGCAAGAGAGCTTTGAGAAATTGAAGAAGATTTTGACGGAAGCGCAAGTATTGATTCAACCTGAGGCTGGAGAAGAGTTTATTGTTTACTGTGATGCGTCACACACGGGCTTGGGATGTGTGTTGATGCAAGGTGGAAAAGTGGTGGCTTATGCATCTCGTCAGTTAAGGCCGCACGAAGTGAATTATCCCATTCATGATTTGGAGTTGGCTGCAGTGGTGTTTGCTTTGAAAATTTGGAGACACTACCTGTACGGTGAGAAGTCGATCATCTATACGGATCATAAGAGTCTAAAATACCTCCTTACCCAAAAGGAGTTGAACTTAAGACAGCGGAGGTGGATAGAACTGTTGAAGGATTATGACTTCTCAATCGAGTATCATCTCGGAAAGGCTAACGTGGTGGCAGACGCATTGAGTCGTAAGGTGATATAGGATTTGAGAGTGATGTTCGCTCACCTCAGTTTGTATGAAGATGGTAGTCTACTAGCTGAACTTCAGGTGAAGCATGCGTGGGTAAGCCAGATTAAGGAAAAGCAGTTATTAGATGAAAGGTTGGGTTCCTTACTTCAGCAAGTGGAAGGTGGTGTAATAAGAGATTTTGGATTGAATAGTGATGGAGTATTGTGTTTCCGCAGAAGAATCTGTATGCCCAAAGATTCAGAATTAAGACAAATGATTCTACGTGAGGCTCATAGTAGCCCTTATAATATACACCCCGGAGGAAATAAAATGTATCGAGACCTCCGTGAGAAGTATTGGTGGCCAGGGTTGAAACGGGAGGTTATTGATTTTGTGGTTAAGTGCTTGACATGTCAGCAAGTGAAGGCGGAACAACAATTGCCGTCGAGATTGCTACAACCGGTGAAGATTCCATTATGGAAATGGGAAAGAATAATGAAGGACTTTGTTAGTGGGTTATCTTTATCGCCTACTAAGAAAGATTCCGTCTGGGTAATAGTGGATCAGTTGACGAAGACTACCCATTTCCTACCTGTTCGTACAGATTACTCATTGCAGAAGTTGGCCAAGTTGTATGTAGCAGAGATCGTAAGGTTACATAGGGTACCAGTGTCTATTATTTCGGACAGGGACCCTAGGTTTACATCACGAGTTTGGAAAGTCTTACATGAAGCTTTGGGAACAAAGTTAAATTTCAGTACGGCATTTCATCCTCAGTCAGATGGTCAATCGGAGAGAGTAATCCAGGTTCTTGAAGACATGTTAAGGGGCTGTGTGATTGACTTCAGGGGTAGTTGGGAGGATTTCCTACCATTGGCAGAGTTTGCCTATAACAATAGCCATCAATCCAGCATCCAGATGGCACCCTACGAGGCGTCGTATGGTCGGAGGTGTCGTACTCCTACTTGTTGGACCGAATTGGGGGAGCAACAGTTATTGGGTCCTGAGCCGATATCAGAGACTGAGAAAAAAGTAAAAGTAATTCGGGCACAGTTAAAGGAAGCTTCGGATAGCCAAAAATCATATGCGGATCTAAAGCGTAAGGATATTGAGTTTGCGGTAGGAGATCAAGTCTTTCTAAAGGTCTCACCCTGGAAGAAAATCTTCAGATTTGGAAGGAAGGGCAAGTTGAGCCCTAGGTTTATCAAACCGTACCGTGTGTTGAAACGTGTTGGGCCAGTAGCTTATTAGCTTAAGTTACCTCCGGAGTTGAGTCAAATACATAGTGTATTTCATGTCTCAATGTTAAGGCGTTACCGATCGGATCCGTCACATATAGTACCGGTAGAGGAAGTTGAGATAAGACCTGACTTGTTGATCGAGGAGGAGCCAGTGTAAATTTTAGATCGAGACGTTAAGGTGCTGAGAAGGAAGTCGGTACCGTTAGTTAAGGTTTTATGGCGCAATCACGGATCGGAGGAAGCTACATGAGAGCCTGAGGACATGATTCGGCAGCAATATCCTTACCTCTTTTAATCAGGTAAATTTCGAGGACGAAATTTTCTTTAAGGGGGTAGAATTGTAACATACTAAAATTTGGAATTTTATGTGTTGCATTATTTTGGTGTTAAGCTAGTTAAATTACTAATTGTGTATGTTTAGGGGAACTTGAGAAGGCTTAGGGTTTATTTGGTCCTAGTAAAAAAATTGGCATTTAGCACTTTAAGGAGATAGAGTAAGTGACCTTAAAGCTTATGGAAATAAAAGAGTAAATTGCTAGCATAAGTGAGCAAATAGTAAAGAGGTTATGGCGCCACATGAAGTACCTTGAGGGAAGAGGTTCAAATCCCATTGTGTGCAAATTTTGACTATTATTTTTGCATTCTTTCCCTAAGTGTCGGCCAAGCATGTAAATAAGGCAAGGTGGACTTTTTATTTTTGGCAAGATGGCTAAGGAAAATAGGAAAGGATAAAGGTGAGGAAAGAAATCATGAGAAAGGGGAAAGTAAGGGGAATATGTGGCCTTTTTCAAGGGAAGTGTTATGGAAAGTGTGGTTGGCCAACTTTTGACCATTTTGGTCATGCATGTGGACGGTTTTGGGGCTAAAGGGAGGTAGCCAAATTTTTCTTGGTGTTTTGGTAGGTTTTGGTCAAAAAATACCTTTAGCATCAATTGTGTCATTTTCTCAAAATTTCTACTCTTTGTGAGTTTAGTTTTCTTCTTTTCTTTGTTCTTTGCCGAAACCTCCTAGCACAATTGTGCATTTTTTCTTCTCTTTTGTTTAGTCAAAACATTCACCTCTTGTTCATCTCCCTTTGATAGCCGAATCACCTAGCAACCATCCAACCTTCCATCCTTTTCTTTTAACCATTCCTCTAACCTTTCCTCCTCTCTAAATCGACACCACCAGAAAATCAGATTTTCTTGTTTGATTATCCTCCATAGTCGAATATCAATATTCATTTTCTTCTATAACCGAACCTTCATCTCTTTTCTATCTTTTTTTCTCATCCGTATTTACACTCAATCCTTGATCAATCGGTAAGTATTCTTCTCAACATTTTTATTTTCTTTCTCTTATTGCCGAATTTATGCTTTGGTTTGGGATAGTCACTTTAACCGAGACCATCATCTTATTCTCTCTCAAACAAGATCTTTTTCTTCTTCGTAGAGATATAGTGGAAGGCCGAAACTTTGATTCTTCCAAAGTTATCGTATAATCGTTAGGAATCGGTCCTAAAAATCTTTAAGGTAAGGAGTTCTTCAAGGATTCTATAAATCGTTCTTTATTCGTTAAGATGTTATTGGAATAGTGATGATTAATCGATTATAATTATAGGGATTAAATCGCTCGATCTACCCAATTGTTGATCACTCGGAATTAGTGGCAAGCCGATCTTTACCCTTTTGGCAATCCATATTTTATCGTAATATAGATCTATATAAGATCTAATCGAATGGAGGCTTGTGGTAATGATTCAAAAGGAAAGTCGAGTGGAGATCTCAACAGGAGCGGATTAGCGATCCCTACTCCTAAATTCAAGTGAAGGGCGGTACCGGCGATCCGGGACTTTCCACCGGGTTGTGGACCCTCATCTGGTGAGATTCGACTATTCGAGGTCGTTCACAATTTTGAGGCATCAGCGATTCGGGATTTTCCACCGGGTTGTGGACCGTCAACCGGGGAAAACTGAGAAATCATGGTCATTCACGATTCCAAGGGTAAGCACCGTAGATCGTTCATTTTAGTGTTGATTAATAAATTGCGTATGTCGACTAATCAAGCGTTATAATGTTTTAGGTGTCGACAATCAAGAAAGCTTAGTGCTTACCGTAATCAGGTGTGTAATCTCACACCATTTTCCGTGGGTTAAAGATTAATATCATATTGGTAGTAAATCACTTGACTAAAATCGTATTATGGTGAAACCGGGAAAATTGGCTTAGATCTCACTATTTTGATAAAATTGACAAAAAAATCGGTATTAACACCGTGAAAGATTACGAAAATGCCCCTAATGGGCCAAATCTATATAATTTGCTATATGGGCCGATTTGATAATTTACTATATGGGCCGATCTGATAATTTGCTATATGGGCTGATCTGATATTTTGCTAAATGGGCTAATCTGATATTTTGCTATAAGGGCCTATTTGATAATTTGTTATAATAGGCCGTACTTTTGATGATGAATATCCAAATAAATTACTGTTGTTATTGTAAAAATCATGAATTGTTATGCATTATAAACTTGATTTTGCATGGGATGGGATAATATTGAAGAGAAGTTCTGGTGGCTCTGCCACATAATTTTGGTGGCTCTGCCAAAAATCTGTATAGTGGCAATGCCACGTAAATTTTGTTATTCTGGTGGCTTGTCCACAATTAAATTTGTTATAAATGGCTTAATGCCTGCGATTGGTGTGTTGGCGGGGTGGTTGACTTGATCCCCGCAGGTGTGTTGGTTGGTACGGGTGGTGTGTAGCGGATGGATTACTAGGTTTGGTTTGGGAATTACATTTCATACACATGTTATATTTGATACATTATTATTATTGTAAATGGGCTTAGGCCCAAATTATTGCTTAATGGGATTTTGGCACTGTGGACAACGGTAAGGGGGTTATACACTGAGTTCTAGTAACTCACCCCGTTTTTCCTTACCCCTTTCAGGTAATGATCAGTGATGGAGACTTGGGCCATGGATGACTCGGTGGAGGCTATACTACAAAAACGGTTTAATTTGGAATTTGGATTTCTTTTAGTACTTTAATTACTTTGCTATTTTGAGTTAAGGTTGTAATAAGGCCTCTGGATTAATTTTTGTGTTGTTTATTGTTTGACGAATTTATAATTTGCTCTAAGTACTTCAAATTGAGATTTTTTTTTTCTAAAAATTTAAATAAGTGTTTTCTTAAAATGGATATACAAAAAGGGTTTCATAATAAACTTTCATAAATATATTTTAACTCGGAAATTTCTCCTAAAAATTTTCATCTACACTTTTCAAAAATTATTTTCAAATTCTTCTCGAACTATTAACGATATTTTGAAAGTCACGGTTTATAAGATTTTTATATCTCAAATCTATCGATTTATCAATCAACCTTTTATTCAATAATACTTTATCAAAAAAATTTTAAACGGGAGTTGTTTTGATTGATTTTAAATCTAAGTCTATTTATGTACAAATAAAAAAGGACTTAGTAGTATTTTTCTCATGTGACATGTTGGATCTGGCCTTAACGCATGGGCCGGGTTTGGGGTTTACATATCCGGACTAATCCAGCTGCACAACAATCTCCACCCCTGAATAATCCATCTCCGATACCTATGGTACCCTCGATGATAAATCCGATGAGATTTAGCAAGCCCCCAGTAGATAAAATCAGGAAACACGGGGCCGAAGAGTTTAAAGCTAATGATGATGATGATGCAGAACGAGCTGGGTTGTGGCTTGATAATACTATTCGTGTGTTCGTCGAGCTATCGTGTACTCCGGATGAATGCTTAAAATGTGCTATCTCCTTATTACGAGACATCGCATATCACTGGTGGAATACACTAGTATCGGTGGTTCCGAAAGAGAAAGTGACCTGGGAATTTTTCCAGACTGAGTTCCGTAAGAAATACATCAGCCTGAGATTCATCGATCAAAAATGCAAAGAATTTCTGGAATTGAAACAAGGTCGTATGATCGTAATTGAGTATGAACGGAAATTTGTGAGACTAAGCCGGTATGCTCGCGAATGTGTTTCAACCGAAGCTATCATGTGTAAAAGATTCAAAGATGGTTTAAATGAAGACATTAAATTGTTGGTCGGCATACTCGAGATTAAAGAGTTCGTGGTACTTGTTGAGCAAGCCTGTAAAGCCGAAGAGCTTGGAAAAGAGAAAAGAAAAGTTGATTTTGAAGTCAGAGACTTCCGTGAAAGATCATCGAGTAAGACTTTTCACTCAGTATCAAAGAAGTTCAGAGATGATTCTAGTCAACATAAAGCTACTTCAGACTATTCTAGACGAGACCGGGACCGACCTCCTGTGGGTTCACGAGCTACATCGATTGCCAGTGTTGGTAATGTTCAGTAGAACAGAGTTGAGTGCAAGCGCTATGGTAAATGGCATTCTGGAAGTTGTAGATTACATGATCGGTCATGTTTTAAATGTGGATCGATGGATCATTTTATTTGAGAGTGCCCAATGTTAGCCGAGCAAAACACTGTTCAGAATGCGAGACCGAGCAACATGTCAGCGCGAGGCAGACCACCCAGGCATTCGGGTAATGTAAGTGGTAGTCAGAGAGGGACGAAAGATACAGCAGTCCGATCTGAGGCTCGTGCACCTGCTAGAGCATATGCTATACGAGCCCGTGAGGATGCTTCTTCCCCAGATGTTATTACCGGTACTTTCACTCTTTATGATACGAGTGTTATTGCATTGATTGATCCTGGTTGGACTCATTCTTATGTGTGTGAAATATTAGTAACCAGTAAGACTCTGCTTGTTGTGTCTACTGAGTTTGTGATTCAAGTATCAAACCCCTTGGGCCGGTGTGTATTGGTTGACAAAGTGTGTAAAAATTGCCCGTTGATGATTCGAGATTCATGTTTTCCAGCCGATTTGATGTAGTTACCTTTTGACGAATTTGATATAATTCTGGGTATGGACTGGTTGACTTTGCACGATGCTTTTGTTAATTGCAAAAGAAAGACCATTGATTTGAGATGTTAGAACAGTGAAATTATTCGAATTGAATCTAATGATCTGAATGGGTTACCAGCAGTAATATCTTCGATGCTAGCTCAGAAGTATGTGAAAAAAGGTTATGAAGCTTACTTTACTTATGTGCTTAATAGTAAAGTGACTGAAAAGAAGATTGAATCTGTACCAGTTGTGAGCGAGTATCCGGATCTATTTCCTAAAAAATTACTGGGTTTGCCACCTATTCGAGAAGTAGAGTTTGGTATTGAGTTAGTTCCGGGAATGACTCCGATTCCGATAGCTCCGTATCGAATGGCACCTACCGAATTAAAAGAGTTAAAAGCACAGTTGCAAGAGTTAACAGATAGGGGTTTTGCACGACCGAGTTTCTCTCCCTGGGTGCGCCAGTTCTATTTGTGAAGAAGAAAGATGGAACTATGCGAATGTGTATTGATTACCGACAGCTAAATAAGGTGACTATAAAGAAATAAATACCCGTTATCGCGGATTGACGACTTGTTTGATCAGCTGAAAGGGGCTTCAGTGTTTTCAAAGATAGATTTGAGGTCGGGTTATTATCAGTTGTGAGTCAGAGATTCTGATGTGCCAAAGACTATTTTTCGGATGAGGTACGAACACTACGAGTTTTTGGTTATGCCTTTCGGACTTACTAATGCACCTGCTATTTTCATGGATCTGATGAATCTAATTTTCAGACAGTATTTGGATCAGTTTGTGGTAGTGTTATAAATGATATTCTGATCTACTCCAGAGATGAAACCGAGCACGCCGAGCATCTGAGACTGGTGCTACAAACCTTGCGAGATAAACAGTTGTATGCAAAGTTTAGTAAGTGTGAGTTTTGGTTACGTGAAGTCAGTTTTCTAGGCCATGTTGTTTCAGCATCAGGTATTCGGGTTGATCCGAATAAAATATCAGCTATACTTGACTGGAACCACCGAAAAATGTTTCTGAAGTTCGAAGCTTTCTTGGGCTCGTGGGTTACTACAGACGGTTTGTGAAAGGTTTTTCTATGATTGCTACACCGTTGACAAAGCTGTTACAGAAAGATGTTAAGTTCGAGTGGTCGGAAAAGTGTCAGAAAAGTTTTGGATCAGTTGAAAGCTCATTTGACCGAAGCTCCAGTGTTAGTTCAGCCTGAATCGGGTAAAGAATTTGTTATTTATAGTGATGCATCTTTGAATGGTCTGGATTGTGTTTTGATGCAGGAAGGCAAAGTCATAGCTTATGCCTCGAGACAGTTGAAGCCACACGAAAGAAACTATCCGACACATGATTTGGAGCTAGCAGCCATTATGTTTGCATTAAAGATATGGCGTCATTATCTGTTCATTGAGAAATGTCATGTTTATTCAGATCGCAAAAGCCTGAAGTATTTGATGACTCAGAAAGATTTGAATTTGAGACAACGCCGATGGTTAGAGCTTTTGAAAGATTATGAGCTCGTAATTGACTATCATCCGGGAAAAGCAAATGTTGTTGTGGATGCTTTAAGTCGAAAGTCATTATTTGCTTTACATGCAATGAACGCGCATATGGTTATGTCTGATGATGGTTCGATAGTAGCCGAATTAAAAGCAAGACCGTTGTTTGTTCCACAAATTGGGGATGCTCAAAAAGTTGATAAGGATTTGTTGGCAAAACGAGCTCAGTGTGGAAGTGATGTTGAATCAGAGTTTCGAACTAATGAGAATGACTGGTTGAAATTCAAAGATCGAATATCTAAATTGATGAGAATTGGTGGCCTGGTATGAAACGAGACATATCTAAATTTGTTTCAAAATGCTTAGTCTGCCAACAAGTAAAAGCCGAGCATCAGGTACCTTCTGGGTTACTTCAGCCGATCATGATACCTGAACGGAAATGGGACAGAATCACTATGGATTTTGTATCCGATTTACCTATGACACCGAGCAAGAAAGATGCAATCTAGGTTATAGTGGATAGATTGACCAAATCAGCTCACTTTATTCCAGTTCGTACGGATTATTCACTCGATAAGCTTGTTGAACTGTATGCATCACAAATTTTGAAATTATATGGTGTGCCTATTTCTATTGTTTCAGATAGAGACCCGAGATTTACATCACGGTTTTGGAAGAAGTTGCAAGATGCTCTAGGTACAAAACTGCATTTTAGCACGGCTTTTCATCCGCAGACAGATGGTCAATCTGAACGGATCATTTAGACACTTGAGGATATGTTGAGATGTTGCATCCATGATTTCGAAGGTACGTGGGAACAATACTTACCTCTGATTGAATTTGCTTACAATAATAGCTTTCAATCTAGTGTGTTGAATTGAATTGAATTAGTGTGTTGATAAAATGTGTTAAATGAGTGTTGTTTGACATGTTAGATCAAGAAAATATGAAATTTGGACTAAGATCGGGGAAGAACAAAGTTGTGGGCTAAGTCGGGAAAATTAGTCGTTTCGGCATTCGAGGTAAGTTGGTGTGCTAATAATAATTCAATAATGTTGTAATTTATATTTGAAAGCTAAATTAGTGAATTAATTGAATTGTAACATCCGGGATTTAGGGGTTATGCGTTTATTGCATAATTCAAGTGAGAGTGGGCTTAGTGTATGTTTGGATGTGTTTTAGGGGTTTTGAGAATTCTAGGATGAAGGAGAGTGCTTTGGAAAAATATTGGGTTTAATTTTAAAAAGGGGAAGCTGGGCAGATGAGGCCTTAAGGAAATTTGTAGGAGTTCTTAGACATAAGATTGGTCTTGGTAAAGTGGCTTGGAGGCGCCACTTAGGGCCTTGGAAAGTGACGCCATAAGCTGTGAGGAAGGGCTCAGGTTCGAGCAACGTGGAAAGCAGTGGGAGCTTTTATTTTTGCGTCAAGGAGGAGAGGAGTTGGGCGGCAATTGGACTTTCAAATGGATGAGGATGAGGCTTGGTTTTATTTTAGATTTCAGCTAAGAAGAGAAGGATAATGGTTGACTCATTCAAACTTTTTGAATGAGTGTTGAAGAGAGAAAATAGGAGCAGAATAAGGGATATGATAAGAGAGGAAGCTGGTGGCCGAATATAGGACTCTAGGGGCTTGCATTTTTGGCTTTGAAGTGTGGCAATGGAGTGAGTGCTGAATTTTCTTTTAGTGAGCATCCATTCTCTTCTTCTTTCTCTTTTAGTCTTCTGGCCGAATTCTCCTAAGTTTTTCCCAAGTCATCTTTTTCTTTCTTTCTCTTCAACCTTAACCCCTTCCTCTTGTGGCCGAATATTTTTCCACCCTTGGAAAGGCTTAGCCGAAACCTCTCCACCATTATTCACCATTGCCGACTTCATTTGATGAGCCATAGCCGAATCTTTATTTGAATCTCCTTATCACTTCTTTTCTTCTCTTGTTCTCTTCAAGCCGAAGTTAAAGGCTAACTCCATTTCTCTTCTGTGGCCGAATCTAGGAAGGTGATTTCGGGAGGTTGATCATTAGTGGTAAGCAACATGTAGTGGTAAGTGTTTCTTTCTTTAGCAATCGGTTGTGGATTCTTTTCTTTTGGTGAGCCGAATCAAGTGTTTAGGCCTGAGTTTAAGGATGGCCGAATGTGCATAGTGCCATAATATGTGTGTTCTTTTGTGTGTAGCCGAAGGAAGGGAACACTAAGGATTCTTTTGGGATTTGAAGTGACCAAGGTAAGCCAATATGGTATTTGGCCAAGGGCCATTTTCCTAGATTTATGCCTAAAGCCGTTTCTAACAGTGGTTAGGCAGGGATTTCGTTAACTCCATAGGCAAGTGGTGGTTTCTGGGATTTGGATAAGCAAGGTAGGTGGTTGTGGTATTCGGCCTAAGGCCATGTTATGAGATTTAAGTGTTGACCGCTTTTGACTTTGGCATTTAGGAGGAAATCGACAGGAGTAAGCAAAAGTTTTCAGGATTCAGATTCGTTTCGGTAAGGGTACTTTGTAAGTTTGGAATTAGATTGTTTTGACTGTAACGTTAGTGGCTAACCTGATGTGCTGATTAAGATATTGTTGATGGAGGCGAATACCAGTCAAGAAGGACAAGGGGTAGTCCCTATCCCTAAGTTTAAGAGGAGATCAGTCTCTGCAGTGCGGGATTGGCCACCGGGGTGTGGGCCAGCGTCAAAGCAGGAGCGTAGGCAGATAGCGGTAGTTACGATAAGTGATAGCGTCGGTTTTGAGAGCGTAGTTCTTCAAGTTATTAGGTGTGTGATTAACCCACCATTTTCCGGGTATATGTTATATTTACATGTGTTATGTATGTGCTAATAAGTGCAGTGATAGTTATGAAGGGGATACCCTTAAGGGGTATAATGATAACCAGGTCAGTGTTAATTATTGATGAGACTGTGAATATGCCTATGAAAATGTGATTGAATGCTTGAATAACATGGACATGCATTATTTATCATGGCACTATTGTACGTTGCATGTGCATGGGGTGGGAAATGAATATGAAAGAAGGACAGGGTGTACTTTATGTACGTGGTTTAGTGATGGCTACGAGCCTCACGTGGATTGATGAGTGGCTCTGTGCCTCATCATGGTTGGTATAGGCTTTGTGCCATATCGTGGTTGGTGATGGCTTTGTGCCTCATCGTGGTTTGATGTTAGCTACGAGCTGCATCGTGGATTGGCGCTGACTGAGGTCGCGTTGTGGATTATTTGTGATTTAGTTCACGTGGATGGCATTAATTGCCGAATTGGTGTGTAGAGGTTGGAGGGTCGATTTAGTAATCCCCTGGTGTGTGGTGGCTGGATACGGGGGTGTGTAGAGGATGGACCCTAGGCTGGGTTGGGTGCATTTTGCATAAACTCGTGTGATATGTGGATTGGTGTGGTAATGGGCCAAGCCCAATATGTGGAATCATGTGGATAAATTGCGTTATTATATGATATGTGGTGTGGTTGTGGGTTAAGCCCATGTATGGAAGTCTGTGGACTAATTACACACTGAGTCTGTTTGACTCACCCAAATTCTTACCAAACATCGCAGGTGATACATGATGCTTGGACCGGGCTGGAGCGAATACAAAGGTGGCCATGCAGAAGATGTTTTTACTTAGTATAGACACTTATTATTTTAGAACTTTTAAGTATTTATTTAATGTAATAAGGGCCACTTATGGTATTTGGGAACTTTTATTTATGTTTAAGGTGGATTGACGATTAAATTACTATTTGGAAATACCTTTATTTTTAACAACTTATATCTTAAAAACTTGTGTTAAAGCTTTAAGTTTCAAATCCGGATAATTTTGTAATAACAAAAGCTATAAACTGGTTTGCAAATAAGTTAATTTTTATAATTACGAAAAGTTATTACGTTTTTACCTTTAAGTCAAATGCTTTTCAAACGTTTTCCGCAGTAGCATTCTAAATTCGGCCGTGGTGTTTGGGCCGGGTTTGGTGTGTTACATGAATTACGTTGAATTAAATGTTTAATGTGCCAAGTTTATAAATTGATTTAAAATATGTCTATGGTACATGGAAGTGCATTGAAATATTGTACTTAAATGTGACTTCTATGATTATGAATGTTATGAGTAATTGTGAATTAGTGTTATCATGAGACAAGTGATTAAGTGAATATTGACTAAGTGTTAACAAGTGTGAAAAAGTCCCGATTGAACCTTAGGAAACGATTAGGATACAAGTGACATGTACTAGGAATTTCAGTGTTTTCAGTGTGAAAGTGTTCCCCGGGTTCTGGTTCATTGTGTTATATCAGTGGCTGGGTGATCTTGCATGTGTTGTAGACACCTGACAGCTTGTGTGAGCAGGCCCGAGGGTAACCCCAGTGTTACAGTGGTAGCTTCGGCTACATTACAGTGGTAGCTTCGGCTACATTACAGTGGTAGCTTCGGCTACATTACAGTGTGGCACTCTGTGCCTTATTCTGCGTATCCTTTAGTATTCCGTATGGTTCAATGAGTATTGAATTGATATAATGAAAAGTGATTGAATGGAAAAGGATTTAATCATGTGATAATAATGTGAAAGTCAACATTGTGTTTGATGCATTTATATGAGTAAGCGTAAATATGAAATTGTTTGTATAAGTGAAGTGCAGGTATGAAACTAAGTAGAGAATCGTATGAATAAGTAGTACAGGTATGTGTACAAAATTGTTATTGTATGATTTATTTGTTGAATAAAATGCTTAGATTATGATGCATTAATAGTAAGGATACAAATGAGTGAGATGTGCATATGATCAAGTGATAGTTATGTGCCAAGTTATATGTTGTTTTAGTGCATATGTGCAAAAAAGATGAAAGTGAATACATGGAAATCATGAAAAAGTGAAAATTGCATTAAAACAGTACTGGACACCTGCAATTGTGTACGTTTGAAAAATCACCAAAAATAGTGAAAATTGAATTAGAAAGTGAAGAAGATATGAATTGAAATCTCATTGGGTCTATTTTCTTATAAAATAAATAGGGTAAGCAAAAGAAGTGGAAATTATGAGATATTTAAATTTTAGTGAGACTGGTTCTGAATGACTTCATGATCCCCCGTTCTGTCTTGGAAAAATTATTAAAACATTGTACAAAAATAATCATGGAGCATAGTTTATATGCTTAGAATCCTTAATGAGTCTATTTTTTATTGGAATAAACGAGAACATTATTTAAATTCTATACAATGAGATAACTGAGTTTTTGTAAAGATAGATAAGAACCATCGAACAGTGAAGTAAGGGAAACTTTATGAATAATCTGGTATTGATTGGCCAGACCAAAAATTCTGGAAATTTTATGGAAATAAGGTATATGGGTCTAATTTCAGGTAAAATTAACAAAACTTAATTTCGAGTTTTGTAGCTTATGAAATAATTAAATTAGTGACCGTGACTCAGAAAAGTAGCCTAAGCTGAACTTAAGAAAAAGGTGAAACTATGTGAATATTGATTCTATTTCCTTGAGCATATTTATTGAGAAATGGGTTAATATTGTTAATTAAATTGCTTATTATTATTAATATGCCAACTTACTAAGCTATAAAGCTTACACCATTTTCCCATTTCTCTTAGTGTTGTCAGGTTGGCTCAGGGTTGGAGATCATTGGAGGTATCATCACACTATCAATTTATCAAGTTGGAATCACGACAATTCCTAATTATTTTCAAGTGAATGACATGTATAGAGATTTAGTTATTGATTGTATGTATTATTATGAATTAGCCAAATGTTTAGGCTTATATTGCTTTGTTGAATAGAGCCATGAGATGTGGCTCATAATGCCTCTAGGTAAGAGAAACTATTTTATGCATGCATGGAGAAATGTCTTGATGTGGCTAAGTTAGAATTAGCTAAAGGTATAACAAAGATCGATATATTGTATATTAGTACAAAGAGTTAAGAAAATAAAAGGTTTGAAAAATAGCCTAATGTATTCCACACGGGGCTAGAGACACGGTCATGTGTCTCAGCCGTGGGGTAGGACACGACCATCGCACGGGCATGTGGTTTGGCCATGGTGCATAAACAGAATGCTAGTGAATTACACACGGGTTCAAGACATGGGCGTGTGAGGACCATACGGTCTACTCACACGGCCGTGTCATATGTCACACGGGCGTGTGACCCTGTTTTGGTAAAAAATTTCTTAATGCCCGAAAAGTTCCGGTTTGGTCCCGAACAAACTTTAATGATTGTTTTGGGCTTCGTAAGCCCATAATAGGGACATAGAGTGTGACTATGAATGGTTTTAATGTATAATTGAAATGTATGTATCGGAGAAGTGTATAAGATTGTTGTAATGCCTCGCACCCTGACCCGACAACAGATAGGGGTAAGGGTTGTTACACTAACGTTACAAGAACCTACAGGGTCACACCCTATGGTTGAAATGAACGAAATAAAACAGAGTTGGTATTGTGTTTGGTTGTCACATGAATTAAATTAATTATAGAATTAATTTAATAGGGCAATCAAATATTGAACATATTATATGTACAAGGATGTTGTACACATAATGAGAACATAGTTCTATTAATATATGAATTTGTTTCGTATATAAATTTAAATAAATATAGTTTACCGAAATCCTTGTTATAATTAATGTAATTATAATTTTCGATTAAAATATTATTATATTTAATTATTTTTTAATTATGATTATTATGTTCGGATAAAAAAATTTATGAATTATGATTCATTATATATATACCAATTATAAAAGGTGAGATAGAGAGAGTTTTTTTTTTTTCTGAAAACCCTAAAAAAACTAAAACTTTGCTTGTGAGGTCTAGCTTCCGTCAAGCAAAGAAACCTCCAAAACAGTTTTGGAGATTTCTTCCGTTCATCGTCAATCAGGGTGGATTATGTAGAGGTCAAAATAATAAAAGGTTAGGCTTGATTCGATAGCAGATCAGAATTCTCGTTGTCGAGGCGTCGCTGTCTACTCAGATTGAAGTTTTGGTAATTTCGAAACCATTATTTCACCCCGATTCATTCCTCGCACATGGATCCATGGTTTGGATCGCCGGAACTTTTTTTTTTGCTGCGCTATGGGGGTACCATCATTCCAACATGCCATACTCAAAATAAGTCTCACTTGTTATACCCAAGAGATGTCGATAGTGTGATTTTTGAACTCCGACGTCCCACGATCCTCGAGTTATCTTGGCAATACTACAAGGAAAAGGGGAATGAGAAGGGTAAGCATAAAGCTTAGTAAGTTTGCATGAAAATAAATAGCAACAATAAGCTCATAATGACATCAATCCATGGCATTAGATAACCATACAAAGTCATAAGCACTTTGCCATAACTTACTCTAACTTGTTTTTATCTAAAACATACCATGTCACATATGATAAACATTCCTCGTGAATTTCTCACGGGTACTTGTATTCACTCAATCACATGACTTTAGTACTAATCTCATTTCTATTTCCAAGCTTATCTATTTATCCCACTAATCACTAGGGGTACTCAAAAACACATATTCATCGTCATTAACATAAACACGAAGCCAATGCCACATCCCAGATGTGGTCTTACATGGGGTCACCTCTGAGTGCCAATGCCATATCCTGGATATGGTCCTATACAAAATATCACTTCAAATACCGATGCCATATCCCAGATATGGTCTTATACGATTCTCATATTCAATACCGAAGCCATATCCCAGATATGGTCTTATATGGGATCTCAATTTGGTGCCGAGGCCATGTCCCCGACACAGTCTTACACGGGACCTTATCATTATCCATCTTGTGTCTCGGTGATAGTAATTTCACATTTATTATAGTTCCATTGGGACTTCAACATCTCAACTTTTATCATCTTTCTCATTCAACACCAATACTCAATTTCATAGAATATCATGCATCATTATAATATCAAACATTCTCAAATAAGCTAGCATAAATGTTGAATTTATCACATACAAACTTACCTCAATTTCAAAACAAGCTAGATCGTCGATCTAATCCGATACTTTGTTCTTTCCCCGACCGAGGTTAATTCTTGATTCTTCTTGGTCTATAATAGCAAATTATCTCATTTAAATATTCACATTAATAAGTTCATTTCAATAATCATGCTTTGACAAAATTATTATTTTGCCTTTAGACTTTTTCAAAATGACCATTTTACCCCTAGGCTCAGAAATCAATTTTAATCAAATTTCTTTCTTTAACGAGCCTAGGTGAACATTTATTTTTTCTTATGGCATCCATCAAAACTCATTATTTCACACATTTACCACAAATTTCACAACATTTACAAAGAGGTCCTTTTAGGTGTTTTCATGGAAACACCTTTCACAAATATTGTTTATCTAACAATCAAGACTCATTTTCTTCCATAAAAATGCAGCAAACAACTTAATAGCTTTCATGGCAAAACTCTAAACTCTTCACTATTTTACAAAATAGTCCCCTATTTAGAAAGCTTAAGCTTTAGGGGTTCCAAAAGTACAAATATTATCAAGAAATGACCACTAAAACACTTACTTGTAAGGAGAAGAGTGTGCTGAAATTTTTGAGCTTTCAAACCCCCATTTGCTGCAAATTTTTGGTGGAGAAATGAAGGAGAAAAGATGATATCTTTTCTTTCTTTATTTTAATATAAAATCCCAATTTAGTCCACCTAACGGTGACTTGACCAAATTTTGACCTCTATTGTCCCCTATTGCCGGCCAACCTTTATTTAAGGGGCTAATTTCCCTTTAAAGACCTCCAATTAATATTCTATGGCTATTAGCACCTTTAGCTTGGAATTTTGAAGTTTCGCACTTTATGAGATTTAGTCATTTTTCGCGATTAAGCATGAAATCGCTAAAATTAAATTACCAAAATTTCCATGTACTCATATAATCATGTTCGAACTCATAAAATATCATGAAAATAATTTTATCCAACCTCAGATTAGTGGTTCTGAACCACTGTTCCTACAAGCCCCTAAATCGGGCTGTTACAGTCAGTATGTTCCACACGGCCTCACACACGGACGTGTGATCGGCCGTGTGGCATAAGTCAGTATACCCTTCAATTTTGGCATGGCCTAGCACACGGCCTGGCACACAAGCATGTGTGGCTATCTCGAAGGGTACACGGATTAGACACACGGATGTGTGGTCGGCCGTGTGACCCAAGTCAATATGTATGCCCTGTTTTCACACGGCTTGAGACACGAGCGTGTCTACTAGCCATGTGAGGCACACGGCCTGTTCACACGGGCGTGTGACCCTTATTTACATGAAAATTTTCTAAGTGTCCAAAATTTTTGTATGGTATCGGTTTAGTCCCGAACCACTTTTAAAGCATGTTTAAGGCCTCGTAGGCCCGTATAAGGGAAAATGTGATTGAGTTGAATGATTTATGAGAATGAATGCTTATTTTTGCATAAATGTATGCTATATGTGTTGTGAACTGATCGAAAATACCTCGTAACCCTATTCTGGCGTTGAATATGGGTGAAGCGTGTTACATTTATTAGTATCAGAGCTACGGTTTAGTCGATTCTAGGACAACGTAGCGTATGTAAAAGTCTAGCTATACATGCCATATATAAATTGTGATAGTGTGATGACTCCTGACATTTTAAATTGTGTTTTCATATAGTAATGGATCCCAATCAAGCTATAGCTGATGAGGTTGAGAGTAATGTGACTGCTCTCGCGTAAGGGACAACGTCGTCCGATCTAAACCTGTGATGGGTAGCCAGGCAGGAGAAGCTAAAGAAGCCTTCTTTCAAATGATGAATGAGTGGTTCACTCAATATATTCGTATGAACCGGATTGCTCAACAACCTCCACCCCTTCCTATTCCCCAATCTATACCTGTAGCTCCTTAAGAAGTTAAACTTTTAAGATTGAACAAGCCCCCAATAAATAAGATACGTAAACATTGGACTAAAGAGTTCCAGGCTACTGTTGAGATGATACGGAGAGAGCTGAGTTCTGGCTCGAAAATATGATTTGAGTAATCGATGAATTATCTTGTACTCTTGATGGATGTATTAAATGTTTTGTATCTTTGCTAAGAGACACCGCGTACTAATGGTGGAGCACGTTGATATCTATAGTTCCGAAAGAATGGGTTAATTGGGAGTTCTTTCAATCCAAATTCCGAAAGAAATACATTAGTCAAAGATTTCTCGATTATAAGCATAAAGAATTTCTAGAGTTGAAACAGGGCCGAAAGACTATAACAGAGTATGAAAGAGAATTTGTACAGTTGAGCAAGTATGCTCGGGAATATGTTTCCACTGAAGAAATTATGTGCAAGCAATTCGTAGATGGATTGAATGAAGATATAAAACTACTAGTCAGAATTTTAAAGTTGAAATAATTTGTCGTTCTTGTTGAAAGGGCTTGTAAAGTAGAGAATCTTAGAAAAGAAAAGAGAAAGGTAGATTCAGAAGCTAGAGACTCGAGATAAAGATCGATGAGTAAGCCGTATCAATCTTCATCAAAGAAATCCAGAGACTATTTTAAATGATCGACAGCTTCAGTGGGATATTCTAATCGGGATCGTGGAAAGCAGTATACCAGCCCTAAAGCTCAAACTACATCGGTCTCAAGTGTTGGCAATGTGAAATATGTTAAACCTGAGTGTCAACAATGTGGAAAATGGAATTTTGGAGAGTGTTGGATGAAAAATAATAATAGAGCTTGTTACAATTGTGGTCAACGAGATCATTTTATCAGAGATTGTCTCGAACTAAATGAAAAAGATAAATCTCAGAATGTAAGATCGAGCAATAGAACTATCGAGGGAGGCTGCCAAGAAATGTGGGAAATGCAAGTGGTAATCGAGGCATAACGAGAGATACAATAGTGAGATCTAAGGCCAGAGTACCTGCTAGAGCTTACGCTATTCGCGCTCGCTAAGATGCGTCATCACCTAATGTCATTACCGGTACATTTTCTCTTTACGACACTAATGTTTTTGCATTGATTGATCCTAGATCTACTCATTTGTATATATGTATGAATTTGGTGTCTAATAAGAATTTTCCTGTCGAGTCTACTGAATTTGTGATTAAATTATCGAACCCCTTAGGCAAGTATGTTCTAGTTGATAAAGTTTGCAAGAACTTCCTTTAATGACTTGGGGATACTATTTTCTAGCTGACTTGATGCTTTTGCCATTTGATGAGTTTGATGTAATTCTGGGAATGGATTGGTTGACTTTGCACGATGCTGTTGTGAACTATAGGCGAAAGACTATAGAACTGAAATGTCAGAATAACGAAATTCTTCGGATTTAATCTGATGAGTTGGGTGGTTTACCAATAGAGATTTCATTGATGACAACTCAGAGGTATGTGAGAAAAGGTTGTAAAGCTTATCTCACTTATGTTTTAGATACTAAAGTGTCTGAAAAGAAGGTTGAATAAATGCCAGTCGTTTGTGAATATCCGAATGTATTTCCTGAAGAATTATCGGGATTGCCACCTATTAAATAGGTTGAGTTTTGTATTGAATTAGTACCGGGAACAACGCCAATATCAATAGCTCCGTACAGAATGGCTCCAACAGAGTTAAAAAAGTTGAAAGCGAGACCGCTATTTCTATAGCAGTTTTGTGAGGCTCAAAAAATTGATAATGAATTGCAAGCAAAACGAACTCAATGTGAGTCAACTTTTAATTCAGAGTTTTGAATAGGGCCTGATGAATGTTTAATGTTTCGAGGTAGAATTTGCGTACCGAGAAATCCCGAGCTTATTTAGAAGATTTTAAACGAAGCACATAGTAGTTGTTTATTAGTACATCTGGGAAGCACGAAAATGTATAATGATTTGAAACAACTTTATTGGTGGCACGGTATGAAACGTGATATTTCAGAATTTGTTTCGAAATGTTTGATTTGTCAGCAAGTCAAAGCTAAGCATCAAGTGCCGTCAGGTTTATTACAGCCTATTATGATTCCTGAGTGAAAGTGGGATAGTGTAACAATGGATTTCGTATCGGGTTTTCCCTTATCTCCGAAAAAGAAAGATGCGATCTAGGTTGTTGTTGACAGATTGATGAAATCATCTAATTTTATTACAGTACATATAGATTTATCGCTTGATAAATTAGCTGAACTGTATATTTCTAAAATTGTGAGATTACATGGTGTTCCCCTATCTATTGTTTCGGATAGAGATCCAAGATTTACTTCGCGATTTTGGAAGAAATTGCAAGAAGCTTTGGGTTCAAAGTTGCATTTTAGCACTGTGTTTCATCCACAAACGGATGGTCAATCTGAGCGAGTTATTCAGATACTTGAAGAATTGTTACGTTGTTGCATTATTGAGTTTGAAGGTAGCTGGGAGAAATATCTACTGTTGATTGAATTTGCTTACAATAATAGCTTCCAATTGGCGCCGTCTGAAGCTCTATATGGTCGTAAATGTCGAACACCATTGTACTGGACTGAGCTTAGTGAGAACAAGATTCACAGAGTTGATATGATCAGAGAAACTGAAGAAAAAGTGAAAGTAATTCGTGATAGTTTGAAAGCAGTTTCGGATCAACAGAAATCGTACGCAGTCTTGAAACAGAAAGATATTGAGTTCTAGATCGGGGATAAAGTGTTTCTGAAAGTGTCGCCATGGAAAAAGATATTACGGTTTGGTCGGAAAGGGAAATTGAGTCTGCAATTCATTGGACCGTATGAGATTACTGAGCGAGTTGGACCAGGGGCATATCGACTATCTTTACCGTCTGAGTTAGAGAAAATACATAATGTGTTTCATGTGTCGATGCTTCGACGATATTGATTTGACCCTTCACATGTTATTTCCCCGACTGAGGTTGAAATTCAGTCTGATATGTCATATGGTGAAGAATCAATTCGAATTTTAGCTCGTGAGATCAAAGAGCTGAGAAATAAGAGAATAGCATTAGTAAAAGTATTATGGCATCGTCACGGGGTTGAAGAAGCTACATCAGAAACTGAGGAAGCTATACGAAAACAGTACCCAAACCTATTCACTGGTAAGATTTTCGAGGACGAAAATCCCTAAGGGGGGAGAGTTGTAACAGCCCGTTTTTAGTCAAATCGGAACAGTGGCTTTGGAACCACAAATCCAAGGTCAGTATATTTATTTTATTATTATTTTAATGTTTACAGCATGATTGAGTGATTGTGTGAAAATTTAGTTAAGAAATTTTATCATTTGTTTAGTCAATTTGATAAAAAGGACTAAATCGCGTAAAGTGTAAAACTTGAGTTCTAATAGCTAAAGGTGTCTAATAGTTATAGAACCTTAAAGATAAGGTCCTTATGTTGTAATTAGACCATTAATTGTGTGAGTGGACTTTTATGGACAATATATATGTTGTTTTAATGGTTTATTAACTAGGTTATAATGGTAATTAGTATAAGTATTATATGTTAAATAAAAAAATGTTTTAATTGTGTTCATCTTCTTCAAAAGACAAACACCAACCGATTCTCTTGAGAAAAAAATAGGGCTAAGGTTCAGCACTCTTATTTCCATCAATTAAGTTCAAGAAAAATGGAATTTGGACCTAGATCAGGGGAAAACTAAAAGTTATCGACTAAACGACTCGATTTGCCATTTTAGCATCCGAGGTAAGTTCGTATGTGATAAACATTATTACAATTATGCTTTTAATGATTTGATATTGCATAAATTTTATATGTGAGACACGGTCAAGTTCGACGACAAAATCAACTGCGTTTAGCACTTAGTGTGCGAAACATCGAGTAAGGCACTTAGTGTGCGGAATTATAATAGCTTCGACTATGTGATGGCACTTAGTGTAACACCCCTAACCCGTATCCGTTACTGAATTAGGGTTAAAGGAGTTACCGGACAGATCAAAAACTTTATAGAAATTTCATACAACCATTCATCAATCGCAGCCAAAGAGCCCCTTATATTGGTCAACGAGACCTTAATCATGTTTTAGAATAGGGTCGGGACTAGACCGAACACATACAGAAATTCTCGGAAATTTAAAACTTACTCAAAACTATCAAGGTCACATAACCATGTGACCAGGCCGTGTGCCTTACACGGCTACTGGACACACCTGTGTGTCCTGGCTGTGCCAAATCAGACTATATATATTGACTTATCCACACGATCACCAGACACACCCGTGTGCTATGACTGTGTACCCATAGGCTAAATACTGTCTCATTCACACGGCTACTAGGCACGTCCGTGTGCCATGGCCGTGCAAACTTGGGTTGACTACTGAATCACATGGCTACTAGGCACGCTCGTGTACCATGGTTGTGTAGGCAAAACAGGCCATTTGCAAGGCCAAAATGCCACCCACACATGGGTCAATCCCTACAAGCAATTTGCCAATTCATTTCATGCATATTTGGCAACCAAAACATATCAAAGTAATCATCAAATCTTCACATACAATTACAACTCCAATCATGCCAATTTGTACAACTAAACACATATGCAATTAAGCATGATTCATCTACATTTACCTTTCATATATCCCCTTCTTTGATCAAACATGCATACTCACATTTCATCATATACTTACCATTAATTTTGTCCAATTCATTTGCTATCAATCCATACCAAACTATGCATCATATAACATAATCACTCAAACATGTTGCCAACATTAAACTAGCCACATCTCATGGCTAATTATACATTTTTCAACATACCAAATTCATTTGCTATCAATTCATACCAAACTATGCATCATATAACATAATCACTCAAACATGTTGCCAACATTAAACTAGCCACATCTCATGGCTAATTGATTTTGCTGAATTACATTTAGTATATTATGTTGGTAAATTGATTTAATAATATGTTTATGATAAAAGGTGACATAGGTGACATGGAAAATGGGTTGAAATGCTGTGCTTAAAGGTGTTTTCTATGACTATGGTTATTATGTGAAATGGAAAGTTGATATGTAAATAATGCATTTATTTTAATTGTTCAATAATTATTTTGCTAGATATTATGGAAGTCATTGGGTGATAACTATAATACGAAAATGTATGGAATGTGAAATTCTCGATTGAACCTTCAGAAAATTGAGAGATACGGACAATATGTAGCTAGGTCACACGAGTGATAAGGGACCTTCACCGTGTGCACAAAAAAGCTACGAGATGGCAAAATTTGATATGTAGCTAGGCCACATGGATGATAAGGGACTTTCACCATGTGTGCAAGAAAGCTACGGGATAATAATTTCATATGTAACTAGGTCACATGTGTAATACTGTGTGTATACCATGTGTACAAGAAAGTTATGGGTTATGAGTAGCTAGGTCGCATGAGTGGTTCCTAGTGCTGGACGCCATATAGACAAGAAGGCTACGAGATGGAATGGCTAGGTCATATGGGTGATAAGGGACCTTCACCATGTGTACAAGAAAGCCGAATTATGTGTAGGTGGAGCTATGTGTTGAGACCACCGAGTATCGTGCATTTTTCGAAGGGGTTCAACGAGATAACTTACTGATGGTGATTGGTGCGATCATGTTATGAATAAGTGTAGGTGTGAATGTGACCAATTGAGAAATGTGGCAAATGTACGTGTGAGCAAGTGTTTGTGTGAACAAAGGTGCGGTCCCCGAGCCTTCAGTAGCTTTGACGATCTATAAAACAGAGAAATCACACATAGAGAATAAGCTTTCCGAAGCTTAGTAAGCCATATACAAATAAACTTAACATAAAATGCACATAACTATATTGATGCAATAACAATAATGGTTCTTGTAGCATATATATCTCATATAGAGTTTGGCTCACTTGCTTAGCCATATTTTACCACATTCTTCAACCCAAATATCATATATACAAATAGCTCATTCAAGCATATATCCACATATTATTCCATCATTTCTTTGCACATATTCATCTTAGTAAAATCATATAGGCAGTTACCTTCCATACACACTTAATGTGCATATCAAACGTACCTAAAACGGATATACAAATCACACAGTCGTTCATATCTCAGAATTGCCTGTTGAACCGTTTGGAATCTAATAGGATACTCAGAGTGCTCAGAATAGTCGTACAATGCCAACGTCCCAGACGTGGTCTTACATGTAATTAGATATCGATGCCACTGTCCCAGACAATGTCTTACACGAATGAATACGATGCCGATGTCCCAGACACGGTCTTACACGTAAAACTCATATCGATGCCAACATCCCAAACGTGGTCTTACATGAAATCTAGATTCAATGCCAACGTCCCTGACGTGGTCTTACATGATATAACATAATAGACACCAATGTCATGACATAGTTAACCCTATCTATTCCTAAGTTCGTAGGGACTTATCGTATGTTAGTAATATGTTGTTCTTATCTCGGATTTCATATATTGCACATCTCATATGCATTCATCATTATCAATATTAATAAGAACATACATAATTCCATACAAATACATTTATTTGTATATTGACTTACCTCGGATTCTGATATTCGTTCGGACTCGTTTATTCAACTATCTTCGCTTTCCCACGATCAAAGTCTGTTTTCTTCAATTCTTGATCTATACATATTCAAATTTAAACCATTTATTTACTAATTCATTCAATTCAATCCAAGAACACACTTTTAGGGTTATTTGCAATTTAGCCCTCATATTTACACATTTTATCAATTTAGTCCATTTTTCTCAAAACATCAAATATACAAAATCACCATATAATCATGCTTAGCTGAATGCCCATGTATCACATGCAAAACCAAACATTTCATCAAATTCACAATTTAGTCCCTCAAATTGCTATTTTCCACAATTTAACCCTAATTAGCTAAATCCATAAAAAATTTAAGAACAAAACATGTTCATTTAACACATTTCTTTTATTAAACACTTAAACTCATCACAAAGCTCACCATTTCATCAGTGGCACATTTCATAAACATCATCAATTCTTCAAATTACAACATGGACTTGATAGTAGACTAAGCAACTATCTCAAAAACATAAAAAATCATCAAACACCAAAGTCATAACATACCTTAATTTTGGCCACAAGCTAGCCGAATATTAGAAGCATTCAAACCCTTTCTTTTCTTCTTTGATTTTTGGTGGATGAATAAACATTATGGCTTAATTTTTAAGCCTTTATTTTATGTGATTATAACTTAATAACCAATTTCCAATTTTAGCCTTTTTATTAACAGAAAAGACAAATAACCTATAAGGCTATTTTGTCATTTAATCATCCACTAACTAGATAATGGATTAATTTCCTCATAAGAACACAACATTTAGAAGCCACAACACATAGGTACTTTAGCGAATAGCATGCAAATATTGCATTTAATGCAATTAACCCTTTTCTCAATTTAATCACACAGACTGACAAATTAACACACAGAAACTTCACACAAACTAATTAACATATCATAAACACGGAAAATAATATTAAAAGATTATTCTAACTCGGACTTGTGGTCCCAAAACTACTATTTTGACTAGGGTCTAAAATGGACTATTACACTTAGTGTGTGAGACATCGAGTACGGCACTTAGTGTGTGAGATATCAAGTATTTCAACGACATTCCGTGTAAGTATGAACTTGTTATGGATTAGTACAGGTATGTATGTATATATATAATATGAGATTAAAATCAAAGAAGTTACAAAGTTTGAATATAAGCATATGAAAGGTTTGTTAGTAATCTTGAATTTCATGATAATATGTTTAGATTGATGATATGTGTTTTATAAATTTTTGATTATATTTAGTACGAACTTACTAAGCTTTGTAGCTTACTTTGTTTGTTTTTCCCATGTTTTATAGTGAATTCAAAGCTAGCTCGGATTTGGGGATCGTCAGAGTCTACTCACACTATCCAACCATCTACTTGGTACTTTTGAGTTGTGTAAATATGGTATATGGCATGTTTAGGATTGAGTCATTTTGGTTATGTTTTGAAAGTGAATATTGCCATTTGAGATGACTTATGAATTATTATGTTTTTTTTTTTTTGTATTTATAGCCATGAGATTTGGCTTAATTTGGCTAGTTTGATTATGTATATGTAAGTGTGCTTATGGCTTATATTATGAGGTATATGTAATTGGTATTATGTTTGTGAAATGGAACAAAGTGTTGTATGTTTGATAAATGTTTTTCGATATGAGCTAATGTTATTTTGTGAAGTGTTTAATGTTACTTGGAAATGGTTGATAAATTGATGATGATTGTGATTGAAGTTTAGGCTAAGAAATGTTAGATGAAATGGTAAGAATTATGGTTGATTTGGTTGTTATGGATTGCCTATTTTTCTTTGTTTTTGTGCCATATGTGTAGGTGGAGGTTTGTACCAAATGAGGTGGAAAAATGGCTTGGTAAATAGCCTATTTTTGTCCACACGGGTAGAGACACGGGCGTGTGACATGCGGTCAAAGTACACGGCCGTGTGTCCCCTGGTGTTGTAATTGGAAGCAAGTTAGTATGCTCCACACGACCTCACACACGGGCATGTGATCCGTGTGACAGAAGTCAGTATACCCCATAGTTTTGGCATGGTCTAGCACACGGCCTGGCACATGGGCGTGTGTGGCCACTTCGAAGGGTACACGGGTGAGACACACCGGCGTGTGGTCGGCAGTATGTATGACTTGTTTTAACACGACCTGAGACACGGGCGTGTCTACTAGCCGTGTGAGGCACACAGCCTGTTCACACGGACGTGTGACCCTTGTTTACATGAAAAATTTCTAAGTATCCAGAATTTTTGTATGATATTAGTTTAGTCCTGAACCACTTTTAAAGTATGTTTAAGTCCTCGTAGGCTCTTATACGAGACAATGTGATTGAGTTGAATGATTTATGAGAATGAATGCTTATTTTTGCATAAATGTATGCTATATGTGTTGTGAACTGATCAGTATTACCTCGTAACCCTATTCTGGCGTTGAATATAGTGTGGGGTGTTACACTAAACATGCCGAGCATTTGAGGATTGTGTTGCAAATGCTAAGCATTTGTAGATTGTGTTGCAGACCTTGAGAGATAAGCAACTGTATGCTAAATTCAGCAAATGTGAGTTTTGGCTCCGAGAGGTTGGATTTCTAAGGCATATTGTTTCATCTGAAAGTATTAGAGTTGACCCGAGTAAGATTTCTGCTATTGTTGACTGGAAACCTCCAAGAAATGTGTCTGAAGTCTATAGTTTTCTGGGCTTAGCGGGCTATTACCGAAGACTCGTGAAAGGATTTTTGATGATTGGGACACCAATGACACGACTGCTTCAGAAAGATGTGAAATTCGAATGGTCAGAAAAATGTCATCAGAGTTTTGAACTGTTGAAAGTATTATTAACTGAAGCACTAGTTCTGGCTCAACCTGAATCGGGGAAAGAGTTTGTGATTTATAGTGATGCGTCATTAAACGGTCTGGGATGTGTTCTGATGCAAGATGGAAAAGTTATAACTTATGCTTCTCGACAATTGAAACCGCATGAAAAGAACTATCCGACGCACGACTTAGAGTTGGCTGCAATTGTGTTAGCATTGAAAATTTGGCGACACTACTTATACGGTGAAAAATGCCACATTTATACGGATCACAAAAGCTTAAAACATCTGATGTCATAGAAAGATTTGAATCTACGACAACGAAAATGGCTCGAGTTATTGAAAGATTATGAATTTGTGATTGATTATCACCCGGGAAAAGCTGATTTTGTTGTTGATACCCTGAGCCGAAAATCTTTGTTTGCATTACGAGTAATGAATACCCAGTTGATGATTTGTGATGATAGGTCTAATTTAGCTGAATTAAAAGCTAAATCAGTATTTCTTCAAAAAATCTGTGAAGCTCAAAAAGATGACCGTGAATTGCAAGTTAAACGTAGTCAATGTGAGACTATCCCTAATTCAGAGTTTCAGATTGGAGCCGATGACTGTTTAATGTTCCGAGATAGAATCTGTGTACCAAAGAATCTGGAGTTGATTCAGAAAATTTTATACGAGGCACATATTGATTGTTTATCCGTTCATCCTGGGAGTACTAAAATGTATAATGATTTGAAGAAATCATATTGGTGGCCTAGTATGAAATGAGATATTTCTAAGTTTGTATCGAAGTGTTTAATTTGTCAGCAAGTGAAACCCGAGCATCAAGTACCTTCATGTTTGCTTCAGTCTGTGATGATACCGGAGTGGAAATGGGATAGAGTGACTATGGATTTTGTATCGGGATTACCCCTGTCTCCAAAAAAGAAAGATGCAATTTGGGTTGTCATTGATCGACTGACGAAATCAGCACATTTTGTTCCAGTAAGTACTGACTATTCACTCGATAGATTAGTTGAATTGTATATTGTTGAGATTGTTAGATTCCACGGGGTGCCAGTTTCAATTATTTCTGATAGAGATCTGAGATTTACGTCGCGGTTTTGGAAGAAATTGCAAGAAGCTTTGGGTACAAAGTTGAATTTTAGTACAGCTTTTCATCTACAAACCGACAGACAGTTTGAGCGAGTAATTCAGATTCTAGAAGATATGCTCTGATGTTGTGTTTTGGAATTCGAAGGCAATTGGGAGAAATATTACCACTGGTTGAATTTGCATATAATAACAGTTTTTAATCGAGTATAAAGATGGTACAGTACGAAGCCTTATATGGTTGTAAATGCAGAAATCCATTGTATTGGACAGAGCTTAGTGAGAAATAGATTCACGGGGTCGATTTGATTAGAGAAACTGAAGAGAAAGTGAGAATAATTCGTGACTATTTGAAAGCAGCTTCAGATCATCAGAAATCGTACGTGGATTTGAAAAGAAAATATATGGAATTTCAAATCAGTGACAAAGTGTTTTTAAAAGTATCCCCGTGGAAGAAAATACTTAGGTTTGGTTGGAAAGGCAAATTGAGTCCGCGTTTCATCAGGCCGTACGAGATTGTCGAAAGAATAGGGCCAGTGGCATATTGACTAGCTTTACCATCAGAGTTAGAAAAGATCCATAATGTATTTCACGTGTCGATGTTGCGTTGATACAGATCCGATCCGTCACATGTGATTTCTCCAGTAGATGTTGAGATACAGACTGATTTGACGTATAGCGAAGAACCGATCAAGATTTTAGCTCATGAAATCAAAGAATTGAGAAATAAATGCATAACCCTAGTGAAGGTTCTTTGTCATAAAAAAGGGATCAAGGAAGCTACGTGGGAACCCGAGGAAGCTATGAGAAAACAGTACCCTAACCTATTCACTGGTAAGATTTTTGGGGACGAAAATCCCTAAGGGGGGAGAGTTGTAACAGCCCGTTTTTGGTCAAATCAGAACAGTGGTTTTGGGACCATAAATTCGATGTCAAAATATTTATTTTATTATTTTTTAATTTCTATAGTATGAATATATGATTTTGTGAAAATTTCGTTAAGAAATTTTATCGTTTAATTAGTCAATTTGAGAAAAAGGACTAAATCGCGTAAAGTGTAAAATGCATGTTCTATTAGTTAAATGTATCTATTAGCTATGGGTCATTAAAATGGAGGTCCTTATGTTGTAATTTGACCATTTGACACATGAGTGGACATATATGGACATTTATTAAGGTGTTTTAATGGTTTAATACTAAGGTTAATTTAGTAATTTATGAATAATGTTATATTAAACAAATAAAACATGAAAATGCATGGAAATGTTCATCTTCTCCACTGAAACTAAAGCTTGATAAAGCTATTAAACAAGTTTGAAAACTCAGCTACTTTGAAGGCTAGATTAAGGTATGGTTTTAGCTCAATTTTTAATGATTTTTACGTTTTTTGAGATTGTTGCTTCGTATTCTAGCTAGACCATACCCTAGATTTCGAAACTGTTAAATATTTATCATGTTGCCATTTTTGAATGCTTGAGTAATTTAATGATTTATGATAGATTTGGAAAGTTTAATGTTAGATTAATAGTTTTATAAACTGATTTTTGACAAAAATGTTAAAAAGGGATTAAATTGAGAAATGTGTAAAGTTAGTGGTTAAAATGTGAAATAAATGAGAAATATAGGCTAATATGAGTACTAAAGAACTTCAGCTAGCATGGGTGGTGACTAAATTGCATGAATTTTTTATTTTATGAAATAAGGACTAAATTGTGAAAAAGTGAAAGTTTAAGGGTAAAAGTGTAAATATGTCTTAAAGATTGTTTTGGACTAAATTGAATGAATAAATGATTAAATAAGTTAATTTTGAATATATTAGATCAAGAAAAGTGAAATACGGACTTGGATTGGGGAAAGATAAAGTTATCGACTAATCAAATCAATTCGTCATTTTAACATTCGAGGTAAGTTCGTATGTTATAATTTCGTTACAAATTTATTTTATATGCTTTGATATGGCATGAATTATGATTATGCGATTACGAACAAGTTCAGAAATGATTTGACAATAATACGATAGTTGGAATCTCGATTGAACCTTAGGAATAGTTTAGGATGCTAGTGACATGTCAATAGGTATACTTGAGTTGGCTTCGGGCCGTGATTTAGCACTATGTGTGCAAGATAAGCCGACTTGGCTTCGGGCCATGCATATCGGCTGATTTGGCTTCTGGGCATGATATTAGAATTTCAAATAAGTTTCCTTGATTTGTTTTTGGGCCATTGTATAGGTACTTATTAAGTGAGACCTTGAGTATCCCACTTCTATTTCGAATGGTTCAATGGGTAAATGAAGGATGTGGTTGAGTATGAGATTGGTACAAGGTGGTACAGGTACGTACGAAAATGAATTGAGTATTGAAAACTATGAAATTGATGAGTTTCTTGGTAAGTTATATGAATGATCATTTGATAGTTTGAGATTTAATAGAATTGTTGCACATTGTTTTCCATTATATGAATTATTAATGAATGATGATAGTTGCTTATTGCTAAGTATGAGCTTACTAAGCTATATAGCTTACTTTATTGCATTTCCATGTTTTATAGTGATTCCAAAGCTAGCTCAGATTCGGGGATCGTCGGAGACTTCACCACACTATCCATTGACTCTTTGGTACTTTTGAAACTATGTTTTAAGTATATGGCATGTATAGGTATTTGAGTCATGTGGGTTATGTTTTGGTAATGACTTTGACCAAATGAATTGGTTTGTAAATGTCTATATTTTGAGTTGTAAATATAGCCATGAGAGTTGGCTTAATTTGGTGAGTTTTTGGTTATGTGCATATATGGAAGATATGGTTGATATTATATGTGAATTATGTTTGTGAATTGGTTTAATATAATGTATGTTTAGTAATGGTATAGTTAGTTGAATTGGTATGTTTTGATGGAGTAAGGTTTGAGGTTATAAGCATGTTGAATGTTGGTACTAAAAATGGTATGGATTAATCTTGATTGTGGTTGTATTGAATGTTATTTATGCTATGATTTGGTACCATTTGAGTATTGTTTAGGTATGTGCAAAATGGGTGGCAAAATGGCATGGTAAATAGCCTATTATTGTCCATATGGGCGTGTGTCTCAGCCGTGTGTGACACACGTTCAAGTTACACGGTCGTGTGTGACACACAGTCAAGTTACACGGGCGTGTGTCCCTTGGTGTTGAAATTGAAATGAAGTCAGTATGCTCCACACGGTCTCATACACGGGCATGTGATCATCCATGTGGTACAAGTCAGTATACCCCCTAATTGGCACACGGCCTAGCACACGGGCGTGTGACTTCGACGTGTTGCATAAGTCAGTATACCCTACAAGTTTGGCACGACCTAACACACGGCCTGGCACACAGGCGTGTGTGGCCACTTCGAAGGGCACATGGGCTAGACACATGGGCGTGTAGTTGGCCATGTGAACCAAGTCAGTGTGTACCCCCTATTTTCACACAACCTGTGACACGTGCATGTCTTGTAACATCCCGAAATAAGGCCTAAACGGAACAGTGGTTTCGGGACCGCAAATCCGGTGTTGAGAAATTTATTTTATTTATATTTTTATGGTCTACAATTTCACGGAATGATTTCGTGAAAATCTCATTCGAAAATTTTGACGTTTGGGCACTCAATTTAGTCAAAAGGACTAAATTATAAAAAGTGCAAAAGTTGAGTTCTACATGTTAGAGGTGTCCAATTGTTATGAAATTTTAAATTGGAGGTACTTAAATGATAATTAGACCATTGGTTAAGTTGGTGGACAAAAATGGACATGGATGGGTATGTTTCAAAAGAAATTTTTTAAGGGGCATTTTGGTAATTTAGTGAATTAAATGAATTAAAAACAAAATTTAAATGCCAAATATGTCCATCTTCTTCATATGGACGAAATTTACCAAGAGAAGACATGGCTAGGGTTTTCTCAACTTTCCAAGCTCATGGTAAGTCCGTTCTAGCCCCGTTTTCAAGTTATTTACGGTTTTGGAGTCCCGGTAGCTCGATTTAGCTTATGCTACCAATAATTCGTGCTAGGGTTCATCTTTGGAAAATTAACCATAGGTGAAAAGTGTGTATTTTGATGTTTTATGATAGAATATGAAGGCTGAAATTATGTTAAACAACTTTTACTAAGCTGTTTTACGTGAAAACGAGTAAAACGTCATAATCGGTAAAAATACCTAATGTTCATAAGTACATGTTAGTGTGAGAATTTGATGTTGCCATAGAAGAGAAAAATGATCAGCATGTTATAAAACATAAGAATAAGGGCTGAACTTTAATTTTCGAGTATTGGGGAAAAAGTGTAAATATGTAAAAGTTTAGGGGCAAAATTGTAATTTTGCAAAAGTTGAGTTAAGGACTGTTTTGAATAGTACATTAACTAAATAAGTGAAATGTGATGTTTTAGACCCCAAAAAACGAGATTTGGACCTAGAATTGGAGGAAAATCGAAAATCAGGAAAGTTGGTAAAATGGTCGTTTCGGCATTCGAGGTAAGTTGGTGTGTTAATAATAATGCAATAATGTCGTAATGTATATTTGAAACCTAAATTATGGTTTTAAATTGATTTTTCTGAATTACATGTTTAGTATATTATGTTGGTGAACTGATTTAATAATATGTTTATGATAAAAGGTGACAAAGGTGACATGGAAAATGGGTTGAAATGTTGTGCTTAAAGGTGTTTTCTATGAGTATGGTTATTATGTGAAATGGAAAGTTTATATGTAAATAATGCATTTATTTTACTTGTTCACTAATTATTTTGCTAGATATTATGGAAATCATTGGGTGATAACTACAATATGAAAATGTATGGAATGCAAAATTCTCGATTGAACCCTCGAAAAATCGAGAGATACGGACAATATGTAGCTAGGTCACACGAGTGATAAGGGAACTTCACCGTGTGCACAAGAAAGCTACGAGATGGCAAAATTTGATATGTAGCTAGGCCACATGGATGATAAGGGATTTCACCATGTGTGCAAGAAACCTACGGGATAATAATTTCATATGTAACTAGGTCACATGGGTAATACTGTGTGTATACCATGTGTACAAGAAAGTTACGGGTTATGAGTAGCTAGGTCACATGAGTGGTTCCTAGTGTTGGACACCATGTAGGCAAGAGAGCTACGAGATGGAATGGCTAGGTCACATGGGTGATAAGGGACCTTCACCATGTGTACAAGAAAGCCGAATTATGTGTGGGTGGAGCTATGTGCTGAGACCACCGAGTATCAGGCGTTTTCTGAAGGGATTCAACGAGATAATTTACTAATGATGATTGGTGCGCTCATGTTATGAATAAGTGCAAGTGTGAATGTGACCAATTGAGAAATGTGGCAAATGTACGATGAACAATATGCTCAATATGTAATTGGAAATTGGAAAGATTGGTATAGGCAAGTGATGAAGACAACTAAAGTGAGAGAAAGCAAAATTTTACAATAAAACTGTTTTGGGCAGCAGCAGTGAGGTGAATTTGAAAAATTACCAAACATAGTAGAAATTGAATTATAAGTTGTATGAGACATTTATTTAAAGCTTATTGAGTCTATTTTTATATAAAAGAAACAGAGAAAGCAAAGGATTGGTATATTTTGAGATATTTAGATTTTTGTGAGACTGGTGCAGAGTGATTTCTAGATCCCCTGTTCTGACTTGTAAAAACATTGAAAATTGTAAACAAATAATATTGGGACATAATTTATATGATTAGATTACTTATTGAGTCTATTTGTAGAAGAAGCAAACTAGAACATCATTTGAATTCTGTACAAAAAGATAATTAAATGTTAGCAAAGAATGGTCGGAATTATCAGATAGCAGAACAGGGGAGACTTTGAAGAATAATCTGTACTAATTGGCTAAACCAAAAATACTGAAAATTTTATGGTAAAACGATATGTGAGTCTAGTTTCATGGAAAATTTACGGATCTTAATTTGGAGTTCCTTAACTCCAGATATGAATAATTTAATGACTGTGACTCAAGAAAACAGCTTAACTGAAATTTGAATAAATAGGAAGAATATGAAAATAACATGTTATCACATTGCTTATTATTCTCATGCGAGCATACTAAGCATAAAGCTTACTCCCTCCTTTCCATTTCTTTTAGTTTTGTCAGGTCAGCTCAGCGTTGGAGATCGTCGGAGGTAGTATCACACTATCGGGTCATTATCCTTGGAGTATTGGCATGTGTATGTTAAATGTTTTCAAGTGAGTGGCATGTATAGGGACTTAGTTTTTCTATAATGGATGTTGTTGTGATTAGCCAAATGTATTGGCATATAGTGATTTGTTGATTATGGCCATGAGATGTGGCTTATAATGATTTTGGCTTGTAAGCCTATTTGTCCATGGTATGTGTTAATGTCTTGTTATGTGGTATAAGTGATTAAATAGATGACAATGTCAAATGCATGTCTTTGAAAAGTTTTAAATTTCGGGCAAAATTTGGTAACCCGGTTTTGTATGATTGTGAATATTGAAGTACGGTAACGCCTCAAACCCTGTTTTGGAGTTGGACACGGGTGAGGGGTGTTACATGTCTGGTGGCCGTGTGAGACACACGGCATGGCCACACGGGCGTGTGTCCCCTATTTTGAAGAAAATTTTCTAAGTGTTGAAAAATTTCATGAGTTATTGGTTTAGTCTCAAACCACTCCCAAAGTATGTTTAAGGCCTCGTAGGCTCTTAATAGGGATAAATTGATTGAGACCAAATGATGAATGATTGAATTCAACAATTGTATGTTAAATAGTTGTTTAATTGTTTTGTAAGTCTGGTAATGCGCCATAACCCTATTCCTGCGTTGAATACGAGTGAGGGGTGTTACAGAGTGGAGGTATGATTTATTAACTATTTTGTAGGGTTATTGCTAACTCTTGAAAAGAGTTGTATTGCAGGTCTTTAAACTTGATTAATTGTCTGTACTTAAGTGGATATATTTGCAACTTTAGGATATTTTTATAAAATTGCATCATGAAGCTTGGACTATGCATTCAATGTTACTATATGTTACTTCTGTTGGTGGAAAGGAAATGAATTCTTTGTGTTTGTAGCAAGTGTAGGAAGGAAGAAGAGAGATGAAGGAGTGAAGTATTGTCATGACAAAAGGTTGGGCAGATTGCTAGCATAAATGCCATGGCAATTCTAGGAAGATGCTAACACAAAACTCAGTCCTCGTCACTCTTAGCCAGTTGGACGTGTACTAGATTAATCCACATGAAAAAGAAGGAGAAAAATTGTGTACTGAGAGAGGGGACCTACCTTATAAAAGAGGGAAAAGAGGAGAATTCATAGGGATTTTTACACGAGAATTGAAGAGCGATTCTTCTCTAATAAACTCTCATGAAAAATCTGAAGAAAAGAAGAGAAGGTAGCAGCTAAAGCACATACTAGAGACGTAAGGAAGGGGACGAAACATTCAACCTTGGGTTTTGCCCATTATTGCAGCACTAGACTTGGGAACTGATTTGGCGAAAGCTTTCTGAAGTTCTTCCTTCATTATCTTGATTAATTTCTATAGATTTTTAATTGTTAAATGACGTTGTTGAATGATACCATTATTTTGGATGCTAATTTCCAACCCATGAGCTAATCTCATCGGGTTGGAATTACTTGATGCATCTTTATTTCCATTAATGACCATACATTATCTTAATTAAATCTACTGTTTCATTCAATGTGCATTATTTTGAATGTATGCATGCAATCTCTAGACATAGATAGATGTATGGTATGTTCACAAACTTGATTTAATTTTGAAAAAGTTACATGAGTTGGATTGTGATCAAATGATACAAGTGAGTACTTGAAAGAATATTCGTAACACTCTAGACATAGAGCTGCGCTCTGTATAGAATAAGAAAAAAATATTGTGTATGAAGCTTGTAGACATACAAAGCCTTAGGAATGGTAGCTTGAAGTCTGACTCTCGAAAGAAGCAGACTATTATAGCTAGAATCTGAACAGCAGACTGGTTAAAAATTTTCCATGGCATTATTGTGTTTTAAGGATGTAATCTGAGTAATTCCAACCTTCCCGTTCAACAATGTTTTTCTTCTCAACTTTGTCTCATTACATTGCCACAATATTTTAAGTTAGTTATCTGATTTTAATGTTGCATATGTGATTATCCTTTACAATTTTATTATTTTGTTTTTGCCATAGCCTGATTCATATAGTTCATATTGATAACCAAATCAATCCTAACTGATCCCTGTGGAGACGATTTTACTTACTACTTTATTACTTGATTCGACGTGTACACTTGCACATTCGCATATCATTTCATACGCGACAATTACTTAATGGATCAACTGTTTAGGAAAGGAAGAGCCTAAAACCTAGGCTTGACAAGCCTAGGAAGTCATCAAGGTGGGAATTAACCCAAAATTGGTAATGCCTACCCGAAGCGATGTATCAGAAGATCCTACTAGAACATTGACTAGTTGATTGACGAAGAACCTGAAGCGACAGTTGATGAAGATTACAAAGCGAGCTAATCACCCATAACCAGATTTGATTAATTCTACTTTTCAATCTCTTGATATTTATTTATTATATTTGATTATTATAAAAATCTAAAAAAAACCCTTTTATTTATATTTGCGTAATATAACCTATTTCGAGTACTAATTATATCTTTTGGTGTTTAGGTTAAAATTGATCTAGCACTAGCCTCCCTTGGGTTCGATCCTCGGAGTACTCACCTACTCTGTTGTAACTATATTACAACTGGACCCGTATACTTGCAGATATCGTCTCATTTATATATCTTCTACTGTAGTATTCGGACAAAGGACATTAGTACGTCCGGAGGCAGTCACTTCTAAACCAAGGTTAAGAGTTCCTAACTTTACTGTTCCATTGCATTACTCTTTGACTACTTTGAAATATATTGTTTGATTTGTGGTCCCGAAACCACTATTCTGACTAGGGACAATTCTCCCCTCCTTAGGGATTTTCGTCCCCAAAAATCTTACCGTTAAATAGGTTCGGATATTGTTGTCTCATTGAATCTTCAGGTTCCCACGTAGCCTCTTCAACCCCGTGTCAATGCCATAACACTTTCACTAATGGGATTTTCTTATTTCGTAATTCTTTCATTTCACGAGCTAAAATTCGAATCGGTTCTTCTTCATAAGTCATATCAGATCAGATTTCAATCTCAGACGAAGGAATCACATGTGATGGATCGGATCTACACCGACGAAGCATTGACAGGTGAAATACATTATGAATCTTTCCAGCTCAGGTGCCAACAACAATCTATATGCTACAGGTCCGATACGCTCGATAATTTCATATGGTCCGATGAACCTCAGACTCAATTTGCCCTTACATCCGAATCTGAGTACTTTCTTCCACGAAGATACTTTCAAGAACACTTTGTCTCCGATCTCAAACTCAATATCTTTTCGTCTCAAATCTGCATAAGATTTCTGATGATCAGACACTGCTTTCAAGCTATCATGAATCACTTTCACTTTCTGCTTAGTTTTTTTGATCAAATCAACCCCGTGTATCTTACTTTCATTGAGCTCAGTCCAATACAGAGGTGTCCGACATTTGCGTCCGTACAAAGCCTCATAAGGTGCCATTTTGATACTCGACTAAAAACTACTATTGTACGCAAATTCAATCAATGGCAAATATTGTTCCCACATACCATTAAACTCAAGGACACAACATCTTAACATATCCTTGAGGACCTGAATAATCTATTTAGACTGACCATCAGTCTGTGGGTGAAAAGTTGTACTTAAATGCAATTTCATACTGTACTTAAATGCAATTTCATACCTAGAGCTTCTTGCAATTTCTTCCAAAATCGTGATGTAAATATTGGGTCTCTATCAGACACAATAGACAGTGGCACTCCATGCAATTTCACAATATATGAAATATAAAGCTCAACTAACTTATCAAATGAGTAATCAGATCGTACCAAAAAAAATGGGCGGATTTCATCAATCGATCAACTACGACCCAAATTGCATCTTTCTTTCTCAGAGTCAAAGGCAACCCAGAGACAAAATCCATTGTCACTCTGTTCCGTTTCCACTCAAGAATCATTATCGGTTGCCACAAACCAGATGGAACCTGATGTTCAGCTTTAACTTGCTGACAAACTAAAAATTTCGAGACAAAATCAGAAATATTTCTTTTCATACCAGACCACCAATAGTGTTGCTTCAAATCACGGTACATCTTTGTACTTCCCGGATGAACAGATAGGCGACTATTATGAGCTTCATTCAAAATTAACTGTAATAACTCTGGATTTCTCGGAACACAAATTCGATCTCGAAATCTCAAACAATCATTATCATCAACTGTAATTTCAGAATCAGAGTTCATATCACACTGACTCGTTTCACTAGCATTTCATTATCAACTTTCTAAGCATCACATATTTGCTGTAAAAACAACGATTTCGCTTTCAATTCCGCCAAAACTGAACCATCATCAGACAAGTCTAAATGAGCATTCATCGCACGTAATGCAAATAATAATTTATGACTCAATGCATCAGCAACAACATTTGCCTTACCTGGATGATAGCCTATCACAAACTCGTAGTCTCTCAAAAGCTCTAACCATCTTCTCTCTCGCAGATTCAAGTCTTTCTGAGTCATTACATATTTCAAACTTTTATGATTTCGAAAATACATGACATTTTTCACCAAAGAGATAATGACACCAAATCTTTAATGCGAACACAATCGCAGCTAGCTCAAGATCGTGTGTCGGGTAGTTCTTCTCATGTGGCTTTAATTGTCTCGAGGCGTAAGCCATAACTTTGCCTTCCTGTATCAATAGACATCCCAGACCATTTAACGAAGCATCACTATAAATCTCGAATTCTTTACCCGATTTTGGTTGTACCAAAACTGGAGCTTCAGTCAACTGAGTTTTTAACTGATCAAAGCTTTTCTGACATTTATCGGACCATTCAAATCTCACATCTTTCTGAAGCAATCTGGTCAACAGAGTAGCAACCATTGAAAAGCCTATTACGAACCGTCGATAATAACCAGCACGTCCCAGAAAACTATGGACTTTAGACACATTCTTTGGAGGTTTCCATTCCAGAATAGCAGAAATCTTACTCGGATCAACTCGTATTCCAGAGGCTGATACAATATGTCCTAGAAAACCAACTTCTAGCAACCAGAATTCACATTTACTGAATTTTGCATACAATTGCTTATCTCATAGAGTTTGTAGCACAATTCTCAGATGCTCGACATGCTCAATCTCATCATGTGAATAAATTAAAATGTCTTCAATGGATACAACAACAAATCGATATAAATAAGGTCTGAAAATTCTGTTCATCAGATCCATAAAAACAGCAAGAGCATTTGTTAGTCCGAAAGGCATAACTAAAAACACATAATGCCCGTACCTCGTTCTGAAAGTAGTTTTCAAAATATTTGAATCTTTTACTCGCAACTGGTAGTACCCCGATCTCAGATCTATCTTTGAAAACATTGTGGTTCCTTTCAGCTGATCAAACAAATCATCAATTCTGGGCAAAGGATATTTATTCTTGATAGTTACTTTATTCATCTGATGGTAATCAATGCACATTCTCATCGTGCCATCTTTCTTTTTCACAAATAGAACGGGAGCACCCCAAGGTGAGAAACTCGGTCTTACAAATCCTCTATCTGTCAACTCTTACAATTGTGACTTCAACTCTTTCAATTCTGTCGGTGCCACTCTGTACGGAGCTATCAAAATAGAAGTCGTTCCCAGCAATAGATCAATACCAAATTCAACTTTACATATCGGAGGTAATCCCGGTAACTCTTCAGGAAACACGTTAGGAAATTCACAAACCACTGGCACTGATTCAACTTTCTTTTCAGTTACTTTCGAGTCAATCACATAAGCAAAATAAGCTTCATAACCCTTTTTCATATAATTATGAGCTTTCAACACTGATATCACGGCTGGTAACCCATTCAAATCATTTGACTCAATCCGAACTATTTCATCATTCTGGCACCTCAAATCAATAGTCTTTCTTTTGCAATTCACAATAGCATCGTGCAGTGTCAACCAGTCCATACCTCAAATTATATCGAACTCATCAAAGGGTAATAGCATCAGGTCAGCAGGAAAACAAATATCTCTAAACATCAGCAGATAGTTACTGCATACTTTGTCAACCAGAACACTTTTACCTAAGGGGTTTGATACTCTAATAACAAATTCAGTAGACTTTATAGGCAAAGTCTTACTAGATACTGAGTTCATGCATACGTACGGTAGTACCTGGGTCTATCAATGCAATCACTGAAGTATTATAAAGAGTAAATGTACCCGTTATAACATCTGGAGATGAAGCTTTCTCACGGGCTCGGATAGCATATGCTCTGGCTAGCGCTCTAGCTTTAGATCTCGTAATAGTGTCTTTCGTAGCTCTCTGACCACCACTGACATTCCTTGTATTTTGAGAAGTTCTACCTCTAGCTGAAACATTATGAGATCTCGGATTCTGAACAATCTCTTGCTCAACAGACTCTGGACAATCTCGGATGAAATGGTCTAACGATCCACATCTAAAACAGGCTCGATCATTCAACCTAGAACTTCCTGGATGTCTTTTACCACAATGTTTACATTCAGGTCTTTCAGATCGAACATTTCCAACACTAGCCATCGGAGTTGCTGGAGCTTTGGAAATCAATTGTGATCTAGCTGGATCTTTATTCGAATGTCCCACATTAACCTTTGAATGGCTTTGTTCATCTCTGAATTTTTTTGAAGTAGACTGAAATGTTTTACTCAGAAATCTCTTTCTCACATCTCTAGCTTCAGAATCAGCTTTTCTTTTATCTTTCTCGAGTGCTTCAGCTTTGCACGCTCGACCAACAAGTACAATAAACTCTTTTATTTCCAGAATTCTAACTAACAAACGGATATCTTCATTTAGACCGTCTTCATACCGTTTGCACATTATAGCTTCAATTGAAACACATTCTCGAGCATATTGACTTAGTCTCACGAACTCTCGTTCATACTCAGTAACAGACATGCGACCCTGTTTCAGTTCCAGAAACTCTTTCCGTTTCTGATCAATAAATCTCTGACTGATATTTCTTCCGGAACTCAGACTGAAAGAAATCCCATGTAACCCGTTCCTTTGGAACAATAGAAATCAAGGTTTTCCACCATTGATAAGTTGCATCTCATAGCAAAGAAACAACACATTTTATGCATTCTTCAAAAGTCAGTGACATTTCATCAAATACTCGGATTGTATTCTCTAGCCAAAACTCAGCTTTCTCGGTATCGTCATAACGGGTGGCCCTGAACTCTTCAGCCCCATACTTATGGATTTTTTCGACCAGAAGTTTATTCAACAGATTCAAAGTCATAACCAAAGATATAGCAGAAGTCTGAGGAGGATTAGGCCAGGGCGGAGGTTGTGAAATAGCCGGATTAGTTCTTACCTATTGAGTGAACCACTCATTCATCATTTTGAAGAAGGCTTGTTTAGCCTCTCCCTCTTGACTGCTAATAGCCGGTCTCGAATTAGATGGCGTTGTCCCTTGAGCGGTAGCAGGTGCATTACTTTCAACATCGTCAGCTACGGCTCTTTCGGGATCCATTTACTATACTAAAACACATTTTACAGGTTAGGATTCATCACACTATCACATTTCATATATATGGCATGCATGGCTAGACTCTCACACGTTACATTAGTCCGAGAATTTACTGAACCATAGCTCTGATACCAATCAAATTATAACACCCCTAACCCATAACCATCCCGGTCTAGGGATAAAGGCATTACCGGACAAGCCGGATCTTTTTTCAGACATGTCATGGCATAATTCAACAAAACAAATCAAAGTGTCCCTAGAATAGATCTACAAGACCTTAAAAATGCTTTAGAATAGGGCTGGGACTGTACCGAACACATATGGAAATTCTCAGAAATTTACAAATTTTTCAAAGTTACAAAGGTCACACGTCCATGTGGGCAGGCCGTGTGCCTCCCACGACCTCAGACACGCCCGTGTGCCTAGGCCGTGCCAAAATAGGGCATACATACTGATTTGTCCACATGGCCGTGGACACGCCCATGTGCCTCACCCGTGGTCGCTACTGACTTGCACCACACGGCCAGTCACACGCCCGTGTGTCTAGCCTGTGGTCGAGTCTAACTTGTTTTGAAATACAACCACAAAGGACACGGTCAAGCCACACGCCCGTGTGCTCAACCATGTGGGCAATTATAGGCCATTTTCAAGGCCAAAATGCCACCCACACTTTGGGCTATCCCTACAGGCATCATACCAATTCAATTCATGCCAAAATAACCAACTTTTCCAAGTATTCAAAAGCATTTTAAGCACGCCATCTTATGTAACAATTAACTCAATATATATTCACAATCATCTCCAAGTATAATTCATCACAATCATACCATTTCATTATAACTATCATTCATCAAACATATACTTACTTTGCATCAACAAATTACCATTATTATGACCATTTCACTAGTCATCAAACCTTACCAAATAAGGCATCATATAACATGACAACCCATTCATAACACAACCATTTATCTAGCCATATCACATGGCTATGTACATATCTCAAACATATTCCAAAATAACTAGCCTATACATGCCATATTTAACTATATACACATTCAAAAGTACCAAAGTAGAGTTTGATAGTGTGATGATGATCCTCGACGATTCCCGAGCCTTTCGTAGCTTCAACGATCTATAAAACAAAGCAAACACACACAAAGTAAGCTTTCAAAAGCTTAGTAAGCCTTCAAAAGCTTAGTAAGCCATATACAAATAAACTTAACATATAAGCATTCATTATTCATATTAAATATGAGATTACTAATAATTCATTTGCATATTCATAGTTCTTCTTGGCTCATTTATTTAGCCATTTGCTTACCAACATGTATATCACCATGTACTTCATTAGATCATAGTTCATTCATTCACATATCACATTTTACTTCATCCAATCTATACACATATCTCATCTAGGTAAGTTCATATATATACTTACCTTTCATGCACTTACATAGTGTACATATCAAACGTACCTGATTCGGTTATACATTTCACATAGCCTTTCATTTACTCGGACTTGCCCATTGAACCGTTCAGAACTAAATAGGATACTAAGAATGCTTGGAATAGTCGTACAATGCCAACGTCCCAGACGTGGTCTTACATGTAACCAAATATCGATGCCACTGTCCCAAACAGGGTCTTACACGAATCAAATACAATGCCAATGTCCCAGACATGGTCTTACACGTAAATCTCAAATCGATGCCAACGTCCCAGACGTGGTCTTACACGATATCACATATCGGAAACCTATGTCATGACATATGTAATCCTATCTATTCCTAGGTTCGTACGGGACTTCTTGGACATTGACCAATTGTCGATACATTCTCGGGTTTCATATATTTGTCATCTCATACACAATCATCACAATGAAATTTCATATGCACATACTTAAATCAATACAAATACATTTATTTGTATACAGACTTACCTCAGATTTGGATAAACGTACGGACTCGACTATTCAATCACTTTCGACTTTTTGTGATCTAAATCTGTTTTCTTTGGTTCTTGATCTATACGTCTTCAAATTTAACTCTTTTATTCACTAATTCATTCAATTCAATCCAAGAACACACATTTAGGGTAATTTACAATTTAGCCCTCACATTTTCATATTTTGACATTTTAGTCCTTATTTCACAAAATCAAAAAATACACAATTTCATGTTACCTATGCCTAGCCGAATTTTCACAAGCTTCATACAAGTCCATACATTTCATTTATTTCACATTTTAGTCCCTCAAAATATTATTTTCACAAATTAGTCCAAATTACTCAAAATCATCAAAAATCCAAAGACAAAACATGTTAACCTAACACATATATTTCATATTTCATCACCAAACTTCACAAATCTCATGAATTCATCCATGGTACATTTCAAATTCATCATCAATTCACAAAATTGAAGCATGGGTTTTGAAGTACACTAAGCAACAATTACAAAAACGTAGAAATTATCAAAAACCGAACAAAAACTAACCTTGAATAAAAGAACATCAATGGTCGAATATCACAAGCTTCAAACCTTCTTTTTCTTTTCTAATTTTCGATGGGAGATGGATGACAATGGCCATTTTCATGCATTTATTTTATTATAATACATAATTTAACACATTTACTAAATTACCGTTAATGAGTAAATTATAAACACTTAATGAACATGCCTTAAACCATCCATGCTATAAACAAATGGCCTAATTTCATTTTAAGGCCTTCATATTAAAAGAACATGGCATTAAAGCACTTTAGCAATTATCAAGGCACTTTTACATTTTACGCGATTTAGTCCTTTTCTCAAATTAAACATACAAACGGACAAATTAATTCATGAAACTTTCACAGATTCTAAATCACATATTTCAAGCACAGAAAATAGTATTAAAATATTTTTTTGACTCAAATTTGTGGTCCCGAAACCACTATTCTGACTAGGGTCTAAACTAGAATGTTACATTTTCTTCCCTCACAAGAGACAAAATTATGCAAAAAAGTAGGAGTTCCAATGGAAGCAAATTAACAGTTCATGAAGCTGACGAAAAGATTAATAGGTGATTCCATGTATACACAATACGTCGAGCTCAACCCGAAACAAATCAAGGATTGGAACCAGTGAAGAAAACACAAGATGGACGTGTAACAGTTTGAATTTGACCCTAATCAGAACGGTGGTTTCGGGACCACGAATCTGAGTCCAAAAATTTTTTTAAATATTATATTCTGTGCTAATTATATGTGATTTATAATGTGTGAAAGTTTCGTATGAAAATTTGATTGTTTGTGTGCTTAATTAGACAAAAGGACTTAATCGCATAAATTGTAAAAGTTACAAACTATAGTGAAAGGTACTAATGTGATAGTGGCTTGTTAATATGGGGTATTAAAAGGGAAAATAGCCCATTATTAAGGTGAGTGGATGGCATATGTCTAAAATAACCTTATATAAATATGATCATTTTATTATAATGAAAGGTTATTTTTGTACCTTGGCAATTAAGTTAATTATAATAAAAACAAAGCTTAAAATAAGCCATGTTCATCATCTTCCTATCACCGAAAATAAGAAAGAAAGAAATGGGTGTGAGCTTGTTACATTCGGCCATATTTCAAGCTTAAATCGGGTATGTGTTTTTAGTCAGTTTTCGATAATTTTTACGTTTTTGTGATCGTTGCTTCGAATACTATCCGACCCATGCTAGAATTTTTGAGATTAGTGTATATGTGATGTTCGGCCATGATAGAAGCTTATGCTTTGTGATGTTTGATGAATATATGTTAAAGTTATGTTATACATTAACAAGTTTTGAATTGGAAATTTTGGTGAATTGAGTATTAAGGGCTAAATTGTAAAAATAAATTTTTAGAGGGGTTCAATTGCAAAATAAAAGAAATGTATGCATTTGTATGGATGTCCCTTAGGTTGTGTAATGAAATTTTGTGTATTTTGTGTTTTGTGCAAATAGGATTAAATTGTAAAAATGTGAAACATTAGGGGTAAAATGGTAATTTACCCATTTATGTGTTTTGAGACTAAATTGAGATGAAATGTGCTTGAATGAGCTTAATTTTAATGTGTCTAGATCAAGAACAAAGAAAAACAAACTTGGATCGGGGGAAAGCAAAAATTATCGAATAGCCAGTCTTTGTTGTTCGTCGATAGTCGAGGTAAGTTTTTAAGCAAATATATGTCGAACTTTATTTAAGTAATCTAATAAATGCTGAAATTGGAAAATTATGGAGAATATATATGAAATTGCCGAATGTTGGTTAAGTATAAAATGTGAATTGATTTTTATTAATGTAATGTGGTTAAGTTTATTCAAATGTGATATGTGATAGTAATACGTAACATATGTGATATATGTGATCTAGGTATTATGAAATATGTATGAAATGGTTTAATTATATTGATACTCGGGCTTCGAGCCTAGCAAGCCTTGTGCCGGTGATCTATATCAGGCTTAATGGCTAGCAGACCTTGTGCCGGTGAATTGTATCGGGCTTATTGCCTAGCAGGCCAAATGCTAGTGTTTAAATCTCGGACCTTGAGTCTAGCAGGCCTAGTGCCGGTGTGTGTGTTTCGGGCTAATGCCTAGCAGGTTCTATACCGGTGAGCTGCAATTCCGAGCTTAGATTATGAAATAATTAAAGTCATGAAACAAATCGAGTAAACCTAAGCTTTTGAAAATGAATTTGTTAATTCGGCTACCAGGTAGGTGTTTCTCATACTCATATGTTATATATATATATATATATATATATATATGCTAATGAGCAAATAAAATGATGAAAGAAATGTATTATGCATTTGGTTGTTGGAATTTGGTTATAAACTATGCCATGTAATATTGGTTATTTGAAAGCATGGGAGTAGTTAAAGGTGTTCATGTAGGTATATTTATATACATAAATATGTGTTTATATATTTGGTAAATGATGTACTTTAGTAAGGAAATGAAAGTTGTTAGGTTAAGTGAGGTAATGGTATTCGGCTATGGTTAATTTATAAGTTAAGTCATGTATATTCGATGTCATGAATCGATTATTTAAAATGTTTGGATGATTGAATGTTATAATATAATTGCTTAAGACTTACTGAGCTAGTAAGCTTACTGTGTGTGTTCATTGTTTCGTTTTATAGATTTCGATCAAGCTACGAGCTCAGGGGATCGTCACTGAAGTCATTCACACTATCGGCTCATGTTGGTACCTATAATGTTTAGACTTTTGATCTTAAGGCATGTATAGGCTAGATAAATATTCGAATGATATAGTTAATGTATAAAAGCCATGCGAAATTGGCTTGTTTTTAAATGTTAATGTTCGATAGTATAAATCCATCCTTGATGTAATATGCGTTTATGTTTTGCTTGGAAGGCGAATGAGGATGTGATATATATATGTTTCATGCTGAATAGGTATGTTTGTGTTAGAATGATTGCCGTGAGGTCATTTGGTATAAATATTGTTAACTGTTAGAAGGTGGATATAGGTAGTGATTTATCAAGAATGGGATGAGTCTTTGTATGTATGACTTTTGAATGTATATTATAAAATGTCATTAGGTTTAGGCAGAGAAGTTAATAATAGATAAGTGTTTAAGACATGACAAGTAATATGTGAATTAAGCATCACTTAGAGTTTATGTGTTTGTTTTATCAAATTCGGCTATGGTTTAGTTATAGGTAATATATGGTTGCTATGTCTCTTAAATAAGGTGGTGAACGAGTTGATTCATGTATATGATAGGTGTGGTGTATATGTAATTGGAAACTCATTGAAGTGATTATATACTTGGATGTTTAATGAAATATTGTCTGTGTTTTAATGTTTAAAATATGGCTTTTGAATTTATGGGAAATGTGCGCACCGTACATATATGATTGTATAAGCTACAATAGTATGTTCGAACATGTATATGTTATTATAATTACATATGTGATTAAATAATTATTATAAAGAGGAAATTTTGTGTAGTTGGCTTTGTTATATGCGAATATAGATTGAATCATTGATATGTGAATATTCAGCAATAGAAATAGTATGTCTTGTTTATGCAATGTATTTATATATTTGTTATATGTTATGGAGTGTTATAATATTGTAACAAATATAATTATTGACATGTGATTAATTTGAACCCAGGATTATTAAGGTTCGAAATGGTTGATAAGATAAGTGTATTAATATATTTCATTTGAAGCATGGAAGTCTGAATGTCTGTTTTGAGTGAATATTATTTGGTAATACCTCATAACCCAAATCTGGCGACGGATACGAGTGAGAGGTGTTACATTTGATTGGTATCAGAGCTTACGGTTTAGTCGACTCTAGGACTATCGTAGCGCGTGTGAGTCTAGCTATACATGCCTTAAATTTTATAATACGATAGTGTGGTGACTTCTGACATTTAAATTGTGTTTTATATAGTAAATGGATCCTGACAAAGCCGTAGCTGATGATGTAGAGAGCGTAGCGCCTGATCTTGCACATGGGTCAGCGCCGGTAGACTCTCGACCTATCTCGGGTAGCCATGAGGGGGAGGCTAAGCAAGCCTTCTACCAAATGATGAATGAATGGTTTACCCAATTTATCCAAACTAATTTGGCTATGCAACAACCTCCACCCCCGAATAATCCAACTCTGATACCTTCAGTACCTCCGATGATAGATCCGATGAGATCTAGTATGCCTTCCCTTGATAAAATCAGGAAATATGGGGCTGAGGAATTTAAAGTTAATGATGACGACAACACGGAACGAGCTGAGTTGTGGCTTGATAATACTATCCGTGTGCTTGATGAGCTGTCATGTACTCCGGACGAATGCTTGAAGTGTGATATATCCTTACTACAGGACACTGCATATCACTGGTGGAATACACTAGTATCAGTGGTTCCGAAAGAAAAAGTGACTTGGGATTTCTTTCAGACCGAGTTCCATAAGAAATATATCAGTCAGAGATTCGTTGATCAGAAACGAAAAGAATTTCTAGAATTAGAACATGGTCGAATGACCGTGACTGAGTATGAACGGAAGTTTGTCAGATTGAGCCGATATGCCGGAGAGTGTGTGTCAACTGAAGCCATTATGTGCAAAAGGTTCAAAGACGGTCTGAACGAAGATATTAAGTTGCTTGTCGGCATACTTGAGATTAAAGAGTTTGTAGTGCTTGTCGGGCGGGCTTGCAAAGCCGAAGAGCTTGGAAAAGAAAAAGAAAAGTCAAGTTTGAAGCTAGAGACATTTAGAAAAGATCATCGAGTAAGACCTTTCATTCTGCACCAAAGAAATTTAAAGATGAATCCAGTCGACATAAGGCTACTTCAGACTTCTCTAGACGAGATAGACCTCCTGCGGGTTCTCGAGCTACTTCGATGGCCAGTGTTGGTAATGTTCAGCAGAATCGGGTTGAATGCAAGCATTGTGGTAAATGGCATTTAGGGAGTTGTAGATTTCGTGATCGGTCCTGCTTTAAATGTGGATCATCGGATCATTTTATTCGAGAGTGCCCGATGCTAGCCAAGCAAAATACGACCTAGAATACAAGACTGAGCAACGCGTCAGCACGAGGTAGACCACCCAGACATTCAGGGAATATAGGTGGCAGTCAGAGAGGAACAAAAGACACTGCAGTTCGATCAGAGGCTCGTGCACCTGCTAGAACATATGCTATACGTGCCAGAGAGGATGCTTCTTCCCCAGCTGTTATCACCGGTACTTTCACTCTTTATGATACTACTGTGATTGCATTGATTGATCTGGGTTCGACTCATTCATATGTGTGTGAAACTTTAGTATCCAGTAAGACTCTGCTTGTTGAGTCTACTGAGTTTGTGATTCGTGTGTCCAACCCCTTGGGCCGATGTGTACTCGTTGATAAAATGTGTAAAGGTTGCCCGTTGATGATTTGGGATTCATGCTTTCCAGCTGATTTAATGTTGTTGCCTTTCGATGAGTTCGATATAATTTTGGGAATGGACTGGTTAACCTTGCACGAAGCTGTGGTTAATTGCAAAAGAAAGACTATTGATTTGAGATGTCAGAACGGTGAGATCATCCGGATTGAATCTAATGATCTGAATGGATTACCGACAGTAATATCCTCGATGTTAGCCCTTAAATATGTGAGAAAAGGATGTGAAGCTTACATGGCCTATGTGTTGGATAATAAAGAGTTTGAAAAGTAGATTGAATTCGTACCAGTTGTGTGTGAATACACAGATGTGTTTTCTGAAGAATTACTGGGATTACCACCAGTTCGGGAGATAGAGTTTGGCATTGAATTAGTACTGGGGACGACTCCGATTTCAATAGCTCCGTATTGAATGGCACCTACTGAATTAAAAGAGTTGAAAGCACAGTTACAAGAGTTGACAGATAGGGGGTTTGCACGATCGAGTTTCTCTCCTTGGGGTGCACCAGTTCTATTTGTGAAAAAGAAAGATGGGACTATGCGAATGTGTATTGATTATCGGCAGCTAAACAAGGTAACTATAAAGAATAAATACCCGTTGCCACGGATTGACGAATTGTTCGATCAGTTGAAAGGGGCTTCAGTGTTTTCAAAGATAGATTTGAGATCGAGCTATTATTAGTTATGAGTCAGAGATTCCGATGTGTCAAAGACTGCTTTTCGAACGAGTTACGGACATTATGAGTATCTGGTTATGCCTTTTGGACTTACTAATGCACCTGCTGTTTTTATGGATCTGATGAATTGGATTTTCAGACAGTATTTGGATCGATTCGTGGTAGTGTTTATAGATGATATTCTAATCTACTCCAGAGATGAAACCGAGCATGCTGAGCATCTAAGATTGCTACAAACTTTGCGAGATAAACAATTGTATGCGAAGTTTAGCAAATGTGAGTTCTGGTTAAGTGAAGTCAGCTTCCTAGGCCACGTTATTTCAACATCAGGTATTCGGGTTGATCCGAATAAAATATCGGCTATACTCAATTGGAAACCACCAAGAAATGTTTCTGAAATTCGAAGTTTTCTGGGACTTGCTGGTTACTACAGACGATTTGTGAAGGGTTTTTCTATAATAGCTACCCCGTTGACAAAGCTATTACAGAAAGACACCAAATTTGAATGGTCGGAAAAGTGTCAGAAAAGTTTCGATCAGTTGAAAGCCCTTTTGACCGAAGCTCTAGTGTTAGTTCAGCCTGAATCGGGTAAAGAATTTGTTGTTTATAGTGATGCTTCTTTGAATGGTTTGGGTTGCGTGTTAATGCAGGAAGGCAAAGTCGTAGCCTACGCTTCAAGGCAATTGAAGCCGCATGAAAGAAATTATTTGACACATGATTTGGAGTTAGCAGCCATTGTATTCACGTTAAAGATCTGGCGTCATTATCTGTACAGTGAGAAATGTCATGTTTATTCGGATCACAAGAGTTTAAAGTACTTGATGACTCAGAAAGATTTGAACTTGAGACAACGCAGATGGTTGGAGCTGTTGAAAGATTATGAACTAGTGATTGACTACCATCCGGGAAAAGCCAATGTTGTTGTGGACACTTTAAGTCGGAAGTCATTATTTGCTCTTCGTGTGTTGAACGCACATTTGGCTATGTCTGGTGATGGTTCGATAGTAGCCGAGTTAAAAGCAAGACCGTTGTTTATGCAACAAATTTGTGATGCTCAGAGAGTTGACAAAGATACGATGGCAAGACGAATTCAATGTAGAAGTAATGCAGAATCAGAGTTTCGAATTGATGAAAATGACTGTTTGAACTTCAAAGGCCGAATATGTGTTCCGAGGAACGTGAATTTGATTCAGATGTTGTTCAATAAGGCTCATAATAGTCAATTTTCGGAACATCCGGGTAGCACGAAAATGTATAATGATTTGAAACAGTTCTATTGGTGGCCTGGTATGAAACGGGACATATCTGAATTTGTCTCGAAGTGCTTAATTTTTCAGCAAGTAAAAGCCAAACATCAGGTGCCTTCAGGATTACTTCAGCCGATCATGATACCTGAATGGAAATGGGATAGAATTGCTATGGATTTTGTATCTGGTTTGCCTACGACCTCAAGTAAGAAAGATACAATTTGGGTTATAGTTGATAGACTAACAAAATCAGCTCACTTCATCCCAGTTCGTACGAACTATTCGCTCGATAAGCTTGCTGAGTTATATGTATCTCAAGTTGTGAAATTGCATGGTGTGCTAATTTCCATTATTTCGGACAGAGACCCGAGATCCACGTTGCGGTTTTGGAAGAAATTGCAAGATGCTTTAGGTACCAAACTACACTTTAGCACAGCTTTTCATCCGTAGACAGACGGTCAATCTGAACGAACCATTCAGATACTTGAGGATATGTTGAGATGTTGCATCCTCGAGTTTGAAGGTACGTGGGAACGATACTTACCTTTGATTGAATTTACTTATAATAACAGTTTTCAATCTAGTATCAAAATGGCACCTTACGAAGCTCTTTATGGCTGTAAATGTCGTACACCTTTGTATTGGACAGAGCTCAGTGAAAATAAGATGCACGGGGTTGATATGATTAAAGAGACTGAACAGAAAGTGGCTGTAATCAGAGATAGTTTGAAAGCTGCATCGGATTGCCAAAAGTCATACGCGAATTTGAAACGTAAAGACATTGAGCTACAAGTCGGAGATCGGGAATTTTTGAATGTTTCACCGTGGAAGAAAGTACTCTGATTTGGTCGAAAAGGCAAACTAAGTCCGAGATTCATCGGACCGTATGAGATTATCAAACGTATCAGGCATGTTGCTTATAGGTTGAAGTTGCCTTCTGAATTAGAAAAGATCCATAACGTATTTCATGTTTCGATACTCCGTAGATATAGATCAGATCCGTCACATGCGATTTCTTCGTCTGAAATTGAAATCCGATCCGATATGACGTACGAGGAGGAACCGATCCGTATTTTAGCCCGTGAAATGAAAGAGTTGAGAAACAAGAAAATTCCATTAGTAAAAGTACTATGGAATCAACACGGAGTAGAAGAGGCTACGTGGGAGCCTGAGGATTCAATGAGGCAACAATATCTAACTTTGTTTAACGGTAAGATTTTCGGGGACGAAAATCCCTAAGGGGGAGAGTTGTAACAGTTCGAATTTGACCCTAATCGGAACGGTGGTTTCGGGACCACGAATCTGAGTCTGAAAAAAATTTTAAATATTATATTCTGTGCTAATTATATGTGATTTATAACGTGTGAAAGTTTCATATGAAAATTTGATTGTTTGTGTGCTTATTTAGACAAAAGGACTTAATCGCGTAAATTGTAAAAGTTACAAACTATAGTGAAAGGTGCTAATGTGATAGTGGCTTGTTAATATGGGGTATTAAAAGGGCAAATAGCCCATTATTAAGGTGAGTGGACGGCATGTGTCTAAAATAACCTTATATATATATATATGATAATTTTATTATAATGAAAGGTTATTTTTGTACTTTGGTAATTAAGTTAATTATAATAAAAACAAAGCTTAAAATAAGCCATGTTCATCATCTTCCTATCACCGAAAATAAGAAAGAAAGAAAAGGGTGTGAGCTTGTTACATTCGGCCATATTTCAAGCTTAAATCGGGTATGTGTTTTTAGTTGGTTTTCGATAATTTTTACGTTTTTGTAATCGTTGCTTCGAATACTATCTAACCCATGCTAGAATTTTTGAGATTAGTGTATATGTGATGTTCGGCCATGATAGAAGCTTATGCTTTGTGATGTTTGATGAATATATGTTAAAGTTATGTTATACATTAACAAGTTTTGAATTGGAAATTTTGGTGAATTGAGTATTAAGGGCTAAATTGTAAAAACAAATTTTTGGAGGGGTTCAATTGCAAAATAAATGAAACGTATGCATTTGTATGGATGTCCCTTAGGTTGTGTAATGAAATTTTGTGTATTTTGTGTTTTGTGCAAATAGGATTAAATTGTAAAAATGTGAAACATTAGGGGTAATATGGTAATTTGCCCATTTATGTGTTTTGAGACTAAATTGAGATGAAATGTGCTTGAATGAGCTTAATTTTAATGTGTCTAGATCAAGAACAAAGAAAAACAGACTTGGATCGGGGGAAAGCAAAAATTATCGAATAGCCGGTCTTTGTTGTTCGTCGATAGACGAGGTAAGTTTTTAAGCAAATATATGTCAAAATTTATTTAAGTAATCTAATAAATGCTGAAATTGGAAAATTATGGAGAATATATATGAAATTGTCGAATGTTGGTTAAGTATAAAATGTGAATTGATTTTTATTAATGTAATGTGGTTAAGTTTATTCGAATGTGATATGTGATAGTAATACGAAACATATGTGATATATGTGATCTAAGTATTATGAAATGTGTATGAAATGGTTTAATTATATTGATACTCAGGCTTCGAGCCTAGCAGGCCTTGTGCCAGTGATCTATATCAGGCTTAATGCCTAGCAGGCCTTGTGTCAGTGAATTGTATCGGGCTTATTGCCTAGCAGGCTAAATGCCGGTGTTTAAATCTCGGACCTTGAGTCTAGCAGGCCTAGTGCCGGTGTGTGTGTTTCGGGCTAATGCCTAGCAGGTTCTATATCGGTGAGCTGCTATTCCGAGCTTAGATTATGAAATAATTAAAGTCATGAAACAAATCGAGTAAACCTAAGCTTTTGAAAATGAATTTGTTAATTCGGCTACAAGGTAGGTGTTTCTCATACTCATATGTTATATATATATATATATATATATATATATGCTAATGAGCAAATAAAATGATGAAAGAAATGTATTATGCATTTGGTCGTTGGAATTTGGTTATAAACTATGCCATGTGAATATTGGTTATTTGAAAGCATGGGAGTAGTTAAAGGTGTTCATGTAGGTATATTTATATACATAAATATGTGTTTATATATTTGGTAAATGATGTAAGGAAATGAAAGTTGTTAGGTTAAGTGAGGTAATGGTATTCGGCTATGGTTAATTTATAAGTTAAGTCATGTATATTCAATGTCATGAATCGATTATTTAAAATGTTTGGATGATTGAATGTTATAATATAATTACTTAAGACTTATTGAGCTAGTAAGCTTACTTTGTGTGTGTTCATTGTTTTGTTTTATAGATTTCGATCAAGCTACGAGCTCAGGGGATCGTCACTGAAGTCATTCACACTATCGGCTCACGTTGGTACCTATAATGTTTAGACTTTTGATCTTAAGGCATGTATAGGCTAGCTAAATATTCAAATGATATAGTTAATGTATAAAAGCCATGCGAAATTGACTTGTTTTTAAATGTTAATGTTCGATAGTATAAATCCATCCTTGATGTAATATGCGTGTATGTTTTGCTTGGAAGGCGAATGAGGATGTAACATCCTAAAAATTTGAGTATCAATATGTTGTTTGTCTTTGGTGTTAGCTCAAGTATGATTTTATTGTGTGCTTAATATAGTCTTGAGAAGACTCGAGTTTATTTGGAATTAGAATAAATTTTAGTAAAGAGTACTTTAATGTAGAGGAATCAGGTGACCTTGAAGGTTAAGTTAAATAAGTGATAAAAGATGGCACAAGATGAGCAATTGGCAAAGTGGTGATGGCGCCATAAGTTGGACTTGAAGGGAGAGGTTCGAAACTCCTAGCATGCAAATTGGGAGCTTTTATTTTTTCTTTTTCCTAGCATGTGTCGGCCAAGCATCAATTATGGATAAGATGGACTAAATTATTATGGTAAGGAGACTTAAGGTTATGGTAAGCATGAATTAAGGGATAGAATTGCTTGATTTTGGGGATAGGATTTCTTAAACTTTGGGAAAGTGGAGGATTACAAAGCATGTATCAAGGTGGATGTTTTGGAAACTATTTCATGGCCACTTTGACCATGAACTTGGACGGCATTATGGACAAAAGGGGGGAGCCGAAATTTGGTGGTTAGCTTGGGGTAGGATGGTAGCTTGTTAGAATTCTTTTGGTCATTTTTGTTTTGTTTGAAGACATTTTTCCTCCATTCATCTTTTCCTTCTTTTGGCCGAATGTATTGGTAGAAGAAAACAACATTTGCTTTATTTCTTTTGGTCATCTTTTTGACCATTTGGTCATTTCTTTGCTAATCATTCTAGTGTCTTTCTCCTAGTGCCGAAACTACCAAGACAAAAAGGCCATTCTTTTTCTTCTCCTCCCCCATTGCCGAATGCACATTTCTCCTAAACTCAACTCTTTTCTTTCTCTTTTCTCTCTTGAAAACTGAATCATCATCATCATCATCTCCTTCTTTTATCCTTTTATTTTCTTCTCAACTAAACTTTCTTCATTAATTTTTCTCTCATGGCCGAATGCTAGATTACTCCATTGCTGAACCATTTTCATTTTCTTTGTTTATTCATAGCTGAATCTTCCATTATACATAAGTATTCTTCTCAATCATTTCTTTTTCAACCGTGGACAATAGGTAAGAGTTTCTTTTTAGTTTATGTTGGTTATTAGTTGCTTTGGCCGAATCTTAATGATGATAGGAAGAATCTCTTTGATCGAAATCATCGTTCATTCTCTTAAAAGTTTCCTTTCGTTATATTTTAGTGTGATATTGGAGGGCCGAAACTCAAGTGTTCGTAAGCATCGTGAATCGTTGGAATCGATCTAAAGTGTTAAGGGGACGTTATCGCTCGATTTACATATTGTGGAACAAGGATATTTGTGGTAAACCAATTTCACCCTTAAAACTGTTCGTCATAAATTCGGTATATTATTAGTCGGACTAATGATCTTTTGTCAATGGAGACAATCAAGATAGGGACGAAACGGGCAGTGAATAGTGTTCGGAAGAGGGGTGGTTCCGCTATTCCCCCTAAGTTTAAGCGAAAGGTTGTTTCGGGAATCCGAGATTTTCCACCGGGTTGTGGACGCTCATCCGAGGAGAATCAGTTGTTTGAAGTTGTTCTTACTCCCGAACCTTTGTTTTTTCGTGGATTTTCATCGGATAACGAACCAACAATCGGGGAGAAACCGCAAATAGAAGTGGTTTAAAATTATGAGGGTAAAAGTCTAGATCGTTATTTCTAAGATTCGATTTGTAAAAAAATTATAGTGTTCTAAATTATCGTGATGCGTTTAGGTATTGACGAGCGGGAAATTCTAGTTCTCACAGTAACCAGGTGTGTAACTTCACACTTATCTCGGGTTAGATAGTATACCGTAAGTATTGGGATAAAATCGAAAAGATGGCAAAATCAGAAAATACGTAGTAATTAACACTTTTGTGTAAATACATGAAAACTGTTAAAGTCGTGAAATTTACGATAAACTGCTAGATCGTTAAATGGGCCGAAAAACTGCTAGATCGTTAAATGGGCCGAAAAACTGCTAGATCGTTAAATAGGCCGAAAACTGCTAGATTGCTAAATGGGCTAAATGTTATTTTGTCTTATGGGCCAAAATGAAAACTTGAAATATAGACTCACATGTATTATGGGCTTTCTGTTAAATTATCATATGGATATAGATTGTTATGCATACATGTTTGCATAGGTTGGGATAATTGATGATGAGAAGAAAGGCATGTTGCCAAAAATCTAGTTCGGTGGCTCTGCCACAATTTTTATGGCTTAATGCCTCTACTTCGGTGACTTTGTCACAATCTAGTTCGGTGGTGTACCACAATATTATTTAAAATGGCTTTATGCCTACGTTTGGTGTGTTGGCGGGGTGGGTTGACTTGATCCCCACAGGTGTGTTGGTTGGTACGGGAGGTGTGTAGCGGATGGAAATTAGGTTTGGTTGGGAAATTTCATTTTACATGCATTTCATTTATTATTTTGCTAAATCCGTAAATGGGCTCAAGCCCAAAATAATGTCTTGATGGTTTGGCCCAATGAATACAGTAGTGAGTTACACACTGAGTTCTGAGTATCTCATTCTGTTTAATTATCCATCTCAGGTAATGGCAATTGACGGAGGCTTGGGGCCGAGGATGACTTCGTGGAGGCCATACTGCGGATATGGGTTTTATAAACTATGAACTTTTATTAAGTGATTTCTTTTAATTACTATTTTGGGTATGATGTAATAAGGCCTTTATTAATATTTTTATAGATTTTTATGTGTGGATTGATTTAATTTGGTTTTAAGACACTTAATATGGGCTATTGTTAATTCTATAAGGTTTCATTTAAAATTTTGTTTTAAATATTTGAGATTCTTTAACTATTCTTCTTTTCAAATTCTTTTGAACTCTTTAAAAACTACTATATGGTTTTTGACAATTAAAAACTAAATGATAAGATTTCAAACTAGTATTTCTTAAATTCATTGATTTAAATCATTTTCTTAATTTTTACTAAACTTCGTTTTCAAAAGGTTCTGTAGAACTGTTTACTTAAATCATTAAAGGATTAAATGGATGTTTGATCTGTGTGACAAACCAAACCTCGTCTTAACGCATAGACCTGGTTTGGGGTGTTACATTTAATGGTATCCGAGCCAGTTTCAAAACTCGGTTGTGGTTGGGTTCAACAAATAACTTCCGTATGAAAATATTTTAAAGTTAGTATGGCACCACAAGCATCCGGCACCAAGTCAAGTAGGTATTCATTACTGAATGATTATTATGATGATATGATCATAGGAACACTCTAGAACTTCTAGTTTTAGACGTTGAAAATCGTAGAGATTGAGACTATAGGATGTGTTTGCGAAAAACAACTTTATCTCTTGAATCTCATAAAATATCGTTAATAAACACTGAAACAGTTTTCTAATTCATAAAATTCGTAACCAGATTAAAACGAGTTAGTCAGTATGAGTGCCAGAGGACGCGGACGTGGTAGACGTGGCCGTGGTAGAGGCCGAGGTGCTAGAGCTGTGTCTATAGAATCGGGACATATTCTGAAAATAGATACACCGGCATCACCAGCGTCGGAAAATGATTCACAAGAGAATAGGAGAGAAGATATTGCTCTGACACGAGCAATGTTGCGAGTCCTTAAAAGGGTCGCTGGAACTAGAGCTGGGCCAGCAGCTCGTGGGTCGATATCGGAGCGATTAAAATCAAGTGGTGCTGAGGTTTTCAGAGGTGTCTCAGGTGTAGCTCCAAATGTTGCTGAATATTGGCTTGAGGCAGTGGAGCGAATTATGGACGACCTAGAGTGCACTGTAGAACAGAAACTAAGAGGAGCGGTGTCCTTGTTAAGGGACGAAGCATATCAATGGTGGCTTACTGTCCGAGAAGGCACTGAAGCTGCATTAGTTACTTGGGAATTCTTCAAAGCTGCCTTTCACAAGTTATGTGGATGTCCGGAGGAAGGAATTTCTGAATCTGGTTCAATGAAATAAGACGGTTGCAGCGTATGAGGCTGAGTTTTTACGTTTGAGTCGCTATGCTCGGACAATAGTGCCAACGGATCATGAGCGTTGTGTACGCTTTGAGGATGGGTTGAATGATGAGTTGCGGGTTCTGATAGCCCCACAACAAGTTAGAACTTTTGCCACGCTTGTGGAGAAAGCCAAGATAGCCGAAGAGGCTAAGAGCTCAAAACGTCAGAATCGGGAAAGAGTTAGAGGCAAGAGAGATATAAAGTATTCGGATTCTTCAAAAAGGTTTCAGAAGAGGCCTCAGAATGATGAGCCAGCTCAAGGTAGAGCCCCTGTAGCTATTAATCAGAGTCAAGACTGTACTGAATGTGGGAAACGACATTCCGGAGAGTGCTGGAGGAAAACTGGTGCTTATTATAAATGTGGTTCAATGGATCATCAATATAAGAATTGCCCTCGACGGATTGATACGACTCAGGAAGCTCGTAATCCTGATGCACAGTCGGCCAGAGGGACTCAGCAGCCACCGAGAGGCCGTGGACCAGGTCGTGGTGGTAATGGGGCTGGACGTGGTCAAGGTACACCGGGTAGAGGCAATGGTTCTAGAGGTAAATCGGATGCAAGATAGCCAGGATTGGTCTATGCAGTTAGACGCCGCGAGGATGGCAATGCACCTGATGTGATAACTGGTACGTTCTTCATCTTTGATGTACCTGTTACTGCTTTGATAGATATTGGTTCTACCCACTCGTATGTTGTTAGTGCCATATCTGGAAACTTGAATCTAGAATCTAAAATTACCAATAGTGAGATGAAGGTAATTAGTCCTTTAGGACAGTCGGTAATTGTAAATAAATTGTTTAGAGACGTGCCCTTAGAAATCCAAAGAGAAATATTTTTGGCGAATTTGATAGTATTGCCTTTCGGCGAGTTCGATCTCATTCTGGGCATGGATTGGTTGGTTAAGCACCGAGCACATTTGGATTATGCTGAAAAGCAGATGTCAATAAGGACTTCGGATGATAAGGAAGTAGTAATGATAGGCGAACAAAGGAATTACTTGGAAAATGTGGTATCTGCGTTAAAGGCAGAAAAGTTGGTGCGGAAAGGGTATGGAGCATTCCTAGTTTTTATTAGTACTTTGGATGCCAAAGAGTTATCAGTGGATGATGTGAGAACGGTGAAGGAATTTCCAGATGTATTTCCCGAAGAACTTCCTGGTATACCTCCAGATCGGGAAGTAGAATTTGGTATTGAGCTTTTGCCCGGAACGGCTCCAGTGTCCATTGCTCCTTATAGAATGGCACCGAAGGAGTTGGCGGAGCTTAAAGCTCAAATTCAAGAATTGCTGGATCGGGGTTTTATTCGACCTAGTGTGTCTCCTTGGGGAGCACCAGTTTTGTTCGTTAAGAAGAAGGATGGGTCGATGCGTATGTGCATTGATTACAGGAAGTTGAATAAATTGACGATCAAGAATAGATATCCTTTGCCGAGAATTGATGACATGTTTGATCAATTGAAAGGAGCTTCAGTTTTCTTCATAAGACGGCATTCCGAACTCGTTATGGACATTATGAGTTTTTGGTGATGCCGTTTGGGTTGACCAATGCACCAGCTGCATTTATGGACATGATGAACCGGGTCTTTCAACCTTATTTAGACCGGTTTGTGGTAGTGTTCATAGATGACATTTTGGTATATTCAATGAATGAAGAGGAGCATGACTCGCATTTGCGTATAGTATTGCAGTTACTTCATGATAAGCAACTTTATGCCAAATTCAGTAAATGTGAATTCTGGTCAAGGGAAGTGACTTTCTTGGGTCATGTGGTATCAGCTAAATGAATAAGGGTAGATCCTCGAAAGATTGAGGCTGTACTGGAATGGAAACCACCAAAGTCAGTAGCTGAGATTCAGAATTTCTTGGGTTTGGCTAGTTATTATAGACGCTTTGTTGAGGGGTTTTCGCTGATTGCTGCACCCCTAACTAAGCTGTTGCGGAAGGGAGCACCGTATATATGGACTGAAAAACAGCAATAGAGTTTTGAGAAATTGAAGAAGATTCTGACGGAAGCACCAGTTTTGATTCAACCTGAGGCTGGAAAAGAATTTATCGTCTACTGTGATGCGTCACACACGGGTTTGGGTTGTGTGCTGATGCAAAATGGAAAGGTGGTGGCTTATGCTTCTCGTCAGTTGAGACCGCAAGAAGTAAACTACCCTACTCATGACTTGGAGTTAGCTGCGGTAGTGTTTGCTCTAAAGATTTGGAGGCACTATCTCTATGGTGAGAAGTCTATCATCTATACGGATCATAAGAGTCTTAAATATCTTCTTACTCAGAAGGAGTTAAACTTGAGACAAAGAAGATGGGTAGAACTATTAAAGGATTATGATTTCTCAATCGAGTATCATCTTGGAAAGGCTAATGTGGTAGCTGACGCGTTAAGTCGTAAGGTGGTATCTGATTTGAGAGCAATGTTTGCTCATTTGAGTTTGTATGAGGATGGTAGTCTGTTAGCAGAACTTCAGGTGAAGCCTCTGTGGTTAGAACAAATCAAGGAAAAGCAGATATCAGATAAAAAGTTGGGACCCTTAATTCAGCAAGTTGAGAGTGGTGAAATAGGGGATTTTGGTATAAACACGAATAGAGTGCTATGTTTTCGTGGAAGAGTTTGTATGCTTAAGGACTCAGATTTGAGGCAAATGATTCTACGGGAGGCGCATAGTAGCCTTTATGCTATGCACCCCAGAGGAAATAAGATGTATCGAGATCTCCGTGAACGGTTTTGGTGGCCAGGGTTGAAGCGTGAGATTTCTGAGTTTGTAGGAAAATGTTTGACTTGTCAACAAGTGAAGGCGGAGCATCAATTGCCGTCAGGTTTATTACAACCGGTAAAGATTCCCCTTTGGAAATGTGAGCGGATAATAATGGATTTTGTTAGTGGGTTGCCTTTAACACCTGCTAAGAAAAATTCCGTATGAGTAGTAGTTGATCGATTGACGAAGACTGCTCATTTTCTTCCAGTTCGTACGGATTACTCATTACAGAAATTGACTAAGCTGTATGTATCTGAAATCGTGAGGTTGCATGGGGTACCAGTGTCTATTATATCAGACAGGGATCCTAGGTTTACATCACGATTTTGGAAAGCTCTGCATGAAGCTTTGGGAACAAAGTTAAACTTCAGTACGGCTTTTCATCCTTAGTCAGGTGGTCAGTCAGAAAGAGTAATTCATATATTGGAAGACATGTTAAGAGGTTGTGTAATTGACTTCAGAGGTAGTTGGGAGGATTTTCTACCACTGGCAGAATTTGCGTATAACAACAGCTATCAGTCTAGCTTTCAGATGGCACCCTACGAGGCATTGTATGGTCGAAGGTGTCGTACTCCTACTTGTTGGACTAAATTGGGCGAATGGCAGATGTTGGGTCCTGAGTTGATATCTGAGACAGAAGAAAAGGTAAAAGTTATTCGAGCACGATTAAAGGAAGCTTCGGATAGACAGAAGTCGTATGCAGATCTGAAGCGTAAGGATATCGAGTTTGCTATAGGGGAGCAAGTCTTTCTGAAGGTCTCACCTTGGAAGAAGATTTTCAGATTTGGAAGGAAGGGCAAGTTGAGCCCTAGGTTTATTGGACCATATCGTGTGTTGAAGCGTGTTGGTCCAGTGGCCTATCAGCTTGAGTTACCGCCAGAATTGAATCAGATTCATAATGTTTTCCATGTTTCCATGCTAAGGCGCTATAGATCGGATCCGTCTCACATAATACCGGTAGAAGAAGTGGAGTTGAGATCAGACTTATCTTTCGAGGAGGAACCAGTGGAAATCTTAGACCGAGATGTTAAGGTGCTAAGAAAGAAGACCGTGCCATTGGTCAAGGTTTTATGGCGTAATCACGGAGCGGAGGAAGCTACGTGGGAGCCTGAGGATGCAATTCGGCAACAATATCCTCACCTCTTTTAATCAGGTAAATTTTAAGGACGAAATTTTCTTTAAGGGGGTAGAATTGTAACATCCTAAAAATTTGAGTATCAAGATGTTGTTTGTCTTTCGTGTTAGCTCGAGTATGATTTTATTGTGTGCTTAATATAGTCTTGAGAAGACTCGAGTTTATTTGGAATTAGAATAAATTTTAGTAAAGAGTACTTTAATGTAGAGGAATCAGGTGACCTTGAAGGTTAAGTTAATTAAGTGATAAAAGATGGCACAAGATGAGCAATTGGCAAAGTGGTGATGGCGCCATAAGTTGGACTTGAAGGGAGAGGTTCGAAACTCCTAGCATGCAAATTGGGAGCTTTTATTTTTGCTTTTTCCTAGCATGTGTCAGCCAAGCATCAATTATGGATAAGATGGACTAAATTATTATGGTAAGGAGACTTAAGGTTATGGTAAGCATGAATTAAGGGATAGAATTGCTTGATTTTGGGGATAGGATTTCTTAAACATTGGGAAAGTGGAGGATTACAAGGCATGTATCAAGGTGGATGTTTTGGAAACTATTTCATGGCCATTTTGACCATGACAAAAGGGGGGAGCCGAAATTTAGTGGTTAGCTTGGGGTAGGATGGTAGGTTGTTAGAATTCTTTTGGTCATTTTTGTTTTGTTTGAAGACATTTTTCCTCCATTCATCTTTTCCTTCCTTTGGCCGAATGTATTGGTAGAAGAAAACAACATTTGCTTTATTTCTTTTTGGTCATCTTTTTGACCATTTGGTCATTTCTTTGCTAATCATTCTAGTGTCTTTCTCCTAGTGCCGAAACTACCAAGACAAAAAGGCCATTCTTTTTCCTTCTCCTCCCCCATTGCCGAATGCACATTTCTCCCAAACTCAACTCTTTTCTTTCTCTTTTCTCTCTTGAAAACAGAATCATCATCATCATCATCTCCTTCTTTTATCCTTTTATTTTCTTCTCAACTAAACTTTCTTCATTAATTTTTCTCTCATGGCCGAATGCTAGATTACTCCATTGCTGAACCATTTTCCTTTTCTTTGTTTATTCATAGCCGAATCTTCCATTATACATAAGTATTCTTCTCAATCATTTCTTTTTCAACCGTGGACAATAGGTAAGAGTTTCTTTTTAGCTTATGTTGGTTATTAGTTGCTTTGGCCGAATCTTAATGATGATAGGGAGAATCTCTTTGATCGAAATCATCGTTTATTCTCTTAAAAGTTTCCTTTCGTTATATTTTAATGTGATATTGGAGGGCCGAAACTCAAGTGTTCGTAAGCATTGTGAATCGTTGGAATCGATCTAAAGTGTTAAGGGGACGTTATCGCTCGATTTACATATTGTGGAACAAGGATATTTGTGGTAAACCAATTTCACCCTTAAAACTGTTCGTCATAAATTTGGTATATTATTAGTCGGACTAATGATCTTTTGTCAATGGAGACAATTAAGATAGGGACGAAACGGGCAGTGAATAGTGTTCAGAAGAGGGGTGGTTCCGCTATTCCCCCTAAGTTTAAGCGAAGGGCTGTTTCGGGAATCCGAGATTTTCCACCGGGTTGTGTATGCTCATCCGAGGAGAATCAGTTGTTTGAAGTCGTTCGTACTCCCGAACCTTTGTTTGTTCGTGGATTTTCATTGGATAACGAACCAACAATCGGCGAGAAACCGCAAATAGAAGTGGTTCAAAATTCTGAGGGTAAAAATCTAGATCGTTATTTCTAAGATTCGATTTGTAAATAAATTATAGTGTTCTAAATTAACATGATGCTTTTAGGTATCGACGAGCGGGAAATTCTAGTTCTCACAGTAACCAGGTGTGTAACTTCACACTTATCTCGGGTTAGATAATATACCGTAAGTATTGGGATAAAATCGAAAAGATGGCAAAATCGAAAAATACATAGTATTTAACACTTTTGTGTAAATACATGAAAACAGTTAAAGTCGTGAAATTTACGAAAAACTGCTAAATCGTTAAATGGGCCGAAAAACTGCTAGATCGTTAAATGGGCCGAAAAACTGCTAGATCGTTAAATGGGCCGAAAAATTGCTAGATTGCTAAATGGGCTAAATGTTATTTTTTCTTATGGGCCAAAATGAAAACTTGAAATATAGACTCACATGTATTATGGGCTTTCTGTTAAATTATCATATGGATATAGATTGTTATGCATATATGTTTGCATGGGTTGGGATAATTGATGAAGAGAAGAAAGGCCTGTTGCCAAAAATCTAGTTCGGTGGCTCTGCCACAAATTTTTATGGCTTAATGCCTCTAGTTCAGTGACTTTGTCACAATCTAGTTCGGTGGTGCACCACAATATTATTTAAAATGGCTTTATGCCTACGTTTGGTGTGTTGGCTGGGTGGGTTGACTTGATCCCCACAGGTGTGTTGGTTGGTACGGGAGGTGTGTAGCGGATGGAAATTAGGTTTGGTTGGGAAATTTCATTTTACATGCATTTCATTTATTATATTGTTAAATCTGTAAATGGGCTCAAGCCCAAAATAATGTCTTGATGATTTGGCCCAATGAATACGGTAAGTGAGTTACACACTGAGTTCTGAGTAACTCACTCTGTTTAATAATCCATCTCAGGTAATGGCAATTGACGGAGGCTTGGGGCCAAGGATGACTTCGTGGAGGCCATACTGCGGATATGGGTTTTATAAACTATGAACTTTTATTAAGTGATTTCTTTTAATTACTATTTTGGGTATGATGTAATAAGGCCTTTATTAATATTTTTATGGATTTTTATGTGTGGATTGATTTAATTTGGTTTTAAGACACTTAATATGGGCTATTGTTAATTCTATAAGGTTTCATTTAAAATTTTGTTTTAAATATTTGAGATTCTTTAACTATTCTTGTTTTCAAATTCTTTTGAACTCTTTAAAAACTACTTTATGGTTTTTGACAATTAAATACTAAATGATAAGATTTCAAACTAGTATTTCGTAAATTCATTGATTTAAATCATTTTCTTAATTTTTACTAAACTTCTTTTTCCAAAGGTTCTGTAGAACTGTTTACTTAAATCATTAAAGGATTAAATGGATGTTTGGTCTGTGTGACAAACCAAATCTCGTCTTAACGCATAGACCTGGTTTGGGGTGTTACAGAGGATGTGATATATATATGTTTCATGCTGAATAGGTATGTTTGTGTTTGAATGATTGCCGTGAGGTCATTTGGTATAAATATTGATAACTGTTAGAAGGTGGATATAGGTAGTGATTTATCAAGAATGGGATGAGTCTTCGTATGTATGACTTTTAAATGTATATTATAAAATGTCATTAGGTTTAGGCAGAGAAGTTAATAATAGATAATTGTTTAAGACATGACAAGTAATATGTGAATTAAGCATCACTTAGAGTTTATGTGTTTGTTTTATCAAATTTGACTATGGTTTAGTTATAGGTAATATATGGTTGCTATGTCTCTTAAATAAGGTGGTGAACGAGTTGATTCATGTATATGATAGGTGTGGTGTATATGTAATTGGAAACTCATTGAAGTGATTATATACTTGGGTGTTTAATGAAATATTGCCTGTGTTTTAATGTTTAAAATATGGCTTTTGAATTTATGGGAAATGTGCGCACCATACATATATGATTGTATAAGCTACAATAGTATGTTCGAACATGTATATGTTATTATAATTACATATGTGATTAAATAATTATTATAAAGAGGAAAATTTTGTGTAGTTGGCTTTGTTATATGCGAATATAGATTGAATCATTGATATGTGAATATTCAGCAATAGAAATAGTATGTCTTGTTTATGCAATGTATTTATATATTTGTTATATGTTATGGAGTGTTATAAGATTGTAACAAATATAATTATTGACATGTGATTAATTTGAACCCAGGATTATTAAGGTTCGAAATGGTTGATAAGATAAGTGTATTAATATATTTCATTTGAAGCATGGAAGTCTGAATGTCTATTTTGAGTGAATATTATTTGGTAATACCTCATAACCCAAATCTGGCGACAGATACGGGTGAGAGGTGTTACAGGATGTCCCAGCATCTCTAAAAACAAAAAAGGTATTAAAAGCTAGGCAAGGAAGTGAAATCAAGAATAACAAATGGATGATCAGATGGATGCAGGAAACGGGATTGGTTTTTCAAGAGTTTGCAGAGTAAAACAGTATGAAAATACCGAATTTACTGCCAAACAAATTTGGCCCAATGACTTCCAATAAGAGTTTCGAGGAGCAAGGAAGTGAATAAGGGGAAGGAAGTTATGACGAGGAAGCTAAAGAGGAAGAGGATGAGAAGGAACAAGATTCTCAATAGGAGGAGGATGATGGTTGACAAACTTTTTTATTATTTTTGGAATTGTAAAACAATTAATTAGGATGATTTTTATTTTATTGTTTTAATAGTAGGACTAACAGTAGCTTTATATATATATTTGTTGTTTTTGTTTTTGAATCTTCTATGTAGGATCCTCAAATGAAGGAAGCATTACATTTACGAGCTTTCAACGAACAAGGAAGGAAGCACCCACCATAAGAATACGACGACGTCACGATCAATCAGGTTACTTCATTCCTTATACATTTAGGGGTTGCACATTAGGGACAATGTGCTATCTAAAATGTGGGGGGTAACATAGAAAATTTTGTTTTTTTATTTTTTTTTATTATTATTCTTGTCAAAAGTGTGCTTGAGCTTGTAGAAATACAAGTGATTGGTTAGGAGCATGTACATATGTTGATTGTATTTACTACAAATTTGGCATGATAGTGAAGGATTTTAATTCTTTTAGTTATTATACTAATTAGTTCTATATATTACACTATAAATAAGCATTAAGTAATTGAATATACCAAATGGCATGGAGAATATAGGGAAACGAGCATGGTAGTATGTATGATAAATGGTTAAAATTGTGATTGCTTGATTAATTAAATTTGTAAATATTAAGATACCTAGGGATGACTTAAGGCATTTTTTGGTATAATCAAGAGTCAAAAAGCTAATCTTATTCATTAATCCTTAGTACCTATTTTCGAGCCAGAAAATGCTTCATGATGAAACTTCATACAAAACCCAAGCCAAAATGAAAATTTGTACTTATCATTTTTCTTTAGTCCCTGAAATGCACGAATGTAGGCGTCTGGCCATACATATTAAGGGATAAGTAGATACATCATGGTGGTTTTGTAAAAGTCAAAGTGAAATAGGAAGGAGCAGTGTGATATAGTGATTATAGGTTTAGTCAAAATGTAGAAAACAAAAAAAATTCAGAGAAAAATCAAAACAATTAGAAAAAGTACTTGAGTAATGAAAAACAAAAGCATTGTGAGTGAGAGATTCTAAAAAGTCAAAAGTGACTCAAAAACAAAGTCACAATATTAGAAATCTCAATCATTAGTGCACAAAAACTTGTGACCTAGTCGTAGTTATTTATCATGTTGTGACTTCCTACATGGAGAAATAAGGAAGGTGAGAGAAGGAGAAATCAGGCGGTGAGCAGGCAAGGGCTATTAAGGGGGAGAATATCGGCCATACTACTTTCATTCTTGAAACTGTTTTGATGCTCCTTTTTTTCAATTCCATACCAACCTTAAGCTTCAGAATGTTACAAGCCAAAAAACCTTATGTGACCTTGGTAAATCTATTCATGAACAGACATTGTATCAAGTAATTACAATGATGACTGTTTGTATTCTGCTAAGATAACCAAATTACCTGTATGATTTATCGATGGATCAATATATATTATTGTAACATCCTAAAAATTTGAGTATCATTATGTTGCTTGTGATAGCTCGGGTATGATTTTATTGTGTGCTTAATATAGTCTTGAGAAGGCTCGGGTTTAATTGGAGCTAGAATAAATTTTAGTAAAGAGTACTTTACTGTAGAGGAATCAGGTGACCTTGAAGTTTAAGTTAATTAAGTGATAAAAGATGGCATAAGATGAGTAATTGGCAAAATGGTGATGGCGCCATAAGTTGGACTTGAGGGGAGAGGTTCGAATCTCCTAGCATGCAAATTGGGAGCTTTTATTTTTGCTTTTTCCTAGCATGTGTCGGCCAAGCATCATTCATGGATAAGATGGACTAATTTTTATGGTATGAAGACTAAAGTTTATGGCAAGCATGATTTTAGGGATGGAATTGCTTGATTTTGGGGATAGGATTCTCAAACTTTAGGAAAATGGAGGATTGCAAGGCTTGAATCAAGGTTGATGTTTTGGTAACTTTTTCATGGCCATTTTGACCATGAACATGGACGGCATTGTGGACTAGGGGGGTTGGCCGAATGTGTTAGTAGCTTGGCTAGGATTAGGAGTTAGCTTTTGGTAATTCCTAGCATTTTTGTGCAAAATTTGCAATTCTCTTCTCAACCTTTTCTCTTAGCCGAATTTGAGCTTTTGGTAAGCCTTGTTCTTTTGACCATTTCATTTTCATGTTACCATTTGGGCACATTTTTGCTTAGCATCTCAAGACACTTTTCTCTTTTTACCGAAATACCAAAGCTAAGATCATTTTCTTTTCCTTCTCCTCCTCCATTGCCGAATACACATTGTTCCTAAACTCATCTCTTTTCCTCATTCTCTTTTCTTCTCTTTGAAAACCAAATTTTAACACCTTCTTCCCATTCTCTCTTCTTCTTCATTTTTATCATTCAAACACTTTCTTCATTATTTTCTCTTATGGCCGATTGTTAGTTTACTCCATTGCCGAATCTTTTTTTCTTTTCTTTGTTTATTCATAGCCGAATCTCCCATTATACATAAGTATTCTTCTCAATCATTTCTTTTTCAACTGTGCACAATAGGTAAGAGTTTCTTTTTAGTTTATGTTGGTTATTAGTTGCTTTGGTCGAATCTTAATGATGATAGGGAGAATCTCTTTGATCGAAATCATCATTCATTCTCTTAAACGTTTCCTTTCGTTATATTTTAGTGTGATTTTAGAGGGCCGAAACTCAAGTGTTCGTGAGCATCGTGAATCGTTGGAATCGATCTAAAGAGTTAAGGTAAGGAGTTTATTCAAGGATTCTCATATTACTCGTCATATTGATATAGATGGATTATTAATCGATTTTGATTTAGGGGACGTTATCGCTCGATTTACATATTGTGGAACAAGGATATTTATGGTAAGCCAATCTCACCCTTAAAACCGTTAGTCATAATTTTGATATATTATTAAGTCGGATGATGATCTTTTGTCAATGGAGACAATCAAGATAGGGATGAAAAGGGCAGTGAATAGTGTTCGAAAGAGGGGTGGTTCCGCTATTCCCCCTAAGTTTAAGCGAAGGGCTGTTTCGGGAATCCGAGATTTTGCACCGGGTTGTGGACGCTCATCTGAGAAGAATCAGTTGTTTGAAGTCGTTCGTACTCCCGAACCTTTGTTTGTTCATGGATTTTCATCGGGTAACGAACCAACAATGGGGAGAAACCGCAAAGAGAAGTGGTTCGAAATTCTGAGGGTAAAAAGTCTAGATCGTTATTTCTAATATTCGATTTATAAATAAATTATAGTGCTCTAATTTGTCGTGATGCGTTTAGGTATCGACGAACGGGAAAGTCTAGTTCTCACAGTAACCAGGTGTGTAACTTCACACTTATCTCGGGTTAGATACTATACCGTAAGTATTGGGATAAAATCGTAACGATGGCAAAATTGGAAAATACGTAGTAATTAACACTTTTGTGTAAATGCATGAAATTAGTTAAAGTCGTGAAATTTACGAAAAATTGCTAGATCGTTAAATGGGCCGAAAAACTGCTAGATCGATATATGGGCAAAAGTTTGCTAGATTGCTAAATGGGCTAAATGTTATTTTGTCTTATGGGCCAAAATGAAAATTTGAAATATAGACTCACATGTATTATGGGCTTCTTGTTAAATTATCATATGGATATAGATTGTTATGCATACATGATTGCATGGGTTGGGATAATTGATAAAGAGAAGAAAGCCCTGTTGCCAAAATCTAGTTCGGTGGCTCTGCCACAAATTTTTAATGGCTTAATGCCTCTAGTTCGGTGACTTTGTCACAATCTAGTTCGGTGGTGCACCACAATATTACTTAAAAATGGCTTTATGCCTACGGTTGGTGTGTTAGCGGGGTGGGTTGACTTGATCCCCACAGGTGTGTTGGTTGGTACGGGTGGTGTGTAGCGGATGAAAATTAGGTTTGGTTGGGAAATTTCATTTTACATGCATTTCATTTATTATATTGTTAAATTCGTAAATGGGCTCAAGCCCAAAATAATATCATGATGATCTAGCCCAATGAATGTGGTAAGTGAGTTATACACTGAGTTCTGAGTAACTCACTCTGTTTAATTATCCATCTCAGGTAATGGCAATTGACGGAGGCTTGGGCCGAGGATGACTTCGTGGAGGCCATACTGCGAATATGGGTTTTATAAACTATGAACTTTTATTAAGTGATTTCTTTTAATTACGATTTTGGGTATGATGTAATAAGGCCTTTATTAATATTTTTATGGATTTTTATGTGTGGATGGATTTAATTTTGCTTTAAAACATTTGAGATACTTTAACTATTCTTGTTTTAATAAGGGGGTTGGACTAAATGATAAGATTTCAAACTAGTATTTCTTAATTCATTGATTTTAAATCATTTTTCTTAATTTTTACCAAACTTCAATTTCAAAAGGTTTTGTAGAACTATTTTACCTAAATCATTAGAGAATTAAATGGATGTTCGATCTTTGTGACAAACCAAATCTCGTCTTAACGCATAGACCTGGTTTGGGGCGTTACATTTAATAGTATCAGAGCCAGTTTCAAAACTCGGCTGTGGTTGGGTTCAACAAATAACTTCCGTATGAAATTATTTTAATTATATTTTAAATTTAGTATGGCACCACAAGCATCCCGCACCAAGTCAAGTAAGTATTCATTACTGAATGATTATTATGATGATATGATCATAGGAACACTCTAGAACTTCTAGTTTTAGATGTTGAAAATCGTAGAGATTGAGACTATAGGATGTGTTTGTGAAAAACAACTTTATCTCTTGAATCTCATAAAATATCGTTAATAAACACTGAAACAGTTTTCTAATTCATAAAATTTGTAACCAGATTAAAACGAGTTAGTCAGTATGAGCGCCAGAGGACGCAGACGTGGTAGACGTGGCCGTGGTAGAGGCTGAGGAGCTAGAGTTGTGTCTGCAGAATTGGGACATATTCCAGAAATGGATGCACCGGCATCACCAGCGTCGGAAAATGAATCACAAGAGAATTGGAGAGAAGATAATGCTTTGACATGAGCAATGTTGCGAGTCCTTGAAAGGGTCGCTGGAACTAGAGCTGGGCTAGCAGCTCGTGGGTTGATATCGGAGCGACTGAAATCAAGTGGTGCTGAGGCTTTCAGTGGTGTCTCAGGTGTAGATCCAAATGTTGCTGAATATTGGCTTGAGGTGGTGGAGCGAATCATGGACGACCTAGAGTGCACTATAGAACAGAAACTAAGAGGAGCGGTGTCCTTATTAAGGGACGAAGCATATCAATGGTGGCTTATTGTCCGAGAAGGCACTGAAGCTGCATTAGTTACTTGGGAATTCTTCAAAGCTGCCTTTCAGGGGAAATATATAGGAACAAGTTATGTGGATACCAGAAGGAAGGAATTTCTGAATCGGGTTCAAGGAAATAAGACGGTGGCAGCGTATGAGGCTGAGTTTTTACGCTTAAGTCGCTATGCTCGGACAATAGTGCCAACGGATCATGAGTATTGTGTACGCTTTGAGGATGGGTTGAATGATGAGTTGTGGGTTCTGATAGCCCCACAACAAGTTAGAACTTTTGCCACGCTTGTGGAGAAAGCCAAGATAGCCGAAGAGGCTAAGAGCTTAGAACGTCAGAATCGGGAAAGAGTTAGAGGCAAGAGAGATATAAAGTATTCGGATTCTTCAAAAAGGTTTCAGAAGAGGCCTCAGAATGATGAGCCAGCTCAAGGTAAAGCCCCTGTAGCTATTAATCAGAGTCGAGAGTGTACTGAATGTGGGAAACGACATTCCGGAGAGTGCTGGAGGAAAACTAGTGCTTGTTATAAATGTGGTTCAATGGATCATCAATATAAGAATTGCCTTCGACGGATGGATACGACTCAGGAAGCTCGTAATCCTGATGCACAGTCGGCCAGAGGGACTCAGCAGCCACCGACCGGCCGTGGAGCAGGTCGTGGTGGTAATGGGGCTGGACGTGGTCAAGGTACACCGGGTAGAGGCAATGGTTCTAGAGGTAACTCGGATGCAAGACAGCCAGGATTGGTCTATGCAGTTAGACGCCGCGAGGATGGCAATGCACTTGATGTGATAACTGGTACGTTCTTCATCTTTGATGTACCTGTTACTGCTTTAATAGATATTGGTTCTACCCACTCATATGTTGCTAGTGCCATATCTGGAAACTTGAATCTAGAATCTGAAATTTCCGATAGTGAGATGACGGTAATTAGTCCTTTAGGACAGTCGTAATTGTAAATAAATTGTTTAGAGACGTGCCCTTAGAAATCCAAAGAGAAATATTTTTGGCGAATTTGATGGAATTGCCTTTCGGCGAGTTCGATCTCATTCTGGGCATGGATTGGTTGGTTAAGCACCGGGCGCATTTGGATTGTGCTAAAAAGCAGATGTCAATAAGGACTTCGGATGATAAGGAAGTAGTAAAGATAGGCGAACGAAGGAATTACTTGGCAAATGTGGTATCTGCGTTAAAGGCAGAAAAGTTGGTGCGGAAAGGGTATGGAACATTCCTAGCTTTTATTAGTAGTTTGGATGCCAAAGAGTTATCAGTGGAAGATGTGAGAACGGTGAAGGAATTTCCAGATGTATTTCCCAAAGAACTTCCTGGTATACCTCCAGATCGGGAAGTAGGATTTGGTATTGAGCTTTTTCCCGGAACGGCTCCAGTGTCCATTGCTCCTTATAGAATGGCACCGAAGGAGTTGGCGGAGCTTAAAGCTCAAATTCAAGAATTGCTAGATCGGGGTTTTATTCGACCGAGTGTGTCTCCGTGGAGAGCACCAGTTTTGTTCGTTAAAAAGAAGGATGGGTCGATGCGTATGTGCATTGATTACAGGCAGTTGAATAAATTGACGATCAAGAATAGGTATCCTTTGCCGAGAATTGATGACCTGTTTGATCAATTGAAAGGAGCTTCAGTTTTCTCCAAAATTGATTTGAGATCGGGTTATCACCAACTTAAGGTGAAAGAAGCAGATATTCATAAGACGGCATTCCGAACTCGTTATGGACATTACGAGTTTTTAGTGATGTCTTTTGGGTTGGCCAATGCATCAACTACATTTATGGATATATGAACCGAGTCTTTCAACCATATTTAGACCGGTTTGTGGTAGTGTTCATAGATGACATTTTGGTATATTCAAGGAATGAAGAGGAACATGACTCGCATTTGCGTATAGTATTGCAGTTACTTCGAGATAAGCAACTTTATGCCAAATTCAGTAAATGTGAATTCTGGTTAAGGGAAGTGACTTTCTTGGGTCATGTGGTATCAGCTGAAGGAATAAGGGTGGATCCTCGGAAGATTGAGGCTGTACTGGATTGGGAACCACCAAAGTCAGTAACTGAGATTTGGAGTTTCTTGGGTTTGGCTGGTTATTATAGACGCTTTGTTGAGGGGTTTTCGCTGATTGCTGCACCTCTAACTAAGCTGTTGCGGAAGGGAGTACCGTATATATGGACTGAAAAACAACAAGAGAGTTTCGAGAAATTGAAGAAGATTCTGACGGAAGCACCAGTTTTGATTCAGCCTAAGGCTGGAAAAGAATTTATCGTTTATTGTGATGCGTCTCACATAGGTTTAGGTTGTGTGCTGATGCAAAATGGAAAAGTGGTGGCTTATGCTTCTCATCAGTTGAGACCGCACGAAGTAAACTACCCCACTCATGACTTGGAGTTAGCTGCGGTAGTGTTTGCTTTAAAGATTTGGAGGCACTATCTCTACGGTGAGAAGTCTATCATCTATACGGATCACAAGAGTCTTAAGTATCTTCTTACTCAGAAGGAGTTAAACTTGAGACAGAGAAGATGGGTAGAACTGTTAAAGTATTATGATTTCTCAATCGAGTATCATCCTGGAAAGGCTAATGTGGTAGCTGACGCGTTAAGTCGTAAGGTGGTATCTAATTTGAGAGCAATGTTTGCTCATCTGAGTTTGTATGAGGATGGTAGTCTGTTAGCAGAACTTCAGGTGAAGCCTCTGTGGTTAGAACAAATCAAGGAAAAGCAGGTATCAGATAAAAAGTTGGGACCCTTAATTCAGCAAGTTGAAAGTGGTGAAATAGGGGATTTTGGTATAAACACGGATGGAGTGCTGTGTTTTCGTGGAAGAGTTTGTATGCCTAAGGATTCAGATTTGAAACAAATGATTCTGCGGGAGGCGCATAGTAGCCCTATTACTATGCACCCCGGAGGAAATAAGATGTACCGAGATCTCCGTGAACAGTATTGGTGGCTAGGGTTGAAGCGTGAGATTTCTGAGTTTGTAGGAAAATGTTTGATTTGTCAACAAGTGAAGGCGGAGCATCAATTGTCGTCAGGCTTATTACAACCGGTAAAGATTCCTCTTTGGAAATGGGTTTTGTTAGTGGGTTACCTTTAACACCTACTAAGAAAAATTCCGTTTGGGTAATAGTTGATCGATTGATGAAGACTGCTCATTTTCTACCAGTTCGTACGGATTATTCATTACAGAAGTTGGCTAAGCTGTATGTATCTGAAATCGTGAAGTTGCATGGGGTACCAGTGTCTATTATATCAGATAGAGATCCTAGGTTTACATCATGATTTTGGAAAGCTCTGCATGAAGCTTTGGGAACAAAGTTAAACTTCAGTACGGCTTTTCATCCTCAGTCAGATGGTCAGTCGGAAAGAGTAATTCAGTTATTGGAAGACATGTTAAGGAGATGTGTGATTGATTTCAAAGGTAGTTGGGAGGATTTTCTACCGTTGGCAGAATTTGCGTATAACAACAGCTATCAGTCTAGCATTCAGATGGCACCCTACGAGGCATTGTATGGTCGTTGGTGTCGTACTCCTACTTGTTGGACTGAATTGGGCGAACGGCAGATGTTGGGTCCTGAGTTGATATCTGAGACGGAAGAAAAGGTAAAAGTTATTCGAGCACGGTTAAAGGAAGCTTCAGATAGACAGAAGTCGTATGCAGATCTGAAACGTAAGGATATCGAGTTTGCTGTGGGGGATCAGTTTTTTCTAAAAGTCTCACCCTGGAAGAAGATTTTCAGATTTGGAAGGAAGGGCAAGTTGAGCCCAAGGTTCATTGGACCATATCGTGTGATGAAGCATGTTGGTCCAGTGGCCTATCAGATTGAATTACCTCCGGAGTTGAGTCAAATTCATAATGTTTTTCCATGTTTCCATGCTGAGGCGCTATAGATCGGATCCGTCTCACATAGTACCAGTAGAATAAGTGGAGTTGAGATCAGATTTGTCTTTCGAGGAGGAACCAGTGGAAATCTTAGACCGAGATGTTAAGGTGCTAAGAAAGAAGACCGTGCCGTTGGTCAAGGTTTTATGGCGTAATCACGGAGCGGAGGAAGCTACGTGGGAGCCTGAGGATGCAATTCGGCAACAATATCCTCACCTCTTTTAATCAGGTAAATTTCGAGGACGAAATTTCTTTAAGGGGGTAGAATTGTAACATCCTAAAAATTTGAGTATCATTATGTTGCTTGTGTTAGCTCGGGTATGATTTTATTGTGTGCTTAATATAGTCTTGAGAAGGCTCGGGTTTAATTGGAGTTAGAATAAATTTTAGTAAAGAGTACTTTACTGTAGAGGAATCAGGTGACCCTGAAGTTTAAGTTAATTAAGTGATAAAATATGGCATAAGATGAGTAATTGGCAAAGTGGTGATGGCAGCATAAGTTGGACTTGAGGGGAGAGGTTCGAATCTCCTAGCATGCAAATTGGGAGCTTTTATTTTTGCTTTTTCCTAGCATGTGTCAGCCAAGCATCATTCATGGATAAGATGGACTAATTTTTATGGTATGAAGACTAAAGTTTATGGCAAGCATGATTTTAGGGATGGAATTGCTTGATTTTGGGGATAGGATTCTCAAACTTTAGGAAAATGGAGGATTGCAAGGCTTGAATCAAGGTTGATGTTTTGGTAACTTTTTATGGCCATTTTAACCATGAACATGGACAGCATTGTGGACTAAGGGGGTTGGCCGAATGTGTTAGTAGCTTGGCTAGGATTAGGAGTTAGCTTTTGGTCATTCCTAGCATTTTTGTGCAAAATTTGCAATTCTCTTCTCAGCCTTTTCTCTTAGCCGAATTTGAGCTTTTGGTAAGCCTTGTTCTTTTGACCATTTCATTTTCATGTTACCATTTGGGCACATTTTTGCTTAGCATCTCAAGACACTTTTCTCTTTTTGCCGAAATACCAAAGCCAAGATCATTTTCTTTTCCTTCTCCTCCATTGCCGAATACACATTGTTCCTAAACTCATCTCTTTTCCTCATTCTCTTTTCTTCCCTTTGAAAATCGAATTTTAACACCTTCTTCCCATTCTCTCTTCTTCTTCATTTTTATCATTCAAACACTTTCTTCATTATTTTTCTCTTATGGCCGAATGTTAGTTTACTCCATTGCCGAATCTTTTTTGTTTTCTTTGTTTATTCATAGCCGAATCTCCTATTATACATAAGTATTCTTCTCAATCATTTCTTCTTCAAATGTGGACAATAGGTAAGAGTTTCTTTTTAGTTTATGTTGGTTATTAGTTGCTTTGGACAAATCTTAATGATGATAGGGAGAATCTCTTTGATCGAAATCATCGTTCATTCTCTTAAACGTTTCCTTTCGTTATATTTTAGTGTGATTTTGGAGGGCCGAAACTCAAGTGTTCGTGAGCATCGTGAATCGTTGGAATCGATCTAAAGAGTTAAGGTAAGGAGTTTATTCAAGGATTCTCATATTACTCGTCATATTGATATAGATGGATTATTAATCGATTTCAATTTAGGGGACGTTATCGCTCAATTTACATATTGTGGAACAAGGATATTTGTGGTAAGCCAATCTCACCCTTAAAACAGTTAGTCATAATTTCGATATATTATTAAGTCAGATTGATGATCTTTTGTCAATGGAGACAATCAAGATAGGGACGAAAAGGGCGGTGAATAGTGTTCGGAAGAGGGGTGGTTCCGCTATTCCCCCTAAGTTTAAGCGAAGGGCTGTTTCGAGAATCCGAGATTTTCCACCGGCTTGTGGACGCTCATCCGAGGAGAATCAGTTGTTTGAAGTTGTTCGTACTCCCGAACCTTTGTTTGTTCGTGGATTTTCATCGGGTAACGAACCAACAATCGGGGAGAAATCGCAAAGAGAAGTGCTTCGAAATTCTGAGGGTAAAAAGTCTAGATCGTTATTTCTAAGATTCGATTTATAAATAAATTATAGTGCTCTAATTTGTCGTGATGCGTTTGGGTATCGACGAGCGGGAAAGTCTAGTTCTCACAGTAACCAGGTGTGTAACTTCACACTTATCTCGGGTTAGATACTATACCGTAAGTATTGGGATAAAATCGTAAAGATGGCAAAATTGGAAAATACGTAGTAATTAACACTTTTGTGTAAATGCATGAAAACAGTTAAAGTCGTGAAATTTAAAAAAACTGCTAGATCGTTAAATGGGCCAAAAAACTGCTAGATCGTTAAATGGGCCGAAAAACTGCTACATCGTTAAATGGGCCGAAAAATTGATAGATCGTTAAATGGGCCGAAAAACTGCTAGATCGTTAAATGGGCCGAAAAACTGCTAGATCGTTAAATGGGCCGAAAAACTACTAGATCGATATATGGGCCAAAGTTTGCTAGATTGCTAAATGGGCTAAATGCTATTTTGTCTTATGGGCCAAAATGAAATTTGAAATATAGACTCACATGTATTATGGGCTTCTTGTTAAATTATCATATGGATATAGAGTGTTATGCATACATGATTGCATGGGTTGGGATAATTGATGAAGAGAAGAAAGGCCTGTTGCCAAAATCTAGTTCGGTGGCTCTGCCACAAATTTTTAATGGCTTAATGCCTCTAGTTTGGTGACTTTGTCACAATCTAGTTCGGTGGTGCACCACAATATTATTTAAAAATGGCTTTATGCCTATGATTGGTGTGTTGGCGGGGTGGGTTGACTTGATCCCCACAGGTGTGTTGGTTGGCACGGGTGGTGTGTAGCGGATGGAAATTAGGTTTGGTTGGGAAATTTCATTTTACATGCATTTCATTTATTATATTGTTAAATCTGTAAATGGGCTCAAGCCCAAAATAATATCTTGATGATCTGGCCCAATGAATGTGGTAAGTGAGTTATACACTGAGTTCTGAGTAACTCACTCTGTTTAATTATCCATCTCAGGTAATGGTAATTGACGGAGGCTTGGGGCCGAGGATGACTTCGTGGAGGCCATACTGCGAATATGGGTTTTATAAACTATGAACTTTTATTAAGTGATTTCTTTTAATTACTATTTTGGGTATGATGTAATAAGGCCTTTATTAATATTTTTATGGATTTTTATATGTGGATGGATTTAATTTTGCTTTAAAACATTTGAGATACTTTAACTATTCTTGTTTTAATAAGGGGGTTGGACTAAATGATAAGATTTCAAACTAGTATTTCTTAATTCATCGATTTTAAATCATTTTTCTTAATTTTTACCAAACTTCAATTTCAAAAGGTTTTGTAGAACTGTTTTACCTAAATCATTAGAGAATTAAATGGATGTTCGATCTGTGTGACAAACCAAATCTCGTCTTAACACATAGACCTGGTTTGGGGCGTTACAATTATAATCTTGTTGTTTATATATTTTGTAATATATTGAACTTAGGTGGTTGAAGCTGAGAACGGTAATTCATTTATATATCATGCTAGAATTACATGTATGTATGATTAGCCCTAGATATGTGTTCCAAAACTCGTCATTGTATTGTATTTTCTCAAAAGTCATATTTTATTTTATTTTGTTTTTGTTTTCTTGCTTGAGGATAAGCAATGACTTTAGTGTGGGGGAGTTTGATCTGCCGTAATTCGTTGTAGCAGATTAAACTAGTTTTCATACTTAAAGAGCTCTAGACATCTGTACCATCTCAGATTCAATTCTAAAACATCTATTAATATAACTTTTGTCTATTCAGAACTTTGCTAGTATTTATTCAATCCAATAAAACTAATATTTGCAACTATTTCATCAATGATAGAGCTATCATAAAAAATTATGAACAAAACATTTGTCTTATAACTCTAATTTGACAACCATCTAGTCGAAAATCAATATTTAAAGATACAATAATCCTTTTTTAAATAATTAACTCATCCTTATAAAATAACAAGTAGTGGTTCATTATCATGTCTCTAATCTACTATCTGAAACCATTATACAATTCTCATAATCACATTATTCTCTTCTCAAATTACACATCTGGTTATATAAAACCTCTACCAACTAACTCTTGTCACTGCCTCTTTAACTTCTTCAATTCAATAGAAGCCATTTTATACGAAGCAATAGATATCGGAGTAGTTTTGAGCATTATCTCAATAGTAAATTCAACTTCTTGTTTTGATAATAATTCGATTAATTCTTCAAGAAACATATAAGTGAATTCTCTATCTATCGATAACTAATCAATCTTCAACTCTGAGGCTCGTGAATGTAGAAAGTAAACTAATAATGCTTTACATTCTTTATAAACCATTCTCTGAGTAGAAATCACAGATATAACATTTATAACACAATCAGTTCTGTCTGACTCAACAGTAATTAATTTGTTAAATCTGATATCTCAAACAGATTCATTTCTGACTATAATTTACTTCATCATCATGAAGAGTCAACCAGCCCATGCTACATATTACCGGTTAATATATCTGGGACAGAAGTCTCTTATCTGGCTCGAATGGCGTAAGTTCTAGTATTACTGCTTTATCCTAGTCGTCTACCTCCTTGAGAGATGGATATCTGTGAAACAACTTGATTTTCAAAAATGTTTGATTTCTTTGATCAACCCTTCACCAAATGTTTAGTAGATCCACATTGAAAACAGGCTACAATCATAACTCGACGCACATCCCTGTAGAACTTTCCACAACGATCACAAACAAAATTTATCAACGTTGCGAACACTGCCAATACTGACTTCCACTGTCTACTAGAATCTTGAATCATTCTACCTCGACTTATTTCTTCTGGTGAATCCAGACAATACGACACTATGGACAAGAGTACCTCGGTTTTTTCGAGAGTGGAGCTGAAGACAATTTAGAGATATTTCTTTTACTAAAGTCACGAAATTTCATTTCAATCTTTTTCTTACTATCACAGATCTCTTCCATTTACTGCGCTCAATCAGAAAAATAAAGAATTCGCCATATTTCCATTACTTCAACCAACATTTTAGTTTATAAAAATCAGTCCGTCTTCGTAACAAGTACACATCTCAATAATTAGCCGGTACAGTCTCGCGAGTATACTAACTAAATTGTACAAACTCTCATTCATAATTTGATATAGTCTTGTTTTCATGTTTTAGCTCAGGAAACTCTTTCTTTTCTATTCCAAATATCATTTATTGACATATTATTTTCTGAATTCAATTTGGACAAGATTCCATTTAACCTTCTGATACGGGCACGCCCGGGGCACCCACCGAATTTTCAAGTCGACGAAGCTCGACGCCAAATTTTAATTTTTATTGTTTTAAATAAATCGAGTCTTTGAATTTGTTGAAAAATAAATTGCTGAATTTTAATTAAATGAATTAAACATCTTAATTTATTTAATTGATTTTCTATAGCAAATTAATTTGCCAAATAATTAGTATCATATTAAATATGTTAGATTTATTTCATATGATTAAAATATCCTAGTTGAAACATGTGTCTAATATGTCCTCTAGTGTGCCGAATTTAAGATGTCTATATGACCTTGATTTTGCCGAATTTATAATGGCTAGTTGCTCCCTTTAAATGCTGATATAATGAACTAATGAGTTGATTTAAATTTGCTGCAGGTTTTCAAGGGATTGGGCGGCATACATTGTGATTTAAAAATTCAAAAGCATGGTAGAATGTTCCATTTGCAAGTGACGGCACAACCATGGTGGATATAAATAATGATGAAATTAAAAGTGCAAATTTGGTGGTGTAGAAATGTTGGACGGCACTTGAATATTTAAAGCAAGTGGATCATTTAGATGGAATCATTTACAAGGAGCTTGGTGGAGGAATAAACAAATGAGCAATTGAAAGAGCAGCCAAAAACAAATTGCAAATTCAATTGAATGGAAGCATAAACAATGGTGATGTGCGTTAGTGGGAACCATAAATAAAGAGAATGGCATGAAGAACCATGTTGGACGGCAACTAGGGGGGATTAATTGATGATTAAACAAAGCCATTTTAAAATGCCTAGTAATGGACGGCAATGAAGGAATATTATGGCAAAGGTGGAGCTTATTCAAGCATGAAATGGAGCATTAAAATATGGGGGCATGAATGCATGAAGTGGAAGCATGAATGGCCAAGCAATATAACAAGGTGGGAGATTAAACAATGCCAACATTCAGCCGAATTAATGGTGGCCATTTACCCAATTTAATATGCTGATTTTTAGTCACTAGTGGATACATAATTTGCTGCACTTTGTTGAATTTTAATGGGGGACATTCGGCATTGGGGTAAAATAAGTGCCTGTGTGTGTTAAGGGAAACTTGGACGGCAACATGAAATGGGTGGTTGTGGACGGCAAAGCACATTTGAAAATTAAAATAATGGCCACATTGGGAGGTCACAAGAATATTATGGGAGAATTATGACCATGATGAATTAAATAATAACACCATGGTGGACGGCAATTGAAGACAAAAAATTCTTGCTATTTTTCTTTTATTTGTAAGACAAGTAAATTATGTTTTTGTCCAATTGGTTAGCTTGTAGAATAGGCTATAAATACCTGCTATTTTTAATTTTTTAGGACAGAATTTTTTATGAATGAATTTTTATGAACTTTGTTCATTTGAGTGAGTTTATCTCCTCTTCGGTTTCGTACAAGTTTTGTTAGACTTATCAAGCTTGCTTGTGGCGTCTTCGACTTGTTGAACTTATCACCAAATTTCGTTTGGTGTGGCGTTCATCAACCTATCTTCACCTATCCACCTTAACGATATAAGAAACGGGGTGACACTATTATATAGTGTTGAATCTTTCTTGAAGTTAAGTTCGTATTTCCATTTCCATCATCGATTCCGTTCATCCACCTTAAACAATATAGAACCCGGGGTGACACTCTTTAGTGTTGAATCGCTTCTCGTTTAAGTTCGTTTATCCATCTCCATCCAATTATCCTTTTATCAATTTTATATTTTATTTTATCAAAACCGAACCAAATCCTATTTTATTTATTTAAGCTTCCGCAAACTCATTTATATTTTCCGATTATCTTCCAAAGGCTTGATTCCTCCTCGTAGACGATTGGGCAACCCGCATACGTTTCGACTCACCCGAGCCGGCCCGTATCACCTTCTCTTTCGATAAAATATCTAATAACGTACTACCAGTAATAAACTTTGTCTTAAATAATAATATTGTACAAATTAAGTAATCATCAAGTGAACATACCAATTCATCAGATATTCTCTAAAACATTTTCTAACCAAAATTTCACCCTAACTAAATAATCATATATTTTACCTCTAAACTCATCGGCCCTACATTTATGAATCTTATCCATGGGAAATCTAGATATACATACAGGAGGGGAACTTTGAGGACCACATGGTGCTGGGGTAGGCATAGTAGGGGATGAAGGTTGTGGAGCCACAAGATTAATTCATAACAATTTCATTAATACAATAATCTATTAAGCCAAAAGAACATTCTTTACCGTATTTTTGGACATTTGCGGAACTGGCATGCTAAATACTCACTCCTTGCTCGTGAGCTAGAACATTAGTTTTGATTTCAACAATAACGACACTATTTAAAATTTGCCAACATCTTTTAAATCAAAAGAAAATAGGGTTAGATTGGATCAAAAGCATTATATTATCAACGGTATTTGTGGCATGTATATAGACTAGACTCAATACGTGCTACATTAGTCCTAGAATCGACTAAATTGTAGCTCTGATACCACTAAATGTAACACTCTTATTTCGTCTCCAATATCGGATTAGGGATATAGAGTATTACAGTACAAATCGAAACATTTTACATCATTTAATCATACATTTATTACATTACAAATAATAAATCTAAAGTTAACATTATTCATAATATACATACAATTATAAACCTTATATTGAGTTTTCGAGACCCAAAAATAATTTTGTAAACAATCAGGGATTAATCAGAATTAAAATAGAAAACATGAATCTTTTTTTAAAAACAGAGGTCACATGGCTTTGTGGTTAGGCCGTGTGATAGAGATCAGGCCATATGACTCAGGGACATGGCCGTGTGGCCAACCGTGTACAAATCAAAGTATGGATCACACAGCCGTGTCACAGATCGTGTGCTAGACCATCTAACTCATTGACTCGAAACACACAGCCGTGTGTAGTAGACGACCATGTGACAGCCCATGTCTTAGGTCGTGTGCCCCTAAATGACTCCATTTTCAAGACAAAACAAACGTCATTATTTAAACACCAAACCATACTATCTCCAACCAAAATTACCTTTTCAAAAACACATTTAACGCACCTAAATTATACCAAAATTCACACTTATGTGCCTAACCAATGTGTCCTCATTGACACCTCAACTATACAATAAGCAAATCATCTAAGAATTTCACCACCATATACATGATATTCAATTTAACAAGTAAAGTTTCCAATTACCAAATATCATATACCAAAGAAATCAAATATGACCATTATCATTAATTACCTAACAAATTGACCATACCACATTTCAATCACTACAAAAGATACCAAGCCAAAATAATGCCTAACAACAAGTACACAAAACATTGCCATACAAATCTATATCAATATGAGACATAATCTATCAAAACATAAACACATAAGCTTAACTACAAATCGAACTAACAAGATAACCTTGACAACATCAAGTCCTATGTACATGCCACAAACTAAAATAGCTAAAGCAAAACTACCAAAAAGGGGTTGGATAGTGTGAGCTCCGAAATTGATCCGTTCTACTAGTTCCACAAAATGTTAACTACAGAAACAAAAACGAAAATAGGTAAGCTTAAGAAGCTTAGTAAGTCCATAGCTAAAGATTCAAATCAACTTACCTCAATCTATAAATGAATACTAAAAGAGCATTAAATTTCTAAACCTGACAATCGTTTCCAAAATCACATAATGTTAGTACCAAAAATTTTAATTGAGCGATTCATAAACCACAATAGTTCAAATTAAAACAAATCATTCTTTGATATTTTAATTACTTAACTCTGTCACCAACGTACCAAAGTCAAATTTACAAAGCGTGCATCTCATACTTATAATTATAAATTTTCCATTTGTTTCAATTTTGTTACAAATAACTTTTAAACACATAATCATTAATTATTCAATTTCATCACCTGACATCTCCATAAACATATCCTCTCCAAATATTCATGACGTCAATATCAACTTACCATAAACAAAATAGATAATCAAGATGATAAATTTCTAATTCCTGATAACAGAATGCTAGATCTCACCGCATTAGTATATAATCATATATAACATAAATGATATTTTTCAAAAGAACTAACCAAATTCTATCAATTACCATATCTCAATGCACTTATCAATATTTATACAAAAACATTTTGTAGTGCTATTTATCACATAGTAGCAATTTCATCGTTCAAGAGTATTGAGCAAGTAAATAAGTTTTAAGTCAATTAATACATAGCCTGATAAACAATAGTAACTTGACTTGGATACTCAGGTAACTACACCACACCAGAGGCATCAAAGATGCATAATAGAGGCACCGAAGTGTAAATAGAGGAATCAAAGTGCAATCTCATACAAGCACTATAAAACCCCTAACCCGTATCCGTCGCCAGAACAAGGTTACAGAGCGTTATTGGCACTTTTTGTAACACCCCTAACCCGTAACCATCGCCGGTTTAGGGTTAAGAGGCATTACCAGACAATCAGAAACTTTTACGGACATCAATTCATCGACTTCAATCAAAGTGTCCCTCAATTAGGTCAACAAGACCTTAAACATGCTTCAGATTAGGGCTGGGACTAAACTGAACACATACAAAAATTCTCAGAAATTTAAAAATTCTTCTAAGTTACAGAGGTCACACGCCTGTGTGAGCAGGCCGTGTGCCTCCCACGGCCTCAGACACGCCCGTGTGTCTAAGCTGTGTCAAAATAGTGCATACATACTGACTTGTCCACACGGCCGTGGACACGCCCGTGTGCCTCACCCGTGGTCGCTACTGACTTGCACCACACGGCCAGTCACACACCCGTGTGTCCAGCCGTGGTCGCTACTGACTTGCATCGAATTACAACCACGAGGGACACAGTCAAGCCACACGCTCGTGTGCTCAACCGTGTGGGACATTATAGGCTGTCTAGAAGGCCAAATTGCCACCCATACATTGGGTTATCCCTACAAGCATCATAGGCAATTAAAACATACCAAAGTGTTCATCATTTCAAATCACTTATGAGCTTAACTTCTACACCCACTTATAAAACAATTAAATCAATCCATTCACACACATTTCAACATGAAATCCTTCACAAGCTTGCCATCAATAATATGCCAAATATGCATCAATAAGCTTACCATTCATATGACCATTTCATTTGCCATCAAGCCATACCAAAACATGCATCATATACCATAATCACTCATGCATATTACCAACATTTATCTAGCCACATCACATGGCTATTTACATCCCAAACATATTCCAAAATGACTAGCCTATACGTGCCATATTTAGCTATATATATTTTTCAAAAGGTACCAAAACAAGTTTGAGTAGTGTGATGATGATCCTCGACTGTCCCCGAGCCTTCAGTAGCTTTGACGATCTATAAAACAGAGCAAACACACACAAAATAAGCTTTCAAAAGCTTAGTAAGCCATATACAAATAAACTTATCATATAAGCATTCAATGTATATATCCAATATGAATTCACTAATAGCTCAATAGCATAACCATAGTTCTTCTTGGCTCATTTGCTTAGCCATAGCTTGCCACATTCCTCAACTCAAATATCACATATACACATAGCTCATTCAAGCATATAATCACATATTATCCCATGACTAAACACATATTCACTTTAGTGAGCTTAAATAAACACTTACCTTCCATACACACATAGTGTACTTTTCAATCATACATGAATCGTTATTACTTCTCACATAGACATTCATTTCGCGGACTTGCCCGTTGAACCGTTCGAAATCTAATAGGATATTCAGAATGCTCAGAATAGTCGTACAATGCCAACGTCCCAGACGAGGTCTTACATGTACTTAGATATCGATGCCACTATCCCAGACAGGGTCTTACACAAATCAAATACGATGCCAATGTCCCAGACATGGTCTTACACGTAAATCTCATATCGATGCCAACATCCCAGACGTGGTCTTACTCAAAGTCTCAAATCAATGCCAACGTCCCAGACGTGGCCTTACATACCTCGGATTTAGTTTAATGGAAACGGACTCAGCTACTGAATTACTTTCGATTTCCCGTGATCTAAGTCTGTATTCTTTGGTTCTTGATCTTTTCGTGACATTTTAAAAAATTTTCATGACATTTTAAAAATTTTTCAACTCGGAAAATCTTTTCTAAGAATTTTTAAAAACTCCAAGAATTTTTCGTGACATTTTAAAAATTTTCCAATGTCCAGGGCTCACACGCCCGTGTGACCCTTAGACACGCCTGTGCTTCATGCCGTGTCCAATTTAGGTTGCTCTCTGACTTGCGCCACACAGCCATGCCACACGCCCGTGTGCTAGGCCATGTGGTTAATTAATTTAATTCGAATTAGGTGCAGGTTTCACACGGCCATGACACACGCCCGAGTCCAAGGTCGTGTCACACACACGGCTAAGACACACGCCCGTGTCTCTGCCAATGTGCTCAATTCTAAGCATTCTGTTTTTTAAAATTAAAATGCAGGGGATACACGGCCAGGCAACATGCCCATGTACACGCATGTGTGTCTACCTATATGGACAAAATAAGGCCATTTCCTAGCCTCATTTCTCACCCAGATTTTACCATTTTCCTACATCAATACTTACAAGTATAATCCAACCAATCACAAATATAATTAAATTCAATTTCTATCATCCAAACTAATACATTTCATCATATATTTGTGTGCAATGACTTACTTTTATGTAACTTACATAATTTGCAACATTAAATGTTCATACTTATCATTTTAGTTAATGTATTGATTCAACCATAACATATATCAAAACATAAGTGTATTAGCCATTCCAATGGCTAAGTTTCATTCATTATTTACACAACATCATTTGATTTTTCCATTAACAAAATAAGATTTTCATTTATACCAAAATAATAGGTCGATAGTGTGATGATTTGCTCCGACCAATTTCCAACCTTCCTGAGTTTTGAGCACTATAAAATAGGGAAAATAAAATCTAATAATCATATTATGATTAGTAAGCTCGTATAACAGAAATTAAACTTACCCATTATATTTAATATATTAACCATACATTACATGTTTTTCATCAATTTGGCAATTTTGCCTACTCAGCTACATTCAACCAACATGTTAGTCACAAATATATCAATATGCATAGATGAGTTCATCATGTCATATGCGTATTTTATCCGTTGAATCATTGAATTTTCGATGGATATTTCAAGTAGTACACTCAAGGTGTACAATTCCATTATCCGTCAATTCATATCCAGTAGTGCCTTATAGGTACAGTCTCGAGCCACATATTACATAGTAGAATTACCAGTCCAGGCTAAATTCTAGCTGTAACATATACTCTAAAGGCTTTGTCGGATTACCAGTCCAGGCTAAATCTTTTATATGACAAAGAATTCCCTATAGAGTTCATTCTAGATTACCAGTCCAAGCTAAATCCTAATTGAAACATATACTCGAGAGGCTCATTTTGGATTACTCGTCCGGGCTAAATCCATTCTGCAACACATGCAATTTTATCAGGGAAATCACATTTATCCATCGGAATTCAATATTCATACGGAATTTTACCCTTTATCAATAAATTTCCATCATACACTATTACATCCATTACAATTTCCATACATTTCATACAACATATACAATGTAATATAGCATTTAAAATAACACATTTTTATGCTCATTCAAGTTATACGAACTTACCTTGATATTTGTTCGTAACTAAAATCTACTAATCCGTAATCTTTTCCTTTCCTCGATCTAGCTCTTTGTTTGGTACTTTCGGATTTATATAAATGAATTTAATCATCAATTCAATCCACTTCATATTCTCTTGAACTCAATTTACAATCTAGGCAAAAGTACCATTTTGCCCCTATACTTTTGATTAATTCCAATTTCATCCCTAGCCTCGGAAATTGAAATTCATGCAACTTAATCCTTATTCCAAACCTAATCAAAATTCTAGTATAACTTTTACAGCACATGTATTCTAAAAAATTTCAAAATTTTCCATGGGTTTTACCAATTTTCAATTTAGTCCCTAAATCAAGTTTCCATCAAATTTCCCTTTGTAAAAGTTGTTTATCTATCAACAACTTTTCATTTTCTACTATAAACTTTTAAATTTTAGCATGTTCATCCATGAAAAATTTTCTATACTTTGACATCTATTCAAATCAACCCCCCAAATAAAGAAATTAAGCTTTTCCGATCTTAAAAATATAAAAAATACTAAAAACGGGACATAGGAACTTACCAATTTATGTTTGGTAAGCTTGTTTTCTCTCTCATAGGGTTTCCATGGATTTTAGGTTGAATAAGATGATATAAAATGATGATATTTCATTTTAATTTTATTATCATTTTTATAATTTTTTATTTCCAATTTAGTCCTTAACCTTTTCAATTTTTCCATGGATGATTCTCCAAAAATATCTACATATTTTTCATCACTGGTCTAATTACCATTTAAGGACCTCAAGTTTTAAATTCTATAGCTATTTTATCCTTATAGCTACTAGAATTTAAATATGACATTTTATGCAATTTAGTCTCTTCTACAGTTAAGCACCCAATTGATAAAATTTTCTTATCAAAATTCTCATGCAATCTTTCTACCATATTACTAATCATTTCAGAATATTAAAATATTTTATCTTTCCAGCTCAGATTTTTGGTTACGAAACCACTATTCCGACTTCACTGAAATTGGGTTGTTACAAGTACGCGTTCTAACCCTATTGGCATGCCAATCCCATCCTAATTGTTTACTACGTTCAAATGGGCATTTAAACTGGGTTCATCTTATTAACAAAATTAGAGGCACTTCCACAATATATGTACATGTACCGTATATTTATTTCATCCACTCCGAGATAATATTATTCATATTTCACAATCATTTCTCAACTTTCGAATAGTACACTTTTACTTTATACTGAATTATATAAAATTCATAATTAAATTTCATTACTAAATATTAAATCAAAACTCTATTTAAATAAATAGAAAACAACATAATTTATAAACATATAACCTTATACAATAATTCCATGAACTTACCTAGAATATGCTAACAGTTGACTCGTAGGGACTAATGATTTCCCCTGTTTCCCAATTATTCTCTATACAATCTGATACTTGATCTAAATATGATAACTTCATTCAATAAACCAATCCAAATAATTTAAACACTTAATGTAACACTCCTCACCCGTATTCATCGTCGAAATAGGGTTACGGAGCATTACCGGACTTATTACACAATTAAACATACATTTCTCCTACATTTTTCCATTCCAAATATAAATCATTTACAATCATTCATATCGTCCCTAATACAAGCCTACGAGTCTCAAATCATGCATTAAGAGTGATTCGGGACTAAACCGATATCTCAGGAAATTTTTGGAAAACTTAGAAATCTTTACAAAATACAGAGGACACATACTCATGTGGCTCAGCTATGTGTCTCACACGGCCAAATACACGTCCGTGTCACAGGCCGTGTGGACATTCGAAATAGGATCACATGGCCGTGTCTCAGCCCGTGTCCGACCTCGTGTAACTCCCTAACTTGGGTCACACGACAAACCACACGCCCGTGTGTCTAGCCCGTGTGCCCTTCGAAATGGCCTCACACGCCAGTATGCCTAGCCGTGCGCTAGGCCGTGCCAAACCTGTAAGATATACTAACTTATGCCACACGGCCAAGTCATACGCCCGTGTGCTGGGCCGTGTGGAGCATACTGACTTGATTTCTAATTAAACACTAGGGGACATACGGCCGTTTGTCACACACGGCTGAGACACACGCCCGTGTGGACAAAAATAGGCTATTTACCAAGCCATTTTTCTCACCCACATTTGCATTCACCTACACAAATCAAATGGCATATAACATGGCATAAATAGGCATTCAAACCAATCTTAACCAAGCCTAATTCATGTTAATTTCATACCATTAACAACAAGACACACAAGTGTCATAATAAGCCATTCAATCCATACCAATTTCAAATTCTCAAATCACCTAATTGATTAACTTCATATATACATGTCCTTACCTAAATCCACATGCATACCATAACTCAATTTCCATCATTTAGTACTCAAAAATACCAATTCACAAACAACCATTCACAACAAGCATTGTAACACCCCAAACCCAGCCTAGAAGTTAGGCTCGAATCCGGAATGTCACATTAAAGGCACAATTCAAAACGGTTTTGCTAATTAAAAATTTAAGGCCTAAAAGCCCAAAATCTTTGAGTCTTATTAGTTAAAGATAAAAACCCATTTTATTGTTTTAAGTAATTCAAAAACCAAGTTTAAACATAAGAGCTTACTTAGGTTTAATAATTAAAATAAACAATTAATCTCAAAACCCAAAATAAATCTGAAGTCAAAACGGAGTACAAGGCCTTATTACATCCACCGAAAATTAAGTAAATAAAAACATATATTTTGAAACAAATAAATGAAAATTCAAGCCTCTTGTAGTGTGGCCATCTCCGAGTCCTCTCCCACGTTGAGTCGTCTATCCGGGATTACCTGAAATATTAAATTAAAAGGGTGTGAGTTTCGAAACTCAGTGTGCACAACCCTTGGCAATCAAATCACTTACAAATATTCACATTGGGCCTAAGCTCTATCAAAATTGGTGGTCTTCGGCTTTAGCCCACAATGACCTCATATCATATCATATTGTATCATTTATAAACAAATAATGCAAAGCCCACCCCAAAATCCATCCGCTACACACGCCATTTCCCTTCCAACCTTATGACTCATGTGGGGAATTCTAGCTCGACCCTGTTGGAAGGCCGGTACCCCATGGTGTAGTAGAATAAAATTAGATTCGGCGATCCAAATCATGGATCCATGTGTGAGGAACGAATCGGGGTGAAATAAAGGTTTCGAAATTACCAAAACTTCAATCTAAGTAGACAGCGACGCCTTGGCAACAAGAGTTTTGATCTACTGTCGAATCAAGCCTCAACCTTTTCCGATGTCGGCCTCTACGTAATCCACCCGGTTTGACTATGAACAGAAGAAATCTCCAAAACTGTTTTGGAGGCTTATTTGCTTGACGGTTGCTAGACCTAACAAGCAATCACTTAGGGTTTTCATGTTTAGTTTTGTCTCCTTTTAATACCTTTTATAATGGGTACCTTTCTCATTGGGCCTTTTATAATAGGTATCCTCTTAATTGGGCCTTTTATAATTGGTATCTCTTGAATGTATTACAAGATTAAATAAATACAATAAAGTTTTTAACTGAAAATTATAATTACATTAATTATATCTGAAAATTATAATTACATTAATTATAATAAGGATTCCGGTAAACTATATTTATTTAAATTTATACATGAATCAAATTCATATATTAATAAAATTATGTTATCATTATGTGTACAACATCCTTGTACATATAATATGTTCAATATTTGATTGCCCAATTAAATTAATTCTTTAATTAATTTAATTTATGTGACAACCAAGCACAGTACCAACTATATTTTATTCCGTTCATTTTAACCATAGGGTGTGACCCTGTAGGTTCTTGCAACGTTAGCAGTAATACTAGAACGATTCTATTGTCACAGACAATGAGTGGCATCTAGCAATGCATCATTGCTACCTAAGTTACAAGAAGTCATGATTCGACATAACCTTTCGTGATTAACCTTTCATGCATTAATCCTTAAGTCCTTTATCTCTGGAACGGATACAAGTCATGGGATAGTCACACTTGCATAGTCCATCCCATGTTTCTTGATATCTTGAGTAGACTATGATATACAAATTAGTATGACATCTCATATCAACTTATTTGAGCATGGCCATGCATTTCTAGTCTCACTCAATCAAGTGGCCTAAGATATTACTCCTATTATGTAGGAGGGACTTATCCTTTATTGATCAACCATATCCCTCTACATAGATTGTGGTATATCCAACATTAGCCTTTATAGAACAACCTATTACGGTGTACGTTTGACTGTATCAAAATATACAACTCACGATGCTGGGATAATAATGATCTCAAGTCTGAGGATCATATACATATTAATCACTATGAGTAATGTTGTGACAATTACATAATAATCCAAGAAACATACTCATAGCGGGTCAATCCAATATGTTGTTCTCTAACACACATATTCATGCATTGATTTTGACACTCCATATCAATGACAACTCTTTATCATCAATCAACTACATGTTAGTCTTAATGCATTATTATTGTCCTAGTCAACAATAATACTCGACTAAGGATCTTTTAAGAATAATCATATTATTCTCAGGACATTATTATAAAACAGTTTATCTATACACACAGAAAGAAAAACTGAAATAATAATGACAACGCTTTATATTAATAAACATGGTAAATTAAGTATGTTATTACAACCATCTCATGATTGATCTTTGGGCATACTCTTACAATCCCCCACTAGCACTAAGACCAATCACTCATATATCTAATACCAAGTGACTTAGTGTGACGATCATGCTTCTGCTGTGTCAGAGGCTTGGTCAGGGGATCAGCGATGTTATCATCTGAAGGTACTCTGCATATCTCTACATCCCCTCGATCGATAATCTCTCGAATAAGATGGTAGCGTCTAAGTATATGTTTGGATCGCTGGTGAGATCTGGGTTCTTTAGCTTGTGAAATAGCTCCATTGTTATCACATCGGAGTTCTATAGCATCTGATATGCTAGGCACAACCCCTAGTCCAGTAATGAACTTCTTGATCTAAACTACTTCTTTTGCTGCCTCACTGGCTGCAATATACTCAGCCTCTGTTGTAGAGTCGGCTACTGTACTTTGTTTTGAACTCTTCTAGCTCACAGCACCACCATTAAGGCAAAACACAAAACCTGATTGCGATCGAGAATCATCCTTTTCGGTTTGGAAGCTGGCATCAGTGTAACCTTTTACACTTAACTCTTCCTCACCTCCATATAATAGGAACGTATCCTTAGTTCTTCTTAAGTACTTAAGGATACTCTTGACTGTGGTCCAGTGACCTTCACCGGGATCTACTTGATACCTGCTCGTCATACTTAAGGCATACGAGACATCTGGACGGGTACATAACATAGCATACATGATAGATCCAATAGCGGAAGCATATGGAATTTTACTCATACGTTCTCTCTCTTGTGGAGTTGAAGGACACATTTCCTTCGAGAGTGAAATACCATGTCTCAAAGGTAGGAATCCTCTTTTAGATTCTTCCATACTGAACCTTTTCAGTACTTTATCTATGTATGTACTTTGGCTTAGACCTAGTAGTCGTCTTGATCTATCTCTATAGGTCTTGACTCCTAAGATATAAGTGGCTTCGCCCAAGTCCTTCATAGAAAAACAACTTCTTAACCAAGTCTTAATAGACTGCAAGGTAGGTATGTCATTTCCCATGATAAGTATGTCATCCACATATAGTACCAAGAATGTGATAGTGCTCCCACTAACTTTCTTGTAAACACATGGTTCATCTTCATTTTTGATAAAACCAAACTCTTTGATTGCATCGTTAAAACGAATATTCCAACTTCGAGAAGCTTGCTTTAATCCATAAATGGATCTTTTTAGCTTACATATCTTTCTAGCATCCTTTGGATTTACAAAACCTTCAGGTTGTGTCATATACACATCCTCTTCAAGTTTCCCGTTAAGGAAAGCTGTTTTGACGTCCATCTGCCAGATTTCATAATCATGAAATGCAGCTATGGCGAGCAAGATCCTGATGGATTTAAACATAGCTACAGGAGAAAAGGTTTCATCATAGTCAACACCATGAATTTGGCGAAAACCTTTAGCGACTAATCGCCCTTTGTATGTTTGTACATTACCATCCATGTCTATTTTCTTTTTGAAAACCCATTTGCACCCTATAGGTTTAACCCTTCGGGTGGGTCAATCAAAGTCCATACTTGGTTTTCATACATGGAATCCATCTCAGATCTCATGGCCTCAAGCCATTTCTCAGAGTCTAGGCTCGTCACCGCTTCTTGATAAGTCCTAGGCTCATCTTGATCTATAAGAAGAACGTCACCATGCGTTGTAATGAGAAATCCATTTCTCTCAGGTGCACGGCGTTCTCTTAAAGATCTGCGTGGTGGTTGTGTTTCTATAGCAGTTGTTTGTTCCTCAATTTCTTGTGGAATTTGGTTTTGTTCAATCTCTGGTTCAGTGGTATCTTGTGATTCTTGAATTTCTTCAAGTTCAATCTTTCTCCCACTTCCTTTTCTAGAAGTAAATTCTTTCTCTAGGAAGACACCAGTCCGAGCAACAAAAATTTTGTTCTCAGTGGGATTAAAAAAATAATATCCTTTGGTTTCTTTTGGATACCCCACAAAAATACACCTTTCAGATTTGGGTTCAAGCTTAGTAGACGTTTGACGTTTAACATAAGCTTCACAACCCCAAATTTTCATAAAGGACATACTAGGACGTTTCCCAATCCACATCTCATATGGCGACTTTTGAACCGATTTAGATGGAACACGATTTAGTGTGAAGGCAGCAGTCTCAAGTGCATGTCCCCAAAAGGAAGTCGGTAGATCAGCATGACTCATCATGGATCGAACCATGTCTAACAAAGTTCCATTTCTTCTCTCAGATACTCCATTCCATTGAGGAGTACTAGGAGGAGTAAGTTGTGAGACAATCCCACATTCTTTCAAAAGATCATCAAACTCTAGGCTCAAATACTCTCCACCTCGATCAGATCGAAGTGACTTGATAGTTTTGCCTAGTTGATTTTGTACTTCATTTTTGAATTCCTTGAACTTTTCAAGGGACTCAGACTTATGGCGCATGAGATAAACATACCCATATCTACTGAAATCATCAGTGAAAGTAATGAAGTAGTGAAATCCACCTCTGGCTTGTGTATTTATTGGTCCACATACATCAGAATGTATTAGGCCCAATAAATCACTAGCTCGTTCACCTTTTCCAGAAAAAGGAGATTTAGTCATTTTTCCCAATAAGCAAGATTCACATACTTCAAATTGTTCAAAAACAAATGAATTCAAGAGACCATCTCTATGGAGTTTGGATATGTGTTTCTCACTTATGTGGCCCAAACGACAATGCCAAAGATAAGTTTGATTTGAGTCATTTATTTTAGATCTTTTAGTATTTATGTTGTAAATGGGATTCATTTGATCTAAAATATAGAGGCCATTAATCAATTGTGCCGAACCATAGAAAACATTATTGAGATAAAATGAACAACAATTATTCTTAATAATTATCTCAAAACCAATTTTGTCTAAACAAGAAATTGAAATAATGTTTTTAGTCAAACTGGGCACAAAATAACAATCCTCTAAACATAAATCAAGTCCACTAGGCAAAGATAAAGTATATGTTCCCACAGCTAATGCAGCAACTTTTGCTCCATTTCCAACTCGTAGGTCCACATCTCCTCTAGCCAAAGTCCTACTCCTTTGTAGTCCCTGTACAGAAGTACAAATATGAGAACCACAACCAATATCTAATACCCAAGAAGTAGTAGTTGATAAATTAATATCAATAACATAAATACCTGAAGCAGACATTCCACTTGCTTTAGCCTTCTTGACTTCTTCAAGATAGGTAGGGCAGTTCCGTTTCCAATGTCCAGTCACACCACAATGAAAACAGTTTCCTTCCTTAGACACCTCACCTTTAGGTTTCAGTGTAGGCTTTCTTTTTCCAAATTTGGGCTTACCTTTGCCCTTGGGCTTTGTTTGAACTTTGGCCTTTCCCTTGCCCTTGTTATTACGGACCATCAGTATGGGCTTGGGTCCAACCTTTTTCAAGTTGCCTTCAGCAGTTCGTAACATACTGAGCAATTGTGGTAGAGTCTTGTCAATTTCATTCATATTGAAATTGAGGACAAACTGGCTGTAGCTATCCGGCAACGATTGTAAAATAACATCAGTGGCCAACTCTTGGCTCAATGGAAACCCAAGCTTAGACAGGCTTTCAATATAGCCAATCATCTTAAGGACATGAGATCCTACTGGGCTTCCTTCAGCCAACTTACATTGGAATAAGGCCTTAGAGATATCAAACCTCTCTTGCCGTGCTTGTCCCTGATAAAGTTCTTTCAGGTGCTCGATCATATCATAAGCAACCATGTCCTCATGTTGCTTCTGAAGTTCAGGATTCATAGTGGCAAGCATAAGACATCCAACATCTATCATGTCATCGAGATACTTCTTGTAAGCATCTCTATCAGTCCTCGAGGCATTAGCGGGTGGTTCATTAGGAAGTGGTTGTTCAATGACATATAATTTCCGTTCTTGTTTAAGGACAATCCTCAAGTTACGGAACCAATCAAGAAAATTCAAACCATTCAATTTGTCCTTCTCAAGGACCGATCGCAATAAGAGTGTGCTAGTGTTTGCAGCCATAATATGTCTACAACAATTAAATATGCATGTGAGTAAATTTACCAATTTTATATCAATCATTAAAAAGACTTTATTAAATGATATTCCCACTATTTTATTTCAAAATTAATAACCCTCGTATATTAATTTCGGAAAAACTTTCTCAAAAGTATTTCTAGTAGGTTAAGGATCCATATTTCACCACCTCTTAAGTCAGCTTTGGCTTTACTCTTAAGATTATGGTTATTTAGGTAAGCAACATTTGCTAATTACATCATATGTAACTCCTAATATTTGGTGAACAACTCTTGTTCTAATCAATTTATGATTTATCCAATTTACTTGCCTCTAGGTTTCTAATCCTATTAGAGTAACCTAGTTAAGCCATTAACCAATTTTTTAACCAGCAAATATCACTTGTTTATTCTTCGCGTTTAACGAAGATAAATACTAGTACTTCGCTTTGGCAAAACCTATTGATCGAGGCCTTAACGAGGGCAAAATTGGAAGGCCATGTTGACTTAATATTTTAATAGAGGGATTTTATTAAGGTTGTTGCATCTCACCAATTATGGTCTACTTTAGCCCATTTAGTCTTCTAATCGATCTCATCAATTAATAGGGTTTATTATCAACAAGGTTTATTATCATCCATAGCATCTCATACATGAATAAATAAAGCAATAAATAAATGCAATAGTTATAGCCCATAAACTAAAGTGGTTCAACCCAAGCCAATGGGAAAACCAAAAGGAAACCTAAAGGTGTAAGCCCTTTCACAAGCTATCATTCACAATCATTGTCCCACCTTCCTTCTTGTTTGGCCCACAGCAACTCTTGTAAATTACAATATGCAGAAACTCGTTTTACATACGAGGGAATAAGATGAGAAGAGAAATACAAGAGAATAGTAGTAAGGCACGACACGCAGCCGTATTTAAAAAAAATACAACCAATTATCGAATGGGTCATTGGGCTATAACTATGCATTTCAAACACCGTGCATGTCAAAAATAGCATACATAATTCAATGCTTTTTTTTTTGCTAAGGTGAATTATAAAATATCCTTTCAACCTTTGGTGGCCCATCAAGTTTATAAATTTCTTTTATTAACAATTTTTTTTGCGGGGTTCACATAAAATCGAATAGGCCACAACACCATGATTAACATTTAATCAATTACCGAAAGGAACAATTATCAGATTATGCTTAAACGATTTAAACAATCGAAAATATAATAAGATCAAAACATGTATCTCATACAATTGCATCACCCAAGTATTTAAACTCGAGTTCGTATCACACAAGTGGCTCTGATACCACGTTGGAAGGCCGGTACCCCATGGCGCAGCAAAATAAAATTAGATCCGGCGATCCAAATCATAGATCCATGTGTGAGGAACGAATCGGGGTGAAATAAAGGTTTCGAAATTACCAAAACTTCAATCTGAGTAGACAGCGACGCCTTGGCAACAAGAGTTTTGATCTACTGTCAAATCAAGCCTCAACCTTTTCCGATGTCGGCCTCTACGTAATCCACCCGGTTTGACTATGAACGGAAGAAATCTCCAAAACTGTTTTGGAGGCTTATTTGCTTGACGGCTGCTAGACCTAACAAGCAATCACTTAGGGTTTTCATGTTTAGTTTTGTCTCCTTTTAATACCTTTTATAATGGGTGCCTTTCTCATTGGGCCTTTTATAATAGGTATCCTCTTAATTGGGCCTTTTATAATTGGTATCTCTTGAATGTATTACAAGATTAAATAAATACAATAAAGTTTTTAACCGAAAATTATAATTACATTAATTATATCTGAAAATTATAATTACATTAATTATAATAAGGATTCCGGTAAACTATATTTATTTAAATTTATATATGAATCAAATTCATATATTAATAAAATTATGTTATCATTATGTGTACAACATCCTTGTACATATAATATGTTCAATATTTGATTGCCCAATTAAATTAATTCTTTAATTAATTTAATTTATGTGACAACCAAGCACAGTACCAACTATATTTTATTCCGTTCATTTTAACCATAGGGTGTGACCCTGTAGGTTCTTGCAACGTTAGCAGTAATACTAGAACGATTCTATTGTCACAGACAATGAGTGGCATCTAGCAATGCATCATTGCTACCTAAGTTACAAGAAGTCATGATTCGACATAACCTTTCGTGATTAACCTTTCATGCATTAATCCTTAAGTCCTTTATCACTGGAACGGATACAAGTCATGGGATAGTCACACTTGCATAGTCCATCCCATGTTTCTTGATATCTTGAGTAGACTATGATATACAAATTAGTATGACATCCCATATCAACTTATTTGAGCATGGCCATGCATTTCTAGTCTCACTCAATCAAGTGGCCTAAGATATTACTCCTATTATGTAGGAGGGACTTATCCTTTATTGATCAACCATATCCCTCTACATAGATTGTGGTATATCCAACATCAGCCTTTATAGAACAACCTGTTACGGTGTACGTTTGACTGTATCAAAATATACAACTCACGATGCTGGGATAATAATGATCTCAAGTCTGAGGATCATATGCATATTAATCACTATGAGTAATGTTGTGACAATTACATAATAATCCAAGAAACATACTCATAGCGGGTCAATCCAATATGTTGTTCTCTAACACACATATTCATGCATTGATTTTGACACTCCATATCAATGACAACTCTTTATCATCAATCAACTACATGTTAGTCTTAATGCATTATTATTGTCCTAGTCAACAATAATACTCGACTAAGGATCTTTTAAGAATAATCATATTATTCTCAGGACATTATTATAAAACAGTTTATCTATACACACAGAAAGAAAAACTGAAATAATAATGACAATGCTTTATATTAATAAACATGGTAAATTAAGTATGTTATTACAACCATCTCATGATTGATCTTTGGGCATACTCTTACAGACCCATTCCTCCGCTACATACCAAGGGTAGCCCGATTTCGGTACTACCGAAGTTGCAGCAAAGCTGCTAATCATATGCTGGGCTTAAAGCCTTCTGTGGATCCATACCATACAGCTATGCGATCCTAGATCCATACCATACGGCCATGCAATCCTCAAATCTTCCTCCATACCATAATTCCCACCATATGCATCCTAATCAGAATATCATATGAATGCATCAAACACACAACTAACATCCATAAACTTATGTTCGTCACATAGGGGTATTTTAGTAAATTTTACAAATATAAGGGTATTTTAGGAATTTTGCAAATATAAGGGTATTTGGTCCCTTTCGGGTTTTAGCTATGAACTTTGGCCCATCAATAAGTCCTCGTGGCTAAAGTGAACAGACACTACGCACCAGGTAGGATTCCAGAAAAGAGGAGGTGGTCCACTAGGACCGCTTAAGTACCAAGCTCTCCCTAGATCCAATCCTAGACATACGTATGCCTGTTGCCACACCCTAACCCAACGACTTGTTCATAGACATGTTTAATTAGATTAAGTCTTATGGAATTTAAGAGTTATTCAAACTAGGCCTAAAGTCCATAAACCCTAACATACATGTCTACGTCCCCATAAGCCCATCTAGCCTAAATCACACCCTTACGGCCCATTAGGCCCAAAAAAAATCCAATTCATGTATCATGCATGACTGATTCAATCTGTATAACCAACCAAACCATTTCATCAATTCTTAGCCTCATGGCCTACCGGGCCCATCTAGCCACTTTCGGCTTTTCGACTTTTCGGCATTGCCGATATCGTGTGTGTAGTGTTTGTACACACCTGGTAACCACGCAGGCTGCAAATCACTTAGTCACGACCTTACAATTGACATTACTAGCGATTAACCAAGATTTAACGCATACTTATCAAAAACCGAAACCTCACGTATACCTCACGTTCTAGTGGCCTTTCTTTTGCGATTATTGGCGCTTATCCTCTAGATCTGCACCCAAACGCCCACCAAGGTATATTAACTCTCCTCATAGAATGCTGTAACATCCTGAAAAGGGCCTATGCATTTTCGGTTTAATTGTATGAACTGACATGTCTTAAGTATTATGAATAAATTTTGAATATTTTTGGAAACCTGGAAATGTATGGAAAAGATGTAGAAATGAACATTTTGGAAACCTGAAAATGTATGGAAATGTTAAGTTCAAAAATGGAAAGTGAACATTTTTGGAAACTAGGAAATGATTTGGAAATAATTCAAAAGAGGAAAGTAAACATTTCTGGAAACTTGGAAATGGAAGGAAATGACAAGTTTAAAGAGCCGAACAAAAATTTTTAGAAACTTAGAAATGACTCAGAAATGTCGAGTTTTAAAGTTTAAAAGAGGAAATTAAGGCAAGGTGGCCTTAAGAAAAAAAGTATGTGAAATTTGACACACAAACAGGCTTGGAAAAGTGGCCTGGAGATGCCACATAGGGCCTCTGGAAATGGCGCCACATGTAAGGGTGTTGGGCCTGAGTTCGAGTCACATGGGAAGCAAATAAAAGAAATTTTATTTTTGCTTCTAGAAGCCCAGAGGTGGACGGCACAAGGCTTGCAAAAGAGGAGTTTCATTCTCTTTTAAATTTGGCTAATTAGGGGATAAATAATGGATTTTATTTAGATTATTTTAAGAGATAATTGTGGATTAATTCCTTCTATTTTTAATGGATAAAAGAAGAGATAATAGAAGGATTATTATTGTTAATTCAAAGGATAAAGTTATCAAATAAAGAAGAGTGGTGGCCAAGTAAGGGATTCTGAGTAATAATTTTGGCTATAAAAGGAAGGAAAGAGGGCTACTCATCAATTTTCTTCCTCCTCTTTCTCTGCCGAATTCCCTAGCCTCTCTTCTCTTCTCTTTTTCTTTTGTCTAGCCGAATTCCTCTTCACCCTTAGCTCCCCTTGCCGATTTTCTTTAAGATCATATCCTTTCTCTTCTCATAGTTTACTTTCAAAAGCCGAATCTTTGTCGTGACAGAAGGGTGTTGCCGGTTTCACCCATAAAGGTAAGAATTTTATGGTTATCAATTCTTCTCTTCTTTAAGCCGAAATATAGGAATCTAACTCCTCTAGGATTCCATGGCTGAAACTTTGAAGGGCCTTTCGGGATTTGTCTAGGTCGACTACAAGGAGGAGAATTTCGGGATTTAAAAGACTCAAGGTAAGTCATATGTACATTCGGCCTAGAATTATTTATCATGTTTAAGGATGAAATCGGATCTAACATGTGGTTTAGGAATTTTGACAGAAGCTACAACCAAGGGATAATTTCGGGATTTAAGATCCTTAAGGTAAGTTTTAAGTGTATAAATCCTACTAGGATTTGGATTTGTGGCCAAAAAGGTTTATTAATATGTTTAAGTGATTGGCCGAATATAGGAGTTAACAGATCTAAAGCAGTAGATCGGTTTTTCAGGATTTCAAGGATTTCGTTAGGCAAATCAGGTGTGTACCCCACACTATGTTTAATACGTTTTATGGCAATATTTAATATAAGTATGTATAAGAATGTGAATATGGCTAAGGTACCCTAATGTGGTACAAAGTACTCAGGTACGTTTCCTACTCCTACTAGGATTACGAAATATGTTATATTTAACATGTGAAAAGTGACATGAATGTGAATTTTAAGTATGATATGCATGTTATGAATAATATGGGGCATTCGGGTTATATGAGAAAGGGGAAGTGAATGTGGTGACTTCGGTCTCACTATCTGAATGTGGTGACTTCGGTCACATTATCTGAATGTGGTAACTTCGGTTACATTATCTGAATGTGGTAACTTCGATTACATTATCTGAATGTGGTGTCTCATGACACAATTATCTGGTGGCTATGCCACGAATTTATATGGGCGATGAGCACGTCGACTGCAGCGACTGCCTTCGATGGTGTGTAGCGGAAGGAGGGTTGACTTAGTAGTCCCCACGGTGTGCAGGTTGTACGGGGATGTGTAGCGGATGGCATCTAGGTTTGGGTTTGGGATTGCATCATTATCTTGAATTATTTTGTGAGCATGATATGTATGGTATGCCTAAATCTATTAAATTTTAGTGTTGGTTTACACATTGAGTCTGTTGACTCACCCCGTTGTGGGAACATTTTTCAGGTGATGAACAGTGATTGACCGGGACGGCAGAACTTGTGGTGGCCATGCTCAACTTGAAGTTTTATTCAATATGGACATTTTATTTTATTTAAGTACTTAAGAATTTTATTATGGGTTTTTACTTGATGTAATAAGGCCATAGTTTTATTTCTTTATTTCTATTTTCAATTTTTTTATGCTTACGAATTATTATCAATTAAAGTTTGAGTAAATTTATTTTTTTTAAAATAAACCCTAATTGTTTTGTCACTTTAATTAAATGGATTTCAATATAAGATAAGTTGCGTTCCAACACAAGCCCAACCCAAAACAATATTTTTTTTAAAATCGCATAAGTTTTTCCCAAGGAACAAAAGAACTTTGAACCGGTTTACTTGAGGAACATACCAAATCTGGTCAAAGCTCGTGGGCCAGGTTTGGGGTGTTTCAATGCTCTATATATAGCTAGCTTCTCACCTTCCTTCTTTGTATCTTTCTGATGTGGGATCCTTCCATCAGCAGAGTTTAAATCCAACTCAAACTCCTCCCGTCCAATCCGCAAAATAAATACTCCCTTGCTTGTCATGAGATTCGAACCCAAGCTCTCCTGTAGCATAATCCACGCCGCTAGCCACTAGGCCACAAGCTCCTCTTGTGTCTAAAATCATGCCCAACTAAAACTAAGTCTATGGCCAATGTCTAAATCCACTTTAAAAAATAATCTAAAAGAAATGCAAGTGCTACAACTTGAACCTTGGACCTCCTTCCTTCCATGTGGCGTCACCCCCTTGTCTCTTATGTGGCGTCACTTTGCCACTACACCACACACTCCACTTGTGTCATTTTTCTCCACATTTTATTCTTAAAGCCTACTTACTAACTCTCAGGGTTTTATTCACCTAAAACCAAAATTTTCCTAAAGCCCAAGTTTGATCCCGGGACTTCATAGAAGCCCCCTAACCTTCCAAAATTACTCACCTAATAGGTCCAACTTGCATTAATGCCGTTCTCTTGTTCACGGAAATATTAAACGCTTCCATGCCTAAGGCCCAATAGGCCCAATTCTACTAGGCCCAAGCATTTAAATTGCAATTACCAAAATCATAACAAAGGCCATTTATACATACATCACCAAATATACCAAAATAAGCCAACTCACATGGCTATACACAAAAACAAACACTTAACATTTATAATGCCAAATCAAATGGCTAAATTCACTACTAACATAAAGGTCATATTGACCATAACTCCTATACATGCCATATAACTAAATTACATAAATTCAAAAGTACCAAAGTGATAGCTTGATAGTGTGATAAGATCTCCGATGACTCTCAATCCAAGCAAGCTTCGATAAACACTATAAAACACAGAAAAGTAAACAAGTAAGCTATAAAGCTTAGTAAGCTCGTATAGTTAATAAGTAAATCTCACCATCCATTCACAAATGAAGCAATATGAACATAATATACTACAAAATCATTAAATCATAAGATTAACATGTATTCAATCACATAAGTATTTATGAACTCACAACTTTCATAGGTCCAATGCTCATATAGTTTCTGTACATACCTATACTGATACATATCTAATTCTCACCATTTCATATCTTTGATATACCCGTTGAACCATTTGGAATAATATCGGATACTCGGGAAATCTCGCACCCTAAGTGCCAATACACAGCAGACGCTATCTCAATCTCATATTTCATATAATGCTCACTCTCGAGTTATCAACGGGTCTGCTCACACAAGCTGACAGTCATGACGTAGCTACACGGTGCTGCTCACATAAGCTGAGAATTCGCAATACATGCTGGATAACTCAGCCACTAGTAGGACATACGGACCAGCACCCAAACAAATAACCCCTAATGACATGTCATTCGTATCCTAATCTATTCCTAAGGTTCAACAGGGATTTCATGCTGCCGAATCTCTGTCGAACATATCCATACGACCATAAACACAATTAATTCAATAGTAAAGCATTTAAAACACAATTATATAAATGCTTATTAACATACGAACTTATCTCGATCGTAAAAACAATGAAATGGATTAACTAGTCTGATACTTTATATTTCCCTCGATCTAGATCCAAACTTCGCTTTTCTTGATCTATATGTAATCAAATTTAACTTATTTAATGATCATTCTATTCAATTTAGCCCAAAAATCACATTATGGTAACTTTACACTTTTGCCCCTAATATTTCAACTTCTTTACAATTTAGTCCCTAGCTTATAAAAATACAAATTCATGCAATTTAACCCACACCCATGCTAGCCGAACTATATGCATACACATAGAAGCCCAAAATTTTCATTATTTCACACATTTACCACATAATTTTCATTTTTCACAAATAAATCCCTAATTTGCAATTTCACCAAAAATCACTTAACAAATGTTGTTTATCTAATAACAACCATTCATTTTCTACCATCACACATCAAAATACACACATATTTGTCAATGGTAAAACCCTAAACCTTTAAAAATTTTGCAAATTAGTCCTTGGGCTAGCTAGATTAAGCTACAACAACTCCAGAAACATAGAAATCATTAAAAACCGATTCAAAATCACTTACATGCATAAAGGATAGTTGGTCGAACCTTGAAGCTCTTTTAATGGTATTTCAATTTCTTATTTTCGGTGGAAGAACATAGACTAAAAGATGGTATCTTTGGTTTTCTTTATTTTACTTAATTTATTTTATTAAATTACACATTTAACCTTGGTTATAAAACATTAAAATCACTTAATACATGTCCAAGAATGTCCACTAACTTTATAAATGGGCTAATTACCACAAAAGGACCTCCACTTTAAAGTTCCATAGCTATTAGGCTCCTTTAGCTAATAGAACTCAACTTTTACACTTTACGCAATTTAGTCCTTTTTATCAAATTAAGCACTCAAACGATAAAATTTCTTAACAAAATATTCACACAATCATACTATCATGATGTAGACATTAAAATAATAATAAAATAAATATTTTGACCTCGAATTTGTGGTCCCAAAACCACTGTTTCGATTTGACTAAAAACGGGCTGTTACACTTAATTATACATATTTGACCTTTAATCAACATTTTACACTTTTACCCTTAATTTTTACATTTTAATCAATTTAATCCCTAAATCCAAAACTCTCAAATTAAACACATTTAATCCCAAACCATGATAGCTGAATTCTCCTTAATCCCTATATAGTCTATATATAACACATTTTTCACAAGAATTTCACGAAATTTTACTATTTTAATAATTTAGTCCTTCAACACTAAAATTACTAAAAATTACTTTATAAAATAATCATATTTGACAACCAAGATTATAAATCTTTCATCTAACATAAAAAATAGCTAAGATTCGTTAATGGAAAAATCTAATATGTTTAACAGTTTCGAAAACGAAGATACGAGTTAGTTAGACCTAGTTGTAACAATCTCAAAAACATAAAATTTACGAAAAACAGATCAAAAACTCACTTACATGCAATGGAAGCTTCCCAAGTTCTCCCATAGTGATTTCGGTGCTCAAATTAAAATAATAATAAGACACTAATTCTTTATGTTTTCTTATTTTTAACTTTACTTGTTTTATTACTTTATTATTATTTAACTTATAATATAACATATATAATCCATAATTAAATGCCTTAACCATCCACTAAAATAAAACATGGTATAATTACTTCATAAATCCTCACACATCTACTAGCCAAGCTATTTAACCATTATTAGATTTTTCGACTTTAATGATCTAGTCCTTTTTAATTAATGAACTAATTAAACATTAAAATTTCCTAATCGAAACTTCATATATCTATATAATAATTGTGACACCCCAAACCCAACCGGGATGGATCGACCCGAATTCGAAGCGTTACATTAGCCACCTAAGTGGCTCTCCTGCTAACGACTGTCTCCAATCACATCCTCAATTACAACAACAATCATGATCTCTATATTTTTATTTTTCATAATTGTTATGTACTACTACCTTCACTTCATGGAATGAAGCAAAACTAGTGGGAAGAATTTCATAGTTTTTCATTAGTAACTTATTATTTTTCTTAGCCACTAGAAGGTATGAGATCGTTCGAAAATACTGTTAAAGTCATTTTCACAATATTGCTACTACGGGAGCACATTAAATATTTCAATCATATAGTGTAATGTATTAATTTGGGGAATGTATATAATACAAACACATGAGTATCTCATGTTATTTATACATATGGTTTTAATGTAAAACACATGAATGTTTTATTCAACATATATCTTCTTAATCTAAAAAACAATATTATATTTTATAAAATTTTACATCATAAGGAGCTAAAATATAAGCTCTTAAAAAGATTTTTACAGTTTGATGCAATATTAGCTCTTCAGGAGCATATAATCATTTTATTATATAATCTTAATGAATGATTAATTTATTTTAAATAAAATTTTATTTATTCATATAAAAATAAAATGAATAGATAAAAATAAAACATATATTAAACGTAACAAATAATAAATTCATGTCACTAATAAATCATTGTGGTTAGATAATATATATTTTATATATCATACCACAACAAAATATAAAATATTATAATGTTAAATTAAAATAACTTTACAACTATAAAAGTTTAAATATAAACATTTTCTAACCTCCACCTCTTATGACGTAATTTCATTTCAAATTTTACAATGATATTAAATTATCACAGACAGGATGAATGTAATATCCTAAAAATATGAGTATCGATATGTTGCATGTTTTGGTGCTTAGCTTGTGAATGATTAAATTTGTGTGCTTAATATAGTCTTGAGAAGGCTCGGGTTTATTCGGAATTAGAATAAATTTTAGTAAAGAGTACTTTACTGTAGAGGAATTAGGTGACCTTGAAGTTTAAGTGAATTAAGTGGTAAAAGATAGCATAATTGAGCTATTGGACAAGAGGATTTGCGCTACATGTATGGTCTTAAGGGGAGAGGTTCGAATCCCCTAGTTTGCATATTTGTGAACATTATTTTTTTGCTCTTTCTTAGAAAGTGTCGACCAAGCTCTATTCTTGGTAAGGATGGACTAATTTTTTTTGGTAAGGTGGCTAAAGGTTATGGCAAACATGAATTTAGGGAATGAATTTGCTTGATTTTGGGGATAGGATTTCTAAACTTTTGGAAGGTGGAGGAACATAAGGCACCTCTTAAGGGAGAGTGTTTTGGAAAGTTAAGATGGCCAAGTTTGACCATGTATATGGACGGTTTAGGGGGCTAAGGGGGGAAGGCGAATTTTGGTGATAGGTTTGGTATGGTTAGTAGCTTTTGGGTAATTCCATTTGGTCACTTTTGCTTTACAAGACATTTTTTCTCTTTTCATCTCATGCTCTCAAAAATCGAATGTATTGGCTAGGAAGAATTATCTTTGCTTCACCTTTTTGGTCATATTTTGTCAATTCAACTTGTGTCTCTTTCTAGTGCCTAAAACATCAAAAAACAAACATCATCTCTTCCTTCTCTCCCATGGCCGAATGCATCATTGTTTCAAACCTCTCTCTTTGCTTTTCTTATCTTTGAAAATTAAATCATAAAACCTCACATCCTCATTCTTTTCCTTTCTTCATTTATTTTCTTTTCAACCATAATTCCTTCATCATTTTTCTCACATGGCCGAATGTTAGACTACCTCTATAGGCGAACCATTCTTTTCTCTCCTTTGTTTTTATCAAAGTCGAATCTTCTCTTCATCTGTATTGTTTTGTTGATTATTCTTTCAACCTTCGTTTAAGCAATTGGTAAGAACTCTTTTTGAATCTTTTCTTTTCTCTTCTTTTTCTTTGACGTATATATACAAGTTTGGGAGGGTCTTATCACCGATAATAATGTTCTTTTCTCTTAGACAATCTTTCATTTTTTTTATACTGTTATAAAGAAGGCCGAACTCGGAGTATTCATTATCTTAGTGACTCGCTAGAAATCGAGTCGAAGTGTTAAGGTAAGGGTTCCTATCAAGGATTTCTATATTACTCGTCATATCATTATAGAAGGACTACTAATCGATTTCGTTTTAGGGGACGTTATCGCTTGATTCTCATTTCGAGAACACAAGGATATTTATTTGTGTGGTAATCAAGATAGGGACGAAAAGGGTGGTGAATAGTGTTCGGAAGAGGGGTGGTTCCGCTATTCCCCCTAAATTTAAACGAAGGGCTGTTTCGGCAATCCGAGATTTTACACCGGGTTGTGGACCCTCATCTGGCAAAAATCAATTATTTGAAGTCATTCGTACTCCTGATGAAACACCCCAAACCCGGCCCACGAGCCCTGACCGGATCTGGTATGTTCCTCGAAGAAAACCGGTTCAAAATTCTTTTGTTACTTAGGAAAACTTGTGTGTTTTGAAAGAAAGTTTGTTTTGGGTTGGGCTTGAGTTGAAAAAGAGTTTATTTTATATTGAAAACCCATTTATTTCAGGTGACAAATAATTAAGGTTTATATTAAAATAAATTGACTTAATCTTTAATAATTAAAATTTCGTAACATAGTAAATAAAACAGAAATAAAATAATTCACTATGGCCTGATTACATCAAAATAATTCCCAAAAATGAATTAAAGTGCTTAAATAAAATAAAAGTCCAAATAATAAAATTTTCCTTGCTGTGCATGGCCACCTTTAAGCTCCTGCCGACCCGGTCCATTACTGATCGTCACCTGGAAGAAAAAGTTCCCCAACGGGGTGAGTCAAACAGACTCAATGTGTACACAAACACTAAGTCTTAACATTTCAGGCATGCATTATCATATCACATACATATTCAAATAACAAGTAAAAATAATGATGCAACCCAAACCCAAACCTAGTTAGCCATCCGCTACACTTCCCCGTACCAACCTGTACACCGTGGGGACTACTAAGTCGACCCTCCTTCCGCTACACTCCATCGAAGGCAGTCGCTGCAGTCGACGTGCTCATCGCCCTTATAAAATTCGTGGTCTTAGGTCACCACATTCATATTTCGTGGTCTTAGGTCACCACATTCAGATTATCGCGGTCTTAGGTCACCGCATTCAGATTTCGTGGTCTTAGGTCACCACATTCAGATATCGTGGTCTTAGGTCACCATATTCACTTCCCCTTTTCATATAACCCGAATGCCCCATATCATACATATCATGCACATCATGCCTTAATTCACATTCTTATCACTTTTTCACATGTTACAAATAACATATATTCATAATCCTAGTAGGAGTAGGAAACGTACCTGAGTACTTTGTACCATTGCATGGTACTTTAGCCATATTTTCACATTCTTAATAACACATTTAATTTAAAACATAGCCATGAACATATTAAAGCTTAGGGTAGGGTATACACCTGATTTGCTTAGCGATTCACTTAAATTCCGAAAAGCTTTGATCTAATGCCTTTAGACCCTTAATCTCTACATTTAATCAATCATTTAATACTTAGTAAAGAGCCATTCGGCCATAAATCCAAATCCTAGTAGGATTAGTACACTAAAATCCTTACCTTACCGATTTGTTTACTAATCAAATCCCGGAATGTTGTAGATTCCCTTCCTTGTAATCAGCTGGTATTGAATCCCTTCATAGATTAGTTTTCAGCTTTTAAATCATGTAAGAAAATAGATCTAGTGCTAAAATAAGCCTTGGCCGATTGCATATAGACACTTACCTTGTGGATTTTAAATCCCGAAACTCACCGAATAACTAGGGAACATGCGGCCTATGGTGCACCTTCGGGAAAAGAACTTCTCCTTCCTTGTAGTTGACACTTAGTAAATCCCGAAAGATCTCTTTGAAGAAATCGACAGCACCTAAGCTTGAAGCCACTTGAGATATTCGGCTATGGCCTTAAAAGGCTTACTTCCGGCTTTTGGAGGGATTAGAAAGAAAAGAGAAGGAAGAATAAAGATGGAGGATTCGGCTAGAACACAAGGTATTTCGGCTTTGACTAACAAAGAGAAGGAGAATAAAAACTGTAGGAAATTCGGCAGAGAGAGGAGAATTTGCTTAAGAAATTCGGCAAAGGAAAAGTGAATGAATGAATGGCCTCTCTTTTCCTTTTATAGCCGAATTTACTAGCTAGAGTCCCTTACTTGGCCACCACTCTTCTATTTTGATAGCTTTATCCCTTGAATTATCACTTTATTAAAAGAATTTAATCCAACAATTATCTCTTGAAAATAATGATAAATAAATCCTTTATTTATCCCTTATTTATCCACTAATTATAAAAGAATAAAAGCTCCTAGAATTTAGCCATGTTCCATCCAACTCCCTTGCTCCTTGCAGCAAAATAAAACTCTTTTATTTGCTCCCCAAGTGACTCGAACTCAGGCCCACTTGCATAGCTTGTGGCGTCACCTACCTGGGCCTTAAGTGATATCTTCAGGCCACTTTTCCAAGCCTGTTTGTGTGTCAAATTCCTCCTATTAATTTTCTTAAGGACACCTTGCCTTCGTTTCCTCTTTTTAAACATTAAAACTTGACATTTCCTTACATTTCCAAGTTTCCAAAAATGTTCGTTTGCCTCCTTTAAACTTAACATTTCTTACATTTCCAAGTTTCCAGAAATGTTCACTTTCCTCTTTTGAACTTAACATTTCTTACATTTCCAAGTTTCCAGAGATATTCACTTTCCTCTTTTGAAACTTAACATTTCTAAATCATTTCCAATGCATTCCCTCATATCTTAGGGTTCCTAAAACTCCTCAGAACACATCCAACACACCCACTGAGCCCACTATCTCATGAATTACGCACGAACGCATAACCCTTAATCTAGGATGTTACACCTGAGCCTTTGACTATTCGTGGTTCTTCATCAGGTTATGAACCATCAAGCGGGGAGAAATCACAAATAGCTGTTGTTCGAGATTCCGAGGGTAAAGATCTAGATCGTTTATCATTAGAATAGTTTTATATTAAATATTAGTGTTCTAATCAAGCATGATAAATATATAGGTATCGACGAGCGAGAAAGTATAGTTCTCACCGTAATCAGGTGTGTAACTTCACACTTATCTCACGGGTTATACTATGCTGTAGTAATAGAATAAAAATCGTAAATTCGGTAAAATTAGAAAATACGGTATATTAGCACTTTTTGGTGTGAATGCATGAAACCGGTATTAAGGTTGTGGAAAAAAATTATGGATTTGGCCTTAATGGGCTATATTGTTAAAAAGTGATATTTTGGGCCATATGATTATTTTGATAAGTTGGCCAAGTGTGAAAATTGTGAAAAAGGGCTCATGTGTTAAATGGGCCAAAAATTTTCTAGATCGTTAAATGGGCCAAAATTTGCTAGATCATTAAATGTGCCAAAAGTTTGCTAGATTGTTAAATGGGCCAAAAGTTTGCTAGATCGTTAAATGAGCCAAAGTTTGCTAGATCGTTAAATGGGCCAAATTGCTATTTTGACTAATGGACCAAATTGATAACTTGTAATATGGGCTTTTTGTTGAAATTTACCTTATGAATATATCGTTATGCATTATATATATATATACATGACTGCATGGGTTGGGATAATTGACGAAGAGAAGAAAGGCCTGTTGCCAAAATCTAGTTCGGTGGTTCTGCCACAAATATTTTAATTGGCTTAATGCCTCTAGTTCGGTGACTCTGTCACAATCTAGTTCAGTGGCTCTGCCACAAATATTTAAAATGGCTTAATGCCTGTGATTGGTGTGTTGGCAGGGTTGGTTGACTTGATCCCCACAGGTGTGATGGTTGGTACGGGTGGTGTGTAGCGGATGGAAATTAGGCTTGGTTGGGAATTGCATATCACATGCATATTTATTTGATTTATATATTGTACATTTGTAAATGGGCTCAAGCCCAAATGAAATGCTTAAATGATTCTGGCCCAGTGAACAAGGTAAGTGGGTTACACATTAAGTTCTAAGTAACTCACCCTGTTTTTCTTACCCATCTCAGGTAATGACAATTGATGGAGGCTTGGGCCGGGGATGACTTCGTGTGGAGGCCATACTACGAATGATGGTTTATAAAAACTTGAACTTCTTTTAAGTATTTTTATTTAAGTATTATTTTAATTGCGATGTAATAAGGCCTCTGTTATTATTTTTATGGATTTTTATGCGCGGATGAATTTTAATATGTTTTAAATACTAAAAGGGGACTATTTAAAATTTTATAATGTTTTTCTTAATTTTTTGTATAAAAAGGGATTTTTCTTAAATATCACTTACTCGTAAAATTTTTGTGGAAACTCTTTTATAAATTTATTTTAACCAATTATTTCTATGAAAATCAAATTGTAAACTCTTATGTTTGAAAATCATGGTTTTCAAATAAATCTCGATTTTTGATAAACTCCATCTTCATAATCGTTTTGAAGAATTGTTTTCATTAAAAGCATTGATGACTAGATGTAAGTTCGATTTGTGTGGCATGCCAGGTCTGGTCTTAACGCATAGACTGAGTTTAGGGTGTTACATTTTATGGTATCAGAGCCAGGTTCAAAACTCAGCTGTGGTTTGGGTTCAACAACAACTTTCGTTTGAAATTATTTTGAATATATAAAATTGATGTTTTAAAGGTAGTATGGCACCACAAGCATCCGGCACCAAGTCAAGTAAGTATTTGTATATTGAATGTTCATTATTGTGATATGATCACAGGAACACTCTAGAACTTCTAGTTTTAGGTGTTGAAAACGGTAGAGATTGAGACTATAGGATGTGATTGCGAAAACAACTTTACCTCTTATATCTCATAAAATATCGTTAATAAATACTGAAATAGTATTCTGATTCATAAAACTTGTAATCGGATTAAATCGAATTAGTCATTATGAGCACTAGAGGACGTGGTCGTGGACGCGATAGACGTGGCCGTGGTAGAGGACGAGGTGCTAGGGTTACGTCTGAAGCGTCGGGTCATATGCCGGAAATGGATGCACCTGCGTCACCCGAAAGTGAGACTGGATCACATGACCATACGAGAGAGGACAATTCAAGCAATGTTGCGAGTCTTAGAAAGGGTTGTTGGGACTAGAACTGGCCCAGCAGTTTGTGGATCAATATCGAAACGACTTAAATCAAGTGGTACCGAGGTTTTTAGAGGTGTTTCCGGTGTAGCTCCGAATGTTGCGGAATATTGGCTCGAGGCAGTGGAACGAATCATGGACGAGTTGGAGTGCACCACTGAGCAGAAGCTAAGAGGAGCCGTGTCCTTGTTAAGGGACGAGGCGTATCAATGGTGGCTTACTGTTCGAGAAGGCACCGAGGCTGCATTAGTTACTTGGGATTTCTTCAAAGCTGATTTCCAAGGGAAGTATGTCGGGACAAGTTATGTAGATGCCCGGAGGAAGGAATTCCTGAATCTGGTTCAAGGAAATAAGAGACGGTGGCAGCTTACAAGGCAGAATTTCTTCGCTTGAGCCATTATGCTCGCACAATAGTGCCGACTGATCATGAGCGCTGTGTATGCTTTGAAGATGGGCTGAATGATGAGTTGCGGGTACTGATAGCCCCACAACAAGTACGGACTTTTGCCTCGCTTGTAGAGAAAGCCAAGATAGCCAAAGAGGCTAAGAACTCTGAATGCCAGAACTGGGAAAGAGTCAGAGGCAAGAGGGATTTTAGGTACTCGGGTTCTTCTAAAAGGTTTTAGAAGAGGCTACGGAATGACGAGCCAATTCAAGCTAGAGCACCTGTGACTACCAATCAGAGTCGGGATTGTGCCAACTGTGGGAGACGACAACCCGGGGAATGCTGGAGGAAAACTGGTGCCTGCTATAAATGTGGTTCCAAGGATCATCAGTATAAGAATTGCCCTCGACGGACTGATACGACTCAGGAAGCTCGTAACCCTGATGCTCAACCAGCTAGGGGTACTCAGTAGCCACCAAGAGGTTGTGGACCAAGTTGTGGTGGTAATGGTGATGGACGTGGTCAAGGTGCACCAGGTCGAGGTAATGGCTTTAGAGGTAACGCGGAGGCAAGACAGCCAGGATTGGTCTATGCGGTCAGGCATCGGGAAGATGGCGATGCACCTGATGTGATAACTGGTACGTTCTTCATCTTTGATGTACCTGTTACTGCTTTGATAGATATCGGGTCTACCCACTCGTATGTTGCTAGTGCCATATCTGGAAACCTGAATATTAGATCTGAGATTACTGATAGAGAGATGACGGTAATTAGTCCTTTAGGACAGTCGGTAATTGTGAAGAAACTGTTTAGAGACGTGCCCTTAAAAATCCAAAGAGAAATATTTCTGGCGGATTTGATGGAATTGCCTTTTGGCGAGTTCGATCTTATTTTGGGCATGGATTGGTTGGTGAAGCACCGAGCGCAATTGGATTGTGCCGAAAAGCGGATGTCAATAAGGACTGTGGATGATGAGGAGGTAGTAATGATAGGCGAGCGAAGGAACTTTTTGGCAAATGTGGTATCTGCTTTGAAGGCAGAAAAGTTGGTACGGAAAGGGTATGGAGCATTCCTAGCCTTCGTTAGTGCTTTGGATGCCAAGAAATTATTGGTGGAAGGTGTGAGAACAGTGAAAGAATTTCCAGATGTCTTTCCCGAGGAACTTCCAGGTCTACCTCCAAATCGAAAAGTAGAGTTTGGCATTGAGCTTTTGCCCGTAACGGCTTCGGTGTCCATTGCTCCTTATAGAATGGCGCCGAAGGAGTTAGTGGAGCTTAAAACTCAAATTCAAAAATTGTTAGATCGGGGATTTATCCGACCGAGTGTGTCTCCGTGGGGAGCACCGGTTTTGTTCGTCAAGAAGAAGGATGGGTCAATGCGTATGTGCATTGATTATAGGCAGTTGAATAAGTTGAAGATCAAGAATAGGTATCCATTGCCGAGAATTGACGACCTGTTTGATCAATTAAGAGGAGCTTCAGTTTCCTCCAAGATTGATTTGAGATCGGGTTATCATCAACTCAAGGTGAAAGAGGCAGATATTCATAAGACGGTATTCCGAACTCGTTATGGACATTATGAGTTTTTGGTTATGCCGTTTGGTTTGACCAATGCACCAGCTGCATTTATGGACATGATGAATCGAGTTTTTCAACCCTATCTAGACCGGTTCATAGTGGTGTTCATAGATGATATCTTGGTATATTCGAGGAATGAAGAAGAGCATGACTCACATTTGCGCATTGTGTTACAAATTTTGCGAGATAAGCAACTTTATGCCAAATTCAGTAAATGCGAATTTGGGCTGAAAGAAGTGACTTTCTTGGGTCATGTGGTGTCAGCCGAAGGAATAAGAGTTGATTCTCGGAAGGTAGAGGCTGTGTTGGATTGGAAACCACCAAAGTTAGTGGCTGAGATTCGGAGTTTCTTAGGTTTGGCTGGTTACTATAGACGCTTTGTTGAGGGGTTTTCGTTGATTGCTGCGCCCCTAACTAAGTTGTTGCGAAAGGGAGTACCGTATGTGTGGACCGATAAACAACAAGAAAGTTTTGAGAAACTGAAGAAGATTTTGACTGAAGCGCCAGTACTAATTCAACCTGAGGCTGGAAAAGAGTTTATCGTTTACTGTGATGCGTTACACACGGGTTTAGGATGTGTGTTGATGCAAAGTGGAAAAGTGGTAACTTATGCTTCTCGACAGTTGAGGCCGCACGAAGTCAACTATCCTACTCATGATTTGGAGTTGGCTACGGTGGTGTATGCCTTAAAGATTTGGAGGCACTATCTCTATGGTGAGAAGTCTATCATTTATACGGATCATAAGAGTCTTAAGTACCTCCTTACCCAAAAGGAGTTGAACTTGAGACAGTGGAGATGGGTGGAGTTGTTAAAGGATTATGACTTCTCAATTGAGTACCATCCTGGAAAGGCTAAAGTTGTGGCAGACGCGTTGAGTCGTAAGGTTGTATCGAAGTTGAGAGCAATGTTTGCTCATCTCAGTTTGTATGAGGATGGCAGTCTGCTAGCGGAACTTCAGGTGAAGCCTCTGTGGTTGGAGCAAATCAAGGAAAAGTAGTTATCAGATGAAAAGTTGGGTCCTTTAATGCAACAAGTTGGAAGTGGTATAATAGAGTATTTTGGATTGAACAAGGATGGCGTACTGTGTTTTCGTGGAAGAGTTTGTATGCCCATGGATTCGGATTTGAGACAAATGATTCTACGAGAGGCGCATAGTAGCCCTTATGCTATGCACCCTGGAGGAAATAAGATGTATCGGGATCTCCGTGAGCAGTATTGGTGGCCAAGGTTAAAGCGGGAGGTTACTGATTTTGTGGGTAAGTGTTTGACTTGTCAACAAGTGAAGGCGGAACATCAATTACCATCGGGTTTATTGCAACCGGTAAAGATTCCTCTATGGAAATGGGAATGGATAACGATGGATTTTGTTAGTGGGTTACCCTTAACACCTACTAAGAAAAATTCTGTTTGGGTGGTAGTTGATCGATTGACGAAGACTGCTCATTTTCTACCAGTTCGTATGGATTACTTGCTTCAGAAGTTGGCTAACCTGTATGTATCTGAGATCGTGAGGTTGCATGGGGTACCAATGTCTATCATATCGGACAGGGATCTTAGGTTTACATCACGGTTTTGGAAAGCTTTACATGAGGCTTTGGGAACAAAGTTAAACTTCAGTACGGCTTTTCATCCCCAGTCAGATGGTCAGTCAGAAAGAGTAATTTAGATTTTGGAGGACATGTTACGAGGTTGTGTGATCGACTTCAGAGGTAGTTGGGAGGATTTCCTACCGTTGGTAGAGTTCGCGTATAATAACAGTTACCAATCTAGTATCCAAATGGCGCCCTATGAAGCGTTATACGGTCATAGGTGTCGTACCCCTACTTGTTGGATTGAATTGGGGGAAAGATAGTTGTTGGGTCCTGAGTTAATATCTGAGACGGAAGAAAAGGTAAAGATGATTCGAGCGCGGTTAAAGGAAGCTTCGGATAGACAAAAGTCGTATGCGGATCTGAAGCGTAAGGATATTGAGTTTGCGGTGGGAGATCAGGTCTTTCTGAAAGTCTCACCTTGGAAGAAGATTTTCAGATTTGGAAGGAAGGGCAAGTTGAGCCCTAGGTTCATTGGACCGTACCGTGTGTTGAAGCGTGTAGGACCAGTGGCCTATCTGCTTGAATTACCTCCGAAGTTGAGTCAGATTCATAGTGTTTTCCATGTTTCTATGCTGAGGCATTATAGATCGGATCCGTCTCACATAGTACCGGTTGAAGAAGTGGAGATAAGGCCAGACTTGTCTTTCGAGGAAGAACTAGTGAAAATCTTAGACCGCTATGTTAAGGTGCTAAGAAAGAAGACTGTGCCATTAGTTAAGGTTCTTTGGCGTAATCATGGAGCGGAGGAAGCTACGTGGGAGCCTGAGGACGCAATTCGGCAACAATATCCTCACCTCTTTTAACCAGGTAAATTTCGAGGACGAAATTTTCTTTAAGGAGGGTAGAATTGTAACATCCTAAAAATATGAGTATCGATATGTTGCATGTTTTGGTGCTTAGCTTGTGAATGATTAAATTTGTGTGCTTAATATAGTCTTGAGAAGGCTCGGGTTTATTTGGAATTAGAATAAATTTTAGTAAAGAGTACTTTACTGTAGAGGAATTAGGTGACCTTGAAGTTTAAGTGAATTAAGTGGTAAAAGATAGCATAATTGAGATATTGGACAAGAGGATTTGCGCTACATGTATGGTCTTAAGGGGAGAGGTTTGAATCCCCTAGTTTGCATATTTGTGAACATTATTTTTTTTGCTCTTTCTTAGCAAGTGTCTACCAAGCTCTATTCTTGGTAAGGATGGACTAATTTTTTTTGGTAAGGTGGCTAAAGGTTATGGCAAACATTAATTTAGGGAATGAATTTGCTTGATTTTGGGGATAGGATTTCTAAACTTTTGGAAGGTGGAGGAACATAAGGCACCTCTTAAGGGAGAGTGTTTTGGAAAGTTAAGATGGCCAAGTTTGACCATGTATTTGGACGGTTTAGGGGGCTAAAGGGGGAAGGCGGAATTTTGGTGATAGGTTTGGTATGGTTAGTAGCTTTTGGGTAATTCCATTTGGTCATTTTTGCTTTTACAAGACATTTTTTTCTCTTTTCATCTCATGCTCTCAAAAACCGAATGTGTATTGGCTAGGAAGAATTATCTTTGCTTCACCTTTTTGGTCATATTTTGTCAATTCAACTTGTATCTCTTTTCTAGTGCCTAAAACATCAAAAACAAACATCATCTCTTCCTTCTCTCCATGGCCGAATGCAATGCATCATTGTTTCAAACCCTCTCTCTTTGCTTTTCTCTTATCTTTGAAAATTTAAATCATAAACCTCACATCCTCATTCTTTTCCTTTCTTCATTTATTTTCTTTTCAACCATAATTCCTTCATCATTTTTCTCACATGGCCGAATGTTAGACTACCTCTATAGTCGAACCATTTAGACTACCTCTATAGTCGAACCATTCTTTTCTCTCCTTTGTTTTTATCAAATTCAAATCTTCTCTTCATCTGTATTGTTTTGTTGATTATTCTTTCAACCTTCGTTTAAGCAATCGGTAAGAACTCTTTTCGAATCTTTTCTTTTCTCTTCTTTTTCTTAGCCGTTTATATACAAGTTTGGGAGGGTCTTATGACCGATAATAATGTTCTTTTCTCTTAGACAATCTTTCATTTTTTTTATAGTGTTATAAAGAAGGCCGAACTCGGAGTATTCGTTATCTTAGTGAGTCACTAGAAATCGAGTCGAAGTGTTAAGGTAAGGGTTCCTATCAAGGATTTCTATATTACTCGTCATATCATTATAGAAGGACTACTAACCGATTTTGTTTTAGGGGACGTTATCGCTTGATTCTCATTTCGAGAACACAAGGATATTTATTTGTGTGGTAATCAAGATAGGGACGAAAAGGGTGGTGAATAGTGTTCGGAAGAGGGGTGGTTCCGCTATTCCCCCTAAATTCAAACGAAGGGTTGTTTCGGCAATCCGAGATTTTCCACTGGGTTGTGGACCCTCATCCGACGAAAATCAATTATTTGAATTCATTCGTACTCCTGAGCCTTTGACTGTTCGTGGTTCTTCATCGGGTTATGAACCATCAATCGGGGAGAAATCACAAATAGCTGTTGTTCGAGATTCCGAGGGTAAAGATCTAGATCGTTTATCATTAGAATAGTTTTATATTAAATATTAGTGTTCTAATCAAGCATGATAAATATATAGGTATCGACGAGCGGGAAAGTATAGTTCTCACCGTAATCAGGTGTGTAACTTCACACTTATCTCACGGGTTATACTATGCCGTAGTAATAGAACAAAAATTGTAAATTCGGTAAAATTGGAAAATACGGTATATTAGCACTTTTTGGTGTGAATGCATGAAACCGGTATTAAGGTTGTGGAAAAAAATTACGGATTTGCCCTTAATGGGCTATATTGTTAAAAAGTGATATTTTGGGCCATATGATTATTTTGATAAGTTGGCCAAGTGTGAAAATTGTGAAAAAGGCCTCATGTGTTAAATGGGCCAAAATTTTGCTAGATCGTTAAATGGGCCAAAATTTGCTAGATCGTTAAATGGGCCAAAAGTTTGCTAGATCGTTAAATGGGCCAAAAGTTTGCTAGATCGTTAAATGGGCCAAAGTTTGCTAGATCGTTAAATGGGCCAAATTGCTATTTTGACTAATGGGCCAAATTGATAACTTGTAATATGGGCTTCTTGTTGAAATTTACCTTATGAATATATCGTTATGCATTATATATATATACATGACTGCATGGGTTGGGATAATTGACGAAGAGAAGAAAGGCCTGTTGCCAAAATCCAGTTCGGTGGCTCTGCCACAAATATTTTAATTGGCTTAATGCCTCTAGTTCGGTGACTCTGTCACAATCTAGTTCGATGGCTCTGCCACAAATATTTAAAATGGCTTAATGCCTGTGATTGGTGTGTTGGCGGGGTTGGTTGACTTGATCCTCACAGGTGTGATGGTTGGTACGGGTGGTGTGTAGCAGATGGAAATTAGGCTTGGTTGGGAATTGCATATCACATGCATATTTATTTGATTTATATATTGTACATTTGTAAATGGGCTCAAGCCCAAATGAAATGCTTAAATGATTCTGGCCTAGTGAACAAGGTAAGTGGTTACACATTGAGTTCTAAGTAACTCACCCTGTTTTTCTTACCCATCTCAGGTAATGACAATTGATGGAGGCTTGGGCCGGAGATGACTTCGTGTGGAGGCCATACTACGAATGATGGTTTATAAAAACTTGAACTTCTTTTAAGTATTTTTATTTAAGTACTATTTTAATTGCGATGTAATAAGGCCTCTGTTATTATTTTTATGGATTTTTATGCGTGGATGAATTTTAATATGTTTTAAATACTAAAAGGGGACTATTTAAAATTTTATAATGTTTTTCTTAATTTTTCGTATAAAAAGGGATTTTTCTTAAATATCACTTACTCGTAAAATTTTTGTGGAAACTCTTTTATAAATTTATTTTAACCAATTATTTCTCTGGAAGTCATATTGTAAACTCTTATGTTTTAAAATCATGGTTTTCAAATAAATCTCGATTTTTGATAAACTCCATCTTCATAATCGTTTTGAAGAATTGTTTTCATTAAAAGCATTGATGACTAGATGTAAGTTCGATTTGTGTGGCATGCCAAGTCTGGTCTTAACGCATAGACCGGGTTTGGGGTGTTACAATGAATATCCCAAAGTTCATGACAAGTAAGTATTTTTACTCACATTCAGCAATAATCATATATCTTAATCAAAATCAAAATTAAACCAATCAATTCTATTAAAAATGAAAAAATATTTATCTCCACATAAAAATCCCAATAACTAAATGTGTGAAGGGTTTTATAAATTCATAGAGATACGGATAGTGAATTATAAAAATTGAACATTTTAATAGAAACCAAATCAAATTTCAAAAGAAGTTGATTAAATTGACTTACATTACCATGGATGAGAAGTAGTGATTATAAACATCCTTTGTAATGAAGAAAAAGAGATCATCCCCAAGCAAATATCAAAAAACAAACTTTGAGAGTGAATCTTACTTCTCGATTTCATATAGATAACGGTATCAAATCTTTCACCATCCTTAAGAACAAATAGTAAAATAAGTTAATCAAAACAATGATAACATATAATGAAAGAAGAATGAAAAATAATAATCATATATGAAACATATAAAATAAACTTCCTATAAAAACTTTGCATCTTGCCAGCAAAGATATTGAAAATCATGAAGGATAAATTTGATCGTCAATAAAAGGAACTATCACTTTGAGCAAGATCGTGCTGATAATGTGTTATAAAATAAAGAGAGATGGAGAGCATAAAGAACAAAGAAAATATGAAAGTAATAGAGGATATATTTTATTAATCAAAAGGAATGATTACAATGCTTCATCATAATCTTTATTTATAGGGATAAGAAATATAAAAGAAGTAGAAATCTAATTCTAACAACTATTAGAATTTAAAGTACATTAAAACTTTATCTTGATCATGATGGACATCCACTTAAGAAGATATTCATAACATCTATAACAAACTTTCACTTATAATTAAATTAATTATGAAGTGCATTCTTTATTAAATTAATTCTCTATAACAATATAGTCTAAAATTTTAAGTAAAATTATAGTTATTTCATTTAAGCAAGCCTATTAAATATGACTTATTAAATAAAAATGATTTTAATTAAAATATTATTTCAATATGACTTATTAAATAAAAATGATTTTAATTAAAATATTATTTCAATAAAATGTTTAAATTTCACATGAAAAAATAATCTACTAATCATGTTTTACTAAAAGAAAATAATTTCAACGAGTGGAATTAAAGATATCATATTTCATCTTAATAGTTTTTTGAATTGATATCTTAATTCTATTAATTGAAGATTATTTCTATTTAATAAAATATGATTAATAATTTTTTTATGTGAAAATTTAAACAATTAAACTATGAATTTGGAACATCATAAACTTGTATTTGAATTTAATAACTCTTGATAAATTAATTAATTTAATAACTCATACTATTTTTTTAAAAGGTAGATAACTCGTATTAATTAATTAAGCTTATTTATTTTATGAACGTTATGATTAATTATGTAAAAAAATATAAAATAAAATATACATAAAAGCAATAATGCATGCATCTATTATATATCTTTTAATTTTGTTGATTTGATTTTCACTCACTTTCTTTCTTTCTTTCTTTTTTTTTTATGAAAATTCACCAAATAATTTCTATAGTAGGTTTAGAACAGCATGTTGTTGTCGGTATCTTCTCAAGCAAAATCTTTGACGGAGAAATAAAGCAGTTATAGAAAAGATTGAATATGTAAGGTAGATTTATGTTGCTACTAAACCAAACCAACATATCCACGTTCTAAGTAACACTGATGGTCTCCAATTCAAATCAAGCAATTCTAAGTGTTGGGATATAGCTTAGTGATTGTAGGTAAGTGCAACCGCAATAGAGAAAATGATATGTAACACAAATTGGGAAATCATGTTTGTGCAATATGACTTGGAATTCTTCTGTATTCAGCAATAAACAAGGACTCACTCCAACTGAGATTACAAAGTTTTTTTTTTTTTTTTTTTTTACTGCTAATTCCAATCTAAACAAAGCAGAGACCTTTGATCTAGCAATACTTACTCCCACTTCTCCAGTTTCAACCCGATTCTCATACCCCTCCCCCACCCCCCCCCCCCCCAAAAAAAAAAAAAAAAAAACCCTTCCCAAATGCTTTCAGAATGTAAACATCTTAGCTTGTTGATCAGTTTTGCCTTATTTCTTGCAGCATTTCCACTACCTTCTTCATCTTTGGTCGTTTGGCAGGTGTGCTGTCGGTGCATAGCAAAGCCACCTTCAAAGCTGCAAGCATTTCTCTCCTCCAACCAAATGAAACAGTGCTTAGCTTTGCATCAAGTATCTGCTCAGGGGTTTCCCCTCTCGCCGGAGCCCCGTGAACCCATTTCACCAAGTCTACTCCTTCACCGAAATCGTCGTCAACTGGTATTCGGGTGGTGAGGATCTCAAGCAACACAACCCCGTAGCTATATACATTTCCTGGTGCAGTGACTTGCATTGTATACGCATATTCTGGACCCAAAAACATAAACCATTATGCAAAATAGTGACGCATAAGGAAAGAAACAGATTAAATTTTAAACCATATGCTACTGTGAGCTATGATACTTACCTGGGGGGATATAGCCAAAGGAGCCGGTTACAGCACTAATACTTGCAGTGCCCTTGGATGGATCTAAGAGCTTTGATATTTCTATCTCCCCAAGAAATGGCTTCAAATCTGCATCCAGAAGTACATTACCCGAAGAGATATCAAGGTGGATAATTGCCACATGATGAAGGAAAGCCAATCCTTCTGCTACTCCAATAGCAATCGATAGTCTTCTGGGCCAGTCAGGCTGATACTCTGACTGCTTTGAGGACTCGTGAAGAAGTTCAGCTAGTGTGCCATTCGGTAAATATTGATGCAACAGAAGAGCAACACCTTCGTAGATGACAAAACCAATAGGTCGTACAAGATTGTCATGATTGAGCTTGCTTAGTCTTTCAAGCTCCCTTATCATCTTATTTTGATGATGAATTATGGTTCTGTCCATTGATTTCAGTCTCTTCACCGACAAAACCAATCCAGAAGGCATGACTGCCTTGTAAATGGTGCTGAAAGTCCCACTGTTGATCTTATTTGAATCCTTTGAAGTGGCTTTGATTACAGCATCGAGATCTATTGCCTGCCTGAGATTCTCCACAAACACATTCGCTGCTATTATTGTTGGTTGGTTGTCAGTTGCTTCGTCTAAAATGTCTACACTTTTTGATGCCTTTTCTTGTCTCTCCCTCATCATAAAGAGCAGAACCACCATTATGACTGATACAAACACCGCAAGACCTGAACCAATAACAGCTAGTATAACCCTGTAGGAAACCCTATGGTGGTAGTTCGCCTGGTCTGAACCAATAGAGTTAGCACATAAGAAATTCAATGGCTCCCCGCAGAGCCCTTTATTTCCTTGAAAGCTGGTGTTTGTACTCTTCTGGAATGGTACAAATGTCGGTATCGGGCCAGCAAGCAGATTATTTGAGAAATTGACTTCTATCAAGCTCAACATACCCTTAAATTCAGGTGGAATATCACCACTAATCTGGTTACTGGAGACATCAAGAGAAACCAACTTGTCTAGTTTCCCTAATTCCGGTGGCAGTTGACCATGAAGATGATTGAAACTCAAATTTAAAGCTATCTGCAAGTTGCGAATACGGCCAATCTCAGGAGGGATACTTCCAGTTAAATAGTTGCTGCAAAGTTGCAATTCAAGCAGTTTCACACAGTCTCCAATCTCATGAGGTATTTCCCCTTGGATAGAATTCTGTCCCAAGAGCAAGTACTGCAATCTTGTCATATTGCAAATATCATTGGGTATGGTACCATTAAATCTGTTGTTGCTTAAATCAAGCTTGTTAAGATTCTTGCACCCGAGAATTGATGTTGGGATATTACCAAACAGACTGTTCCCAGAAAGAATGAGCTCTTGAAGATTCGTAAGTTGTCCGATCACCGGAGGGATTATTCCAGTAAATCCATTGTAGGCCAAATTTAGGAGTGTCAGATTAGTACATTGAGCAAACTCCGAGACGATTTCACCAGAGAGATTGTTATTATCTGCTTCAAAGTATGTGAGGCTGCTAACATTTCCAATTGTCCTGGGAATCACACCAACAAGTTTGTTATTCCCGATACGGATGCTTGAGAGGCCAATGCAGTTACCAATTGCTTCAGGAAGATCACCGGTGAGTCCATTCTGGGTGAGAACCAAAACTTCCAGCTTCCCCATACCAAAAATGCTCTTTGGAATTGGCCCATCAAGTTGGTTTGAATGAAGGTTCAGCAATTTGATTTCAGAAAGGGAGCCTAGATTATCAGGAATTTCACCACCTAATTGGTTCTCATAGGCTGTAAAAACTCTCAAATTGGTCAAATGGCCCACCCAATGTGGGATAGAACCACTCAACCTATTGCTAGAAATCTGAATTTCCTGCAAATTTTCTAGCACCTTGAATTCTTGAGGTATCTCTCCTACAAGTAAGTTGTTTGACAAGTTCAATGATCTAAGGTTTCTAAGACCAGCCAACTCCAACGGAATAGTACCTTCAAACTTATTCAATGACAAATCCAGATATTGAAGCTGGGATAAATTCCCAAAAGCTGAAGGAATTGGCCCGTTGAAGTTATTATAAGAAAGGTCGAGGTGTTTTAAAGCTTTAAGATTAGATATTACAGTAACATTACCTCTAAGCATACGCCTAGAAAGATCAAGCCTTTCAACAAATGAATGGTTGAAGCCACAATGAATGCCTTCCCAATTGCAGTAGTCCGTGCTGTTGTCACCCCAACCCGGTACACCACCCAGCTCCTTTTTAATGGCTAACAATGTAGCTTCATCATGGAGCTGAGCATCCACAAGAACTGGTCCTGATAGAATCCCAACCACCAAAAATGACAAGTATAAAAATGCCATTATCTGAGCTTATCTTTTGTAATGCAGCAAGCTCCTCTTCAAATAACAAGTTTTTGAGGAAAAAGCAGTGAGGTTGGAGCCCAAAAGACAGCAACTTTCTCACTGGTCAAAGCATCGCAGTCAGTGTGCAAAAAGTGAAGATTTCCCAGAGATTGAAAACCCAAAAAAGGACAAACATATCCCATTAGAGATATTGCCAGAAAACTAGTAGTGATGGAGAAGCAAGTAGCCCCATAGTTTTAGGTAAAGATGAAAGGAAACCCGAGGAATGATTACAGTGGGAGAGTGAGAGAGAAGAAAGAAACGCAAGAGAAGATGGGGTGAAGGAGGAAATGAAGGGGTGCTGTTAGGTAGATCAAAGAAGATGATTCAGTATGCTTCTGAAGAAACAAGTCAAAGCAAAAGAGGGTAAAGGGTAAAGCAGGGAGAGAGAGTGTAGTATGTTTGGGAAGAGCAAAAGGGAGGTTATGCCATGGGGATAGATTCGATGAAGCAATTCCTTTTTCACGAGAAACGGGCAGTGTTGACTTAATGATGGCCGAATTGCATCAAACGGTCTCTCTCTCTCTCTATCTCTCTCGGACTGAAAGCTGAAAAGTGTAATGGGACATGATATGATGCATCCGCCAGGGCTAGCTTAGTGTCAGACACACAGATCATGTCCCCTTCCCTCCTTGTCTGTGAGCCAGAGATACAACAAACAACTAAATCGTAATACCCATTTTCCATATCAAATAATTCACCTACGCTTCCTTCCTTTCCGCTTATAATTTATTTATTTATTTTCTAGGAGACATTAGCTCATCAATAATTCTTCTTTTTCTTCATAATTACCTCATCAAATAATTCACAATCTAACAAACAACATATCACAATATTTGATATCAAACCTATTATTAATTTCACTCCTTTTGTATTGATTTATTACATCCGGAATTATTTGATATATCATCACTGATATTTAGACTCAACTAATTTCTTTTAAAAACAAATTAGACTTCAAAAGCTGAAATATACTCTGTAGGAGAAAGAAATAAAATATATTAAAATAATAAAACATGTGGCATCCTTTTTAATTTTTGGAATTAAATTATAGCACAAGTATATTGAATATTAACTGGTATCATATATATAATACAATAAAATACACACTAAAATTGCGAAAAATGACGCAATTATGTTTTGTTTTTATTTTTATTTTGTTTTTACTTATCCATTAAATTTTTTAATAAATCATATTATTTTCATCATATTTAAAAAAATTATTTTTACATGATAAAATCTAATTAATATTAATGGCCTTCGTGTATGTTCATTTAAATCATAATTTAGAACTAAAAGAATAATAATATAATTAAAAACCTAATAATAATAATAATAATAATAATAATAATAATAATAATAATATAATAATAATAATAATAATAATAATATGTTCATTTTCACTCTAAAACTATGAACATTCAATTATATTATGATTTAATGCATTAAAACTAAAAAATATATAATAAAATTAATTATCCATTAATTATTATATTTTTTGGTATTTAATGAACATATTAATTTAAATAGATTATATTATATTTACTTTTAACAATTTGATATAAAAATTGAACTTTCAATTATCATAGGATTTTTTTCTATATAATAAAAATTATATTATTAAATTATATGATAAATAATTTCATGTGTTTTGTGTATATTAATTTAAATAAACTGTATTAACTTTTAGTAAAAAATTTCAATTATTTATTTTAATAAATTATAAAACTGAACATTAAATATTCTTTACCATAATTTAAATAAATATAAAGTACATTCTGTTGCGAAAATCATCGTTCAATTACCATAGTTTTTTTATATTAATTTAAATAAATTATATTATATTTATTTAATATTATTTTTTAATAATTTATTTAATATTCTTTTAACATTATAACAAAGTACATAATCTATACTTGCGTCAAGTGACGCGTTTTAATTTTTTACATTTAATTTCTATTATTTATAATATATTAAAATATTTTTAATTAAAATAATTAAAATTTTTAAAAAATAATATTATATTTTATTAAAAAAATTAATATTTTATTAAAATATATTATCATGTTTACTAAACTAAAATAATGGGGTAAATTACCAAAAAATACCCTTTTTTTTTTCAAAATTTACCGGAATGGGTCATTTTCCAATTATTTACCGGAATGGGTCATTTTCCCTAAAAGCGCGTCCACGTCAGCGCGATTTTAGGGGATGCAACAGGAAAACGCATCCCTGAGGGAGCGTTTTCTACCACATCAGCAAAAATCGCGTCCTTGAGGGCGCGCTTTGCTGATGTGGCAAAAACGCTCCCTCAGGGACGCGTTTTTCTCGCTTCCAATGGCCATATATTTTTTTTATCGTTGGGCTTCCAACGGTAAAAAAAAAAAAAAAACTATAAAATCCCCCCTTTCATTTTTTTCACACAAAGGTCCTTACTCAAATTTCTCTCAACTTTCTCTCAAATTCCTCTCAAATTCCTCTAAAGTTCGTCTCAAATTTCACAAAAGTCCTTTAATTTTTACAAAAAAAGCCTTGTTTAAAAGTTTTTTGAAATAATTTTTTTTAATTTAAAAATATTCGATCGTATTAGCAATGGCCGAAGAATTAATTCGTCTCGACAATAAACACATCTCCGTCGATCAAATGAAAATGGTAAGTTATAATTTTAATTTTTCAATACTATTTAATATTTTTTAGATTTATGCAATTTTAATTAATTTTTATTTTATAATTTTTTAAACAGTTTGTAGATCGGGTGTTGCAATGCTCTATATTCGCAATATGTCTGGTCCGCCATCGCCGTTGATCGAGAATTACCTGCGGGAAGCGGATTTTTGGCACGTGGCCACGATAGGCCGCGAGTGCAAGATGGTCCCGAAGCTAATCAGTGCGTTGATAGAGAGGTGGAGACTTGAGACGCACACATTCCATCTTCCATTCAGAGAGTGTACTATCACTCTGGAAGACGTGCAGTTGCAATTGGGATTGTCGGTGGATGGGTACGTAGCCACCGGGTCCGCAACTTTTGGTGATTGGGGAGTCGTATGCTATGAGCTTTTGGGTGCTATTCTGGATAACATTGACGGAGGTCGGATCGAGATGGGCTGGTTACGAGACACATTCCCGGAGCCGGATAATGATCCGACCGAATTAGAAAGAATACGGTGCGCTCGGGCATACATTCTTGAGATGATTGGAGGCTATCTGATGCCGGACTTGTCACGAAACCTCGTACATCTGAGATGACTGCTGAAACTCGTTGATTTTAGAGCAACCGGTGAATTGAGTTGGGGGTCTGCTGTGCTAGCAAAATTGTATCGGGAGATGTGCGGGGCGACGCGACCGAATAAAGCTAAAATCGGAGATTGCCTATCACTACTACAATCATGGGCACGGTTTCGCTTTCCATTTTTACGTCCTCGAGTGGACCACCCATATACATTCCCACTCATAACGATGTAAATTTAATATTAGATTTTACAATTATTACGTAGATTTAAAATATAATTGTATGCTAAAAATTTATTTAATTAGGTGGAACCATTCGGTGAGTTATGTTGGAATACCTACCTTGCTTGAAGATATACGGCTTCTATTAGACCAACAGCCGGAAGCACAAGTAAGTATTAAATAAAATATATTTTCGTAATAAAATAGTCGTTTTATATTTAGTATTTAGTATTTAGTATTTAGTATTTAGTATATAACTAATATTTTTATCATGTTAATATAGTTTCGATGGACACCATACGAGGCTCCGTCAATTTGGGCAGTAATTCCGGATGAGTTCTTTCAAAATCTGAACATTTGGCATGTGAAGGTCCCATTGGTCAACTATGTCACCGTGGAGATGCACCAGTCAGATCGGGTTCTGCGTCAATTTCGATTCCGACAACCGATTCCCGTGGCACTTGAGGTGCTCGATGATGAGCACAAAGTCGACTTACGACAGTTGCATACGGATTGGCCAAGATTTTGGTCAGCATATATCGAATTGTAGGAAAACCGGTATGATTATATACCTACTCGGGAACCGATCATCGTTCCTGAGTTAGCGTGCGTGCCAGAATACATGCCATGGTTTAGGATCCATGGCAAGCCGTATTTATTGTCAGAAGAGGAGAGGCGACGGCAACTTCGTGTACAAAGGGAATGATGGAGCCCTTTAAATCCAAGGAGAAGGGATGATGGGATGGGCCCATCAACAACACCGACACAATCACCGAGCCCATCAACAGCGCCCACACAGTCACCGGGCCCAACACTTCAGCCTACGACACCCACATCACAGCCTTTTTCGGTTATGCCATGTCCGTATCCTAGCCATTATATGTATCCTAACCCTTATATGTTTCCTTTTCCCAGTCCTATGGCAGGTTGGAATGCATGGCCAGGTTCGATTCTATTCCCGACTACTTCGAGTGGACCGTCGATCTATAGGTCGCGGTCCCATGAGGGATCGCACGAGGCGCCATTGAGGAGCTCTTCTTTTTACCAATCTCCGATGCCTTATAGGTGTAACAGACCGAATTTGACCCTAATCAGAACGGTGGTTTCGGGACCACGAATCCGAGTCTGAGAAATATTTAAATATTATATTTTGTGTTTATTATATGTGAATTAATGTGTGTGAAAGTTTCGTAGAAAAATTTAATCGTTTATGTGTTTAATTTAGAAAAAGGACTTAATCGCTAAAGTGTAGAAGTTGCAAACCATAGTGAAAAGTGCCTTTTTGATAATGGCAATTAGCCCATTTTAATAGTTAGTGGGCAGCATATACCATGAATACCCTTAGTATTATTTATTTATAAATTAATGTATAAAGGTTAAATTAGTAATCAACCGAATTCTTTACATATATGTTAATTAAAACATAAACAAAAACATGTTTTATTCCATCTTCTTTTGGCTGAATATATGCTTATGAAGAAGTGAGAAAAGCAAAGCACAGTTCGGCACTTATCAAGCTTAATTAGGTATGAATTTTAGCTCGGTTTTTGTTGATTTTTACGTTTTTGAGATCGTTGATTCGAATATTAGCTGACCCATGGTAGAATTTTTAAATGTGTGTATGCTTGAGGTTCGACCATTAACATGTTCATGTGGTTTTTGATGTTTGATGAGTTTAAATTAAAGATATGTTAAAGATTAACAAGTTTTGAATTGGAAATTTTGGTGAAATTGAGTATTTAGGGCTAATTTATAAAAAATAAATTTTTAGAGGGGCTTATTTGCAAAATAAATGAAAGAAATGGACTTGTATAGTCCCTATGAATATTCGACCCTTGAGTTGTATTGAGAAATTTTGTGTATTTTGTGTTTTATGCAAATAGGATTAAATTGTAAAAATGTGAAACATTAGGGGTAAAATGGTAATTTGCCATTTATGTGTTTTGGGACTAAATTGAAATGAAATGTACTTGACTGAGCTAAATTTCAATGTGTTTAGATCAAGAACAAAGAAAAACGGATTTGGATCGGGGAAAGGCGAAGGTTATCGAATAGTAGGTATACGTTGTCCGTCGACAGTCGAGGTAAGTCTTTAAGCAAATTAATTTCTTAAGAATTGATTATAACCTAGTATACATATTGAATTATGAAATTGTGGAATTAATCATGTTAAAGCCGAATGTGAGAAAGAAATTTAGCAATGTATATAATCGAATTCATTGAGTTAACTATGTGATAGTATGTGAATTATATGTGATATTTGTGATATTGCTATTGTGTAATGTGAATGAGTTGGTTTGGAAATAAATGTTTCGGGCTTATTGCCTAGCAGGCTGAATGCCGGTGATCAAATCTCAGACTTCTGGTCTAGCAGGCTTAATGCCGGTGTACATTTCGGGCTTTGATGCCTAGCAGGCTTGATGCTGGTGATGTGTTATAAATGGAGAAATTATGAATCATACAAAGTGAAACATATTTAATGTAATGAGCTAAAGGCTCAGGTAAGTATAAGCCTTTTCTTTTATACTTATAAAGAGTAAGGTAAGTTGGTATAGTATTATTTGAATTAAGTATGATATGATATGGTTGATGATTCGATAAGAATTATGATATATGTTATTGAGTTTACTATTGATGTGTATGAACATTATAATAGAATTTGAGTTTAAATGTGCTATTTTGGAGAATCGGTTATAAGTGAAATGTTAAGAATGAAAGAATTTGAGTGTTTGTGTATGTGCATAAATAAGTTTATAATGTTAATATGAACGTTGTACTCATATGAATTGGAGTATGCGAATACATGTGGTATATTTCTTTGGTTTGGATGAATTACATGTTTATGGAAATAAAGTGCAAACACTTAGGATAATGAGTTAATAATATTCGGCCATGTTTAAATTCACATATTGAAATGTTTATATTCAATGTCATAAGCTTAAAGATGAAAGGTCTAAGTGTTTAATTATTATATTATCCTTTGCTTGAGACTTACTAAGCTAGCAAGCTTACTCTGTGTGTGTTCAATATTATGTTTTATAGATTTTAATCAAGCTACGAGCTCAGAGGATCATCAGTGAAGTCATCCACACTATCGACTGGTTTTGGTATTTTCGAAGTTTAGATTTTGAACTTAAGGCATGTATAGGCTAACTCTATGTTTGAATATCATTTTGATGATGTATAGTAGCCATGCGAAAATGGCTTAAATTTTCATATCAAGTTCGGTTCTATTTACCCTTGCCTATGTGATTAATATGTTTGGCTTCAACTATTCGGCTAGAGGTTGTTCTTTTAATTACATCTCCTGAATTAAGCGTAACATATGATTGCTTGTTTGTAATGTCAATGTTTGTGTTAAATTAGTCAAGAGTTTCGGCTTTTAAGTTAATAATTGCAGGTATAATTCAAGGTAGGTATGTGTAGTTGAGCATTAGTCGGAACTTATGTATGTATGTCAACTTTAGTTGATTGACGAAGTATGAATTATATTGAGTAATGCATGTATGTGTATTCGGCCAAGCCTTTGTGATATATTCAAATGTAGTTAACATGCTAAAGAGAATTAGGTATGGTTAATAAATGAGTCTTATGTGCTAGTAAATATTTATGTATATTTGATGATGACTTATATTATTTTAAGGTATGTTTTATGAATTATATACTTGAAATGATTGGCTTATAAGTAGTTATTGAGAAGTGAATGGTAATGAGGTTATACGGTTATGAAATCAACGTATTCGGAAGTGCATTTTTATGTTATAATTTGAGTGTGAAGATGAACTTATGTTCGGCTTGAATAGTATGATATTAGATGGACAAGTTTTAGATTTATGTTCCATGAATCTATGAACTATGAGATATTTTTGTTATGAATCGGGAAAATTAGTGCATACATATATGCATATGTATTGTATGTTTGCCTATGCTATTTGAACAATTAGGTTCGGTTTATAAATGCATGAAAGCATATGTTTTTGATTGTTATAAAACGAAAATGAGATAAATAGGTTTGGTATAAGGTTCAATTTGTATATGTGGTTGATCTAGTGATTGGTTTTGAAATGATATAGACGATGAATTTATAATTAATGGTATAATGTGCATAAAATTTTATATACATGTCCTTGTATATTCGGCCAGGTAAATAAATGTGTGCATGATATTGAAATGAGCTTATATATATATATATATATATATATATATATATATATGTTTATGGGATTGTCTGTTTATAATTAAATCATTTTATAGGGATGTTCAATTAGGACCTAATTGATTGAATCAAAGTTTTAATTTATCTGGTAATGCCCGTAGCCCTAATCTGGCGACGGACACAGGCTAGGGGTGTTACATTTTATTGGTATCAGAGCTTACAGTTTAGTCGATTCTAGAATTACCGTAGCCCGTGAGAGTCTAGCTATACATGCCTTTACTGTATATACGATAGTGTGGTGACTTCTGACATTTCCAACTGTGTTTTATATAGTAAATGGATTCTGATCCTGACAGAGCCGTAGCAGATGATGTGGAGAGTGTAGCGCCTGATCGTGCACGTGGATCAGTGCCGGTAGACTCTCGACCAGCTTCGGGTAGCTATGAGGGGGAGGCTAAACAAGCCTTCTACCAGATGATGAATGAATAGTTTACCCAGTTTGTTCAGAATAATCCGACTGTACAACAACCTCCACCCCCGAATAATCCAACTCCGGTACCTACAGCACCTCCGATGATAGATCCGATGAGATCTAGTAGGCCTCCTGTTGATAAAATCAGAAAATATGAGGCTGAAGAATTCAAAGCTAATGATGATGATGACGCAGAGCGAGCTGAGATGTGGCTTGATAACACTATTCGGGTACTTGATGAGCTATCCTGTACTTCAGATGAATGCCTGAAGTGTGTTATATCTCTACTTCGGGACACTGCATATCACTGGTGGAATACATTAGTATCAGTGGTTCCGAAAGAAAAAGTGACTTGGGATTTCTTCCAAATCGAGTTCCGTAAGAAATATATCAGTCAAAGATTCATTGATCAGAAACGAAAAGAATTTCTGGAATTGAAACAGGGTCATATGACTGTGACGGAATATGAGCGGAAGTTTGTCAGATTGAGCCGTTATGCCTGAGAGTGTATATCAACTGAAGCCATTATGTGCAAAAGATTTGAAGACGGTCTGAATGAAGACATAAAATTGCTTGTTGGCATTCTTGAAATCAAAGAGTTCGTAGTACTTGTTGAACGAGCTTGCAAAGCTGAAGAGCGTGGGAAAGAGAAAAGAAAGGCTGAAATAGAAGCTAGAGACACTCAAAAAAGATCATCGAGTAAGACTTTCCATTCAACATCTAAGAAGTTCAGAGATGACTTTAGTCGACATAAAGCTACTTCAGACCTGTCTAGACGAGATCGACCTCCAGTGAGTTCCCGAGCCACTTCGATGGCTAGTGTTGGTAATGTTCAACAGAACCGGACTGAGTGCAAGCATTGTGGAAAATGGCATTTTGGGAGTTGTAGATTCCGTGATCGGTCCTGCTTTAAATGTGGATCATCAAATCATTTTATTCGAGAGTGTCTGATGCTAGTCGACCAAAATACGGTTCAGAACATTAAACCGAGCAACACGTCAGCACGAGGTAGACCACCCAGACATTCAGGCAATGTAGGCGGCAGTCAGAGAGGGATGAAGGACACTGCAGTTCGATCAGAAGCCTGAGCACCAGCTAGAGCTTATGCTATACGAGCCAGAGAGGATGCTTCTTCCCCAGATGTCATTACCGGTACTTTCACACTTTATGATACTACTGTTGTAATACCCAAATCTTGCCCGGGCCCATTAAACCAGACCAAAAAAAAATCAAGCCCAATTACGAAACCCAAATCGGAAAAAAAAGAAATGGCCTGTAACAGACCAATTTCGACCCTAATTGGAATGGTGGTTTCGGGACCACAAATCCGAGCCTGTGAGATATTATAATATTATGCCTTGTGTTGTTATGTGTGCTTCTAGTGAGTGTAAAAATCTCGTAGAAAATTTTAGCTATCTAAGTGTTTAATTTGCTAAGAAGGCTTAAATTGCAAGAAGGGTTAATGTAGTGGGCATTAATGAAAAGGGAGCTAATTGAATTGTCCATAAAACATGGGAATTTGCATGTCAAATTCCCCACAATTGAACAAGGTGGACGGCAAGCATGCATATATGCTCTTTTTTCTATTTTTTTTATGACATTTAGGCACTATTATATTCAAGCATGCTAGGAATTTATGCTTTTAATTTATGCCTATTTTGATTTTAGAAAAAGCATGCTATGAATTTTGATAAAAGAACAAAAAGAAAAACAAAAAAAAAAATTCTCTCATCCTTCCTCCCTTCTAGCCGAATTCTACCTTGAAGAGAAGAGAAGAACTTTCATCTTCTTCAATCGGCCCTTGCATGTGTTAGTATAGGTAAGAGTTGAACTTCACCTTGATAATTTATCTTGACATGGCTTGGATTCTTGATTGTTTCTCTTTGGAAAACAAGCAAAACTTGTTAAGTTGGTAGGATGAGATTCGGCCATGCATGGGGGAAATCAAGATAAGAGTTGAATCTTAGCTTGATAGCCAACCCCTAGATTTTGTTGATTTCTTTAAGCATTGGGGAAAAATAAGTGAAGTTTTGTGATGCCATGCATGATGAAGTTCGGCCATGGGGGGGAAAAAGGGGTTAAAATTTGAGCTAAAAATAAACTTAGATAGTATAAAAAGAAATAGCTTGAACTTGTAAGAAAGCTTTATCTATTTTTGGCTTGAAGATACCTTCATATTTGGCCGAATATGGGGTTGAACATTCATGAAATAATCCCTTCTTGTGTTGGATGTTCGGCCATCCACATAAAATGAAGTTGACCCTAGATTAATTGTTATAGATGATGTGTTAATTGTTGGGTGAACTAAGTATAAGACTTGAGTAATTGAAGTAAAATAATGTAAGGAGTAAATTAGATGGATGGAAGAGTGGTAGAGAATCCTAAACCCCTAAGGGCCATTCGGCCATGTAGAAATAACCTAAATGGCTTGAAATTTCTATTGTGGTGTTCAATAGGAAATTGGATTAGTTGAATGCTTGAATTAGATGTGGTTATTAGCTTGTTTCTTGGTTGTAAATTGAAGAAAAATGCAAGGGTATGGAAGTAGTACATTCGGCCATAATAGAAAATGAATTTGAGCTAATATGTTTGATTATCTAGGTGTAATTATATAAAGTTAAGGTACGGTTAGATAAGAAGGTAAGAGTAAGTTAAAACACACCAAGGAAATTATCGCCAAAGTGTTCCCTAATAAATTGAATGCACATTGTTATGTCTCGAAATATGTATTTTATGATTTTGCTCTTGAATTGAATAGAAGTGTAGTTAATTGGTTAAAATTGAATCAAATTAGATCGGGAACAAAAAGAGAAAGATCAAGATCGAGGCAAAGCAAAGATTATCGAGTAGCCGATTTGCACGGCTTATCGACAACCGAGGTAAGTCCTTTGGTTAGATTTTGTCAAAGAATAAATTATGGTTACCTTGACTATAATAAAATTTATGAAGGTTAGTAGCAAATTGCATCATGGCCGAATGTATACCTACATGTTGGTTGATGATTTATGTTGAGAATATGATGGAAATTGTTTTGGCTAATGCAAGGTAAATGAGTAAGTTCTTGAGCTACTTATTATCTAAAGATCATTCACACATCTAGTAAATGATAAAGTTGGTAATAGCTTGGTGTAAAACTATGAGTTGGCCGAATGTGATGATTGATGGATTAGGTTGATTACAAATTTATTTATTGCAATGGGAATAAACGGTTATAATTTGATATGTGATAGTGGAATGTGAAAAGCATGTGATAATATTCTGATATTCGGGCTTCGAGCCTAGCAGGCCTCGTGCCGGTGACATTTATCGGGCTTATGCCTAGCAGGCCTTGTGCCGGTGTTATTTATCGGGCTTATGCCTAGCAGGCCTTGTGCCGGTGTTAATTATCGGGCTTTTACGCCTAGCAGGCTTGATGCCGGTGATGAAATTTCCTAAGAAGAGTCTAATCCTTGTCAAGACAATTTAGAACCAAATTGTCAAGAATGTGGTTCGGGTAAGTATGCGAGGTATGTTATGTTAGATACTACTTGTGCTAAGTTGTCATTGATGAATATAATTTGTCGGAAGTCGACTTTCGAACATGCTACTATGGGACAATTGTTTTGCATGAATGACTACTATGAATGTGGGTTCTTGAATTATTAAACTTGACTTTGTGTAAACTATTTACTTAGTTGTTATTGTAGAATACCATATGTGGATTGCTTTACCTTCATACATAATTAGATGTTATAATTCTAAATGAATTGGGACTTACTAAGCTAGTATGCTTACCCGTGTGAGATGTTTCTTCTGTTTTATAGATTAGGGGCAAGCCACAAGCGCATCAAGGTCGTTGGAAGGTCGCTCACACTATCAACCTATCTTTTGGGGTACTCCTTCATTTTGGGATTGGTTTTGAACGAAGGCATGTATAGGATAGGCTTGGATTGTTTAAGGAAGTTTTACGGTTCACATGTAAACCCTAAAGAATGGCCATGCGAATATGGCTAAATTTCTCATTAAGTATGCTGTAGTATTGTTAATGTGTATGTTGGTTCTTGATGGTAAGGTTTATGCTTTTTAAATCAAAGTTTAATCATTTGTTAAGGTAATAATTATATATGTGGGATAGATCCTTGAATTAGGAATGTAGGTGAGTTTGGTAAGAAGCTAGCCCTCCATAAATTGTGTCAAAACAACTTATAGTAACAGCAGTGATATGAGTTAGAAAAATCACCAAAAATAGGGTATATTGAATTAAAAGGTGAATGAGACATGGAGTTAAACCTTATTGTGTCTATTTTTACATGAAAGAAACATAGTTGGCAAAGGACTCATACATTATGAGATAATCCAGTTTTAGTGAGACCTACTCTGAATGCATTCGCGAGTCACTGTTCTGTTTTGGAAAAATTGTCAAAAATTGTACAAAAATAATTAGGAAGCATGGGATATATGTGTAGAACCCTTATTGAGTCTATTTTTCGTTGGTATAAACTAGAACAGTACATGAAAATCGTGCAATGAGGTATCTGCAGTTTTATAGGGACAGGTCAGAACTGTCCAGCAGTGTAATAAGGGTAACTTTGATGAATAAACTGTACTAATTGGCCACATGAAAAATTCTAGAAAAATTATGGTAAATAGATATATGAGTCTACTTTCAAGGAAAATTTACGGATCTGAATTTCGAACTCTATAACTCGAGTTATAGCCGAATTGGTCGGCACAACACAGTTTGACAGCTTTAAGATTTACATGTTCTGATCTAATAGTAAAGTCTAGTAATGCCTCTTGCCCAACTCCGGCGACGGTGCCGGGTACGGGGTGTTACATTTGAATTGGTATCAGAGCTTACGGTTTAGTCGATTCTAGGACTACCGTGGCGCGTGTGAGTCTAGCTATACATGCCTGTGGTTATATGTTGATAGTGTGGTGACTTCTGACAACCTAAATTTTTGTTTGTATAGTAAATGGATTCCGAACCAGAAAGAGCTGTGGCTGATGATGTGGAGAGCGTGGCGCCTGACCGTACCCATGGATCAGCGCCGATAGACTCTCGACCTGTTTCGGGTAGCCACGAAGGAGAGACAAAGCAAGCCTTTTATCGGATGATGAATGATTGGTTTGCCCAATTTATTCAGAATAACCCGAATATGCCCCAACCTCCACCCCCGAATAATCCAACTCCGGATCCTCTAGCGCCCCCGATGATAGATCCGATGAGATCTAGTAGGCCCCCAGTTGACAAAATTCGAAAATATGGGGCCGAAGAATTTAAAGCCAATGACGATGATGATGCTGAGAGAGCCGAAATGTGGCTCGATAACACTATTCGGGTACTTGGTGAGCTGTCTTGTACTCCGGATGAATGCTTGAAATGTACTATATCCTTACTACGGGACACTGCATATCACTGGTGGAACACACTAATATCAGTGGTTCCGAAAGAAAGAGTGACATGGGATTTCTTCCAAACTGAATTCCGCAAGAAGTATATTAGCCAAAGGTTTATTGATCAGAAACGAAAAGAGTTCCTTGAGCTGAAACAAGGACGAATGACTGTAACGGAGTATGAAAGAAAATTTGTCAGGCTCAGCCGTTATGCTAGAGAGTGTGTCTCTACTGAAGCCATTATGTGTAAAAGATTCGAAGACGGCCTGAATGAAGATATAAAGATGTTTGTTGGCGTTCTAGAAATCCAAGAATTTGTAACTTTAGTTGAGAGAGCTTGCAAAGCTGAAGAGCTCGGGAAGGAGAAAAGGAAGGCCGATACCGAAGCCAGAGATATCCGGAAGAGGTCTTCGGGCAAAGTCTTCCATCCCACGAGCAAGAGGCCCAGAGATGATTATAGCCGACAGAAAACTACTACAGATCCACCTAGACGGGATCGACCTCCTATGAGCTCCCGAGCTACCTCGATAGCCAGTGTTGGTAACATTCCACAGACCAGAGTTGAATGCAAGCACTGTGGGAAATGGCACTCAGGGAGTTGCAGATTCCATGATCGGACTTGCTACAAGTGTGGATCGTCGGGTCATTTTATCCGAGAGTGTCCGAAATTAGCTGAGCAGAATGCCGTTCAGAATACTACACCGAGCAGCGTGCCAATGCGAGGTAGACCACCCAGACATTCAGGCAATGTAGGTGGTAGCCAGAAAGGAACGAAGAACACTACGGATCGATCTGAGGCTAGAGCTCCGGCGAGAGCATATGCTGCGCGAGCTAGAGAGGATGCTTCCTCCCCCGACGTCATTACTGGTACTTTCACTCTTTTTGATACTACTGTGATTGCACTAATTGATCCTGGTTCAACTCATTCTTATGTGTGTGAAACTTTGAAATTTGGTAAGACTCTGCTAGTTGAGTCTACCGAGTTCGTAATTCGTGTGTCCAACCCTTTGGGTAGATGTGTGCTTGTTAATAAAGTGTGTAGGGGTTGCCCGTTGATGGTTCGAGATTATTGCTTTCCAGCTGATTTGATGTTGTTGCCCTTCGACGAATTTGATATAATCTTGGGTATGGATTGGTTAACTTCACACGAGGCAGTGGTGGATTGCAAAAGAAAGCTTATTAATTTGAAATGCCTAAACGGTGAGACAATCAGAATAAAGTCCGGTGATGCAAGTGAGTCGTCTACAGTAATATCCTCAATGGTAGCCCAAAAGTATGTGAGAAAAGGGTGTGAGGCCTATTTGGCTTATGTGCTGGATAATAAAATGTCCGAGAAACTAATGAAATCGGTACCAGTTGTATGTGAATACACCGATGTGTTTCCTGAAGAACTACCGGGCTTACCCCCAGTACGAGAAATTGAGTTCGGCATTGAATTAGTGCCGGATGCGACCCCAATTTCGATAGCTCCGTACCGAATGGCGCCTACTGAATTAAAAGAATTAAAAGCGCAGTTGCAAGAATTGACAGAGAGGGGTTTCGCACGACCGAGTTTTTCTCCGTGGGGAGCACCAGTCTTATTTGTGAAGAAGAAAGATGGGACAATGCGAATGTGTATCGACTACCGGCAACTAAATAAGGTGACCATAAAGAATAAATACCCGTTACCTCGGATCGATGATTTATTTGATCAGTTAAAGGGGGCTTCAGTGTTTTCGAAGATAGATTTGAGATCGGGTTATTATCAATTACGAGTCAGAGATTCTGATGTGCCAAAGACGGCATTCCGAACGAGGTACGGGCATTATGAGTTTTTGGTTATGCCTTTTGGGCTTACCAATGCACCTGCTGTTTTTATGGATCTCATGAACCGGGTCTTCCGACGGTTTTTGGATCGGTTTGTAGTAGTGTTTATCGATGATATATTGGTCTACTCCAAAAGTGAAGCGGATCACGTTGAGCACTTGAGAGTAGTACTACAAACCTTGAGAGATCATCGTTTGTATGCAAAATTCAGCAAGTGTGAGTTTTGGTTGAACGAAGTCAGCTTCTTGGGACACGTGGTTTCGGTGTCAGGAATTCGGGTGGATCCAAACAAAATAGCAGCCATACTCGAATGGAAGCCACCAAAGAATGTTTCAGAAATTCGAAGCTTCCTAGGCCTTGCGGGATATTATAGACGATTTGTAAAAGGTTTTTCCGTGATAGCTGCACCTTTGACGAGACTACTGCAGAAGGATGTCAAATATGAGTGGTCAGAAAAATGCCAGAAGAGTTTCGAGCAGTTGAAGGCCCTTTTAACCGAGGCTCCAGTATTGACTCAGCCGGAATCGGGTAAAGAATTTACTATTTTTAGTGATGCATCTTTAAGTGGGTTGGGTTGTGTTCTGATGCAAGAAGGCAAGGTCATAGCCTATGCTTCAAGACAATTGAAGCCACATGAAAAGAATTATCCAACTCACGATCTGGAGTTAGCAGCCATTGTGTTTGCATTAAAAATCTGGCGTCACTATCTGTTCGGCGAAAAATGTCATGTTTATTCAGATCACAAAAGTTTGAAATATTTAATGACTCAGAAAGACCTGAATTTGAGACAACGCCGATGGTTAGAATTGTTGAAAGACTATGAATTAGTGATTGACTACCATCCGGGGAAGGCTAATGTCGTTGCGGATGCGTTAAGTCGAAAATCATTATTTGCTCTGCGTGCATTAAACACACGGATGACGATGTCTGAGGATGGTTCGATCATAGCCGAGCTACAAACAAGACCGATGTTTATTCAGCAAATTTACGAGGCACAGAAAGCTGACGAAAAGTTAGTAGCTATTCGGGTTCAGTGTGAGAACTCTACAGAATCAGACTTCCAGATAGATGCAAATGACTGTTTGAAGTATAAAAATCGATTGTGTGTTCCAACAAACTCAGATTTGATACAGGCGATTCTGAGTGAAGCCCATAATGGCCGAATGTCGATACACCCGGGAAGCACAAAAATGTATAACGATTTGAAGCAGTTTTATTGGTGGCCTGGCATGAAACGGGACATATCCGAGTTTGTCTCCAAATGCTTAATCTGTCAACAAGTGAAAGCTGAACACCAGGTACCTTCCGGATTACTTCAGCCGATTATGATACCCGAATGGAAATGGGATAGAATTACTATGGATTTTGTATCCGGTCTCCCTATGACACCGAGTAAGAAAGATGCCGTTTGGGTTATCGTTGATAGATTGACTAAGTCAGCTCATTTTGTGCCGGTACGTACCGACTATCCACTCGACAAACTCGCTGAATTGTATGTGTCGCAGATTGTAAGATTGCACGGTGTACCGAGTTCCATTGTTTCAGATAGAGATCCAAGATTTACCTCGCGATTCTGGAAGAGGTTGCAAGAGGCATTAGGTACTAAACTTCATTTTAGTACGGCCTTCCATCCGCAAACAGACGGTCAGTCTGAGCGAACCATTTTAACACTTGAGGACATGTTGAGGTGTTGCGTTCTCGAGTTCGGGGGTACGTGGGAACGATACCTACCCCTGATTGAGTTTGCTTACAATAACAGCTTTCAGTCTAGCATAAGAATGGCACCTTATGAAGCCTTATATGGTCGAAAATGCCGCACACCGTTGTATTGGACTGAGCTCGGTGAGAATAAGATACACGGGGTTGATTGGATTAAAGAAACTGAACAGAAAGTGGTTGTGATTAAAAGCAATTTGAAGGCAGCTTCGGATCGTCAAAAGTCCTATGCCGATTTAAAACGCAAGGACATTGAATTTCAGGTCGGAGATCGGGTATTCTTGAAAGTTTCTCCGTGGAAGAAGATACTCCGATTCGGTCAGAAAGGCAAGTTGAGCCCGAGATTTATCGGACCGTACGAAGTCATGGAACGTATTGGACCGGTTGCTTATAGATTAAGATTGCCCTCCGAGTTGGAAAAGATACACAATGTATTTCATGTTTCGATGCTTCGCAAATACAGGTCGGATCCGTCCCATGTGATCACCCCGTCAGAGATTGAAATTCGATCTGACTTGACCTATGATGAGGAACCGATCCGTATCTTGGCTCGGGAGACCAAAGAGTTAAGAAATAAAAGAATTCCATTAGTAAAGATTCTATGGAATCGTCACGGAGTTGAAGAGGCTACGTGGGAGCCTGAAGAGTCAATGAAGCAACAATATCCGAACCTTTTTAACGGTAAGATTTTCGGGGACGAAAATCCTTAAGGGGGGGAGAGTTGTAACAGACCAATTTCGACCCTAATTGGAATGGTGGTTTCGGGACCACAAATCCGAGCCTGTGAGATATTATAATATTATGCCTTGTGTTGTTATGTGTGCTTCTAGTGAGTGTAAAAATCTCGTAGAAAATTTTAGCTATCTAAGTGTTTAATTTGCTAAGAAGGCTTAAATTGCAAGAAGGGTTAATGTAGTGGGCATTAATGAAAAGGGAGCTAATTGAATTGTCCATAAAACATGGGAATTTGCATGTCAAATTCCCCACAATTGAACAAGGTGGACGGCAAGCATGCATATATGCTCTTTTTTCTATTTTTTTTTATGACATTTAGGCACTATTATATTCAAGCATGCTAGGAATTTATGCTTTTAATTTATGCCTATTTTGATTTTAGAAAAAGCATGCTATGAATTTTGATAAAAGAACAAAAAGAAAAACAAAAAAAAAAATTCTCTCATCCTTCCTCCCTTCTAGCCGAATTCTACCTTGAAGAGAAGAGAAGAACTTTCATCTTCTTCAATCGGCCCTTGCATGTGTTAGTATAGGTAAGAGTTGAACTTCACCTTGATAATTTATCTTGACATGGCTTGGATTCTTGATTGTTTCTCTTTGGAAAACAAGCAAAACTTGTTAAGTTGGTAGGATGAGATTCGGCCATGCATGGGGGAAATCAAGATAAGAGTTGAATCTTAGCTTGATAGCCAACCCCTAGATTTTGTTGATTTCTTTAAGCATTGGGGAAAAATAAGTGAAGTTTTGTGATGCCATGCATGATGAAGTTCGGCCATGGGGGGGAAAAAGGGGTTAAAATTTGAGCTAAAAATAAACTTAGATAGTATAAAAAGAAATAGCTTGAACTTGTAAGAAAGCTTTATCTATTTTTGGCTTGAAGATACCTTCATATTTGGCCGAATATGGGGTTGAACATTCATGAAATAATCCCTTCTTGTGTTGGATGTTCGGCCATCCACATAAAATGAAGTTGACCCTAGATTAATTGTTATAGATGATGTGTTAATTGTTGGGTGAACTAAGTATAAGACTTGAGTAATTGAAGTAAAATAATGTAAGGAGTAAATTAGATGGATGGAAGAGTGGTAGAGAATCCTAAACCCCTAAGGGCCATTCGGCCATGTAGAAATAACCTAAATGGCTTGAAATTTCTATTGTGGTGTTCAATAGGAAATTGGATTAGTTGAATGCTTGAATTAGATGTGGTTATTAGCTTGTTTCTTGGTTGTAAATTGAAGAAAAATGCAAGGGTATGGAAGTAGTACATTCGGCCATAATAGAAAATGAATTTGAGCTAATATGTTTGATTATCTAGGTGTAATTATATAAAGTTAAGGTACGGTTAGATAAGAAGGTAAGAGTAAGTTAAAACACACCAAGGAAATTATCGCCAAAGTGTTCCCTAATAAATTGAATGCACATTGTTATGTCTCGAAATATGTATTTTATGATTTTGCTCTTGAATTGAATAGAAGTGTAGTTAATTGGTTAAAATTGAATCAAATTAGATCGGGAACAAAAAGAGAAAGATCAAGATCGAGGCAAAGCAAAGATTATCGAGTAGCCGATTTGCACGGCTTATCGACAACCGAGGTAAGTCCTTTGGTTAGATTTTGTCAAAGAATAAATTATGGTTACCTTGACTATAATAAAATTTATGAAGGTTAGTAGCAAATTGCATCATGGCCGAATGTATACCTACATGTTGGTTGATGATTTATGTTGAGAATATGATGGAAATTGTTTTGGCTAATGCAAGGTAAATGAGTAAGTTCTTGAGCTACTTATTATCTAAAGATCATTCACACATCTAGTAAATGATAAAGTTGGTAATAGCTTGGTGTAAAACTATGAGTTGGCCGAATGTGATGATTGATGGATTAGGTTGATTACAAATTTATTTATTGCAATGGGAATAAACGGTTATAATTTGATATGTGATAGTGGAATGTGAAAAGCATGTGATAATATTCTGATATTCGGGCTTCGAGCCTAGCAGGCCTCGTGCCGGTGACATTTATCGGGCTTATGCCTAGCAGGCCTTGTGCCGGTGTTATTTATCGGGCTTATGCCTAGCAGGCCTTGTGCCGGTGTTAATTATCGGGCTTTTACGCCTAGCAGGCTTGATGCCGGTGATGAAATTTCCTAAGAAGAGTCTAATCCTTGTCAAGACAATTTAGAACCAAATTGTCAAGAATGTGGTTCGGGTAAGTATGCGAGGTATGTTATGTTAGATACTACTTGTGCTAAGTTGTCATTGATGAATATAATTTGTCGGAAGTCGACTTTCGAACATGCTACTATGGGACAATTGTTTTGCATGAATGACTACTATGAATGTGGGTTCTTGAATTATTAAACTTGACTTTGTGTAAACTATTTACTTAGTTGTTATTGTAGAATACCATATGTGGATTGCTTTACCTTCATACATAATTAGATGTTATAATTCTAAATGAATTGGGACTTACTAAGCTAGTATGCTTACCCGTGTGAGATGTTTCTTCTGTTTTATAGATTAGGGGCAAGCCACAAGCGCATCAAGGTCGTTGGAAGGTCGCTCACACTATCAACCTATCTTTTGGGGTACTCCTTCATTTTGGGATTGGTTTTGAACGAAGGCATGTATAGGATAGGCTTGGATTGTTTAAGGAAGTTTTACGGTTCACATGTAAACCCTAAAGAATGGCCATGCGAATATGGCTAAATTTCTCATTAAGTATGCTGTAGTATTGTTAATGTGTATGTTGGTTCTTGATGGTAAGGTTTATGCTTTTTAAATCAAAGTTTAATCATTTGTTAAGGTAATAATTATATATGTGGGATAGATCCTTGAATTAGGAATGTAGGTGAGTTTGGTAAGAAGCTAGCCCTCCATAAATTGTGTCAAAACAACTTATAGTAACAGCAGTGATATGAGTTAGAAAAAATCACCAAAAATAGGGTATATTGAATTAAAAGGTGAATGAGACATGGAGTTAAACCTTATTGTGTCTATTTTTACATGAAAGAAACATAGTTGGCAAAAGACTCATACATTATGAGATAATCCAGTTTTAGTGAGACCTACTCTGAATGCATTCGCGAGTCACTGTTCTGTTTTGGAAAAATTGTCAAAAATTGTACAAAAATAATTAGGAAGCATGGGATATATGTGTAGAACCCTTATTGAGTCTATTTTTCGTTGGTATAAACTAGAACAGTACATGAAAATCGTGCAATGAGGTATCTGCAGTTTTATAGGGACAGGTCAGAACTGTCCAGCAGTGTAATAAGGGTAACTTTGATGAATAAACTGTACTAATTGGCCACATGAAAAATTCTAGAAAAATTATGGTAAATAGATATATGAGTCTACTTTCAAGGAAAATTTACGGATCTGAATTTCGAACTCTATAACTCGAGTTATAGCCGAATTGGTCGGCACAACACAGTTTGACAGCTTTAAGATTTACATGTTCTGATCTAATAGTAAAGTCTAGTAATGCCTCTTGCCCAACTCCGGCGACGGTGCCGGGTACGGGGTGTTACATGGCCCAATGACAAGTGGCCCAAATGGCCCAAAAATTAGAAGCTAGGGTTTCTGGAACCCTAGCACTTGCGCCGCAACCACGCACTAGCCACTGTCGGCCACCAACGCCGTTCGCATGCATAGCCTCCACCTGCTCCACTTCGCCCTGTTTTTCAGCCACCAGCATTACTCCACTGACACCTGCAATAAACCAAGAAAAGCAGAGATTTGTATTTCTTATTTGGCTATATAAAACCGATTATTGAACTGTAAAGGATCTTTTTTTTTCTTCAATCAATACAAGCGAAATAGTTTCAAAAAACAAAACCAAATATAGCAGTAGAGATAAAAAAAAACACGAAAAAGGCAAAGTCAGATCTGAGAGGAGGTGATCACATTTCTTTTGTTTCGAATCTCTTTCTTTTCCTTTTTTACGCGTAAATACATATGTATATATATATTATTTTTATTTTTTTAAGAAAAAAGGGAGAAGAAATTTACCTTTTTCGGCCACCGCTCACGGTGGCCGGTGCGGCAGCGTCGGCGAAGAAGGGCAGCCGGAAATCGCACAACCCCCACCCCTGCAGAGAAAACAAAAAAGGGGTTAAAGGTTTTTTTTTTAAATCTGTTAAAAAATGAAATTTTAACTTAATTTTCTCACTTATATACATATTACAAAACGGCGTCGTTTTGGTCATTGCCCTTAAACACCAAAACGACGTCGTTTAGCATACGACCCGCGCGCGACCTGAACTGGCTGAAGGATCCGCGCGTTTTTGTCAATTAAGCTAATTGCCGTTTTGGTCCTCCCACATTTTCAGTTTTTTTTTTAAAAATTAGATTTTCTGGTATTGTTAATTTGGCCCAAAAATTTACTTTTGTTCATAATCAGATCCTTTCTACTGCTGCGCGTTTTGACGAAAAGGGTTTTATTACCTCTTTGGTCCCCCCAGTCCTTTCACGCGTGTAAATAAGTCCCCTAATCTCTCTTTTATTTTAAATTTGCCCCGCAATTTTGTTTTTTAATTTAATTTAGTCCATTTTTTTATTATTTTCACTATTTTCAACTCAGCTAAAAATCCCTATTATTATCACTTATTATTATTATTATTATTTAATATCTTTATTATTAGTATTATTATTATTATTATTATTATCACTGTATTTACATTATTATTATATTGTACATATTCTGTATCATTATTATTATTATTATTTTACTATTGTTATTATACAATCATTATTATGTTAATATATTACTACTATTGTACTATGACTTGTATATATACTTATTATTATTATTTTAGTTTTATTATTATTTCTGTTTTCTTCTTTTCTCATTCGTTTTAGACTTGTTTTATTTTATTTTCGTCTTCATTATTGTTGTTCATATTAACACATTTATTTCCGTATTGATACGCACATCAGTATTGTAATTTGTTTTTACATTTTCTTATAAACTTGCGTTATATTGATACAAAATGCTTCTTTTCGTAAAGGCAATATTCCTTATTTAGAAACTCGAGAGATCGTACCCTAAAGTATTGGGTTGCAATTTTCTCGTTTAATCTAAATAACTGAATATCCTTCCAAACAAAATACATTTTCAACAAAAAGCTTATTCTCGAAACTCGAAATGTCGTGTCCTAAAGCATTGGATGTGGTGTTTTGTTATTCCGAGATAAGATTTTCTAAACCAAGGCAATGTTCTGTATTTAAAAGCTCGAGAAAACGCGCCCTAAAGTATTGGGTTTGCGATTTTCTCGTCCATTTTAAATAATAGAACGTCCTTCTAAGTAAAATTCATAAATTTCAAATAAAGAGGGCAAGTTTAGCCTCGAAGGTCAAGGTGTGGTGTCCTAAAGTATTGGATATAACATTTTACCTCGAGACGAGATAGCCTTTGGCATTCATCTTCGATTTCTTTTAAAACCACCTGTTAGCATCACCATAAAAAGGGGATCATTTTAATTCTTTCAGGTTTTCAAATCTTCGACACTAAACATGGGTTAATCAATTTGGTACCAATTTTGGGCGTGACGAGGGTGCTAACCCTTCCTCGCACGTAACTGACTGCCGAACCCGATTTTCAAATTTCGCAGACCAAAAGCACAGTTTTAGAAAATCAAAACATTTTATTAAAACAAAGGTGATCCGATCACACCTAATAAAGATCGGTGGTGACTCCCGTTTATCTTTTTCAAAACCCAAGGTCGATTCCCGTACCTTTTCAAAAAAGGGGGTGGTTTCGACAGCTTGGCGACTCCACTGGGGACTTCAAATAAGAGGGTCGAGCCACGAATTGATTACTTCTTGTCTTTTTGTCGAAAATTGAAAACTTGGTTTTAATACACGATCCTTCTTTCACGTTTCATTTGTTTTGTGTTATGATCTTCATCATTGTATTCCGATTTCCTTTATTTGCTTCAAGTTTTCAAAATCTCTACACATTCTATTGCATGATCGTCTTGGTCGGACCTTTTAAGTGGGAGCGAGAAGCTACTCTTTCGCGAGGTTTTCACCTTCGTGCAAGATAGTGGATCGCTTTCGGGATGCATCTGTACCTATGTCTTCGTGAGATTTTCATCTCCGTGCAGCCATAGGGAAATGTGTTTCCCTGAACTGAACTCGGTCCATATGAGCCTATAATGGGTGAGGATCGAGAAATCTACTGGTTCAGGTACCTTTACTCCAGAACCGAACCCCATATAGCGAGCCTTAAGAACCACCCTAGGTAGAGCCGTGCCAAATCCTAGTGGTTACCCGATTAAGTGTTTTATTCTCTGCTTATTGTGTATGAAATAATGACTTGCTTCATTTTTATTTTTGCATGGCATATTCATTAAAAGGGTGTTGATTCACATTCGATTTCTAAATAGATAGCTTGTCATGGAAAAGGGGTTTCTTGATAAAGTGGAGGACAATGCGGTCGTCCGGATATGGGCTGAGACAGTACAACAAGAAAAAGGCGATAGCCTTACAGCGGGGCACGTATCAGAGTTGTGGGATTACACATGCATCAGCGTAACCCAAAACAATCTTCAAGAAATGAGGGAAATATTGAGTCAATGGGACGACAGGATCAAGCAACTATTCTACTATCATCATGGTGATTTGCCTTATCTACTTGACATCAAGGTAGACCAGCACTTGTTTCGAGCAATGGCCTAGTTTTGGAATCCTACTTATAGTTGCTTTACTTTCGGGAAGGTGGATTTGGTACCTACCATTGAAGAGTACACAGCTTTACTCCACTGCCTGAGGATTCAAACTGACAAGGCTTATTTGAGAGCTGTTAATGTCCCCACATTCGTAAAAAAGTTGATGAATATTACGGGGATGAGCGAGCAGTGGGTTACAGCCCGGACAAAACAAAAAGGAAATGGTAAGTGTATCCCTTGGAGAAGTCTGAGAGATTTTATCATAGCGCATCCTGAGGAGAAGAAGAGGGTTGACGTGTTAGCCTTGAGCATTTATGGACTGGTTATCTTCCCCAAAACTCTAGGGTATGTAGATGAGGCGGTGTCTGATCTATTTGACAAATTAGATAGAAGGATCACTCCTATTCCTGCAATTCTAGTTGAAACTTTTAGGTCCCTAAGCGCGTGCCGAAGAGCGGGCGAAGGGAGATTTATCGGTTGCGCCCAACTCTTACTAGCATAGTTTCACGATCATTTTTGGAAAATGGAAAAGGTATCGTGTCGAATCTTCTACGAGGACTATTCTCCGCTGAAAAATATGGTAGCCACGCCTAGACGAGACGATATTACGGAAGAAAACTGGATGATGATTCTGCAAAACCTACAAGGAGAAGATATAGAATGGAGAGCTCCTTGGACTATCCCTAACGAGATCCTATATCGGTGCGGAGATCTTGATTATGTTCCTATGCTTGGAATATGGGGAGCTGTCGGGTACGCTCCTCTCCTCGTATTAAGACAGTACAGATCGAGATAGTTTACGCCGCCAACACAAGGGTTAGCCCAGTGCGAGTTTGAATATAAAGGAGGAAACTACAAGAAAAGAGTTCGTGAGATATCAAACACCTGGAATCGAATTCATAGAATGAAAAGGTTCGCTGCCAATCCGATGACGACCCCTGAGTATGTCCAGTGGCGAAGTCAAAGAATGACGGTAATATCCCCACATTGGACCAAGAAAACACCCGATCACTAGAAGAACACTTACAAGTGATCCCTTCCGAGCTTGAAATCATCAAACAGGACTTTGAGGAAAAAAATCGGGAATTAAGAAAAACGATAGAACAACTAGAGGAAGAGAAAATGCAGCTAGGATTGGATATCGATATTCAAAAACTAGAAGCCAAGAAGATGAGGAAAGGGAAGAATAAAGCTGAAGAAGATTTGGACGGTTTGAAGACTGACTACAAGAAGCTACGAAGGTCGATGAGAACTGCGGGGCTTGGAAAAACGTCAGAGCAATGGCGTCAAGAAATTAAAGAGGAAAAGAATAGAGCAAGTCACTGGGAAAAGAAATTCTGAGATACCCATGAGCTAGAAGATGCCCTAAAAAAGGATCTGATAGAAAGTCAAAACGAGAAAGAGAAATTAAAAATTCGGGTGTCAGAATTGGAAAGATCACTGCATCAGTATCGTAGCCGTAACTCCATAGCCGAATTAAAGGCTAGTTTGAGCAAAATTGAAGAGATGAAAGCAAGAATTGAAGAGTTAGAATGCGGCTTACATGGTTGCGAGCTATGGGAAGAGCTTTTTGAAGTCAATGAGGAGCGGTGGAAGCAACAACTGCATCACTCTCAGAGCCAAGTCAGAAGCCGGGATTATATTATGGGGGAAGTCGTGGCCCAAATACGAGAGGTGGCGAATCACTTACAAACTTTAGCAGTCCGACTGATGTACTAAGTTTGATATACGAGTCGGAGTCAGAGAGAGGTCAAGAGTTAGCTTGGCTTCTTGAGAAAGTCAAGGCCTTAAGTATTAAGGCAAGGCCTTATATGTAATCCATTTTATGTGAAGAAACTTGTTTTCTTGAAAAGCTATTCTAATGGGAATTGAATTGGAATCAACGCCTTTTTGGTTGCACACATCTCATGCATCAGCATTACATTGCATCATACACACTGAATCTCACAAAAGGACCCTAAAACAATGGCAGTTACCCTAGAACATCGCTATGGTACAAGAGGCAAAACAAAAATAATGGATCAAAGAATGGAAAGATTAGAGCAAATGCAAAAAGAAATGCAGGATCAAATGAAAGAACAAACACAACTACAGGAGCAGCTGGACAAAACCCAGCAGGACATAATAGAGCGGATGCAAGAATCCCAGAATAACATGATAAACCAGTTGGTGCAGTTGATGACTAAAGAACGTGAGAAGGAAAAGGGCATTGCTGCTAGCTCAGGGAACGATGATGATAACCTTGCTCTTACCCCGCCGAACACCTAAACGCTACCAGATGTGTATCCCCAAAGGGCGTCTGTTACTATCAAACCGCAATATCAAGCTAGTACTGCAATACCGACACACCTCCCGACTGGTTCGGGTACCAACCCGGGAGAAAGTCCAATCAATCCCAATGTCCCTGATTTGGATGAGATAGCTGAAAGGGCAAAAGTGGAATTACCAAAACAGCTAGAGGATAAATATAAATGGTTGCCCAGAGGCTCATATTACTATGTTTTGTAGAAGGATAACAGGATACACTAATAATGACCCACTGCTGATTCATTGTTTCCAGGATAGCCTGGTGGGAGCTGCAGCCAGATGGTACACCAGTTGAGTCGCGCCAAAATTGGTTCATGGAAAGATTTGGCTCAAGCATTCCTAGAGCAGTACAGTCACGTAACAGACATGACCTCCGATAGGATCACTTTGCAAAACATGGAGAAAAAAAGAAATGAAAGCTTTAGGCAATATGCATAGAGGTGGAGGGAGGTTGCCATCCAAGTCCAGCCACCACTTCTGGAGAAAGAGACCACAATGCTCTTCATCCGCACACTGAAAGCCCCATTTCTCATGCATATGTTAGGAAGTGCAACCAGAAGTTTTTCGGACATCGTAACTACTGGAGAAATGATCGAGAATATTATAAAGAGTAGAGGGATTGAGACAGGGGAAACTGCCAAAAGAATGCCCCGAAGGAAGAAAGAAAGTGAGGTGAATAACGCGAGCATAGGGCACCCGAAGTCAATCACCATTAATCAGTCGAAAGCAATGGCCACGGGGCAACAGGGGTTACCCAAGAAAGAACCCTGCACCACAAGACAAAATAATGAGAAAATACACTTCACACCTATTCCGATGACGTACAAGGAGATGTATCATACCCTGTTCGACGCGCACATTGTGTCCCCTTATCATCTAAAACTAATGCAGCCTCCGTATCCCAAGTGGTATGACCCGAACGCACAGTGTGAACATCATGCAGGAATCACGGGGCACTCAATAGAGAACTGCCTTGCTTTTAAGAAATTAGTGGAGAAATTTATCAATATGGGTGTGATGGAGTTAGATGACATGCCAAACGTAACTAATCCTTTACCCAATCATGCTAATAGCGGAGTCAACGCAATTAGCGAAAATTCAGATAAAAGAATCAAAGCAAGTGTCACAGAGGTTAAGACTCCTTTGAGATTGGTCTGGAGAGAAATGGTCAAACATGGATTAATTGTTGCTGAAAAGAGTCAGGGAAAGCTGACAAATTATTGTGAGTACCATCAGGAGTTGGGGCATGAAATTCAGAATTGTGGGGAATTTAGAACTCTGATGCAAAATTTAATGAACAACAAAGAAGTTGAATTTTATGATGAAGGCACAGAATAGAGGAGCATATGTGCGTCAGAGTCAACGGTAAAGAGTTCGAAAGTCAACCTTCCAATGATCATTATTTCGCGTCCCAAGAGCGATGAGGCGGGGATACAGATAGCGCCGAAAAGAGTAATACGGAGGCCCACTACCTTTGCTCATAAAGATAGTAGGGAGATTCCTCGGAACCATGAGTGTAATATAGTAGTCCCCAGAAAGGAGAATTCGGTTAGTGATGAGGCTGGAATACGAGTAGCGCCGAAAGTAATAATAGGAAGGCCCACTGCCTTTGCTTATAAAGACAGCAAGGAAGTTCCTTGGAATTATGAATGTAATGTAACAGTCCCAGGGAAGGAGAATTCGGCTAATACCTCGAAGGAAAATCTAGGTGAAGGTTTCCATACGCGAAGCAGGAGACGCTACGATTTAATAAAGGGGAAAGCTCCAATAGTGGAACAGGAGAAAGAAAAGCCAGTTGAGCCTGAGCCGAGAATCAAGGAACCAGTGACTGAGGAAGAAGCTAAAGAGTTCCTAAAATTTCTGAAACACAGTGAATATTGTGTGGTAGAATAGCTGCACAAGCAACCGGCGCACATATCTGTGTTGACTTTGCTTCAGAGCTCAGAAGTGCACAGGAATGCGCTGATGAAAGTTTTAAATGAGACCTACGTCGCCAGTGACATCTCGGTTAATAAATTGGATCGATTGATCGGTAACATAAGTACGGACAACTTCATTTATTTTAATGACAATGAGATACCACCAGGTGGTAGAGGGTCCACCAAGGCTTTACACGTTACCGCTAGATGCAAAGGGCACATACTACCAGGGGACTTGATAGACAACGGATCTGCATTAAATGTATTGCCTTTGTCTACTTTAAACAGATTACCAGTGGACAGTTCGCACATGAAGGAGTGCCAGAGCATAGTAAAGGCGTTTGGCGGCACCCAAAGAAGAGTCATGGGGAGGATTGAGGTACCTTTACTAATTGGCCCAGCTACTTACGAAGTAGATTTTCTGGTGATGGATATCGAGCCTTCCTATAACTGCTTATTAGGGAGACCATGGATACATTCGTCAGGGGCAATGCCCTCATCATTACATCAGAAGGTGAAGTTGGTAGTAGATGGCCGGCTGGTAACGATAAAAGCTGAGGAGGACATTATTGCAGCTGTGACTAGTGATATGCCGTACTTGGAGATAAACGACAAGGTAGCTGAATGCTCTTTCCGATCTCTCGAGTTCGTGAATTCAACTTTTATTACGGAAGGGAACAGAATCTTGAAACCAAGAATCTCCAAGACTACAAGAATGGGATTGAAAATGACCTTGGAGAAAGGCGCTTTACCGGGAAGAGGACTTGGAAAGTGTCTTCAGGGGATAGTTGTGGCCCCGATATTGAGAGAAAAACAAGATCGCTTTGGCTTAGGATTTAGGCCAGATGCGAAGCAAAGAAAGAAAGTGTTGGAAAAGAAAGAAAGAAGACGCGCTCGTTTGAGTGGAGAGGAAACCAAGTGGGAACCCATGATAATCCCACACATATCCAAAACCTTTGTGTCAGGAGGGGTAATTCACTCTGAGCCGAAGACACGGAAGGGAGAGGGCATCGTAGCAATGTTGGGAAACGTCTGTATGAATGCCATATCTGAGGAGGCAGTTGAAGAGGGAATCTTATTAGATATTCGGCCTTATGAACCAGGAAGCGTTTTAAACAATTGGACTGCAGAGGAAATTCCTGTAGTATTTAAAGCTTATTCAGAGTAATGTCCAGAACGCACTTATGCTTTAAGCCTAAGAGCAACAAGATTTCTTTTGTGAAATAGGCGCATGTTCAAGTATTATTATATCAATAAAGTGCATTTTCGTCATCATTTGAAGCAAACATTCTTCCATTCTTTTCTTTATTTTCTGATCATTCTTTTGTCATTATCATACATACAAATATCCATTCACGAATTCATTCATTCTGTCCGTATTCTCTTGAATTGCCACAGGTCCTGGGATATCAATGACTTGAGCGACGCTACCATGGACTAAAAATATCCTTTTGAGCAAGACATATGTTTAGAAAAATTATAGGATTTTGAAGATGACACGGGCGGTGACCTATCTCCTGACTTGTTAAGAATGGTAGAGCAGGAGGAGAGATAAATTCGGCCTCATAAGGAAGCAGTAGAGACTGTGATGTTGGAGGAAGGGAAAGTGGTAAATATTGGAACATGTATAGCCGAAGGAACGAGGTAGGATCTCATCAGGTTGTTGCAGGAATTCAAGGATGTCTTCGCATGGTTGTATGAAGATATGCCTGGTTTAAGTACCGATATTGCAGTACACCGTTTACCCATAAGAAGAGATCACAAGCCAGTTCAGCAGAAGCTCCGAAGGATGAGACCAGATGTTGTGCTGAAAATAAAGGAAGAGGTCCAAAGGCAATTCGACACTGGATTCTTACAAGAGATCAAATATTCAGAATGGGTAGCCAACATCGTGCCTGTCCCTAAAAAAGATGGGAAGGTACGAATGTGTGTGGATTATAGAGACCTAAATAAGGCTAGCCCAAAAGATAACTTCCCTTTGCCTCATATTGACACTCTAGTAGACAATACAGTAGGCTTTTCATTATTTTCCTTCATGGACAATTTCTCCGGGTACAACAGATAAAAATGCATCCTAAAGATATGGGAAAGACTACCTTCATAACATTGTGGGGTACGTTCTGTTATAAAGTAATGCCATTCGGGGTTGAAAAACGCAGGAGCTACATACCAAAGGGCCATGGTGACCTTGTTCCATGATATGATGCACAAAGAGATTGAGATTTATGTGGATGACATGATTGCAAAGTCTAGAACAGAAGAAGAACATATCCGAGTTTTGAAGAAACTGTTCCTGAGGTTAAGAAAATTCCAACTGAGACTCAATCCTACGAAATGTACTTTTGGAGCTAGATCTAGCAAATTGTTGGGCTTCATAGTCAGCAAGAAGGGGATCGAGATTGACTCGGACAAAGTCCGGGCTATACAAGAATTGCCTCCACCGTACACTCAAAAAGAATCTTCGAGGTTTCCTTAGCAGACTAAATTACATTGCTCGGTTTATTTCACAGTTAACTGAGAAATGTGATCTCATATTTCGTCTTTTGAAGAAACATAATCCAGGCCTATGGGATGATGAATGCCAGAAAGCTTTCGATAGGATCAAACAGTACTTGTCAAACCCTCCAGTACTGTCACCCCCATGCCCAGATAAGCCATTGATCCTATATCTGACGGTGCTTAATCACTCTATGGGATGTGTGCTAGGTCAACATGATGATTCAGGAAGAAAAGAAAAGGCGATATACTACCTCAGTAAGAAATTCACTGAGTGTGAAATGACATATTCGCCAATTGAGAGACTGTGTTGCGTGTTGATTTGGACGACTCGGAGATTGAGACAATACATGCTGTATCACACGACCTGGTTAATCTCGAAACTAGACCCTCTAAAGTATATGATGGAGGCAACCGCCTTGAATGGAAGGATGGCTAGATGGCAAATTCTGCTGTCTGAATTTGATATTGTATATGTGAGTCAGAAAGCTATAAAAGGGAGCACAATAACCGACTTCCTAGCTAGCAGAGCTTTAGAAGATTATGAGCCGTTAAACTTTGATTTCCCCAATGAGGATCTAATGTATGTGGCAGCTGCTGAAGAGGACACTGCAAAAGATTGCATTTGGAAATTGAATTTCGATAGAGCATCGACTGCTGTTGGAAATGGGATTGGGGCAGTCTTGGTATCCCCAAATGGAGATCACTACCCGTTCACATGCAAATTGGATTTCGATTGTACAAATAATATGGCAGAATACGAGGCATGTATCATGGGACTCCGTGCCGCCATAGAACGTAGAATTAGAACACTGGAAGTATATGAAGATTCTGCACTAGTGATCTACCAACTAAAAGGTGAATGGGAGACAAGAGACCCCAAATTGATCAATTATCGAAGGATAGTCTTGGGGTTAATTGAAGAATCACTTTTAGTTATCTCCCACGAGAAGAAAACCAGATGACGGATGCTTTGGCTACTTTGGCTTCCATGATTAAGGTGAGCAAGCAAGAAGATGTAAAGCCTATTCAAATGAGTACTTACGAGGCCCCAGCTTATTGTTGCAACATAGAGGAAGAAGAAAGGTATGATCACCCATGGTACCAAGATATATTGCAATATGTGAGAAATCGTGAGTATCCCAAATAAGCGACCGAGAATGAAAAGAAGACATTGAGAAGGTTAGCCTGTGATTATGTCTTGGACGGGGAGGTCCTGTACAAAAGAAGAAAAGATCAAGTGCTGTTGAGATGTGTCGACGCAGTTGAAGCCAAGAAAATTTTGGAGGAAGTTCACGAGGGTGTTTGTGGAACACATGCTAATGGTTTCACAATGGCTAGAAAATCATGAGATTCGGATACTATTGGTCTACCATGGAAGGGGATTGTATCAAATATGCTAAGACATGTCACAAATTCCAGATATACGGGGACAAAATTCACGTACCTCCCTCACCGTTGCATGTTATGACTTCCCCTTGGCCTTTCTCCATGGGGGGCATGGATGTCATCAGACCGATTCTTCCAAAAGCTTCAAACGGGTATTGATTCATCTTCGTGGTCATTGATTACTTCACCAAATGGGTAGAGGCTACTTCATATGCCAGTGTTACCAAGTCGGCGGTCAGTAGATTCCTAAAAAAGGAAATCATTTGTCGATACGGAATGCCTGAGAGAATCATATCTGACAATGCCTTAAACTTAAATAACAGCACAACCGCGGAAGTCTGCAGTCAATTTAAGATTAAACACCACAATTCATCACCGTATCGTCCAAAGATGAATGGTGCGATGGAAGCAGCCAATAAGAACATTAAGAGGATTGTAGGGAAGATGGTTGAAACCTATAAAGATTGGCATGAAAAATTACCCTTTGCTCTCTATGCTTATCGAACATCAGTCAGGACATCTACTAGAGCAACTCCTTTTTCATTAGTTTACGGAATGGAAGCGGTATTACCCATCGAAGTTGAAATTCCTTCCCTTCGAGTCTTGTCAGATTTAAATTTGGATGAAGCAGAATGGATCCAGTATCGATATGATCAGCTGAACTTGATTGAGGAGAAGATGTTAAGGGCCATTCATTATGGCCAGATGTATCAAAAGAGAATGATGCGAGCTTATGACAAAAAGGTGCGCCCAAGAGAATTTCACGAGGGAGACTTGGTTTTGAAAAAGATCCTCCCTATACAAAAGGATTTCAGAGGGAAATGGATGCCAAATTGGGAAGGACCTTACGTGGTGAAAAAGGCTTTCTCTGGGGGAGCATTAATCTTGGCCGAAATGGATGGAAAAAACTCGCCCAATCCTGTAAATTCGGATTCTGTTAAAAAGTACTATACTTGAAGAGGGAAAGAAGCCGATGTCGAAGTCCCGCAAAGGGCGCTTTGAGTTTCAAAAAAAAAAACCGCAATAGGCATTTCGAGATCAAGAGGGGATTTGGGTTGAAAATCTAAAAAAGGGTGGCTCAAATTGTAATGGAAGAATCCCGCTTTATGCGAATTGACAAGGAAGGGGTAGATTGCGTCTTGGTGCATTGACAAAATACTCAAGATCTCCTAAACACATGTCAAACTCAAAATAGTCTTCCGGACGCTTAGGCAGAGAAGCTCAAGCTGCGATATCCGAGGGCACCTAGTTTCCATTGTACCTATTTTGAGTTTGCTATCTTTGTCTTTTGAAGATACAGTTTAAATAAACTTTCTTCTTCACTGCATTTGCTAGTTTTGATTAACTTGTTTGGTTCGAGCTATGCTCCAAATAAATTTCTATTTCATCCATCATCATGATCTTTTTCAAGCATTTTTGGCATTAAAATAACAGTTATTGGACTAATAATACTTTCACGAAAAAAGTTCTGCATATTACTCTGGAAGTTTCAAATAATACAAGGGCCATAAGTAGGACTATTGTTTAAAACTCACCAGGCCTAAAGGCTTGACAAATATCTGGGAAAGGGGTGTCTAAATTCCCCTCGAGGTTTGAGGGAATAGACTTAGAAGCTACAATGGGGGCAAATCAGTTGAGCGAAGTACAATTGTTCTTTCAGGTTTTGGGTTAAAATTCCAGGCCGAACGAGGCCAGCATGAGGCGAGGATATCAAAAAAAAAAAAGGGAGATCATTCTCATGTCATGCAGCATACACAGCCAACTAGAAGCATTGTGATCATTACATCCTAGTCATTTTTACATTGTGAAAAATCATCATTCTCATGACATTCAACATTCATGTAAATGCCATCCATAGCACATGTAGTTAGGAGCATTTGAGTCATCCCGATCATAGCATCCTCATCATTTGCATAAGCTTAAGCACATTCCACAGGATAGGTTCCTCAAAGAACAATAGAGCAGGCTGAAGATTGAAGTATTCCTGCAGATAGTAAGGAAGCAAATAGAAAAGTTCAGAATTTGTTCCCTCGAGATGGTAGTGGAGCAGGCTGTAGATTGAAGTCTTCCTGAAGATAGTAAGGAAGCAAATTGAAAAGTTCAGATTTTGTTCCCTCGAGATGGTAGCAGAGCAGGTTGAAGATTGAAGTTTTCCTGAAGGAGGTAAGGAAGCAAATTGAAGAGTTCAGATTTCATTCCCTAGAAATGGTAGTGGAACAAGCTGAAAATTGAAGTCTTCCTGAAGATGGTAAGGAAGCAAATTTGAAAGCTCAAGGTTATTTCCTCGAAGTCCTAGCGGAGTAGGTCGAAGCTACAAATCCCTCCTCCCGGAGTATATTGAGGATCAACTTTCATTTTTGAGAAGTTTCAGTAAGAAGATCAAAGTTACGAATCTCTTCTTTCTGAATTCTTATCACCTCAAAGTCCTAACGGAGCAGGACAAAGCTACAAATTCCTCATCCCTGAGTGTATTGAGGGTCAACCTCTATTTCTGAGAAGTTTCAGTGAGAAGATCAAAGTTACGAATCTCTTCTTTCTGAATTCTTGTCACCTCGAAGTCTCAGTGAAGCAGGTCGAAGCTACAAATCCCTCATCCCTGAGTATATTGAGGATTAACTGTCATTTTTGAGAAGTTTCAGTGAGAAGATCAAAGTTACGAATCTCTTCTTTCTGAATTCTTATCACCTCGAAGTCTCAGTGAAGCAGGTCGAAGCTACAAATCCCTCCTCCCTGAGTATATTGAGGATCAACTGTCATTTCCGAGAAGTTTCAGTGAGAAGATCAAAGTTACGAATCTCTTCTTTCTGAATTCTTATCACCTCGAAACCCCAGTGAAGCAGGTCAAAGCTACTAATCCCTCCTCTTTGAGTATATCAAGGATTAACCTCTACTTTCGAGAAGTTTCAGTAAAGATATCAAAGTTACGAATCTCTTCTTTCTGACTTCTTATCACCTTAAAGTCCCAGTGGGGCAGATTGAAGACAGTAAATTCCCGAAGTTACAGAGAAGCAGATCGAAGTCAATCTGAGTTACAATGAAGTGGACCGAAGCAACAAGATGCAATGGACTAGAATGAAGCCATATAAAGAATAAGGGCACCGAAGAATCCAAACTCAGTGGATTCGGGCAAATTTGGGCCTTCTTTATGTCTTTGCTCTATTCCTGTTACACGACAATGAGCAAAGAGGGGCAGCTGTAATACCCAAATCTTGCCTAAGCCCATTAAACCAGACCCAAAAAAAAAAATCAAAAAAAATCAAGCCCAATTACGAAGCCCAAATCGAAAAAAAGAAATGGCCCAATGACAAGTGGCCCAAATGGCCCAAAAATTAGAAGCTAGGGTTTCTGGAACCCTAGCACTTGCGTCGCAACCACGCACTAGCCACTGTCGGCCACCAACGCCGTTCGCATGCATAGCCTCCACCTGTTCCACTTTGCCCTGTTTTTCAGCCACCAGCATCACTCCACTGACCTCTGCAATAAACCAAGAAAAGCAGAGATTTGTATTTCTTATTTGGCTATATAAAGCCGATTATTAAACTGTAAAGGATCTTTTTTTTCTTCAATCAATACAAGCGAAATAGTTTCAAAAAAAACACCAAATATAGCAGTAGAGATAAAAAAAACACGAAAAAGGCAAAGTCAGATCTGAGAGGAGGTGATCACATTTCTCTTGTTTCGAATCTCTTTCTTTTCCATTTTTACGCGTAAATACATATGTATATATATTATTTTTATTTTTCTAAAAACAAGGGAGAAGAAATTTACCTTTTCTGGCCACCGTGAGCGGTGGCTGGCGCGGCGGCGTCTGCGACGAAGGGCGGCCGGAAATCGCACAACCCCCACCCCTGCAGAGAAAACAAAAAAGGGTTAAAAGTTTTTTTTAAATCTGTTAAAAAATGAAATTTTAACTTAATTTTCTCACTTATATACATATTACAAAACGGCGTCGTTTTGGTCATTGCCGTTAAACACCAAAGCGATGTCGTTTAGCATACGACCCACGCGCGACCCGACCCGGCCGAAGGATCCGCGCGTTTTTGTCAATTGGGCTAATTGCCGTTTTCGTCCTCCCGCATTTTCAGTTTTTTTTTTAAATTAGATTTTCTGGTATTGTTAATTTGGCCCAAAAATTTACTATTGTTCATAATCGGGTCCTTTCTGCTGCTGTACGTTTTGACGAAAAGGGTTTTATTACATCTTTGGTCCCCCCAATCCTTTCGCGCGTGTAAATAAGTCCCCTAATCTCTCTTTTATTTTAAATTTGCCCCGAAATTTTGTTTTTTAATTTAATTTAGTCCCTTTTTTATTATTTTCACTATTTTCAACTTAGCTAAAAATCCCTATTATTATCACTTTATATTATTATTATTTAATATCTTTATTATTAGTATTATTATTGTTCTTATTATTATTATCATTGTATTTACATTATTATTATATTGTACATATTCTGTATCATTATTATTATTTTACTATTGTTATTATACTATCATTATTATGTTAATATATTACTATTATTGTACTATGACTTGTATATATACTTATTATTATTATTTTAGTTTTATTATTATTTCTGTTTTATTCTTTTCTCATTCGTTTTAGACTTGTTTTATTTTATTTTCGTCTTCATTATTGTTGTTCATATTAACACATTTATTTCCGTATTGATACGCACATCAGTATTGTAATTTATTTTTACATTTTCTTATAAACTTGCGTTATATTGATACAAAATGCTTCTTTTCGTAAAGGCAATATTCCTTATTTAGAAACTCGAGAGATCGTACCCTAAAGTATTGGGTTGCAATTTTCTCGTTTAATCTAAATAACCGAATATCCTTCCAAACAAAATACATTTTCAACAAAAAGCTTATTCTCGAGAACTCGAAATGTCGTGTCCTAAAGCATTGGATGTGGTGTTTTGTTATTCCGAGATAAGATTTTCTAAACCAAGGTAATGTTCTGTATTTAAAAGCTCGAGAAAACATGCCCTAAAGTATTGGGTTTGCGATTTTCTCGTCCATTTTAAATAATAGAACGTCCTTCTAATTAAAATTCATAAATTTCAAATAAAGAGGGCAAGTTTAGCCTTGAAGGTCAAGGTGTGGTGTCCTAAAGTATTGGATATGACATTTTACCTCGAGACGAGATAACCTTTGGCATTCATCTTCGATTTCTTTTAAAACCACCTGTTAGCATCACCATAAAAAAGGGATCGTTTTAATTCTTTCAAGTTTTCAAATCTTCGACACTAAAACATAGGTTAATCAATTTGGTACCAATTTTGGGCATGACGAGGGTGCTAACCCTTCCTCGCACGTAACTGACTCCCGAACCCAATTTTCAAAATTTCGCAGACCAAAAGCACTGTTTTAGTAAATCAAAACGTTTTATTAAAACAAAGGTGATCCGATCACACCTAATAAAGATCGGTGGTGACTCCCATTTTATCATTTTCAAAACCCAAGGTCGATTCCCATACTTTTACAAAAAAGGGGGTGGTTTCGACAACTGTGATTGCATTGATTGATCCTAGTTCGACTCATTCATATGTGTGTGAAACTCTAGTATCCAGTAAGACTTTGCCTGTTGAGTCTACTGAGTTTGTGATCCGTGTGCCCAATCCTTTGGGTAGATGTGTTTTCGTTGATAAAATGTGTAAAGGTTGCCCGTTGATGATTCGAGATTCCTGCTTTCTAGCTGATTTAATGTTGTTGCCTTTTGACGAGTTCAACATAATTTTGGGAATAGACTGGTTAACTTTGCATGATGCTGTGGTAAATTGCAAAAGAAAGATTATTGATTTGAAATGTCAGAACGGTGAGATAATCTAGATTGAATCTAATGACTTAAATGGGTTACCGGCAGTAATATCCTCGATGTTAGCTCGTAAGTATGTAAGAAAGGGATGTGAAGCTTACTTGGCTTATGTGTTGGATAATAAAGTGTCTGAAAAGCAGATTGAATCTGTACCAGTTGTGTGTGAATACTCAGACGTGTTTGCCGAAGAATTACCAGGTTTACCGCCAGTTTGAGAGATAGAGTTTGGTATTGAATTAGTATCAGGGATGACTCCAATTTCGATAGTTCCGTATCGGATGGCACCTACTAAATTGAAAGAGTTTAAAGCACAGTTGCAAGAGTTGACAGATAGAGGCTTTGCACGACCGAGCTTCTCTCCTTGGGGTGTACCAGTTCTATTTGTGAAAAAGAAAGATGGAACTATGCGAATGTGTATTGATTATCGACAACTGAATAAGGTGACTATAAAGAATAAATACCTGTTGCCTCGGATTGATGACTTGTTTGATCAATTAAAAGGGGCTTCAGTGTTTTCGAAGATAGATTTGAGATCGGGTTATTATAAGTTGCGAGTCAGAGATTTCGATGTGCCAAAGACTACATTCCGAACGAGGTACGGACATTTTGAGTTCCTAGTCATGCCTTTTGGACTTACTAATGCACTTGCTGTTTTTATGGATTTGATGAATCGAGTTTTCAGGCAGTATTTGGATCGGTTTGTGGTAGTGTTTATAGATGATATCCTGATCTATTCTAGAGATGAAACCGAGCATGCCGAGCATTTGAGATTGGTGTTATAAACTTTGCGAGATCAACAGTTGTATGCAAAGTTTAGTAAGTGTGAATTCTGGATGAAGGAAGTTAGCTTTTTGGGTCACGTCGTTTCAGCATCAGGTATCGGGTTGATCAAAACAAAATATTGACTATACTTGATTGGAAACCACCAAAGAATGTTTCTGAAATTTGAAGCTTTCTGGGACTTGCAGGATATTACAGACGATTCGTCAAAGGTTTTTCCATGATAGCTACACCTTTGACAAAGCTACTACAGAAAGATGTCAAGTTCGAGTGGTCGGAAAGGTGTCAAAAAAGTTTCGATCAGTTGAAAGCCCTTTTAACCGAAGCTCCAGTGTTAGCTCACCCTGAATCGGGTAAAGAATTTATTGTTTATAGTGATGCTTCTTTGAATGGTTTGGGTTGCATTTTGATGCAAGAGGGCAAAGTCATAGCCTACGCTTCGAGACAATTGAAGCCTCACGAAAGAAATTATCCAACTCACGATCTGGAATTAGCAGCCATCGTTTTCGCATTGAAAATTTGGCGTCATTACTTATTCGGTGAGAAATGTCATGTTTATTCAGATCACAAAAGTTTGAAGTATTTAATGACTCAGAAAGATTTGAACTTGAGACAACGCAGATGGTTAGAGCTGTTGAAAGACTATGAATTAGTGATTGACTACCATCCGGGGAAAGCTAACATTGTCGCAGATGCCTGAAGTCGAAAATCATTGTTTGCTCTTCGTGCATTGAACGCACATATGGTTATGTCTGGTGATGGTTCGATCATAGCCGAGTAGAAAGCAAGACCGATGTTTATTCAGCAAATTTGTGATGCACAGAAAATTGACAAAGATATGATTGCTAGACGGGTTCAGTGTGACAATGATGCAGAGTCAGAGTTTCGAATCAATGCAAATGATTGTTTGAACTTCAAAGGCCGAATATGTGTTCCGAGGAATATGGATTTGATTCAGATGATTCTGGACGAGGCTCATAATAGTCGACTATCGGTACATCCGGGTAGCATGAAAATGTATAATGATATGAAACAGTTCTATTGGTGTCCTGGCATGAAGCAGGATATATCTGAATTTGTTTCAAAGTGTTTAATTTGCCTGCAAGTAAAAGCCGAGCATCAAGTGCCTTCTGGATTACTTCAGCCGATCATGATACCTGAATGGAAATGGGATAGAATCGCTATGGATTTTGTATCCGGTTTGCCTACGACACCGAGCAAGAAAGATGCAGTCTGGGTTATAGTAGATAGACTGACCAAATCAGCTCACTTTGTACCGGTTCGTACAGACTATTCGCTTGATAAACTTGCTGAGTTGTATATATCTCAAATTATGAGATTACATGGTGTGCCGAGTTCCATTGTTTCAGACAGAGACCCAAGATTCACATCGCGGTTTTAGAAGAAGTTACAAGATGCTTTAGGTACTAAACTTCACTTTAGTACAGCCTTTCATCCGTAGACAAACGGTCAGTCTGAACGAACCATTCAGATACTTGAGGACATGTTGAGATGTTGCGTCCTCGAGTTTGAAGGCACGTGGGAAAGATACTTACCTTTGATTGAATTTGCTTATAATAACAATTTTCAATCGAGTATCAAAATGGCACCTTATGAAGCTCTATACAGTCGCAAGTGTTGTACACCGTTGTACTGGACCGAACTCAGTGAAAATAAGATACACGGGGTTGATTTGATTAAAGAGGCGGAACAGAAAGTGGCTATAATCAGAGATAGTTTGAAAGCTGCCTCGGATCGTCAAAAGTCCTATGATGATTTGAAGCGCAAAGACATTGAGTTTTAGGTCGGAGACCGAGTATTCTTAAAGGTTTCTCCGTGGAAGAAGGTACTCCGATTTGGTCGGAAAGGCAAACTAAGTCCGAAGTTCATCGGACCGTACGAGATCATTGAACGTATTGGGCCTGTTGCATATAGATTGAAATTGCCCTCTGAACTAGAAAAGATACACAACGTATTTCACGTTTCGATGCTTCGTAGATATAGATCAGATCCATCACATGTGATCGCTCCATCCGAGATTGAAATCCGATCCGATATGACGTATGAGGAAGAACCGATCCGTATTTTAGCTTGGAAAATGAAAGAGTTGAGAAACAAGAGATTTCCATTAGTGAAAGTACTATGGAATAGGCACGGAGTTAAAGAGGCTACGTGGGAGCCTGAGGATTCAATGAGGCAACAATATCTGACTTTGTTTAACGGTAAGATTTTCGGAGACGAAAATCTCTAAGGGGGGAGAGTTGTAACAAACCGAATTTGACCCTAATGAGAACGGTGGTTTCGGGACCACGAATCTGAGTCTGAGAAATATTTAAATATTATATTTTGTTTTTATTATATGTGAATTAATGTGTGTGAAATTTCCGTAGAAAAATTTAATCGTTTATGTGTTTAATTTAGAAAAAGGACTTAATCGCGTAAAGTGTAGAAGTTGCAAACATAGTGAAAAGTGCCTTTTTGATAATGGCTTTTAAATATGGGGTATTAAAAGGGAAATTAGCCCATTTTAATAGTTAGTGGGTGGCATATACCATGAATACCCTTAGTATTATTTATTTATATATTAATGTATAAAGGTTAAATTAGTAATCAACCGAATTCTTTACATATATGTTAATTAAAACATAAACAAAAACATGTTTTATTCCATCTTCTTTTGGCTGAATATATGCTTATGAAGAAGTGAGAAAAGCCAAGCACAGTTTGGCACTTATCAAGCTTAATTAGGTATGAATTTTAGCTCGGTTTTTGTTGATTTTTACGTTTTTGAGATCGTTGCTTCGAATATTAGCTGACCCATGGTAGAATTTTAAAATGTGTGTATGCTTGAGGTTCGGCCATTAACATGTTCATGTGGTTTTTGATGTTTGATGAGTTTAAATTAAAGATATGTTAAAGATTAAAAAGTTTTGAATTGGAAATTTTGGTGAAATTGAGTATTTAGGGCTAATTTGTAAAAAATAAATTTTCAGAGGGGCTTATTTGCAAAATAAATGAAAGAAATGGACTTGTATAGTCCCTATGAATATTCGGCCCTTGAGTGGTATTGAGAAGTTTTGTGTATTTTGTGTTTTATGCAAATAGGATTAAATTGTAAAAATGTGAAACATTAGGGGTAAAATGGTAATTTGCCATTTATGTGTTTCGGGACTAAATTGAAATGAAATGTACTTGAATGAGCTAAATTTCAATATGTTTAGATCAAGAACAAAGAAAAACGAATTTGGATCGGGGAAAGGCGAAGGTTAACGAATAGTCGGTATATGTTGTCTGTCGACAGTCGAGGTAAGTCTTTAAGAAAATTAATTTCGTAAGAATTGATTATAACCTAGTATACATATTGAATTATGAAATTGTTGAATTAATCATGTTAAAGCCGAATGTGAAAAAGAAATTTAGCAATGTATATAATCGAATTCATTGAGTTAACTATGTGATAGTATGTGAATTATATGTAATATTTGTGATATTGCTATTGTGTAATGTGAATGAGTTGGTTTGGTGTAACATCCTTAAATCGGGGCCTTTGCATTTTATCTGTTTGCATGTTTATGGTATGGATATTATGTTAGTTTAGACTATTTTAGGGTCTAGGCTTGAGTCGGGGATAGGCTAGGGCATAGCAAAAATTTCATTTTTGGGTACTTGGAGGGGAAAGTTGAAGAAGTCAGGTGTTAAGGGAAATTATTGGTGTGTTTTGCCACAAGAATTGAAGTGGAAAAGTGGCAAGGGAGACGCTACTTAAGCACAAGGGAAGTGACGCCTCATGCATGCTGGAGGACCTGGGTTCGAGTTGCAAGAATCCCTATGCTGCTTATTCTTTTTGACGCCTGGAAAAGGGAGAGTTGTACTCAGGATGAACTTCGTTGGATGAGTGTGGATCGAGTCAACAGATTTGAATTGAGTGGAAGAGAGAAATTTGTGGAGTTTGAATTATTCAAACCCGTTTGAATGGTTGGTCAGGAGGAAATCAAGGAGAAAAAGAAGGGATTGAGAAGGGAGTGTGTTTAGCCGAATTTTGAAGTGGTTTGGGCAAAGGGGAGCATTCAGTTCTTGGGTGTTTAGGGTGTGACGAAACTTGGGTGTGGTTCTTTTTTTTATCGGTTTTGTGAGCTAGGGAGGTAGGTGGCCGAATGTGCTTTAGGGTGTATGTATATTCGGCTAGTTAGGGGAGGCATTTAGAACTCTTTTCTCCCATCTCCTCTTGTGCGATTTCTCATTTTCCTTTCCTCTCAAGGAGCCTTAGCCGAATTCTTCTACTCTTCCTCTCATTTTGTGTCAAAACCGAAACTATCACCCCTCCCTCTCTATTGACTTCTTTTCTTCTCTTCTTGCTGGACCCATAGCTGAATCACCTTGCCATTCTTTTCTCTCATTTCTTTTCAATCTTTGAGGAGCCGAACCTTCCTTCTTGTTTCTCTCAATTGCTTCTTAAGGCCGAAACCCTCTAACCCTCGTTTTACTTTCGATTCTTGGCAAAACCGAATATCTTGGCTCATATTTCCATTCCTCTTCTTGCGTTTTCTCTTAATCTCCCTAGGTGCCAAAATCGATTTCTCTTCTCTGGATCTCCAAGCCGAATCTCAACCCATAGTCAGGTAAGATCTCATTGCGGTCTCCTTTCTTTTCTTCTCCTTCTTCTTTTTTGTTCTTATGGTCGAATCTTCCTAGCATTCTCTCATCTTTATTCCTTTCTCCAATCTGATTGCTATGGTAAGAAAAGCCGAAATCTCTGGCACTCAACTTTCTTGTTGGACTGTTGTTGCAGTGGATCTTTAACATTGGATTGTCATTATTTCCAGTCGGATTTGCTAGAGCTGTGGTAAGTGTCTCTGCTATTCAATAATTTCCTATTGTGATTAAGTGCCGAAGGTAGTAGTTAATCTTGTAGATCTTGGCCGACTGGAGGGTATTAAGGAAGGCTTGGCGTTAGTCGACTGGGTATTCAAGTAGCGCTTTGATCTAAGTCATTGAATCTTCGGTAATTGATCAATTTAGGTAAGGGATCTATTCATTCGGGTTAAATCTCTTTTCATCGTTAATCTCTGTGTTAATCCAATTTAGTGACCAAAGGTGTTATGGACCCTAATGTCAGCCGAACATTAGGAGGGGTTGGATCTGAGACCCCAGCCCCTAAGTTCAAGAAGAGGGTTGTATCTGCGGTTCGCGATTGGCCACCTGGGTGTGGGCCGGCATCTGAGCAAAGCAGTAGACAGATAGCGGTAGTGTCGGTTAATGACAGTGTCGACATTGAGAGCGTCGTATTACGAGTAACGAGGTGTGTAACTCTTACACACTTCGTAGGTTAATATGTTATTATTTTGTGATTTGTCAAAAACCGGAATAGTGGTGTAAACCGATGTATTATGATGTGTTACCCTTGTGGGTATGAGCGAGGACTCTGGGTAAGTCCATTCTGATCTGGCTAGCATTAAATGCCTAGGTTAAAGTTGCATATGCCATGTTATGTTATCTTTGTATGTTAAGCATGATTACATAGTCATAAAAAGCATGTTCATAAAAGTGGGTGATGAGAGGAGGGGGAAGGTATGATTTAGACTGTCACCAGTGGTTTTGACCACACAGTGGGTTGGCCCTGCTTATTATAATATTGTGACTAAGTCTCAGTGGTTTTGACCACCAGTGGTTGTGACCACATATACACTTATCTTTGTGACTCGTCCCAGTGGTCTGGCACCACCGTGGGTTGGCCCTACATATCGATACGGGATTGTCACCAGTGGTTTTGACCACAATGTGGGTTGGCCCCACACATATATTATTTGTGACTACGGTCACCAGTGGTTTTGACCACACATATATTATTTGTGACTCCGGTCACCAGTGGTTTTGTCCACCAGTGGTTTTGACCACACGGGGTAGATTCAGGAGTTTCGGATGGTTAGGTTTTGGGTTGCATGATCTACATATTCATTTATGAAACTGGGTAAGAGCTTATATTTTTGGGATGGGGACTTATACACTGAGTCTTGGTGACTCACCCCTTCCTTTACATTTTGCAAATGATTCTTAGGTCGCGGATGTGAAGGCGGGACGGACTCGAGGTGGCCATGCACGATGTTCGGGTTTTCCTTTTTAATTATTAATTGGGATTTAGCTTACATTAAAATTTGGTTTTGGTTGTAATAAGGCCATCTAAATTTTTACTTCAGGATTATTTACTTTGTTGATTACTTTTGAAATTGTGTTTAATCATAAAAGCATGACTAAAATGGAAAAACCCAATAAAATGAATGTTTTCCAAAACTTTTACGACTTACCGGGATTTTCAAAAAAATTACCATCGGGTAAATAGCAAGCATGTAATAACAAACGGTTTATTTCGATTTTCTTTAAGCAGACTTTGACGTGATTTTAACAATCTACCCAACTTAACCCCGTTTTCTACAAATGTAACATTTTCTTTTCGGTTTAAAACAACGACTGGTTTTGCAAACAAAAATTTTCTTCCCTGTGACATGCTGGAGTCGGTCGTAGCGTATTGACCGGTTTGGGGTGTTACAATTTTGGTATCAGAGCCAGGTTCAAAAGCTCGGCTGTGGGCCCAAGGCCCAAAACGTTTTCAATAAAGGGTTTACGAAATAATTTGTAAGGAAACTGCATGTTATGGAAAGCATGGCATCTGAGTCTCCGGCACCAATCCGCAACGATAAGTCCCCTACACTACTGTTACTATTGTTTAATAATTGTGTTGTGGATGCTAGAAGTAGGATTTCATCTTAGAGACAGAAACTTGTAGGATTGTGTGAACTTGCGAGAACAAACTCTATAATGAACTGTTCAGAAAACTGTGCTGTAATAAACAGTGGAAGATGGCTAATGCATAAAGTTCTTAAATTAGATTAATTCGAGAATCGTAGTCATGAGCACTCGAGGACGGGGGCGTAACACGCGTGGACGTGGTAGGGGTAGGATGAATGTGTCTGAACCATTGGGGTCTGGTCATGGGTCGAAAAATGAGGTACCACCACCGCCAGCTGTGGGCGCTGAGTTTTAGGATCAGACGGGTGGTGACGACGCAGTATCACAGGCAATGCTGCGGGTTCTGGAGAGAGTAGCTGGAGCAGGTGGAGGTACGGGGGCTCAGAAATCTGTGCTTGAATGACTCCAAGCCAATGGAGCGGAGGTATTTCGGGGTGTTTCTGGTGTGGCTCCCAATATAGCAGAGTACTAGTTAGAGGCGACGGAGCGTATAATGGACGACTTAGACTTTACGGCTGAGGAAAAGCTGAAAGGGATAGTGTCTTTTCTCCGGGATGAGTCTTATCAATGGTGGCTCACGGTCCGGGATGGTGCGACAGCCGATGATCTCACTTGGGATTTCTTTAAGGCAGCTTATCAAAAGAAGTACGTTGGGTCCAGTTACATTGATGCGCAACGCAAGGCGTTCTTGAATTTGGTCCAGGGGAGTAAGTCAGTATCGGAGTATAAGGTGGAGTTCCTTCGGTTGAGTCGTTATGCTAGGGGTATCGTGGCTACAGAACACGAGCGTTGTGTTAGATTTGAGGACAGGCTGAGAGATGAGCTGCGGATGTTGATTGCCCCGCAGAGGGAAAGAGAATTTGCTATCTTAGTAGATAAGGCTAAGATAGCTAAAGGGGTGAAGCAGTCGGTGAGACAGAATCAGGATAGATGCTGGAGTAAGAGGATTTCTGGGTCATCCGGGTCTGCCGGGAATTCGCAGAAAAGGGTTAGATTTGGTGGGCTGAGTCAAGCTGCAGAGCCTGCTACTACTACTCAATGGCCACCACGGTGTGCTCGATGTGGGAAGTCTCATGCAGGGGAGTGTTGGACTGGTAACAGAGGGTGCTTTGGGTGTGGGTCGATGAATCATCGAGTCAGGGATTGTCCGCAGAGACCAGCTAGGATCCAGTGTGAGGCTCAAGGACGTGCGCAATTCAGGAGGGATGACCAGCAACCACAGAGGGGTCGCGGTCCGGCCAGGGGAGGTAATGGTTCTGGTCGAGGTCGTGGAGCACTGAGCAGAGGTGCTGGGAATGCTGATGCAAGACAGCCTGGGTTGGTCTATGCAGCAAGGCGTCGAGAGGAGGGCGACGCACCTGACGTCATAACCGGTACGTTTTTAGTTTTTGGATTGCCTTATCTTGCTTTGATAGATGTTGGATCGACACACTCCTATGTTGCTAGTAGTATAGTGGGAACTATGGACTTAGCTCATGAGATTGCTTCTAGGGAGATGACTGTAATTAGCCCTCTAGGTCACTCTGTAGAAGTAAACAAACTGTATAGGGATGTACCCCTAGAACTTCAAGGGGTAATGTTTCCGGCTGATCTGATGGAACTGCCATTCAGGGAGTTCGATTTGGTCCTAGGGATGGACTGGTTAGTGGAGTACCAAGCAAGTTTGGACTGCGCAGCTATGCGCATGGTATTGAGAACTGTCGAGGGTGAAGAGGTGGTGATGATAGGTAATAGAAGGAATTATCTATCCAATGTGGTATCCGCTTTGAAGGCCGAGAAAATGGTGAGAAAGGGGTGTGGGGCGTTCTTGGTTCACATTTGTGCATTGGAGGCTAAGGAATCAACGGTAGGGAATGGCTGAACGGCGAAGGAATTCACTGATGTATTTCCAGAAGAGCTTCCGGGTTTGCCTCCGGATCGCGAAGTTAAGTTTGGAATAGACTTGTTATCGGGAACCGCGCCAGTATCTATTGCCCCATACAGAATGGCGCCAAAAGAATTAGTGGACCTAAAAGCGCAGATTCAGGAGTTGCTGGATCGAGGTTTTATCCGGCCGAATGTTTCGCCTTGGGGAGTGCCTGTGTTTTTTGTTAAGAAGAAAGATGGAACAATGCGGATGTGTATAGATTACCGTCAGCTGAATAAGTTGACGATTAAGAACAAGTATCCATTGCCGAGGATAGACGATCTATTCGATCAACTTAGGGGAGCATCAGTTTTCTCCAAGATCGATTTGAGGTCGGGATATCATCAGCTTAAGGTGAAGGAGGCTGATATCCATAAGACGGCATTTTGCACTCGTTATGGGCACTACGAGTTCTTGGTAATGCCGTTTGGGTTGACTAACACGCCGGCAGCATTTATGGACATGATGAATCGGGTTTTCCAGCCGTACTTAGACCGATTCGTCGTGGTGTTTATAGACGACATTTTGGTGTACTCAAAATCAGAAGAAGAACATGATGCGCATCTACGTGTGGTTTTACAGATTCTGATGGAGAAACAGCTATTTGCAAAGTTTAGTAAATGCGAGTTCTGGTTGAAGGAGGTAACTTTCTTGGGTCATGTGGTGTCAGCTGAGGGGATTAGGGTAGACCCTCGGAAGATTGAGGCGGTATTGGACTGGAAACCACCTAAGTCGATAGTAAAGATTTGAAGTTTTCTGGGTTTAGCGGGATATTACAGAAGGTTTGTAGAAGGGTTTTCTTTGATTGCAGCGCCGTTGACCAAGTTGCTGAGGAAAGGGGTTCCGTTCGTATGGTCCGACAAACAACAAGAAAGTTTTGACAAGTTGAAGAGGATTCTGACAGAAGCTCCAGTTTTGATTCAGCCTGAGGCAGGGAAAAAATTTACGGTCTATTGTGATGCGTCGCATACTGGTTTGGGATGTGTGCTGATGCAAGAGGGGAAAGTAGTGGCGTATGCTTCTCGTCAACTGAGACCTCACGAAGTGAATTATCTGACGCATGATCTGGAGTTGGTTGCAGTGGTTTTTGCTCTGAAAATTTGGAGGCATTACTTGTATGGGGAAAAGTCGATTGTTTACACGGACCACAAGAGCTTGAAGTACCTCTTGACTCAGAAGGAATTGAATTTGAGGCAGCGAAGGTAGATCGAGTTATTGAAGGACTACGATTGCTCGATTGAGTATCATCCGGGGAAAGCTAACGTGGTGGCAGACGCGTTGAGCTGTAAGGTGGTGGCAGACTTGAGAGCTATGTTTGCTCACCTTAGTCTGTATGATGGCGGAAATCTGTTAGCGGAATTGCAAGTGAAGCCGATGTGGGTAAATCAGGTTAAGGAAAAGTAGTTGGTCGATGAAGTCTTAAGTGCTCGATGTTTGCAAGTGCAGAATGGTGGTTTAGAAGGGTATAGTTTAAGTAATGAGGGTGTGTTGTGTTTTCAAGGGAAGGTTTGCATGCCGAAGGATGTGGAGTTGAGGCAGAAGATTCTTCAGGAGGCACATCGCAGTCCATACGCTATGCATCCTAGAGGTAGTAAGATGTACCGGGATCTGAGGGAACAGTTTTGGCGGCTGGGTCTGAAGCGAGAGGTAACAGAATTTGTAGGTAAGTGTTTGACGTGTCAGCAAGTCAAAGCTGAACATCAGTTACCTTCGGGTCTGTTGCAGCCGGTTAAGATTCCGCAGTAGAAGTGGGAGAGAATTACGATGGATTTTGTTAGTGGGCTACCTCTTACGCCTAGCAAGAAGGATTCGGTCTGGGTAATTGTTGATCGTTTGACAAAGTCAGCTCATTTTATACCGGTTCGGGTGGATTACTCACTTCAAAGGTTAGCTAAGCTGTATGTAGTGGAAATCGTAAGACTTCATGGAGTGCCGGTGTCGATTATCTCGGATAGGGATCCTAGGTTCACGTCAAGGTTTTGGAAAGCGTTGCATCAGGCATTGGGTACAAGATTGGATTTCAGCACGGCATTTCATCCGCAATCAGATGGGCAATCAGAGAGGGTGATCCAAATTCTAGAGGACATACTGAGGGGTTGTGTTTTGGATTTCAGAGGTAGTTGGGAAGAATTTCTACGGTTGGCAGAGTTCACTACAACAACAGTTATCAGGCAAGTATTCAGATGGCACCGTATGAAGCGTTGTATGGGCGGAAGTGTCGCACTCCTACGTGTTGGACAGAGTTGGGTGAGCGTCAGTTGTTGGGTCCAAAGTTAGTGGTTGAAACAGAAGATAAGGTTAAGCTGATTCGGGCTCGTCTGAAGGAGGCTTCGGACAGACAGAAATCTTATGCCGATCTAAAGCGAAGGGATATAGAGTTTGCAGTGGGTGACAAGGTCTTTCTAAAGGTGTCGCCGTGGAAGAAGGTGCTGAGGTTTGGTCGGAAGGGCAAGCTGAGCCCTAGGTTCATCGGGCCGTATATGATGTTGAAGTGTGTGGGACCAGTAGCTTATCAGCTCGAGTTGCCAGCAGAATTGAGTCAGATTCATGACGTGTTTCATGTTTCAATGCTTAGGCGCTATCGATCAGATCCATCGCATATTGTGCCAGTTCAGGAGATTGAGGTGAGTCCAGATTTGTCCTTTGAGGAAGAACCAGTACAGATTCTGGATCGAGATGTCTAAGTTTTGCGTAGGAAGTTAGTTTCTTTAGTGAAGGTGTTATGGCAGAATCACAGAACTGAAGAGGCTACGTGGGAACTAGAGGATGTGATGCGGCAGCAATACCCTCAACTCTTTTGACCAGGTAATTTCGAAGCCGAAATTATTTTTAAGGGGGGTAGAACTGTAACATCCTTAAGTCGGGGTCTTTGCATTTTATCTGTTTGCATGTTTATGGTATGGATGTTATGTTAGTTTAGACTATTTTAGGGTTTAGGCTTGAGTCGGGGATAGGCTAGGGCATAGCAAAAATTTGATTTTTGGGTACTTGGAGGGGAAAGCTGAAGAAGTCTGGTGTTAAGGGAAATTATTGGTGTGTTTTGCCACAAGAATTGAAGTGGCAAAGTGGTAAGGGAGGCGCTACTTAATCACAAGGTAAGTGACGCCTCATGCATGCTGGAGGACCTGGGTTCGAGTTGCAAGAATCCCTATGCTGCTTATTCTTTTTGACGCCTGGACAAGGGAGAGTTGTGCTCAGGATGGACTTCGTTGGATGAGTGTGGATTGAGTCAACAAATTTGAATTGAATGGAAGAGAGAAATTTGTGGAGTTTGAATTATTCAAACCTGTTTGAATGGTTGGTCAGGAGGAAATCAAGGAGAAAAAGAAGGGATTCAGAAGGGAGTGTGTTTAGCTGAATTTTGAAGTGATTTGGGCAAGGGGGAGCATTCGGTTCTTAGGTGTTTAGGGGTGTGCCGAAACATGGGTGTGGCTCTTTTCATTACCGGTTTTGTGAGCTAGGGAGGTAGGTGGCCGAATGTGCTTTAGGGTGTATGTATATTCGGCTAGTTAGGGGAGGCACTTAGAACTCTTTTCTCCCATCTCCTCTTGTGTGATTTCTCATTTTCCTTTCCTCTCAAGGAGCCTTAGCCGAATTCTTCTACTCTTCCTCTCATTTTGTGTCAAAACCGAAACTATCACCCCTCCCTCTCTATTGACTTCTTTTCTTCTCTTCTTTTTGGACCCATAGCCGAATCACCTTACCATTCTTTTCTTTCATTTCTTTTCAATCTTTGAGGAGCCGAATCTTCCTTCTTGTTTCTCTCAATTGCTTCTTAAGGCCGAAACCCTCTAACCCTCTTTTTACTTTCGATTCTTGGGAAAACCGAATATCTTGGCTCATATTTCCATTCCTCTTCTTGCGTTTTCTCTTAATCTCCCTAGGTGCCGAAATCGATTTCTCTTCTCTAGATCTCCAAGCCGAATCTCAACCCATAGTCAGGTAAGATCTCATTGCAGTCTCCTTTCTTTTCTTCTCCTTCTTCTTTTTTGTTCTTATGGCCAAATCTTCCTAGCATTCTCTCATCTTTATTCCTTTCTCTAATCCGATTGCTATGGTAAGAAAAGCTGAAATGTCTGGCACTCAAACTTTCTTGTTGGACTGTTGTTGCAGTGGATCTTTAACATTGGATTGTCATTATTTCCAGTCGGATTTGCTAGTGCTGTGGTAAGTGTCTCTGCTATTCAATAATTTCCTATTGTGATTAAGTGCCGAAGGCAGTAGTTAATCTTGTAGATCTTGGCCGATTGGAGGGTGTTAAGGAAGGCTTGGCGTTAGTCGACTGGGTATTCAAGTAGTGCTTTGATCTAAGTCATTGAATCTTCGGGAATTGATCAATTTAGGTAAGGGATATATTCATTCGGGTTAAATCTCTTTTCATCGTTAATCTATGTGTTAATCCAATTTAGTGACGAAAGGTGTTATGGACCCTAATGTCATCCGAACGTTAAGAGGGGTTGGATCTGAGACCCCAGCCCCTAAGTTCAAGAAGAGGGCTGTATCTGCGGTTCGCGATTGGCCACCTGGGTGTGGGCCAGCATCTGAGCAAAGCAGTAGACAGATAGCAGTAGTGTCGGTTAATGACAGTGTCGACATTGAGAGCGTCGTATTACGAGTAACCAGGTGTGTAACTCTTACACACTTCGTAGGTTAATATGTTATTATTTTGTGATTTGCAAAAAGCCGGAATAATGGTGTAAACCGATGTATTACGATGTGTTACCCTTGTGGGTATAAGCGAGGACTCCGGGTAAGTCCATTCTGATCTGGCTAGCGTTAAATGCCTAGGTTAAAGTTGCATATGCCATGTTATGTTATCTTTGTATGTTAAGCATGATTACATAGTCATTAAAAGCATGTTCATAAAAGTGGGTGATGAGAGGAGGGGGAAGGTATGATTTAGACTGTCACCAGTGGTTTTGACCACACAGTGGGTTGGCCCTTCTTATTATAATATTGTGACTAAGTCTCAGTGGTTTTGACCAGCAGTGGTTGTGACCACATATACACTTATCTTTGTGACTCGTCCCAGTGGTCTAGCACCACCGTGGGTTGGCCCCACATATCGATACGGGATTGTCACCAGTGGTTTTGACCACAATGTGGGTTGGCCCCACACATATATTATTTGTGACTACGGTCACCAGTGGTTTTGACCACACATATATTATTTGTGACTCCGGTCACAAGTGGTTTTGACCACCAGTGGTTTTGACCACACGGGGTAGATTCAGGAGTTTCGGATGGTTAGGTTTTGGGTTGCATGATATACATATTCATTTATGAAACTGGGTAAGAGCTTATATTTTCGAGATGGGGACTTATACACTGAGTCTTGGTGACTCACCCCTTCCTTTACATTTTGCAGATGATTCTTAGGTCGCGGATGTGGAGGCGGGATGGACTCGAGGTGACCATGCACGATGTTCGGGTTTTCGTTTTAAATTATTATTGGGATTTAGCTTACATTAAAATTTTGTTTTGGTTGTAATAAGGCCATCTAAATTTTTACTTCAGGATTATTTACTTTGTTGATTACTTTTGAAATTGTGTTTAATCATAAAAGCATGACTAAAATGGAGAAACCCAATAAAATGAATGTTTTCCAAAACTTTTACGACTTATTGGGATTTTCAAAAAAATTACCATCAGGTAAATAGCAAGCATGTAATAACAAATGGTTTATTTCGATTTTCTTTAAGCAGACTTTGACGTGATTTTAACAATCTACCCAACTTAACCCCGTTTTCTACAAATGTAACGTTTTCTTTTCAGTTTAAAACAACACTGGTTTTGCAAACAAAACTTTTCTTCCCTGTGACATGCCGGAGTCGGTCGTAGCGTATTGACCGGGCTTGGGGTGTTAGATTTGGAAATAAATGTTTTGGGCTTATTGCCTAGCAGGCCTTGTGCCGGTGAAATGTTCGGGCTTATTGCCTAGCAGACTGAATGCTGGTGATCAAATCTCAGACTTCTGGTCTAGCAGGCTTAATGCCGGTGTACATTTCGGGCTTTGATGCCTAACAGGCTTGATGCCGGTGATGTGTTTTAAATGGAGAAATTATGAATCATACAAAGTGAAACATATTTAATGCAATGAGCTAAAGGCTCAGGTAAGTATAAGCCTTTTCTTTTATACTTATAAAGAGTAAGGTAAGTTGGTATAGTATTATTTGAATTAAGTATGATATGATATGGTTGATGATTCGATAAGAATTATGATATGTGTTATTGAGTTTATTATTGATGTGTATGAACATTATAATAGAATTTCAGTTTAAATGTGCTATTTTAGAGAATCGGTTATAAGTGAAATGTTAAGAATGAATGAATTTGAGTGTTTGTGTATGTGCATAAATAAGTTTATAAGGTTAATATGAACGTTGTACTCATATGAATTGGAGTATGCGAATACATGTGGTATATTTCTTTGGTTTGGATGAATTACATGTTTATGGAAATAAAGTGCAAACACTTAGGATAATGAGTTAATAATATTCGGCCATGTTTAAATTCACATATTGAAATGTTTATATTCAATGTCATAAGCTTAAAGATGAAAGGTCTAAGTGTTTAATTATTATATTATCCTTTGCTTGAGACTTACTAAGCTAGCAAGCTTACTCTGTGTGTGTTCAATATTCTGTTTTATAGATTTTAATCAAGCTACAAGCTCAAAAGATCATCAGTGAAGTCATCCACACTATCGACTGGTTTTGGTATTTTCGAAGTTTAGATTTTGAACTTAAGGCATGTATAGGCTAACTCTATGTTTGAATATCATTTTGATGATGTATAGTAGCCATGAGAAAATGGCTTAAATTTTCATATCAAGTTCGGTTCTATTTACCCTTGCCTATGTGATTAATATGTTTGGCTTCAACTATTCGCCTAGAGGATGTTCTTTTAATTATATCTCGTGAATTAAGTGTAACATATGATTGCTTGTTTGTAATGTCAATGTTTGTGTTAAATTAGTCAAGAGTTTCGGCTTTTAAGTTAATAATTGCAGGTATAATTCAAGGTAGGTATGTGTAGTTGAGCATTAGTCGGAACTTATGTATGTATGTCAACTTTAGTTGATTAACGAAGTATGAATTATATTGAGTAATGCATGTATGTGTATTCGGCCAAGCCTTTGTGATATATTCAAATGTAGTTAACATGCTAAAGAAAATTAGGTATGGTTAATAAATGAGTCTTATGTGCTAGTAAAAATTTATGTATATTAGATGATGACTTATATTGTTTTAAGGTATGTTTTATGAATTATACACTTGAAATGATTGGCTTCTAAGTAGTTATTGAGAAGTGAATGGTAATGAGGTTATACGGTTATGAAATCAACGTATTCGGAAGTGCATTTTTATGTTATAATTTGAGTGTGAAGATGAACTTATGTTCGGCTTGAATAGTATGATATTGGATGGACAAGTTTTAGATTTATGTTCCATGAATCTATGAACTATGAGATATTTTTGTTATGAATCGGGAAAATTAGTGCATACATATATGCATATGTATTGTATGTTTGCCTATGCTATTTGAACAATTAGGTTCGGTTTATAAATGCATGAAAGCATATGTTTTTGATTGTTATAAAACGAAAATGAAATAAATAGGTTTGGTATAAGGTTCAATTTGTATATGTGGTTGATCTAGTGATTGGTTTTGAAATGATATAGACGATGAATTTATAATTAATGGTATAATGTGCATAAAATTTTATATACATGTCCTTGTATATTCGGCCAGGTAAATAAATGTGTGCATGATATTGAAATGAGCTTATATATATATATATATATGTTTATGGGATTGTCTGTTTATAATTAAATCATTTTATAGGGATGTTCAATTAGGACCTAATTGATTGAATCAAAGTTTTGATTTATCTGGTAATGCCCGTAGCCCTAATCCGGCGACGGACACGGGCTAGGGGTGTTACAATAGGATTCAAACACCTCCGCCATGGGTGACGCAAACAACTTCGCATTCATTATTTTGTCAAGGTGGGTTATCCTCCCAACACCCACCACCAAAGTATCCTCCCAACACTAGAGCGATCAACTGTGATTTGCCTAGTTAAACCAAAGAATTCTAAATAGAGATAATGATGCGAATGGGCCTAGGGCCCATTCTCAGCCCAAATGGGCCGACACGCTCGTGTGGCCCATTTGGATCAAATCTAGCCACATATATGAGATTCACATAGACCAGTCCAACATCTACTACACAATCATACAATTTATTCATATGGGCCCACGGGCCCATTGGGCCCACTCGGCCCAAGGTAGCCTAAACCCATGAGAACACTCATGAGGGCCTCAACTACCGTGTCGAAGCTCCCACAAGTGCGCTCGCAGTCTCGTGTGGCTACCATCATCGTGTGACCGGCATTTCGGCATTTGTCGCTCTACAACTAGAGTAGTGCAAAATACACACCTGATAGGAATCTGGAGTTAATCCACGCTCCGAACTCTCCTATATCCAAACACCAACCAAGGTATGGTTACTCTTCTCATAGATTGCTCTATTTAAAGCCAGCTTCTCGCCTACTCTCATGCTAGCTTCCCAATGTGGGATCCTCCTCCAGCAGAGTTTAATTCCAACACAATTCTAGCCGTCCCAACTTACCAAAATAAATATCCCTTTTTGCTTGCAATGGGATTCGAACCTTTGCCCTCTCCTATGCTCCAGACGCTACATGCCACCACAACACAAGCTCCTTTTGTGACTTAAAGCATGCGCAACTAAATATAAGTCTATGGGCCAAAGTCTAAGTTCATTTAAAAAGAAATCAAAATGAAATGTAAGCGCCAAGACTTGAACCTTGGACCCCTTGCTTCCTCTATGGCGTCACTTCCTTGTCTCCCATGTGGTGCCATTTGCCACTAGACCACAACTCTTTTTTGTGTCATTTTTCTCCACATTTTATTCTTAAAGCCTACTTACTAACTCCCAGGGTTTTATTCACCTAAAACCAGAATTTTTCCTAAAGCCCTGGTTTGATCCCGGGACTTTATGGAATCCCCCTAACCTTCCAAAATCACTCACCTAACAAGTCCAACTTGCATTAGTGTCGTTCTTTTGTTTTCAAAAAATTTAAATGCTCCCCTGCCCAAGGCCCAATAGGCCCAATTCTACTAGGCCCAAATTCAGGGCGTTACATATAATCAGTGAAAATATTGAAATGGAAATAGGGCATAGTTACTATGAATTTTATATCAAGATTCTCCCTGCCTATGAAAAGAAAGATACTATTTGAGTAATTGTCGATTGTTTGACGAAACCTGCACATTCCATCATGGTATGAGTGGATTTCGCACTTGATAGATTAATTAAATGATTTGTTTTTGAGATTGTCAGATTATATGATGTGCTAGCTTCTGTTATTTTTTATAGATATCTACAGTTCATATTCTGATTCTGAAACAAGTTACAAGAAACTCTAGGTAAATGGTTACATTTTAATACGGTATTCCATCCTCAGATGGATGATGAATCTGAACATATGATTCAGATTTTGGCAGATATGCTTCGATGTTGTGTACTTGAATTTGAAGATAACTGAGAAAAGTATTTGCCTTGGGTTGAATTTGCTTATTATAATAATTGATAGTCAAGTATAAAATTATACTGTACGAGGTTTTATATGGTCACAAATGTAAAACTCCGATGTCTTGGATGGATAGGTTTGATTCTTTGAGATCGAAGAAAGATGAAAATGATCTGAAATAGTTTAAAAGCAGTACCTGATAGTCAGAAATCTGATATGGATCTGAAATGAAAAGAAATAGAGTTTTTGATGGTAACAAAGTATTTCTAAAAATTTACCACGAAAGAAAGTTATTCAGATTGACTGTTTAGGCAAAATTAAGACTGCGGCTTACTGAGTCATATGAGATCGTTGAAAAGAATTCGACTTGTTGCGTACTAATTAGTATTATTATCAGAGATTTATAGAATTGACAATGTTTTTAGGAGTATATGTGTTACAACAGTATTAATCAAACTCATTATCTATTATTGCTTTGATAAATGTTAAGTTCAGCCTGACACGATTTACAGTAAGAGATTGATTGAAATTCTGGTGCTTGGAGTGAAAAGCTGAGAAATAAAAAGGTAGCTTTAGTAAAAGTTTCTGACAATGACAAGATATAAAATGAGCTACCTAGGAACTGAAGGAAACTATGAGGGAGAGTAATATCTGAATCTCTTTACTGATAAAATTTTTGAGGACGAAAATTTCTTAAGGGGGAGAGTTGTAACAGCCCAAATTTCGGTGAAATCAGAATAGTGGTTTCGAGACCACAAATTCGATCTGAAAATAAAGTTTATTTTTATTTTATTATATGGTCCGTATTATAATAGAGACATGTGAAAATTTTGGTACGAAAATTTTATTGATTAAGTGCTTAATTACGGGAAGGACTAAATCGCATAAAATGCGAAAGTTGAATTCTAGTAGCTATAAGGATTAAATAGCTATGGAATTCAAACTTAAGTCCTTATATAGTAATTAGACCATTAAGAAAAGTATGTAGATTTTTCTTGGTGACTCATCCATGGAAATATAGAAAAAGGGTAAGGACTAAATTGGAAAGTGAAAATTTTAATTAATTAAAAGATGATAAATTAGATATCATCTTATTTTTCTCATCATCTTCCCCAAAATAAAACATGGAAACCCTAGGAGAGAGAAGAGATTTTCATGACCAAATTGGGTGAGTTTCCTTGTCCCGTTTTTAGTAATTTTGATATTTTTAGAATCAGGATAGCTTAATCTCTCTATTTGGGGGATTAATTTGAAAAGTTATCAAAGTATGAAAATGAGTTATGGATGTATATGCTAGAAATTAGAAATTTATGGTAGAAAATGAAAGATTATTGATAGATAAATAACTTTTACAAAGTGATTTTTGATGAAAACATGATTTGGGACTAAAAAAAAAATGTTGTAAAATTTGATGAAAAATTTTGAAATTTTTTTGAATACATGTTCTGTAAAATTTGTAATGGGGCTTTGGTTAGGCTTGGAATAGGGAGTAATTTGCATAGTTTCTTTTTCCGAGACTAGGGACTAAAATGGAATTTATGGAAAAGTTAAGGGCAAAATGGTAATTTTGCCTAGGATAAAAATTGAGTCCACTTGAATGTGAAATGCAGTATATTATGTTAAATTTACTCGCATAGATCTGGATAGACCAAATTCGGAGTTAGACTGAGAAAAAAGAGGAAAATGTCGGATTAGTAGATGTTAGTACATGAACCTTTGTCGAGGTATGTTTGTGTAACTAAATTGTATATATTTTTATGATCGAATTAAATGTTGTGCTTGTGAATTGTATAAATGCCTTAATTTTTGTGAAATGATCACATATTCGTCAAAGTCTGATAAATGAAATGTGTCCGACCAGTAATAATGCTCAATAAATGATAAATGATAAAAAATGTAAATTTTATACTTAAGTTGAATGTGAAAACTTGAATTGTATGAATGCATAAATTTATGAGATTGAACATATACCCGACAATTTTCTGATAAATGTTAAATCCCATTTGAATAAATGGAAGTCGATGGATAAATGTGATTTCCCTGATAAAACTGCATGTGTTGCAGAATGGATTTAGCCCGGACGGGTAATCCTAAAATAAGCCTCTCAAGCATATGTTTTAATTAGGATTTAGCCTAGACTGGTAATCCAAATTGACTGGATTTACCCTGGACTGGTAATCCAGAATGGACTCTATAGGGAATTCTTTGTCATATAAAGGATTTAGCTTGGACTGGTAATCCAACAAAGCCCTTAGAGTATATGTTATAGCTAGAATTTAGCGTGGACTAGTAATTCTGCTGTATGATACGTGGGTCGAGAGTGTACCTACAAGGTACTACTGAGTATGAATTGACGGATTCTGATTTGTACACCTCGAGTGTACTACCGGTGTATCCATCGATATTCCAAATAATTCAACGGGTAAAACTCTTGACATGAGAAGAATATGAATAAGAAATGAGTTATTACACGTATATGTTTGAAATACATGAAAATGATGATACGTGACGATTGATATAAGAAAACATGAGATGATGATACTAGTACATGAAATTCATTTGATGAATATGTCATCCATGATTATAGACTTGTATACTTTGAGTGTACTACTACTTGTGTGACATTGATGTTTCGAGAAATATGAATAAAGTCCTGATATGAAATAATCTGAACTTGAGATGAATTATTATGAAATTATACTTGTAATATAAAGAGATGATTTATGCATGTTAAATGAACAAATGTTATGGAATGCAAATGTGCATGGAAACTTGATTGTTGTTGAGCCCTAACATGTTTTGAGGTTATTATGGAATATATGATTAACAAGGGCAATGAGGATATGTGTAGGGCTTGAAGTCAAATTGAATGAATGTGCCTTACATAGTTACTTCAAAATAGAATGAATGGTAAGTTAAGTACCATGTTATATGAACTTACTAAGCATACAATGCTTACCCTATTTTATTTTCCCTTATTTTAGAGTAAATTGAAAGCTCGTTGGATTGGAAGCTCGGTGGAGATCACTCACACTATCCATCGGCCCATGTCAGTATAATATGGTAAATCAATTACGGTTGTAATGACATGTATAGGATATGTTGGCCATATTGGCATGTAAATTTAAATGATACTTGTAATCTAGCCATTGGAATGGCTAGTAATGGTTGTTTTGATATACTTGTAATGTTATGCTATGGTAACTATATATGTATGTCAAGTGGTTGATCAAATCATGTTTAACACATGAATTGAACCAAGGTAAGTTAGTAAACATGCATGCATGCAACAATAGGCCATGTTGAATGATGAAATTTGCTTATTTGAATGCTTGGAATGGTTGGATTGTACTTGGTATGTTTTGGTGCAGGAAAATGGTAAACTTGGGTGACAAACAAGGCTAAGAAATGGCTTTATTTTCTCCACTTGGGCAAACACACGGGAGTGTGTCTAGACTGTGTGTGACACACGGCCTACCCCATGGGCGTGTGGCCTGGCCATGTGTCCCCTGCACCTTAAATTTGAGAAAATAGAATGCTCAAAATTGAGCACATGGGCAGAGACATAGGTGTGTGTCTCAGTCGTGTGGGAGACACGGCCTTGAACACGGGCGTGTGTTTTGGCCATGTGAAACTTGCACTTAATTCGAATTAATTAACCACACAGCCTAGCACACGGGCGTGTGGCATGACCGTGTGGCGTAAGTCAGAGAGCAACCTAAATCAGACACGGCCTGATGCACGGGCATGTCTAAGAGTCACACGGGCGTGTCTTTGAACCACGCGGGCATGTGAGCCCTGCACCTTGGAAAATTTTTGAAATGTCACGAAAAATTATTAGAGTTTTCGATTAAGTCCAGACTCGATTATAATGTTCGTATTGGGCCTCGAAGGTCCATTTAAGGGACGTTATGAGTGATTTCAGAAAAAGTATATTGATTGACATGATTTATCTGAGAATGTTCTGAAAAGTTCTGGTAACGCTCCGTAATCCTGTTCCGGCGACAGATACGGGGTTAGGGGTGTTACATCAAAATTATCAACCTAATGACCTATCAAATGTATACTCATAGGTATTTCACATATATTATCCAAACAATCCATTAAAAACACCATTCAAGCTAATTCAAATTTTCATACCATTTCAACCCAAATGTTGCCTATTTCATACTTACTTATACATAAACTTAAACATTCCATATTAAACCTCAACATAACACATATATTCATTTATATAAGTAACCAATATCATCTTATAACACCATTTGCATTCATTTTCCAAAATGAGAACTTAAGACATCCTAGGTACATGCCATTACCAAAAAGAAACATGTTTCACTTTGTTTTGAGATAGAGATTATTGATGGATGCCGAATCGATGACCAAATCAAGTACCTAACCTGCGCACAAAAAACAATTGTACGCTGAGTTTAAACTCAGTGATATTTCTATAATTCAAATACTTTAAGTAAGTAGTATAACATGTACAATAAAGTCATACATTATCCTTCAACATTCAATTAATAAATTCATAGATAATCATTTATCACACATTCAATTTTTTTCATTTGCTATCCTAGATAGCTTTTCACAATTGAACACAATTCATGTGACTTAAACCATAATCCAATTCATCATTCAATTTCAATCATACTGTTTTATTTATTTACCCCTATTAACATGACTTGGAGTTGAACGGATACACAGATCCAACCAAGACACACCAGTTTGGCACCCAGTGCCTCATCGGATAATTCAAAGTAATAAGTTGACACCCAATGTCTCATCCATTATACCGAAGTAGTTTGGTACCCAGTACCTCATCGAATTTATCTGAAGTAATAGATTGACACCCAATGTCTCATCGACTCGAAGTAGAAGTAATCCCTAAACTCTTCCAATCCTATGGCATGCCAACTCTGTAACAACCTATTTTTAGTGAAATCGAAATAGTGGTTTCGGCACCACAAATCCAATCCAAAAAATAAAATTTATTTTTATTTTATTACATGGTCGGTAATATGTTAGAAATGTCATGTGAAAATTCCGATAAGGAAATTTTATTGATTATGTGCTTAATTACGAGAAGGACTAAATTGCATAAAATGCAAAAGTTAAATTCTACTAGCTATAAGGATTAAATAGCTATGGAATTCAAAACTTGAGGTCCTTTTATGGTAATTAGACCATAAAAGAAAAGTATGTAGATATTTTGGTGACTCATCCATGGAAATGTAGAAAAAGGGTAAGAATTAAATTGGAAATTGAAATAATTAAGTTAATTACAAAGATAATAAAAGATATCATCTTATTTTTATGTCATCTTCAACCTAAAATAAATGGAAACCCTAGGAGAGAGAGAAGAAACTTTCATGGCTTAATTGGGTAAGTTTTCTTGTCCTGTTTTTAGTAATTTTGATATTTTTGAAACCGAGATAGCTTAATCTATCTATTTGGGGGATCAATTTGAAAAGTTATCGAAGTATGGAAAATGGGTCATGGACAAATATGCTGAAAATTAGAAATTTATGGTAGAAAATAAATGATTGTTGATAGATAAATAACTTTTACAAAGTGATTTTTGATGAAAACATGATTTAGGGACTAAAATGTAAAGTTGTGAAAATTGATGAAAAATTATAAAATTTATAGAAAAATATGTACTGTAAATTCTATATTAAAATTTTGGTTACGCTTGGAATAGGGAGTAAATTGCATAAATTTCATTTTTCGAGCCTAGGGACGAAATTGGAATTTATGGAAAAGTTAGGGGCAAAATGGTAATTTGCCTAGGACATAAATTGAGTCCAAATGAATATGAAATGTGTGAAATTTATGATTAAAGTTATTTATATAGATCCGGGCAACACAAATTCAAGGTTAGACCGAGGAAAAGAAAAGGTTTCAGATTAGTAGATTTTATACACGAACAAGTGTCGAGGTAAGTTCGTGTAACTTAATCGAGCATGTAATTATGTTAAATTAAATGTTTTGTCGTATGAAATGTGGTTATTATTTATGTGAATTGTTTGGATGTTACGATATAAGAATGAATACATGCTTGAAATGATTGAAAAAGAGTTAAGTTTCGTTTGAATATTGAATTCCGATGAATATATGTGCTTTCCCGAAATGCATAAGGTCCTGCATTTGTTGCTGACGGATTTAGCTCGGAGGAGTAATCCTATTGATCCCGTTATAGAAATGATTTAGCCCGAATGGGTAATCCTGATATAATACCTCTCGAGTATACGTTACAATTAGGACTTAGCCTGGACTGGTAATCCTAATTGAGCTCTTCTGAGCATACGTTGAATAAAGGATTTAGCTTGGATTGGTAATCCTGTTATACGATATGTGGCTCGAGAGTGTGTTCCTTGATTAAGTGCCCTAATGGGTAATATTGAAAAAAGAATTGACGGGCTATTGAATCATACACCTCGAGTGTACCACTTGAGCATCCATTGGAACTTCAATGGTTCAACGGGTAAAACTCTTGGCAAGATAAGAGAATTATGAGATGGAATGATAATGTCTTGAAAGAATATGGCATGATGAGCTCATCTATGTTTACTTGATGTATATGAAATTTTTTTGACTAATATGTTTGATTGAATGTTTGTATTTATGCAATTTTGCCAAGTTGATGGAAAGTTTTCCGTTATACGGACTTACTAAGCATGTAATGCTTGCTCTATTTTATTTTCCCCTGTTTTATAGTGCTCAAAAGCTCGCGAAGGTTGGATATCATTGGAGCATCGTCACACTATCTACTAGCTTATTTTGGGTATACATAGTAAAATCATTTTGGTATAATGGCATGTATAGGACAACTTGGCCATTAGTGGCTTGATAATGATGTTTGTAATCTAGCCATTGGAATGGCCAGTAATGGCTTGTTTTGATGTACTTGTAATGTCATAATATGGTAGATTCATATATGTTAAGTAATTGATCAAATCATGTCTAACATATGGATTAAACCAAGGTAAGATTATAAACATGTATGCATGCAATGATATGCCTTGTGGAATGATAGAGTTTGCTTAATTTGAATGCTTGAAATGGTTGGTATTTAGATGTGAGTTTTAGTGCAGGACATTGGTGTGATTTTGGGTGAGAAATGAAGCTAGAAATGGCTTTATTTTGTCCACACGGGCAGACACACGAGCATGTGTCTTGACCATGTGTGACACACAGATTGGTACATGGGCGTGTGGTTAGGCCGTGTATCCCCTGCATCTAAATTTTGAGAAAAATAATGCTCAGAATTGAGTACACAGGTAGAGACACGGGCGAGTGTCTCAGCCGTGTGTGCTACACGGCCTGGAACACGGGCATGTGTCTTGGTCGTGTGAAACCTGCACCTAATTTTGAAAGAATTTAATTAACCACATGGCCTATCACACGCACACGGCCTATCACACGGGTGTGTGGCATGGCCATGTGCACAAGTCAGAGAGTTACACGGGGTCGAACACAGCCTGTAGCAAGGGTGTATCCTAGGGTCACACGGGCGTGTCCCTTGGGCCACACGGGGATGTGAACCCTGCAACTTGGAAAATTTTTATAATTTCGCAAAAAATTCTTAGAGTTTCCGATTAAGTCCCAACTCAATTCTAGTGCTTGTATTGGGCCTCGAGGGTCCATTTAAGGGACGATATCAATAATATTGGTTAATGAATAGTAATTTACATGAATTATTTGTAAATGTTCTGAAAGTTCCGGTAATGCTCTGCAACCCTGTTCCGGCGACGAATACAGGTTAGGGGTGTTACAAACTATATTCGACTCAGCCTGATATAGTTAATAGGTTTCAATTCACTTTTCAAGTATAACAAATATCCAATGTTCAATTTCCACAATAATCACATATTCACATCAATTTCATCACACACCAAATCAATCCATCTCAATTGTAAAACACCATAATTCTCACCTTCCATACTTACCATATACAAGAAATCAAAGTACAATAATTTTAATAATTAAATTCGGATTATAGAAATACAAACCATAATTTTTCGAGCTACTCCTCATTGACTGTTTCTTTTCCCTTCATTGTCGAATTTTCAGGCATAACGTTAGCAATTGAGCTTGGAACCTTGAAACCCTAATTTCTCCTTCTTTTTCTTTCTTTTCTTCTTTCTCCTTTTTTCCTTCTCTTTTTCGTTTCAAATTCCTTATTCTTTCTATTTCTTTTCTTTTATTTATTTTATGTTTTAATTATTTTAATAATATAATAATATATAATAATATAATATATTTACTTAAATAATAAGTAAGTATATATTATAATTTAATTTATGAATTTTATTTTGGCTTAATTGCTTATTTAGTCCCTTAACTTTTCTCTATTCTATAATTCAACTTTTACCCTATATGCAATTTAGTCCTTATACCTAATTACCCTTAATTCAAACTAATTCACCTAGTTGAAACTTAATTAACCACACAACTAACTTCGTAAATATTTTTAATAAATATTTACGAATGCATTTTACGAAAACAGAGACCCAAAAGTACACTTTTCGTTACTCGTGACTATTGGGTTGTTACACTTGTTCTCAGTTATGTGTGTTTAATTGTTGATTTAATATTTTTAGATTATTAATTCATGTTTAATGTGCTAAATTCAGAGGAGGAATAGACCTTGTTTAAGAGTAGATCTAACATAATTGAGTGGAGTTGCATGCAATCTTAGAAATAGGACAACATAAATCTACCGGATTAGAATCAAATCAAATGGGGAATTCATAGATTGAGTTAATGCGATAATAGGGGTTTTAATTAGAATGAAATTTCAATTAATCAACCTAGAGTCAATTGCTCTTAGTCTTGAAGAGAGATATTAGCATAATTTAGGGATTTCTACAAATCGAGATATTAAGTAAATAAATTGTTTAATTCAGATTGATAATGACAAATGCAGTCTAGGTGGATTCTTTCCAAGGTATTATTTCGCTCTGTGGTTGTTAATCGATGATTTTCTTGATTTGTTCTTTGTCCTGTTATTAGTTAATTAATTTAGTTAATTTTAGTTTTAATCATTCACTCTAATTTGTCGGTTAAATAATAGAAAGACGGTAATTACTAGTACTTTTAGTCTTTGTGGGAACGATATATGTACTCACTGTAGCTATACTATTAATTGATAGGTGCACTTGCCTTTGTCAAATTTTTAGTTGGTTTTGTGGACATCATGTTTTTGGCGTCGTTGCCGGGGACTAAAATATTAGGAAAACTTTATTTCTATTAATTTTGTAAGAACCCAATTTCGGTGAAATCGAAACAGTGGTTTCAGGACCACAAATCTGAGCCAATTAAAATTTATTTTAATTTTATTTTATAGTCCGTAATATGATAGAAATGTTATGTGAAAATTCTGATAAGAAAATTTTACCGATTATGTGCTTAATTACGAGAAGGACCAAATCGCATAAAATGCAAAAGTTGAATTCTAGTTGCTGTAAGGATCAAATAGCTATGGAATTAAAAACTTAAGGTCCTTATATGGTAGCTAGACCATAAATGAAAAGTATGTAGATATTTTTTGGTGACTCATCCATGGAAAATTAGAAAAAGGCTAAGGACTAAATTGGAAATTGAAATAATTTAATTAATTAAAAAATGATAAAAGAATTATCATCTTATTTTCTCATATTCTTCCCTAAAATATTTCATGGAAACCCTAGGAAAGAGAAATCAAGCTTTCTTGGCCAAATTGGGTAAGTTTCTTATCCCGTTTTTAGTAATTTTGATATTTTTGAAACTGGGATAGCTTAATCTATCAATTTGAGAGATCAATTTGAAGAGTTATCAAAGTATGAAATTTGGATTAGGGATGAATATGCTGAAAATTTGAAATTTATGGTAGAAAATGAAAGGTTGTTGATAGATAAACAACTTTTACAAAGTGATTTTTGATGAAAACATGATTTAGGGACTAAAATGTAAAGTTGTGAAAATTGATGAAAAATTCTTAGAGTTTCTGATTAAGTCTCGACTCGATTCTAATGCTCATATCAAGCCCTGAGGGTCCATTTAAGGGACAATATGAATAAATCTCGGGAAATAAATAGTAATTGTTATGAATTATCTAAAAATGTTCTGAAAGTTTCGATAATACTCTGTAACTCTGTTCCGAAGATGGACAAGGGTTAGGGGTGTTACAAATTTAGCCCTTTTTTATTTTTATTTTAATATTTATTTGTTTACTTCTGGTAGGTTCTTTTGGTTTATGACCAGAGGAAACCCATCAAATCCATTACTTTTCTATAGTGAGATTGAAAAAACTGCTCGTAGAAATCATAGAGAGGTTAGTGAAGCAAGGCAAAGTCAATAGAATTTCGTAGATGATCAAGAGGAAAAGAATATTACTGTGGAGATGGGTGATAATCAAAATAATTAGCTACCTTCTACACGTCCTGCCCCTCGGACTATGTATGATTATGCTAAGCCTACTATGATTGGGACTGAATTGAGTATTGTGAGACCTACCATTAATGCAAACAATTTTGAGCTGAAGCTGAACACAATTCAGATGGTACAACAGTATGTTCAGTTTGATGGTTTGCAAGATGAAGATCTGAATACTCATTTGGCTAACTTCCTAGATATCTGTGGCACTTTCAAGATTAATGGCATTACTGATAATATCATACGCTTACGGTTGTTCCCATTCTCATAGAGGAACAAGGAAAAATAATGGTTAAATTCATTGCCATGAGGTTTTATCACAAATTGGGATCGGATGTCCGAGAAGTTTCTATTGAAGTACTTCTGTAGCACCCTTAACTCGTATTGATCGCAGGAATAGGGTTACAGAGCATTACCGTAAAAACATAACTCAAATCATTCATTCTTAACTTTTCGTAATCATTTCAAAGTCTAATCAAACATATGCATAATGTCCCTAATTCAAGCCCTCGAGGCCTTAGAAACACTTTAGAAACGATTCGGGACTAAACCAGAAACATTTAAAACTTCAAGGAAAAAGATGGAAAAATTCACACTGTAGGGGTCTCACGGTCGTGTGACTTACACGGTTGAGACACAAGCCTGTGTCTCATGCCGTCTGGATACTCGAAGTAGGGACACACGGTCATGTCCCTACTCGTGTTCATGCTCGTGTAACTCTCTAACTTGGTTCACACGGCCTGTAACAGCACGATTTTGGGGCTAGTCAGAACAGTGGTTTCGGGACTGCTAATCCGAGGTTGAAGAAAATTACTTTTATATTATTTTATCTTTTATATCATGTTTATAAGGATGTATGAAAATTTTGGTACTTTAATTTTAGCAATTGTATGCTTAATTGTGAAAAAGGACTAAATCGCATAACGTGCGAAAGTTCCATTTTTCAAGCTAGGAGTGTCTAATAGCTATGGAATATTAAATTGGAGTTCTTTAAAGTGCAAATAGATCACCCTAAGAGTGATGGCCGGCCAAGGGGGACAAAGACATTAATTTGGTCAAAATTTTGGTGAAATTAGGTGACCAAAAATGAATAAATTAAGATAAATAAAAGAGTTGTCAGCTTTTACTATTCACACTTCTTCTCCACCAAAAATTGAAGAGAGAATATGGATTTTTGGAGTTTAAATTTTCAGCCAAGAAAATCTCTTGCAAGTAAGTGATTTTAGAGGTCTTTCTTGATAATTTTTGTACTTTTAAAACCCCTAAAGCTTAAGCTAGCTAATGAGGGGACAAATTTACAAAATGGTTGAAAGATTAAGGACTTGCCATGAGAGTGTTCATGTTGTTTTTTGAGTTTTTATGGAAGAAAATGAATGCTAGTGAGTTAAGGAACAACTTTTGTGAAAGGTGTTACTATGAAAACACCTAAATAGTACTTATTTGTAAAGGTTGAAATTGTGTAATAAATGCATGAAATAATTGGTTTTATGAGTTGTTGTAAGAGAAGTAAATGTTCAGCTAGGCTTGTTTAATGAGAAAATGTGATGAAAAATGATTTACGAGCCTAGGGGCAAAATTGTAATTTTGCCAAAGTATAAGGGCAAAATGGTCATTTTGCCTAAGTAGAAATTTTGATGTATCATGAATTATAAAGTGATTAAACGAGTAAATTTTATTATTATAGATCAAGAAGAGTGCGGAAACAACCTTGACCGAGGAAAAGGCAAGGTTACGGATTAAACTGTCGATTAATACATTTTGCACCGAGGTAGGTTTGTGTAAACAATACATCTTTAATACATATGTTGTTACTTATTGGTGCATTGTATGAATGAGATCAATTATGATTGAGATTGATTGAAATTGATAGATAATGTGTAGTTCTTGTATGAACCTCGGAATAGATATGTTAGTACGAAAAAATGTCCGTAATAATCTATTGGTGGGCTGTGTGCGATACCACCGTAATCATCCTTTTTGGTGGGCTGTGTGCGATACCACATTATTACTTGTCCACGTTGGGCTGTGTGCGATACCATCGTTTATATTATCATTTGGTGGGCTATGTGCGAAACCACCGTAAATATTCTAGTAGGTGGGCTATGTGCGATACCACCCTATTATTGATTAAAGGTGGGCTGTATGTGAAACCACCAAGTACTTAGTATTATTCTGAGGGGTTCATCGAGAAATTGTATAAGTAAATGTTTCATGTTGCCTTGTGGTGATGAGTTCGGGGAATGTATACTAGTAATTGTGAACAATATAATTGTTATGTGGTTGGAATGTGGTAACAGCCCGATTTAAGGGCTAGTCATAATAGTGATCTTGAGATCACTAATATGAGGTTAGAGAAAATTATTTCCATGATATTTTATGAGTAGAGTGTGATGGTATAAGTGTATGAAAATTTTGGTGCTTTAATTTTATCGATTTCTTGCTTAATCACGAAAAAGGACTAAATCACATAAAGTGCGAAAGTTCAATTTTATAAGCTAAAGGTGTTCTATAGCTAAAGAACATTAATTGGAGGTCTTTAAAAGGCAATTAGACCCTCAAGAATTAGAGTGGCCGGCCATAGGAGACAAACATTGTCAAATTGGTCAAAGTTGTTGATATTAGGTGGACTAAATTGGTGTTTTATATTAAAATAAAGAAAAAGAAGATATCATCTTTTCTCTCTTCTTCTCCACCAAAAATTGGCAGCAAACTAAGGGGTTTTAGAGCTCAACTTTTCAGCAAGCTTCTCTCCTTGCTAGTAAGTATTCTAATGATCATCTCTTGATAAAAATTGTACTTTTGGGACCTCTAAAGCCTAAGCTTTCTAAAGAGGGAACTATCTAGCAATTTGATGAAAAGTTTAGGGTTTTTCCATGAGAGCTTTTATGCTGTTTGCTGCATTGTTTTGGAAGAAAATGATTCTTAGTTGTTAGATAAACAACTTTTGTGAAGGGTGTTGCCCTGAAAACACCTAAATGGACCTTGTTGTAAAGATTATAAAGTTTGTAGTAAATGTATGAAATGTTGGGTTTTAATGATAGCCATAAGAGGAATAAATGTTCATTTAGGCTTGTAGAAGGTAGATATTTGATTAGAATTTATTTCCGAGCCTTGGGGTAAAAAGGTCATTTTTCCAAAGTCTAAGGGCAAAATAGTAATTTTGCCAAAGCATGATTATTAAAATGCTTTTATTAATGTGATGATTAAAGTGAGCTAATTTGCTATTATAAAGCAAGAAGAACCAAGAATCCACCTCGATCGAGGAAAGAATAAACTCTCGGACTAGATCGACGATCTAGCTTATTTTGAAATTGAGGTAGGTTTGTATGTGATAAATTCAATGTTATGTTAGCATGTTTGAGAATATTTGGTATTATATTGATACATAGTGTTCTACTAAATTGAGTATTTGATGTTCAATGAGTAAGTTGAGATGTTGAAGTCCTAGTGGACTATAATGAATGTAAAAATGCTATCATCGAGACATGAAATGGATAAGGTCCCGTATAAGACTATGTCCGGAACATGGCCTTGGCATTGAATTGAGATCCCCTATAAGACCATATCCGAGATATGGCTTCGGTATTGAATATGAGAATCGTATAAGACCATATCCGGGATATGGCATCGATACTTGATGTGAGATTCCGAATAAGACCATATCCGAGATATGGCATCGGTACTCAGAGGTGACCCCATGTAAGGCCACATCTGGGATGTGGTATTGGCTTTGTACTTATATTAATGATGATGAAAACACGTCTTTGAGTATCCTTAGTGATTAATGGGATAAATAGATGAATTTGGAAATAGAAATGAGATTAGTACTAAAGACATGTGAATGAGTGAAAATAGGAACTCGTGAATGACTCATGAAAAAATAATTACGACATGTGGCATGGTATGTGCTAAATAAGGGTAAGTATGAGTAAGTATGGCAAGTAGCCTATAACCTTGTGCATGGTTAATTATTGTCATGGATGGATTTTATCATGAGCTTATTGTTGCTATTTATTTCCATGTAAACTTACTAAGCTTTATGCTTACCCCTTTTTATTGCCCCTTTTCCTTGTAGTATTGCCAAGATAACTCGAGGAACGTGGAACGTCGGAGTTCAAAAATCACACTATCGACATCACATTGGTATAACAATTTAGACTTATTTTGAGTATGGCATGTATAGGACTTGGGTATTTTGTTAGGTCGTAATTGTTAGCCAAAGTGTTGGCTATGTATGTTATTAAAGTCATTTTGTAAATGGTCATTGGAATTGGGCCAATACTTGATAAGTATATATATATTCTATGAGGATGAAATTATGAAGTTTATGCTTGTATGAATGTTTTGAATTGAGTTCTTGAATGTGCCTTTGGGTTATGAGTTGTGTTGATATGAGTTGGAGTAAGTATGTTTGCAATGCGGGGTGGCATTTGGCTTGGAATATAGCCTTTTTAATGTCCACATGGGTAGACACACGGGCATGTGTCGAGACCGTGTGAGACACACGGTCAGCCCCATGGGCGTGTTGATTGGCCGTGTGTCCCCTTGCATTCTAAGCTTACAAGTCAGTATGCTCAGTAGTAAACACACGAGCAGAGACATGGTCGTGTGTCTCAGCCGTGTGGGAGGCACAGCCTAGGACATGGGCAAGTGCCCAGGCCGCGCAAAGTATGCACTTTAAATGTGGAGTATAATTTGACACATGGCCTAAGGACACGGGCATGTGCCTTGGCCGTGTGACCATAGTGAGATGATGACGTCATAAATAGAATGCTAAGGTTTTGGCACACGGGCTAAGACACGGGCGTGTCGAGGCTGTGTAAGGGATACGGGTCAGGGACACGGGCGTGTTTTCGGCCGTGTGAAAGAAGTCAGTGTCGACCGCGAGTGAAAGACACGGGCATGTCTTAGGAGCACACGGGCGTGTCCCTAGGACAACACGTGCGTGTGACCCTGTTTTGATGAAGAATTTTCTAAGTTCGTAAAAGTTCTCGATTTAATTTTGAAACCTCTCGGAAGTATGTTTAGGGCCTCATAGGCCGAGAATGAGCAGAATATGGGTTTATATGGAAACTCTTTATGGTAAAAAGAAATTTTATAGCCCAATGTGATATGTTTAAGCAAGTTAAGTTAGGTAATGCCTCAAATCCGGTTCCGACTTTGAACACGGGTAAGGGGTGTTACAAATGTGGTAAGAGATGAGATGAGTAAGCATGATTATGGAAATGTGAATTGTTCTTGCTTAGTATGTAATGTTATTAATGGTTTAGCATATGATATGATACTTATTATTTACATGTGAACTTACTAAGCTTAAAGCTTACTCCCTTTCTTTTCCCTTGTTTTATAGTGTCAAAGAGTCGGCTCGGGATACGAAGATAATCTGAAGATCATCCACACTATCAGCTTATTTCGGTATATTTAGACCTAGCATTTTGGGTATGGCATGTATAGAGACTAGACTTAGTGAAATATCTTATTGTTTTGGCCAAGTTTGTTGGCTCTTTTAAAGATAAACTCTTTTGTAAATGGCCATATTTAATGGCTCCCTTATTATTAATATATGGAAAGATGAGTTTATTTATGAATATGTATGATGCATGATTGGGTTGCTTGGTTAATGGTTGAATGTGATTTATATTGTATGAGTCAGGGTGATAAAAAGAGCTTGGCAAATAGTATTGTTCTTGTCCACACGGGTAGGCACACAGGAGTGTGTCTAGGCCGTGTGTGACACACGGTCAGTCCCATGGGTGTGTGGCTGGGCCGTGTGTCCCCTGCATGTTAGTGTTGCAAGTTAGTGTCGACCACGGGTGGAGTACACGGGTCTGTGACAGGCCTTGTGTCCCTTATGAGGTTGTTGACGTCATAAACAGAATACCCAGGTTTTCATACACGGGTGAGGACACGAGCGTGTCTAGGCCGTGTGAAGGACACAGGCCAAAGACACAGGCATGTGACCGGCCGTGTGAAAACCCATGTAGGTTCGAAAAGAAAAGTAAATTCCACACGGGCTAGGGACATGGGCATGTGTGACCACACGGCCTGCCCATACGGCCGTGTCCCATTTCACACGGACGTGTGGCCCTTGATCGCTGAAATCAGAGCTTTAAAATTTATAAAACAAAAGATCAAACCTGGAAACTAACTCTGACAAGGATTAAAGGCAAGTGTACCTATCGAACAGTAGTATAGCTTAGGCAAGACCGGATTATCGAACCCAAAGGAACTAAAAGTACTAATACTAGCTTTCTTATTATTATTTAGCCTTAAAAATAAAATGAAGTTGCTTAAATCTAAATTAACGACTACTAAGCTAAAAGACACTAGACAAAAAGAACGAATTGGAAAATAACTTGAATGAAAACTCAGTTGATTACGACGATACCCTCAGGAAGAATCCACCTAGACTTCTCTTGTTACCTATCACTGAACCATATGATTTCTTTACTTAATTTGATTCGTAGGACTCCCTAACGTATATTAAAGCCTCTCTCGAGGCGAATAACGTCTAACCTTAGGTTAATTAGTGGAACTCTCGTTCGCTTATAATAACCCCCTAGAATAGCAGTAAATCGATCTATGGACTCCCATATTAGGTTTCACCCTAATCCAGCAAAATCTCGTAACCCTATCTCTAGGCGTTCGATCAACTCCGCTTAATTATGCTAGATCTACTCTTAAGCAGGGTCTATTCCTCCTCCACCTAAGCACATCAGATTTGGATTAAGCAACATAATTAAGAACAAACTAAGTAATTATCATATAATTCAGAAATCAAATAACAAGATTCATCTAGGTTTCATCCCCTTCAGGTATCTGAAGGGTTTAGTTCATGACAAATAAAGAAAACATCTCAAGAGAAAAGATAAAACAAAACATAAGAAATCCCTAAAACTCCCTGAAGGAATTGAAGGAGAAAACCACCGTCTTGAGTATAACTCCGGCTTCTTCGGATGGATCAACTGGCTATCTTCGAGTGATTCCCTCAACTCTGACCTTCTCGGCTTGGCTCTTTGGCCTAGCTTTGACGCCTTTTCAAAGGTGGCACTTGGGGGATATATATAGGCTCTTGGAATGCGATTCTTTCTCCCTAAGTATCCTTTTCTGACTGAAATTACTCTTTCCAGCGACAGAGGCACGGCATGTCACACGCCCGTATGGCTCGACTTCAAGCCGTGTTCGGATTTCTAACTTGAAGCACGGCCGTGTAAATTAGGGTGAGGCCATTTTCTAGATGATCGGCGAGGCACGGCCGTCTGGATTTCGTGATATGGTCCATTTACTCCGTTTTGGGCCCGTTTTACGTTCTTTTCATCCTCGGGTGCTTTCTTGGGTATAATACATGAAAAGAAAGGATTAAGAGCACCTTTTTACATAAATTGAGGGATAGATCATCCAAAAGTAAGCTAAATGTGGGATTAAAATATGTTATAATTACGGTTTATCAAATACCCCCACACTTAAGCTTTTGCTTGTCCTCAAGCAAAATTCTCAACATACAATTAAAACGAACTTTCCATAATTCACAATTCCTATCAACAATGCCTCATCATAATTCATAGATAATTCATACATGGATAATTCAATTCAAAGAGTCCTAAAGATTCAAACAAAGATAAGTCATTCATTTGTAATCGAAAACGTAGGTGTTTCCCCTTATCTGAAATATTGCCTTTGATTCGAAATTGACAAGAGTTGACATCCTCGCTATAGATCCACTCAAATCACTTAAAGTGTTTAAGGTTCATAAAAAGAAGCACTCATACGTCGAACCTGAAAAGTTAATCCCATAGGCTTGCCTGAAAATCAAATCTCCACCATTGTAAAATGAGATGATAAACAGATCAGAAGGTCTTTGTTAGGGTTGTAATGGGGCTAGGGTTAAGGTGTGGATAAAGGCTGAAATTAGGAGGTTAGAATCGAGATTGACTTGACAAATTACTTAACAAGAAACATGAACTAATAATAAACTTGTACTACTAATAATATTCTGGTATGAGCTTCTTCTTCAATAACTGGAATTTGACGTATAAGCTCACCTAATAAAAAAACTAATAGTGAATATACTTCATCATTTTTTTTGAAACAAGTCAAATAATAAAGGATAAATTCAACTACTGAAATAATACATTTAGGTAACTGATCAAATCAAATCTCAATATAAGGGTAGTCAAAAGGAATGGTGATAACAAATACAAAGGGGTTTTGGGTTAATATTAGCTGGTAAGTCAATAAAAAGGGTTGTTAGGATCAACAGGGTTCACTAGGGGTTAGTTGTTAAGGTAGGCTATTTAGTGGAGTGAGTGGGTTAAATCCTGGGTGCCTTTATCATCTCTGTATATCAAATCATAAATGTGGTCTCAACATGTATAAACGAGGCAAGTTCTAGAATAACAGTTCAAAGTTGACATACTCATAATCAATAAGTGAGCATGAAAAAGAATATATGCTCTATAAGGCTTTAAATCTCACAAAAATTATGGGTGTTTTGACATCAATCTCATAAATTTCAAATTTCAAAGCAATATTCAAATTTAGGTTAATCAACCTAGCAAAAATTCTTATTCTGAAAATTAGACTTATCATGCTTAATTCTCTAGTATCTTTAAAATTTAATCATCAATGCACAATTATCAATGACTTAATCTAAAACATGTCAATAAGAATCATAAATCATCAGAAATTTCATCCTAATTAGTAATATGAAAAATTTACTTAAAAACAAGACTAAATTCAGGGATTTGAGAATAATGAAAAAAATTTGGCCGGATTTGAGAATAATGCAAAAAGTTAGGCCTTTCTTTAGATAAATATTCACCCCCACACTTAAGATGTACATTGCCCTCAATGTACAAAGATAGTTATAACATTTATGGGATAAATCAAAAGAGAAGGGGAAAGAATACTCTCTGAATTTTGGATGGTGTCTTCGAAGAGGTCGGTCTTGATGACGAACCTGTGCTAGATTAAGAAATTGGGGAGCTCGTGGAGGATTAGCCAGGGTTTATTTAAACACTTTTAAAATAACCTAAATATATAATTAAAAACATGAAAGAAAAAGAAAAGGAGACTAAGACGGAAAATAAAAATAAAAGGAAAGGTGGATGGACCGGAGAGTCCTTATTGATGGATGGTTCACGAGGTGGGTGTGACTTCTAGGGCTATGGAGGTGCTGGCTGTGGCTGAAGTGGCGTGATTCCCTAGCAGACTGGTGAACCTGACACTAAGAAACTAAAATAAGTTAAACTAAACTAAGCATAAGATTGTCAAAGAGAAGGAAATTGAAGCAAAAGAGAAAAGAAAAATAAAAACTAATTGGTCTCAAAGACCCTTGGCTTGGTGTTGAGATGAAGCTGCCGGCATGAACTCATGTGTAAGGTGGTTTCCTTTGAGGAGACTGTGGTTGGCCTTCTTCTGTTTCTTCGGCATGGTTTCTTGTGTGGCTCAAGGGGTTGAGAGACTGTTAGATAGAGAAATCTGAGAGGAAGAGGAAGAGGAGAGGTGGAGAGTGAAGGAGAAGAATGGGGAGAGGGTGGGGTGGTGTTTAAATAGAGGCCCCAAATCTGGTCCGTGCCCACGCCCGTGTACCAAGGACATGTCGAATTACACGGCCGCCTCGCACGACCGTGTGTCCCGTCGTGTTGGTTCGCCATGTTCGTGGTGCAGCCAACCACGCCCGTGTTTCAGAAGTCAGTATGTAGGCACGGTTGGGAGGCACGGGCGTGTTGTGCCCGTGCTTGGCAAGTCAGTAGCTTCACACGGTCGTGGGGCACGGCCGTGCCACCTTGACAGAGCCTGTGGGAGAGTGGTTAGATATGTGATGTTGGAAAGTGGTTGGGACTGGGTTGCACGGCCTCTGCTATGTCAGTACGGAGATTCCGGTGGTCCACACGGTCACGGACACGGCCGTGTGTAAGACCGTGTGGTCTGGAATTCTGCACCTTTGGTTAGTTTTAAAGAAAAGAAAGATGGAAAGAAAAGAAACTGAAAATAAATTTGAATGGAAAGAGTGTTAGTGCCCGGGTTGCCTCCCGAGAAGCGCTCGTTTATAGTCCTAAGTTATACTTTCCTTGAAATTTAAAGAAATCAGGGAGGTTTAAAGGTTTGGATATCTTCCCTCATGCTTACGGTTCTATTTTCTTGACAAAGTTTAAGTCAAGAAGCGTTTACCTTTAAAGTGCTGAATGTGGGATTGCTTACCTCGACTGTTCCGTGGGGGAAGATATCGTGTACCTTAAGAGGAATTTCTCCCTTTGCCTTCAGGTCTGTTGTGGTGATATGCAGGTCGGCTTTGTCTGATAGTACCTGGTCTCCTATTTTGAAGTGATTTGATGTTCCTATGAGTTCTTCTGGTGGTTCCTCAGGTTTTACTTCGTGTGGTTCCGGTTCTACCTTGACGTGTGTCTTCTACTCTTCTAATTTGTTGACCCTAAGGCTTTGTTCCTCGTTTAATTCCTCTTTGTTGATTTGAGGTCTATGAGTCGGCTCAGGTTTGTGTCCTTGTGATGTTTCCTGCGATGAAAGTTGAACAATTTGATTATCATTTGAAGTGACTTTCTTACCTTCATCGATTGTTGTCCTGGCCGAGTCAAGAGCTTGAAGACTGATTGATTCATCACCTACACAAAGTATAAGTTCTCCTGTGGCAACATCAATTTTAGTCTTGACAGTTGCTAGAAAAGGTCTTCCTAAAATTAGGGGGACTGAATTATCCTCATCCATGTCTAAGACAACAAAGTCTACCGGGAAAACAAATTTATCAATTTTTACAAGAACATCTTCAATAATGCCCCCAGGAATTCTGACAGTTTTATCAGCTAATTGAATGCTCATCCTAGTTTGCTTGGGCTTCCCTAGACCTAATCGTTTAAACAATGTATAAGGCATGACTTTTATACTTGCCCCTAAATCAGCTAACGCATTATCAATAGGCAAACTACCAATTAAACATGGAATTGTAAAACTCCCTGGATCTTTTAGTTTTTGCTGTAGTTTATTCTGTAACATTGTTGAGCATGCTGCGTTCAATTCCACATGGTGCTCTTCGTCTATTTTGCGTTTGTTTGTCAATAGCTGTTTTAAAAATTTCCTCGAGTTTGGCATCTGAAAAAGAGTTTCGAGAAGAGGTAAGTTTATATGTAAATTTTTTAAAAGTTTAAGAAACTTACCAAACTGTTCATCTGAATCATCTCTTTTTATTGCTTTGGGATAAGGTATGCGAGGTTGGTACTCTTTGATTACCAGTTTTGTTTTTTCTTGTGTTACCTCTGTTTTACCTTCATCTACCTTGTTTTCTGGTATTGTATTGGCATCAACTAACCATTTACTGTCCTGAGCTGTGATGGCTTGAATTTGTTCCTTAGGGTTAATCTCCGTGTTACTAGGTAGACGCCCTTGCGGTCGTTCTGACATTAGCTTTGCAAGTTGTTCGACTGCATTAGTGACTTCCTTAACTGACTTAGTAATTTCCATGATTTGGCTCTCGTTGCTTTTGATTGTTCTCTCAGTTTCTTGGAAACGTTTTTCTGTGTCTGCCGAAAATTTTGTCAGCATCTCTTCGAGGGTTGTTTTATTCTCTTGTGGATAGGGCTGATTTTGGAAGTTTTGAGGGGGTTGTTGCCTTTGATTTCCTTGATCTCCCTACAAAAAATTTGGGTGGTTCCTCCAACCTGGATTATAAGTATTACTATAGGGATTATTATTGGATCTGAAATTATTACCTATGTAATTTATCTGTTCGCCCTCTGCTTCCGGTAGGTAAGGTGGGTACTCAAGATTCGCCACGGTTCCACTTGCGTCGCATTGCATGACTGGGTGTACCTGCAAAGAACACAAACTATCAATCTTTTTATTCATCATCTCTATCTGTGTTGATAGTGTGGTTATTGCATCGAGGTTGTAAACTCCGGCTGATTTTGCTGGTTTCACCCTTGTAACCTGCCACTGATAATTATTCAGTGACATCTCCTCAATGAACTCGCAGGCTACTTCAGGAGTCTTGTTATTCAGAGTTCCACCGGTAACTGAATCAATTAGTTGCCTCGTGGAAGGGTTTACACCATTGTAGAAAGTTTGGACTTGTAGCCACAAGGGTAAGCTATGGTGTGGACACCTTCTCAAGAGATCTTTGTATCTCTCCCATGCGTCTTATAATGTCTCTAAATCCATCTGTACAAAAGAAGAAATATCATTCCGTAATTTAGCCGTTTTGGCCGGTGGGAAATATTTCAATATAAACTTTTCGGTCATTTGTTCCCATGTAGTGATTGACCCTCGTGGTAACGAGTTTAACCACTGTTTGGCTTTATTCCTTAACGAAAAAGGGAATAACCGAAGACGTATGGCATCATCAGAAACGCCATTTATTTTGAAGGTATCACAGAACTCTAAAAAGTTAGCCATATGCGTGTTTGGATCTTCGTCCTACAAGCCATCAAATTGAACAAACTGTTGAATCATTGTATTGTGTTAGGCTTTAATTCAAAATTGTTAGCAGCTATAGCAGGCCTAACAATACTTGATTTTGCTCCTGTTAAATGCGGTTTAGCATAATCAAACATAGTACGTGGAGCATTGCGTTCCCCCACATCTTGTGGTGGTGGATTATTCTCGTCCATCCCTTTAGTAGGATTGGATCTGCCTTCTTGCTCTTCCTCTGTGTAATTTAGGGCTCGCCTGATTTCTCCGCGAGTCCTACGAACGGTAGCTTCGATTTCACTATCGTATACCAAAGGTCCTCTCAGGTTCCTTCTAGTCATAAACTAGAGGTACCTGCTAGGAGAAGAAAGAAAGAAAGAAAGAAAAATTAGCAAAAATTAAATTTTAACCTAAAAAGATAAAAATAAAATAATTTGCAAAAAATAAAAAACAATGGCTAAAGTAATAAAAATAGAGCTTTCTTAATATTTTAGTTCCCCGGCAACGGCACCAAAAACTTGATCGCTGAAATCAGAGCTTTAAAATTTATAAAACAAAAGATCAAACCTGGAAACTAACTCTGACAACGATTAAAGGCAAGTGTACCTATCGAACAGTAGTATAGCTTAGGCAAGACCAGATTGTCGAAACCCAAAGGAACTAAAAGTACTAATACTAGCTTTCTTCTTATTATTTATCCTTAAAAATAAAATGATGTTGCTTAAATCTAAATTAACGACTACTAAGCTAAAAGACACAAGACAAAAAGAACGAATTGGAAAATAACTTGAATGAAAACTCAGTTGATTACGACGATACCCTCAGGAAGAATCCACCTAGACTTCTCTTGTTACCTATCACTAAACTATATGATTTCTTTACTTAATTTGATTCGTAGGACTCCCTAACGTATATTCAAGCCTCTCTCGAGGCGAATAACGTCTAACCCTAGGTTAATTAGTGGAACTCTCGTTCGCTTAAAATAACCCCCTAGAATAGCAGTAAATCGATCTATGGATTCCCATATTAGGTTTCACCTTAATCTAGCAAAATCTCGTAACCCTATCTCTAGGCGTTCGATCAACTCCGCTTAATTATACTAGATCTACTCTTAAGCAGGGTCTATTCCTCCTCTACCTAAGCACATCAGATTTGGATTAAGCAACATAATTAAGAACAAACTAAGTAATTATCATATAATTCAAAAATCAAATAACAAGATTCATCTAGGTTTCATCCCCTTTAGGTATCTGAAGGGTTTAGTTCATGAAAAATAAAGAAAACATCTCAAGAGAAAAGATAAAACAAAACATAAGAAATCCCTAAAACTCCCTGAAGGAATTGAAAGAGAAATCCGCCGTCTTGAGTATAACTCCGGCTTCTTTGGATGGATCAACTGGCTATCTTCGAGTGATTCCCTCAACTTTGACCTTCTCGGCTTGGCTCTTTGGCCTAGCTTTGACGCCTTCTTAAAGGTGGCACTTGGGGGATATATATATAGGCTGTTGGAATGCGATTCTTTCTCCCTAAGTATCCTTTTCCGATTGAAATTACTCTTTCCAGCGACAGAGGCATGGCCATGTCACACGCCCGTGTGGCTCGACTTCAAGCCATGTTCGGATTTCTAACTTGAAGCATAGCCGTGTAAATCGGGGTGAGGCCGTGTTCTAGATGATCGGCGAGGCAAGGCAGTGTGCTATTTGGGCCAGGCCGTGTGGATTTCGTGATATGGCCCATTTACTCCGTTTTGGGCCCATTTTACGTTCTTTTCATCCTCGGGTGCTTTCTTGGGTATAATACATGAAAAGAAAGGATTAAGAGCACCTTTTTACATAAATTGAGGGATAGATCATCCAAAAGTAAGCTAAATGTGGCATTAAAATATGTTATAATTACGGTTTATCAGCCCTATTTAGCAAAAATTTTCTAAGTATACAAAAGTTCTCGATTTGATTCCGAGACCGTGCATTTGCATGTTTAAGGCCTCGTAGGCCCATAATAAGGATGTTATGAATGTGAATGGGAAGATTTAAGTGGGAATGAAATTTTAAAGCCCAAAGTTGTATGTTCAAGCAAGATAAGTTTGGAAATGCCTCGTACCCAGTTCTGACATTGAATACGGGTAAGGGGTGTTACATTTAGTGGTATCAGGGCTTTTGTTTAGTCGGTTCTAGGACTACCGTAGTGTGTGTAAGAGTCTAGCTATACATGCCATAGACGTATATTGATAGTGTGGTGACTTTTGACAATTCTAAACTTTGTTTTTATATAGTAAATGGATCGCGACCGAGCGACTGCTGATGACACTGCTAGTAATGAGCGGACCGCCCCTGTAGAGAGTAGACCCGAGACTATGGGTCAAGGAAAGGAGGCTCGGGAAGCCTTTATCCACATGATGAGTAATTGGTACACGGAGTATGTACGAGCAAACCCTAATGCTCAACCTCCTCCACCCCCACCTATACCTCAGCTAGTTCCCGTGGCTCCTTAAGGTATAGATTTGGTGAGAATGACCAAACCCCCGGTGGATAAGATTCAAAAGCAAGAAGTAAGATCAAGCAATGTATCTTTGAGGGGTAGATCACAAAAGAACTTAGGAGGTGGAACTAGCAGTAGATGTGCGCCCAGAGACTCTACTGTGAGATCGGAGGGTCGAGCACCTGCAAGGACTTATGCCATTCGCGCTCGCGAAGAGGCATCATCTCCAGATGTGATAACAGGTACTTTTTCTCTTCATGATATCTCTGTTGTTGCTTTGATTGATCCGGGGTCTATCCATTATTATATTTGCATAAAATTGGCATCTAGCATGAGTATGATTGTTGAGTATACGAAATTTGTAGTAAAAGAATCAAACCCGTTAGGCAAATATGTGCTAGTTGGCCAGGTGTGTAGGAATTGTCCTTTGACGATTAGAGGTCATTGTTTTCCGGTAAATCTCATGCTGTTGCCGTTTGATGAATTTGACTTGATTCTTGGTATGGATTGGTTGACTGCACGTAATGTTTTCGTAAATTGTGGTAGTAAGTTTGTTGAAATGAGCTGTGTAAATGGAGATGTCATTCGAGTTAAATCAGGTTGATCGGATAGTTTGCCTGTAATGATTTCATCTATAGCAGCTGAGAAATACTTGAGGAAAGGGTATGAGTCCTATCTCGCCTTTGTACTAAATACGCAAGAGTCAAAAGTAAAGATTGAATCAGTTCCTGTGGTATGCGAGTATCCAGGCGTGTTCCTAGAAAAGTTACCCGGATTGCCTCCAGTTAGAGAGGTTGAGTTTGGTATAGAGTTGGTTTCGAGTACAACACCTTTTTTGGTGGCCCTGTATAGGATGGCACCATTGGAGTTGAAAGAATTGAAGGTTCAGTTGCAAGAGTTAATGAATAAGGGTTTTGCGAGACCGAGTTATTCACTGTAGGGTGCTCTAGTACTTTTTGTAGAGAAGGAAGATGGGTCGATGAGATTGTGCATAGACTACAGACAGCTCAACAAGGTAAAAGTGAAGAACAAGTATCCTTTGCCAAGGATAGATGGTTTATTTGACCAAAAGGGAGCTACAATGTTCTCTAAGATAGACCTAATGTCTGGCTATTACCTGTTGAGGGTTAAGGAGCAAGATGTGCTAAAAACTACATTTCGAACTAGGTATGGCCATTATGAGTTTCTTGTCATGCCATTCGGTTTAATGAATGCTCTTGCAATTTTTATGGATCTAATAAACCATATATTCCGATCGTATTTGGATAAGTTTGTGGTTGTTTTTATCAACGACATATTAATTTATTCTCGGGATGAGAGTGAGCATGTAGAGCACCTGAGAATTGTTTTGCATACTTTAAGAGACAAGCAGTTGTATGCTAAATTCAGCAAGAGTAAGTTTTGGCTCTGAGAGGTTGGATTCTTAGGACACATTGTGTCGGGTGATGGCATTATAGTTTATCCGAGTAAGATCTCGGCTATTGTGGAGTGAAATCCGCCAAGGAATGTGAAGGAAATTAGAAGCTTTTTAGGTTTAGCAGGGTACTACAGACGGTTCGTAAAGGGGTTCTCCAGATTGCTACCCCAATGAAAAAACTGTTGCATAAAGATGTTAAGTTTCAATGCACCGAGAAATGCCAATAGAGTTTCGAGAGATTAAAAGCATTGTTGACTGAGGCACCGATTTTAGTACAACCCGAGTTGGGGAAAGATTTTGTGGTCTACAGTAATGCGTCATTAAATGGTCTTGGCTGTGTGTTGATGCAAGAGGGTAAGGTAGTAGCTTACGCCTTGAGACAGCTAAAGCCACATTAGAAGAATTATCCGACTCACGATTCGGAGTTGGCTGCGATCGTTTTTACTTTGAAGATTTGGCGTCATTATTTATATGGTGAGAAGTGCCGAATCTTCACTAATCACAAGAGTTTGAAGTACTTAATGAATCAAAAAGATTTGAATTTGCGACAACGGTGATGGCTCGAACTATTGAAGGATTATGAGTTAGTAATTGATTACCATTTGGGGAAAGCGAATGTGGTTGCAGATGCCTTGAGCAGAAAATCCCCGTATGCTTTGAGTGTAACACCCCTAACCCGTCAGCATCGCCGGTCTAGGATAAAAGGCAATACCGGACAAAACAGAACCTTTTACGGACATTTTATAATATAATCCAATGAATTGAATCAAGTTGTCCATTAAACAGGTCTATGAGACCTTAGACATGCTTTAGAAAGGGGCCGGGACTAAACCGAACACATACAGAAATTTTTGAAAATTTAAAAAAAAAATTTCAAAGTTACAGAGGTCACATACCTGTATGGGCAGGCCGTGTACCTCCCACGGCCTCAGACACGCCCATGTGTCTAAGCCGTGTCAAAACAGGGCATACATACTGACTTGTCCACACGGCCGTGGACACGCCCGTGTGCCTCACCCGTGGTCGCTACTGACTTGCACCACACAGCCAGTCACACACCTGTGTGTCCAACCCATGGTCGAGTCTGACTTATTTTGAAACACAACCACGAAGGACACGGTCGAGCCACACGCTCGTGTGCTCAACCGTGTGGGCAATTATAGGCCATTTACAAGGCCAAAATACTAACCACACTTTGGGTTTCACCTACAAGCATAATTGAGCATCAAGTCAAGCATCAAAGGCAACCAATACATACCAAAATGTTCATCAATTCTAACCACCTATGAGCATAACAATCACACCAACTTATATGCCATTTAACTCAATCCAATCACAACATTTTTAGGTAACATCCATCCACACACTTACCATTTCATTATAACAACCATTCATCAAATATATGCTTACTTGGCATCAATAAACTTACCATTATTTTGACCATTTCACTAGCCAACAAACCATACCAAAACTAAGTATCATAAGGCATGACTATTCATTCATATAATGTCATTATCTAGCCATATCACATGGCTAACTATACACCCTTTCAAAACATAACCATATCAACAAGACTATAAATGCCATACTTAATATATGATTTGAGTAGTGTGATGATGATCCTCGATGATCCTCGAGCCCTTAGTAGCTTTGATGATCTATAAAACAAAGCAAACACACACAAAGTAAGCTTTCAAAATCTTAGTAAGCCATATACAAATAAACTTAACATATAAGCATTCATTATTCATATCAAATATAAGATTACTAATAGCTCATTTGCACATTCATAATTCTTCTTGGCTCATTTATTTAGCCATTTGCTTACCAACATATATATCACCATGTACTTCATTAGATCATAGTTCATTCATTCACATATCACATTTTACTTCATCAAATCTATACACATATCTCATTTAGGTAAGTTCATATATATACTTACTTTTCATACACTTACATAGTGTACATATCTAACGTACCTGATTCAGTTATACATTTCACATAGCCTTTCATTTTCTCGGAATTGCCCGTTGAACCATTCAGAATCAAATAGGATACTCGGAATATTAGGAATAGTCAAACAATGCCAACGTCCCAGACGTGGTCTTACATGTAACCAAATATCGATGCCACTGTCCCAGACAGGGTCTTACACGAATCAAATACGATGCCAATGTCCTAGACATGGTCTTACACATAAATCTCAAATCGACGCCAACGTCCCAGACCTGGTCTTACACGATATCACATATTAAAAACTTATGTCATGACATATGTAGTCCTATCTATTCCTAGGTTCATACGGGACTTCTCGGACATTGATACATTGTCGATACATCTTTGGATTTCATACATTTATCATCTCGTACGCATTCATCACAATGAAATTTCATATGAACATACATAAATCAATACAAATACATTTATTTGTATATAGACTTACCTCGTACAGGAAGAACGGAAATGAACAGCTATTCAATTACTTTCGACTTCCCTCAATCTAAATCCGTTTTCTTTGGTTCTTGATCTATACATATTCAGATTTAGCTCATTTATTCACCAATTCATTCAATTCAATCCAAAAACACATATTTAGGGCAATTTACAAATTAGCCCTCACACTTTCACATTTTGACATTTTAGTCCCTATTTCACAAAATCGCAAAACACACAAAATTTCATGTTACACATAAGTCCATACATTTAATTTATTTTAAATTTTAGTCCCTCAAAATATTATTTTCTCAATTTAATCCAAATTACTCAAATTCATCAAAAATCCAAAGACAAACTATGTTAATCTATCACATATCTTTCATAGTTCATCTTTAAACATCGCAAAAGTTATGAGTTCATCAATAGCACATTTCAAAATCATCATCAATTCACAAAATTAAAGCATGGGTTTTGAAGAACACTAAGCAACGATTACAAAAATGTAGAAATTATCAAAAACTGAAATCGAAACATACCTTAATTAAACCATAAGCATAGCCGAAACCTAGGAAGCTTGATTATTCTTTCTTTTTCTTTCCAATTCGGCAAGAACAAGACAAAATGGCCTATTTTATGCCTTTGTTTTACTTAATATAAACTTATCAATTAATTTTCAACTTTAACCTTTATTATAACATTATAAATTCCACTAACATATGGCATTAATGTCCATCCATAATTCAAATGGTCCAATTGCATTATAAGGACCTCACATTTATAAAGACATGACACATAGGTGCTTTTAACATATGGTATGCTAATTTAGCATCTTTCACAATTTGGTCCTTTTTCTCAAATTAATCACATAAATGACCAAATTAAATCATGAAACTTTCACACATACTTAATCACATATTATAGGAACGGAAAATAATATTAAATATTTTTCTGACTCAAATTTGTGGTCCTGAAACCACTATTTCGACTAGGGTCTAAACCAGACTGTTACATTAAGAGCTATAAGTACAAGCTTAGCGTTGTCTGATAATGGTGTTATATTGGCCGAGTTGAGGGTGAGACCATTATTTCTTCAGCAGATAGGTGAAGTTCCAAGGAATGATGAGTTAATCTAGAAAATTTTACATGAAGCACACAGTGGTTGTTTATTAGTACATCCGTGCAGCACAAAAATGTACAATGATTTGAAGAAGTTGTATTGGTGGTCGGGTATGAAAAGAGACATCTCTGAATTTGTTACAAAATTTTTGATCTGTCAACAAGTGAAAGCCAAGCATCAAGTACCTTCAGGATTACTTCAGCTAGTGATGGTTCCTGAGTGGAAGTTGGATCGAATCACAATGGATTCCGTAACGGGGTTACCTATGACTCCAAAAAACAAAGATCCTGTGTAGGTTATTGTGGATAGATTAATGAAGTCGGCTCATTTTATACCAATGCGTGTGGATTGTTCACTTGATAAGTTGGCCGAGCTATATATTACTGAGGTGGTGAAATTGCATGGGGTACCTATATCTATTATCTCGGATAGAGATCCGAGATTTACTTCGAGGTTTTGGGAGAAGCTGTAAGAAGATTTGGGTACAAAATTGAATTTTAGTACAGCGTTCCTTCTTCAAATCGATGGCCAATCTGAAAGAGTAATTCAAGTTCTTGAGGATATGCTCAGATACTGTGTGTTAGAATTCGAAGGTAGTTGGGAAAAATACCTACTTTTGGTTGAGTTTGCCTACAACAACAGTTATCAGTCGAGTATACAGATGGCACCGTATGAAGCTTTATATGGTCGCAAGTGTCGGACTCCCTTGTATTGGACCGAACTTAGTGAGAAGCAAATTCACAGAGCTGATCTAGTTAAAAAATCGAGGATAAAGTGAAAGTGATTTGTGCTAGTCTGAAAGCTGCTTCAGATCGAAAAAAGTCATACGCGGATTTAAAAAGGAAAAAAATCGAGTTTCAGGTGGGCGACAAAATATTCCTGAGAGTATCCCCGTGGAAGAATGTAACATCTCGAATTAGGGTCTAGTCAGAATAGTGGTGCGAGACCACAAATCTGAGACTCAAGTATGAGTTTTGATGGTTATTGCTATGTTTGCATGTTAGTGTGAAAGTTTCATGAAGCAATTTTGTTAAATTGCGGTTGAATTGTACAAAAGGACTAAATTGCAAAAGTTGCAAAATGTGAGATTCTAGAAGCTATTTGTATGAAATAGCTTTGAATTATCAATTAGAGGTTCTTAAAGAGCAATTTTCCCAATTTCTAATTTTTGGACAAAATTGGGCATGGATGAGTTAAAATAGAAAGTTTGTCAAAAAAGGCATTTTGGTCATTTGTCAATTAAATGATTAAAATGGGAAAAGATAATAGAATTTCATTCATCTTCTTCTCCAAGGCTGCCGAAATTTTCAAGAAGCCATTGTTAGGGCTCTTCAATTTTTCAAGCTTGCTAGTAAGTGCATCTAAGCCCCGTTTTTGATATTCTTTATATTTTTGAAGTCCGAGTAGCATGAGTAAGCTATTTTTAGCTATATGTTGAGCTAGGATGGATGTTCAAAAATGTACCCATGTATGACATGCATGTATTTTGATAATTTATGGAAGGAATATGAAAGCTTGATGTAGTAGAAACATCTTTTGCTAAGTGATTTCCATAAAAAATGCATGTAGGGACTAGTTTGTGAAAGTCTTGAGTTTGGTCATACATATGTGTTTTAGTGAGAATTGATGATTGCTTTAGTTGAGTAAATGATTCTGCTAAGCATGAAATGTTAGAAAGTTGAATGAAAATCACTTTACGAGCGTTGGGGCAAAAGTGTAAATATGAGAAAAATTAGGGGTAAATTGGTAATTTTGCTAAAGTATGATATAAGGGTCAATTTAGTCAATGTGTGTATTGAACAGATTGATTTATCATTATAGATCAAGAAAGACAAAGCCAGGATCGAGATCGAGGCAAGAGCAATGTGGTGGACTAAATTGCACATCTCTATACTTTTGAGTACCGAGGTAAGTTTATGCTTAAACAATGCATTTATACTTACACATTCTTAATTCTAATTAGAGTGTAGCATGATTGAGAATGATTGAGAACCTATATGGTTTAAGTAGAATAAATGTGGTAGATATTGCGAATGAAAGAATGAGTAGTGGATATGTGAATGTGTAGTGATAATACTTAATGGTGGGCTAAGTGCGATACCACCCTAATACTTAACAACGATGAGCTGGGCTATGTGCGATGCTATTGTTAAGTATATTGTTTAGTGTGAAACCACTATGATTATCTTTGTTGGTAGGCTAAGTGCGATACTACCCTATAAATTGATTGTGGTGGGCTAAATGCGAAACCACCGAGAAATTAGCTGTGTGGATGTGATAGCGAGAAATTAGCTGTGTGGATGTGATAGCAAGAAATTAGCTGTGTGGATGTGATAGCGAGAAATTAGTTGTGTGGATGTGCTAGTGAGTAAATTAGCTGTGTGGATGTATTATTGAGAAATGACGACGTGTCGTATTTTCGAGTAAATGTGATATTGAATGCAGGGGTGCATGTCAAGGAATATGAGTATTTGACTAATGATGTGTTGGAAATATGGTAAGGGATAGAAAGAGTAAGCATAGTTGTGAATTACTTATGTTAGTATAATGCTAATTGTTGTTTAGCTTATGCTATGATGCTTAAATTGTTTACGTGTAAACTTACTAAGCTCAAAGCTTACTCCCTTTCTTTTCCCTTGTCTTATAGAGCAAAAGAGTTGAATTAAGATACGTGGATTAATTGGAAGATCGCCCACACTATCAGCACTCTCTAGTACATTAGACTTAACGTTTTGTATATGGCATGTACAGAGGCTAGACAAGTTAGTGAATTTTGTTGTAAATGGCTAAGATGTGTTGGCCTTTAGATGGATAACCTATTTTGTATTGTGCCATGGTTGACGGCTACCTTATGAAAATATGTAGTCATCCATGTAAGATTATGTTTCAATATGAGTTGATTATTAATGTGTTGAATGAGTATATGATGTATATGCTAGAGGGGTGAGAAGAGCTTAGCAAATAGTTTTGCTCTTGTCCATGTGGGTAGACACACGAGCGTGTGTCTAGGCCATGTGTGACCCACAGCCAGCCCATGAGCGTATGACTTGGCCGTGTGTCCCCAACAGATCCAGGCAGTGTAGGCTAGGGGCTAGCCACACGGGCGTATGCCTGGACTCTAGGCCGTGTGAAGTAGTCAGTGTTCACCACGGCTGGAGAGCATGGGCGTGTGCCCTGTAACAACCCGGTTTAGACCTTAGTCGGAATAGTGGTTTCGAGACCACAAATTCGAGGTCGTAAGAATATTTTAATATTAATTTCTGTGTGAATAGTATGTGAATTTACCTGTGTGAAATTTCTGTATGAAGATTATATCGATTGTGTGTTTAATTAAGAGAAATGACTTAATTGCGTAAAGTGTAAAAGTTGTGTGCTGATTGTTGAAGTATCTATGTGATATGGCTTTTAAATGAAGTGGCCTTATAAAGCAATTTAGCCATTAAATGGTGAGTGGATGGTAATTGGACAATTATAACCAACCATCATGTGTTACATTATGTTTATAATAAAGGGTAAACTAGTAAAATGTATATTATGTTAATAATAAAACAAAAAGGAATTAAAAAGCCATTACCATCATCTTTGCTATTGTCGAAAGTTGGAGGAAGAATAAGGGTTTGAAGTTTTATAATTTTCGGCTAGAATTTGGCATGATTGAGGTATGTTTTGAGCTCAATTTTTAATAATTTCCACGTTTTTGTAATCGTTGTTTTGTACTCTACAAAACCCATGCTCAAATTTTATGTATTGATGATGTTTATAAAATATGCCATTGAGGAAATGGTGAGCTTTGTGATTAGTGTTGGTGTGAAATGAAAGATATGTGTTTAATGAACATGTTTTGTTCTTGATTTTTTGATGAATTTAGCTAATTAGGGCTAAATTGAGAAAATAGCATTTTGGAGGATTAAAATGTGAAATAAATGAAATGTATGAACTTGTATTGACATGAGAAGACTTCGGCTAACATATGAGTTTTGAAATTATGTGAATTTGATGATTTTTGTGAATTAGGGACTAAAGTGTCGAAATGTGATAATGTGAGGGCCATTTTGTAAAATGCCCTAAAATTTTGTGTTTGGATTACATTGAATGAATTGGTGATTGAATGGGTTGAATTTGAATATGTTTAGACCAAGAACGAAGAAGTTTGGATCGAGATCGAGGCGAAGATAAAGTGCTCGATTAATTGACCATATCGATAGTTCGACGTCCGAGGTAAGTCCGGATATAATACATGTTATTAATATATGTTTTTGTATTATGAACTGATTGTGTATATGTGTATGAAATCGAGATGCTATGTGCAAGATTTAGTTAATGGCACTAAGTGTGCGATATTGAAATTGAAATTGAAATGAATAGCACTATGTGTGCGATGTTATGAAAGCTTCGGCTTATAGATTTGGCATTGTGTGTGCGTTACCGAGATAAGTCAGTTGAAAGATTAGGCATTAACTGTGCGATGACTCATATGCACCGACCATGTATATGGCACTGAGTGTGCGATTAAATTGAAATAATATCAAACGATGATAGACATGTGATATCGAGCATTGAGTAGCTTGGAAATTGAATAACTATGTGTTAGCTAAGGTATGTATTGAACCTTTGTGGTTGATGAGTTATAAACAAGTTATGATTGAGTGAATGAGTATTTTAGCTATGGATGAGGAGGCATGAATATGAGATAATTGATCTATGTGATTGTTTATTATATACATTGGTTTGATTTGATGAGATAATTGTATTGTATGTCGAACTTACTAAGCTTTGGAAAGCTTACTGTGTGATTTGTTCTCTGCTTTGCAGTGTCAGTAAAGCTAGCTCAGATCTGGGGATCGTCAGCATCTCAGTCACACTATCGAAAATCTAGTTTGGGGTATTTTGGAAGGATGTACATGGTTAAAATATGGCATGTATAGGCTAGTTATTGAGTCATGTTTGAGATTTGTAAGTAGCCATGAGATGTGGCTAGATATGGGCTAGTTTTTAGCATGAATGACTTTAGTATATGTGATGCATCTTTTGGTATGCATTGTGAGTTGGGAAATTGACTTATAAATGGAAATCTTTGTGATGGTAAAATGTTAGTAAGAATTAGTGAATTTGAGAATGAATGATGTTTAGTATAAAAATGTGTTTAAGTTGTATATGTTAGCTTATAAGTTGATATGATTAAAAGTGAGTTTGTATGAGTTGATAGATTGATCATATGATAGGAAATGGTTGCCAAAATGTCTGTATAAACATACTTAAGTGTGCTTGTAGTGATTGACCCATGTGGGTGGCAACTTGGCCTTGCAAATGGCCTATTTTTGCCACACGGTTGTGGCACACGGGCATGCCTAGTGACCGTGGCCGTAAGTCATTGTATGGCCTAAGAGCACACGGCCAAGTCACACGGACATGCTTGGTATCTGGTAGCCATGTGGTTTTTGGCAGGATCGACCACGACCAAAGTACACGGGCGTGCTTGGTCGCCGTGGGAGCTAAGTTAGTTTCGACCACGGGGAGGACACACGGGTGTGTCTAGCAGCCGTGGGAGGTACACAGCCTACCCCCACGGGCGTGTATCCCCTGAAACCTAGAAAAGTTTTAAATTTTGAAAAGTTTCTGTACGTGTTTCGGTTTAGTCCCGACCCCTCCCTAGCATGTGTATAAGGTCTTATATGCCTTAAAAAGGGACTATTTGTTTATGTTTGATGTATTATGATGATGAATGACTTTGTGTCGTAAATGGGTTATGTAAGGATCCTATTGTCTGGTAATGTCTTTTGACCCTAATCCGGCGACGGTTCCAGGTTAAGGGTGTTACATTTGGTTGGTATCAAAGCTATGGTTTAGTCGATTCTCAAACTAACGTAGCTCGTGTGAGTGTAGCTATGCTTGCCATAGATGAAATTGTGATAGTGTGATGAATTCTGACAGTTGAAATGTGTTTACATATAGTAATGGATCCCAATCGAGCAGTTGTTGACGATGTAGAAAACAATGCGCCTGCTCCCGCTCAAGGGACAACACCGGTCACATCAAGGCCGAATGACAGTGGTGAGGGAGGAGAGGCTATGCAAGCCTTCTTCCGAGTGATGAGTGAGTGGTTTACGGAGTTCGTTCGAATGAATCTGGCTGCTCCACAACCTCCACCCCCACAAGTACCTGTTGTGCCACAAGTTGTAGATCCGATCTGATCGAATAAACCTCCTGTGGATAAGATTCACAAGTACGAGGCCGAAGAGTTTAGGGCCACATCTAATGAGGATGCTGAACGAGCTGAGTTTTGGCTGGAGAATATAATCAGAGTATTCGATGAGATGTCGTTAAATCCTGATGAGTGCATTAAGTGTGCAGTTTTCTTGCTGAGAGACACGACTTACAACTGGTGGAAAACGTTGATATCTGTGGTTCCGAGAGAGAGAATCACCTGGGATTTCTTTCAAGCTGAGTTCAGAAAGAAGCATATCAGTCAATGCTTCGTTGATCAGAAACGTAAAGAGTTTTTAGAGCTGAAACAGGACCGTTTGTCTGTTACTGAGTACGAGCGAGAATTTGTAAGATTGAGTCAATACGCGAGAGAATGTGTTTTGACCGAAGCTACTATGTACAAATGTTTCATAGAGGGATTGAATGAAGACATTAAATTGTTGGTTGGGATACTTGATATAAATGAATTTGTTGTGTTAGTCAAAAGAGCATGTAAAGCTGAGGAGCTCAGTAAAGAAAAGAAGAAAGCCGATTCTGAGGCTCATGATGAAAGAAAGAGATCGATGAATAAGTTCTCTCAACCTTCAACGAAGAGATGTAGAGATGTAAACAATCGTTCAAATGTTTCGTTTGGACATCCAAATAGAGATCGTTCGACACAAAGTACTGGTTTACGAATTCAAGCTCCGAATGAATCGAGTGTTGGTAGCGTTAGGAGTAACAAACCTGAATGCAGACAGTGTGGAAGACGGCACGTGGGAGAGTGCTAGGGCAAGTATAACAATAGAGTTTGTTATAAATGTGGATCCTGAGATCATTTTATTCGAGATTGCCCGAAGATGGTAGAAGAGGAAAATGTTCAGAATGAAAGACCGAGTAATATGACGGCTAGAGGTAGACCACCCAGAAACACCAGAAATATGAATGATAGCCAAAGAGGGACAATTGATATAGCTGTGAGATCGGAGGCGAGAGCTCCTGCTCGAGCCTATGCTATGCGTGCACGAGAGGAAGCATCATCTCCAGACGTCATCACCAATACTTTCACTATATTTGATATTGATGTTATTGCATTGATATATCCGGGATCAACTCATTCCTATGTGTGTGTGAATCTAGTATCGAGTAAAACTCTACCTGTTGAATCTACTGAATTTGTGGTTAGAGTGTCAAACCCTTTAGGCAAGTGTGTCTTGGTGGATAAGGTGTGCAAGAATTGCCCATTGATTTTTCAAGATGTTTGTTTTTCGGCTAATTTGATGTTGTTACCATTCGATGAGTTTAACATAATTCTGGGTATGGATTGGCTTACTCTGCATAATTCCATTGTGAATTGTAAAATAAAGAGTATTGAATTGAGAAGTTAGAACGGTGAGCTAGTTCGAATTGAATCCAGTGATATGAAAGGATTACAAGCTATTGTATCTGTGATGAAAGCTATGAACTATGTGAGAAAGGGTTGTGAAGCTTATTTGGCATACATGATTGATACAAAAGAGTCAGAAAAGAAAGTTGAATATGTGCCTGTGGTATGTGAGTTTCCAGATGTGTTTCTTGAAGAGATGCCGGGATTACCTCCAATTCGGGAAGTGGAATTTGATATTGAATTAGTGTCGGGAACCACTCCCATATCTATAGCTCCGTATAGAATGGCACCAACAGAATTGAAAGAGCTAAAATCGCAGTTGCAAGAATTAACTGATAGAGGATTTGCACGACCGAGTTTCTCACCTTGGGGAGCTCCTGTGTTATTTGTTGAAACGAAAGATGGAACTATGAGAATGTGTATTGATTATCGACAGTTGAACAAAGTGACGATAAAGAACAAATATCTGTTGCCTCGTATCGATGATTTGTTTGATCAGCTGAGAGGAGCTACAGTGTTTTCTAAGATAGATTTGAGATCAGGCTACTATCAGTTGAGAGTTAAAGAATTTGATGTGCCGAAAACTACTTTCAGAACAAGGTATGGACATTACGAATTCTTAGTGATGCCTTTCGGACTAACAAATGCTCCTACATATTTATGGATCTGATGAATCAGGTTTTCAGACCATATTTGTATCGTTTTGTAGTAGTGTTTATTGATGATATTTTGATTTATTTGTGTGATGAGACGCAACATGCTGAGCATTTGAGAATCATGCTACAAACTCTACGTGAGAATCAGTTATATGCAAAATTTAGCAAATGTGAATTTTGGCTATGTAAAGTTGGATTTCTGGGGCATATTGTATCAGCTGCTGGAATACGAGTAGATTCGAGTAAAATCTCTGCTATTTTGGAATGGAAGCCTCCAAGAAACGTGTCTGAAGTCCGTAGTTTTCTGGGACTAGCGGGATATTATAGACGATTTGTGAAAGGCTTCTCGATGATTGCAACTCCATTGACAAAATTGTTACAGAAGGATGTTAGATTCGAGTGGTCAGATAAGTGCCAACAGAGTTTTGAACAGTTGAAACTATTGTTAATGGAAGCACCAGTGTTGATTCAACCCGAATCGGGCAAAGAGTTCATAGTTTACAGTGATGCATCATTGAATGGTTTGGGCTATGTGCTGATGCAAGAAGGGAAAGTCATTGCTTATGCTTCGAGATAGTTAAAACCGCATGAAAAGAATTACCCAATGCATGATCTTAAACTGGCTGCGATTGTGTTCGCATTTAAGATTTGGCATCACTATTTATTCGGTGAAAAATGTCATATGTATACTGATCATAGAGTTTAAATATTTGATGACTTAGATAGATTTGAACTTGCGACAGAGAAGATGGTTAGAATTGTTGAAAGACTACGAACTTATGATTGATTACCACCCGGGTAAAGCTAATGTTGTAGCTGATGCTTTGAGTCAGAAATCGTTATATGCTCTGCGAGCTTTGAGTAATCAGATAGATCTGTGTGATGATAATGCAGTGGTAGCTGAATTGAAAGTTAAGCTGATGTTTGTACAGCAGATTTGTGATGCTCATAAAAATGATGTTGAAATGGTGGCTAAACGAACTCAATTTGAATCAAATGTTGAATCAGAATTTCGAGTTGATAGTGATGATTGTTTGAGATTCAGAGATCGGATTTGTGTCCCAAGAAGTTCAGAGTTGATTCAAACGATTTTGAATGAAGCTCACAATAGTCATTTGACTATAGATCCGAGGAGTACGAAAATGTATAATGATATGAAACAGTTATATTGGTGGCATGGTATGAAAAGAGATATTTGTGACTTTGTGTCGAAATGTTTAGTTTGTCAGGAAGTCAAAGCTAAACATCAAGTTTCGTCTGGTTTGTTACAACCGATTATGATTCCTGAGTGGAAATGGGAGAGAATCACAATGGACTTTGTGTCGGGTTTGCCCTTATCTCCAAGTAAGAAAGATGCAATCTGGGTGATAGTGGACAGATTGACGAAATCAGCTCATTTTGTTCCGGTGAGAACTAATTATTCTTTAGATAAGTTGGCTGAATTATATATTACTGAGATAGTGAGATTGTACGGAGTACCTTTATCTATAGTGTTTGACAGAAACCCGAGATTTACCTCACGATTTTGGAAGAAATTGCAAGATGCTTTAGGCACGAAATTGCATTTCAGTACTGCTTTTCATCCGCAAACGGATGGTCAATCCGAGCAAATCATTCAGATTCTTGAAGAGATGCTGAGATGTTGCATACTTGAATTTGAAAGTACGTGGGAAAAGCATTTATCATTGATTGAGTTTACGTATAATAACAGTTTTCAATCTAGCATTAAAATGGCACCATATGAGGCTCTTTATGCTCGAAAGTGTCGAACTCCATTGTATACAGGGTTGATCTGATAAAAGAGACTGAACAAAAAGTGAAAGTAATTTGTGACAATTTGAAAGCAGCCTCAGATCATCAGAAGTCTTACGCAGATTTAAAACGAAAGGATATTGAATTCAAAATTGGTGATAAAGTGTTCCTGAAAGTATCTCCTTGGAAGAAAATACTTCGATATGGCCGGAAAGGCAAGCTAAGTCCAAGGTTCATCGGACCGTATGAGATTATTGAACGAGTTGGGGCGGTTGCTTATAGATTGAGATTGCCATCTGAGTTAGAAAAGATTCATAACGTATTTCATGTGTCAATGCTTCAATGGTACAGATCAGACCCGTCTCATGTGATTGTTCCTACTGAAGTTGAGATTCAGTCAGACTTGTCGTATAGTGAAGAATCGATCCGAATCTTGGCACGAGAGACTAAAGAGTTGAGAAATAAGAATATTTCCTTAGTGAAAGTATTATGGCACAAACACGGAGTTGAAGAGGCTACGTGGGAGCCTGAGAACATTATGAGAGAGCAATATCCGCACCTATTCACTGGTAAGATTTTCGAGGACAAAAATCCCTAAGGGGGAGAGTTGTAACAGCCCGGTTTAGACCTTAGTCGGAACTGTGGTTTTGAGACCATAAATCCGAGGTCGTAATGATATTATAATATTAATTGCTATGTGAATAGTATGTGAATTGACTTGTGTGAAATTTTTGTGTGAAGATTATATCGATTGTGTGTTAATTTAAGAGAAAGGACTTAATTGCATAACATGTAAAAGCTGTGTGCTAATTGTTGAAGTATCTATATGATATGGCTTTTAAATAAAGTGGCCTTATAAAGTAATTTACCCATTAAATGGTGAGTGGATGGTAATTGGACAATTATAACCAACCATCATGTGTTATATTATGTTTATAATAAATGGTAAAATAGTAAAATGTATATTATGTTAATAATAAAACAAAAAGGAATTAAAAAGTTGAAGGAAGAATAAGGGTTTGAAGTTTTATAATTTTCGGCTAGAATTTGGCTTGATTGAGGTATGTTTTGAGATCGGTTTTTAATAAATTTCTACGTTTTTGTAATCGTTGCTTTGTACTCTACAAAGCCCATGCTCAAATTTTATGTATTGATGATGTTTATGAAATGTGCCATTGATGAAATGGTGAGCTTTGTGATGATTGTTGGTGTTAAATGAAAGATATGTGTTCAATGAATATGTTTTCTTCTTGAATTTTTGATGAATTTAGCTAATTTGGCCTAAATTGAGAAAATAGCATTTTAGAGGATTAAAATGTGAAACAAATGAAATGTATGAACTTGTATTGACATGAGAAGACTTCGGCTAGCATATGAGTTTTGAAATTATGTGAATTTGATGATTTTTGTGAATTAGGGACTAAAGTGTCAAAATGTGATAATGTGAGGGCCATTTCATAAAATGCCCTAAAATTTTATTTTTGGATTAAATTGAATGAATTGGTGATTGAATGGGTTGAATTTGAATATGTTTAGACCAAGAACGGAGAAGTTTGGATCGAGATCGAGGCGAAGATAAAGTGCTCGATTAATCGACCGTATCGATAGTTCGACGTCCGAGGTAAATTCGGATATAATACATGTTATTAAGATATGTTTTTGTATTATGAATTGAATGTGTATATGTGTATGAAATCGAGATGCTATGTGCAAGATTTAGTTAATGGCACTAAGTGTGCGATATTGAAATTGAAATAGAAATGAATAGCACTGTGTGTGCAATGTTATGAAAGCTTCGGCTTATAGATTTGGCATTGTGTGTGCGTTACCAAGATAAGTCAGTTGAAAGATTAGGCACTAACTGTGCGATGACTCATATGCACCGACCATGTATAAGGCACTGAGTGTGCGATTAAATTGAAAGAACATCAGAATGTAATATCCTGGATTATGGCTTATGCATAATTGCTTAATTGAATGTGAAAGCATGCTTATGAACATTGTGAATGTGTATTATGAATTTTGTGAACTTTAGAAAATAGAAGAGTGCCTTAGAAATTATTAGATTTTAAGTTTAAAAGAGGGAGCTAAGCCTGATAGGCCTTAAGAAAATAAATAGGGGAGATATGACACACAATTGGGCTTGGTTAAGTGGCTTGGAGGCGCCACAAGCTTGGTGCAGGTCTTGAGTTCGAGCTGCATGGGAAACAAATAAAAGAATTTTATTTTGCTGCATGAATAAGCAGCAGTGGATGGCATGGGGACTCCATTAAGATGAGGATTATTCTTTTAAAATTCGGCTAAATAAGGGGTAAATAATGGATTATTTTTATTAATTTTAGATGAGGTGATAAGAGGAGAAAAATGAGGGATTTGATAAAGGAGCATGTGTTGGCCGGCCAAGGGACTCTCTTGGTGATATTTTCGGCTAAGGAAGGGAGTAAGGCCATTATTCTTTTTTCTTTTGAAGCCTTTGCCGAATTCTCTCGCCACTCTTCTCTTTCTCTCCTATTTTGTCAAAAGCCGAAGTACTCTGTGTTCTAGCCGAAACTTCTCCCAAATCCCATTAGTGCCGATTCTTTCTAAGCCTCATATCCCTCTCTTTTCATCCTTGTTGAAGCCGAATCTCTTTAGCAATCATCAAAAGCTGAAACTTGTTGATCATTGCTTAGCCTATAGCCGAATATTGCTAAGGGTCCAAGCAAGGGGTTCAATCGAATTCAATTTTAAAGGTAAGGATTCTTCTATCATCATTTTATCTCTTTTTTCTTTTGCCGAAATCAAAGTGCTAATCCCCTTCATGTCTTTGGCCGAAACTGTGAAGGATTCTTTCGGGATTCTTGCTTTAGTCGACTATAAAGGAGGAGATCTTTGGGATTTGATTCATCAAGGTAAGGGCATAAGTGTTCGGCCTAAGGCCACTTTCTAATACTTTTGGTATAGAGGCCGATTCTAACATTGGTTAAGCAGGGTATTTCGACATCTCTTTGGTTAAGTGACTATTTCCGGGATTTGGAATCACAAGGTAAGTGAAGGTGCTTATTCGGTCATATGGGTTACTATGTTAGCCGAATCTAACTAAGGATATGTAGGGGGCAGTCGACAGTGGTACACAAGGATTTCGGGATTTCAAATCGTAGGGTAAGTACATATGTACAATCGGCCAAGGCCATAGTAAAGTTATAAATCTGTTTCTTATGTTATTCAAAAAGCCGAAACTAACTAGTTCAATGATTAAGTGTATAGCCGATTGCAATAAAGAAACATCACAAAGTTTTGGGATTTGTTTAGGAGTCAAATCGATAGCAAGGTAAAATTTTGATTGTGATAAATCCTTCGGGATTTGGTCTTATAGCCGAATAGGCTTTTTATTAACATGTTAAGATTGGTCGAATATAGGAATTAAAGATCTAAAGCGATAGATCGGGTTTCGGGATTTCAGTAACTTTGCTAAGTGAACCAGGTGTGTACCCCACACTATCTCTCAATAGATTTACAGTACCCATGTAATATGTATGTTTATAATAATGTGAATGTGGCTAAGAGTACCATGCAATGGTACAAAGTACTGAGGTACGTTTTCCTACTCCTACTGTGAGTATGATATGATCTGTTATGGCACATAAGTGAATGTGATAAGAATGTGAAATAAGGCATAAAGCATGATGTTGCATGATAAGTATGATATGGGGCATATGGGTTATATGGAAAGGGGAAGTGATCTGGTGGTTTATACCACGATATCTGAATGTGGTGACTTCGGTCACATTATCTGAATGTGGTGTCTCATGACACAAAATAATTATCTGGTGGCTATGCCACGAATTTTATAAGGGCGATGAGCACGTCGACTGCAGCGACTGCCTTCGATGATGTGTAGCGGATGGAGGGTTGACTTAGTAGTCCCCACGGTGTGCAGGTTGGTACGGGTGATGTGTAGCAGTTGGCATCTAGGATTGGGTTCGGGATTGCATCATTTTATTTAAATGCCATATGTGTATGTATGATCTGATATGCCTGAATCTGTTTGGACTTAGTGTTGGTTGTACACATTGAGTCTGTTGACTCACCCCGTTGTGGGAATATTTTTCAGGTGACGCACAGTAATGGACCGGGTCGGCAGGAGCTTAGTAGTGGCCATGCTCAGCACGGATTTTATTATTTGGACATTTTATTTTGTTTAAGTACTTTAAATTTATTTTGGGTTTGTTTTTGATGTAATAAGGCCATAGTATGAATTGTTTCATGCATGCATTTTAATTCTTTTATTACGAAATGATTAATGACAAATCGAGTTTAAAACAATTTTTATAAAAATAAATCTTTAAATGTTTTGACACTTACATTCAATTGATTCTTAATTTTAAAAGTAAAATCTTTAAAACCAAAATCGGCATGTCTTTTTAATGTAGAAACGAAGTTTTTAATAAATCCCTGATTGCAAAATTAACGAAGTTTTCAATTGAACCCAACATAAGCAAATCTTTCTTCAAAACCACTCGAATTTTTCCTAAGTAACAAACGGATTTTCAAATGTTTTCTCGAGGAACATACCAGATCTGGTCAAGGCTCGTGGGCCGGGTTTGGGGTGTTTCACAGAAGATGATCGACATGTGATATCGAGCATTGAGTAGCTTGGAAATTGAATAACTATGTGTTAGCTAAGGTATGTATTGAACCTTTGTGGTTGATGAGTTATAAACAAGTTATGATTGAGTGAATGAGTATTTTAGCTATGGATGAGGAGGCATGAATATGAGATAATTGATCTATGTGATAGTTTATTATATACATTGGTTTGATTTGATGAGATAATTGTATTGTATGTCGAACTTACTAAGCTTTGGAAAGCTTACTGTGTGATTTGTTCTCTGCTTTGCAGTGTCAGTAAAGTTAGCTCGGATCTGGGGATCGTCAGCATCTCAGTCACACTATCGGCAATCTAGTTTGGGGTATTTTGGAAAGATATACATAGTTAAAATATGGCATGTATAGGCTAGTTATTGAATCATGTTTGAGATTTGTAAGTAGCCATGAGATGTGGCTAGATATGGGCTAGCTTTTAGCATGAATGACTTTAGTATATGTGATGCATCTTTTGGTATGGATTGTGAGTTGGGAAATTGACTTATGAATGGGAATCTTTGTGATGGTAAAATGTTAATAAGAATTAGTGAATTTGAGAATGAATGATGTTTAGTATATAAATGTGTTTAAGTTGTATATGTTAGCTTATAAGTTGATATGATTAATAGTGAGTTTGTATGAGTTGATAGATTGATCATATGATAGGAAATGGTTGCCAAAATGTTTGTATAAACATACTTAAGTGTGCTTGTAGTGATTGACCCATGTGGGTGGCAATTTGGCCTTGCAAATGGCCTATTTTTGCCACACGGTTGTGGCACACGGGCGTGCCTAGTGACCGTGGCCGTAAGTCATTGTATGGCCTAAGAGCACACGGCTACAGCACACGGACGTGCTTGGTATCCGGTAGCCGTGTGGTTTTTGGAAGGATCGACCACGGCCAAAGTACACGAGCGTGCTTGGTGGCCGTGGGAGCTAAGTCAGTTTCGACCACGGGGAGGACACATGAGTGTGTCTAGCAGTTGTGGGAGGTACATCGCCTACCCCCACGAGCATGTATCCCCTGAAACCTAAAAAAGTTTTAAATTTTTAGAAGTTTCTGTACGTGTTTTGGTTTAGTCCCGACCCCTCCCTAGCATGTGTATAAGGTCTTATACGCCTTAAAAAGGGACTATTTGTTTATGTTTGATGTATTATGATGATGAATGACTTTGTGTCGTAAATGGGTTGTGTAAGGATCCTATTGTCTGGTAATGCCTTTTGACCCTAATTCGGTGACGGTTTTGGGTTAAGGGTGTTACATGCCCTAGCTGTGGGGCTTTGGCAGATTGCTTGGGTTTTCATGCACGGTTTGTGGACATGGGCGTGTGTGTCTACACACGGGCGTGTGACATCTTGCATGGGCGTGTAGTCCCTGTTTGGATGAAAAGAAATTGTAAGATCGTAAGAGTTTTTGATTTAGTCTCGAGAGCCCTCGTGTGCATGAGTGAGGCCTCGTAAGGCGAGAATGAGGTTGTAATGGTGACTAAAGAGAATGGTCACGTTGAGCCTAAGTGGCGATCAAGTGGTTTTACTCCAGTAATGGCTCGGGCCCGGTTCCGGTGTAGAATACTGGTAAGGGGTGTTACAAAGAAAATATTAAGATTTGGTTGAAAGGGTAAATTAAGTCCACAACTCATAGGGTTGTATGAGGTTATTGAAAGGATTGAGTCAGTAGCTTACCGGTTGGCTTTGCCGGTAGAGTTAGAGAGAATACACAACGTGTTTCATGTGTCGATGTTGAGGCGATATCGGTCGGATCCTTCGCATGTGATCCCTTCTACTGAAATTGAGATACGACCGGACATGACTTATGAAGAAGAACCAATTAAGATTTTGGCTTGAAAGGTTAAACATTTGAGGAATAAGAGCATAGCCTTAGTGAAAGTGTTATGGCAAAAACATGGTGTAGAAGAGGCTACGTGGGAACCAGAAGAAGCCATGAACCAAACCTTTTTACAGGTAAGATTTTCGGGGAAGAAAATCTCTAAAGGGGGGAAAAGATGTATCAGCCTGATTTTGGGGCTAATCGGAACATTGGTTTCGGGACCGCTAATCCGAGGTTGAAGAAAATTATTTTGATATTATTTTATGTGTTATAGCATGTTTGTAAGGATGTATGAAAATTTTGGTGCTTTAATTTTAACAATTGTATGCTTAATTGTAAAAAAGGACTAAACCGCATAAAGTGCAAAAGTTCCATTTTTTATGCTAGGAGTGTCTAATAGCTATGTAATATTAAATTGGACGTCTTTAAAGGGCAAATAGACCACCCTAAAAGTGATGGCCGGCCAAGGGGGACAAAGCCATTAATTTGGTCAAAAATTTGGTGAAATTAGATGACCAAAAATGAATAAAATAAGATAAATAAAAGAGTTGCCATCTTTTACTATTCACACTTCTTCTCCACTAAAAATTGAAGAGAGAATATGGATTTTTGGAGTTTAAATTTTCATCCAAGCAAATCTCTTGCAAGTAAGTGATTTTAGAGGTCTTTCTTGATAATTTTTGCACTTTTGGAACCCCTAAAGCTTAAGCTAGCTAATGAGGGGACTAGTTTGCAAAATGGTTGAAAGTTTAAGGACTTTTCATGAGGGTGTTCATGTTATTTGCTGAGTTTTTATGGAAGAAAATGAATGCTAGTGAGTTAAGGAACAACTTTTGTGAAAGGTGTTACCATGAAAACACCTAAATAGGACTTATTTGTAAAGGTTGAAATTCTGTAATAAATGCATGAAATAATTGGTTTTATGAGTTGTTGTAAGAGAAATAAATGTTCAGCTAGGCTTGTTTAATGAGAAAATGTGATGAAAAATGATTTACGAGCCTAGGGGCAAAATTGTAATTTTGCCAAAGTATAAGGGCGAAATGGTCATTTTGCCTAAGTAGAAATTTTGATGTATCATGAATTATAAAGTGATTAAATAAGAAAATTTTATTATTATAGATCAAGAAGAGTGCGGAAACAACCTTGACCAAGGAAAAGGCAAGGTTATGGATTAAACTGTCGATTAATACATTTTGCACCGAGGTAAGTTTATGTGTAAACAATACATCTTTAATACATATGTTGTTACTTATTGGAGCATTGTATGAATGAGATCAATTATGATTGAGATTGATTGAAATTGATAGATAATGTGTAGTTCTCGTATGAACCTTGGAATAGATATGTTAATGCAGAAAAATGTCTGTAATAATCTATTGGTGGGCTGTGTACGATACCACCGTAATCATCCTTTTTGGTGGGCTGTGTGTGATACCACATTATTACTTGTCCACGATGGGCTATGTGCGATACCATCGTTTATATTATCATTTGGTGGGCTATGTGCGAAACCACCGTAAATATTCTAGTGGGTGGGCTATGTGCGATACCACCCTATTATTGATTAAAGGTGGGCTGTGTGCGAAACCACTGGGTACTTAGTATTATTCTGAGGGGTTCATCGAGAAATTGTATAAGTAAATGTTTCATGTTGCCTTGTGGTGATGAGTGCAGGGAATGTGTACCAGTAATTGTGAACAATATAATTTTTATGTGGTAGGAATGTGGTAATAGATGAGATGAGTAAGCATGATTATGGAAATGTGAATTGTTCTTGCTTAGTATGTAATGTTATTAATGGTTTAGCATATGATATGATGCTTATTGTTTACATATGAACTTACTAAGCTTAAAGCTTACTCCCTTTCTTTTCCCTTGTTTTATAGTGTTAAAGAGTCGGCTCGGGATACGAAGATAATCTGAAGATCATCCACACTATTAGCTCATTTCCGTATTCAACTCTTTCGTAAATGGCCATATTCAATGGCTCCCTTATTATTAATATATGTAAAGATGAGTTTATTCATGAGTATGTATGATGCATGATTGGGTTGCTTGGTTAATGATTGAATATGATTTATGTTGTATGAGTGAGGGTGATAAAAAGAGCTTGGCAAATACCCTTGTTCTTGTCCACACGGGTAGGCACACGGGCGTGTGTCTAGGCCGTGTGTGACACACGGTCAGTCCCATGGGTGTGTGGCTGGGCCGTGTGTCCCCTGCATGTTAGTGTTGCAAGTCGTGTCAACCACGGGTGGAGCACACGGGCGTGTGACAAACCATGTGTCTGTTATGAGGTTGCTGACGTCATAAATAGAATACCTAAGTTTTCACACTCGGGTGGGGACACAGGCGTGTCTAGGCCGTGTGAAGGACACGAGCCAAAGACATGGGCATGTGCCCGGCCTTGTGAAAACCCCTGTAGGTTCGAAAAGAAAAATAAATTCCACACGGGCTAGGGACATGGGCGTGTGTGACCACACGGCCTGCCCACACGGGTGTGTCCCATTTCACACGGACGTGTGGCCCTGTTTAGGCAAAAATTTTCTAACTATACAAAAGTTCCCAGTTTGATTCCGAGACCCTCAGTTTGCATGTTTAAGGCCTCTTTGGCCCATAATAAGGATGTTATGAATGTGAATGTGAAGATTTAAGTGGGAATGAAATTTGAAAGCCCAAAGTTGTATGTTTAAGCAAGATAAGTCTAGAAATGCCTGGTACCCGGTTCCGGCGTTGAATACGGGTAAGGGGTGTTACACGGCCAAGCCACATGCCTGTGTGTCATGCCGTGTAGCTTTCGAAATGTAACCTTTTAAAAACTATAGGGGAAACATGGCCGTGTCACGTGGCCGTGTGTCACACACAAGCTATTTACACCTATATTCAAGCATTCAAAATTAAATTAAAACATGCATAATAAAACTAGATCATTATGGTATTTGTTCATACAACCAATATGCCATAAAGGCACCTCAAACACATACATTGAACATACCTAAACTTGTGCATATTTAACCATTTATCAATTGACTTGTTTCCATATCAGAATATACCACAATTGACACATACCAACCTTGCCATATTAGGTTCATGCCATAGCTAATTAACTTTACCATTTGGACCACTTCTCTCATGTATCAAAACCATATTAATGACACAAAACTAGCCATTACCAAATGTTTCCAACATCTAATATATATAGATACCAAAACATGCCTTAAATGATCACTTTGCTAGCATGCCAACACATACCACTTTGACCATAAAACCATGCATCAATTTGATCATAAAAACACCAACTCTTAAGCATCAAAGTGCCAAAAGCACACCAACCATCAAGGTATCAAAATAACATAAGTTTCACAAATTCAAAGCAACATTTCATGCCAATATCACACACAAGCATACCAATTTGGCCATTCAAAACATATCATCACAAATCCATTTCAACATTAGCCATCAAGCCCAAAATGCCAAAATGTCATCAATCATAAACCATATTACAGGCCAAACATAATGGCCATACCATCAAGCACAAAAAACTTATACATGCCATTATAACCATGACTTAAAAACATCAAAATCTATCGATAAATTCGATGGATAGTGTGATGGATCTCCAGCTAGCTACCAACCCGATCGAGCTTTCGTTATTCTGTAAAGTAAAGGAAAATAACAACGTAAGCAATGAATGCTTAGTAAGCTCATATAAAATTTAAGTATAATATTCCATTTCAATAATAACCTTTATAGAATAAACATAAATCTATGCCAATGCCATAAGATTCATAAATTGATATGATCATCAACTCATTAATGTCGCATATATTTATCATTCATAACATGATAGGATTTTATGGGACTTAATAGATAACCATCAACCTTTCTATAAGATTATACACTTTTCAATTTAATTTCTTTTCATTCCGTTCCCAAAGATTATCATAAGCCTAAACAACACTATCAATTCCTGACTTAGTGTATTTATCCTTGATATAAGTATATTCATCCATAGCATACGTAAATATCTCACATATAGTACATCATTCAAACTCATTACTCCCTTTTCATCAAATTTCATTTCAACTATGAATTTACCACTTCATAACGTTTCCTCACCTGTTTCATATGCATAACACACAAGTTATAAGCATAACATCAACTATGACTATAAGCTAGTGCATTTAAACATAGTTCTTTTAGAATCAACTACATGATCAACCATTTCATAAGAAATTACATACTTTGATTTATTCCACCTTTTCATGAACATAGCATGTTACCAATTGAGCACTTACCGTTTCAATGTATTTCATTAAGATTAAACATGATATAATTCAATCATAAACTTGGCACAAGCCTAAGCACCACCAACAACACATGTTAGCATAATTGAATATAATTTATGTGAAATTAGCATGGATAACCATTATACTTGAGCATGATCCAATTGGATTTATCATCCTTCATAACATATCATATTTTCTATTTATCACCATTTCAATGAGTTTCATGCATACATGTCTTAATTCATATTGAACACTTACCATTTCATTTGCATAACACATAAGACATAAACATAACATTAACCATGGCCATAAGCTAGTGATTAAACACATAACTTAGAAATATCATCACATGGTAAGATATGGCACATAAACATAGCATCACTTAAATCATATTTTTCATAATTATGAATATACATACTTCATACTTTTCCATAATATCAATGTGAATTTCATCGAATCCTTACCAAAGCTCATACAAAGTGTGCTAACAATGGTCGTAACCATCCATTTTCATTTTTTGATGGTCGTCACCATCCCTTTTCATTAATCGATGGTCGTCACCATCCCTTTTCGTAGTTGATGGTCATCACCATCCCTTTTCATAGTTGATAGTCGAAACAATCCCTTTTCATATTCGATGGTCATCACCATCCCTTTTCACAGTTGATGGTCGTCACCATCCCTTTTTATAGTCGATAGTTGAAACCATCATCTTTCATATTCGATGGTCGTCGATACGTCGTTGGATTTTTCCGTCGAGACATAATATGATAATATAACATGATAGCATTTAAAACATAAATTTAAAAAGCTATTTCACATCAAATCCTTGTACTTTTACTATTTCAGCAATTTAGTCCCTAATCGAAAAATTCATCAAAATCACTTAACAAAATGCTTTTAAATATCAACCAACATTTCAAATTAATCATTTAATAACTAAAATCACATAGATTCATCAATGAAAACCTTCAAAATAAATTGTTTAAATACTTACGGCTCGATTTATAGAAACGAGGTCCTGATACCTCATTTTCTAAAATCACTTGACGTTAGGGTCTTACCACTAACTTAACAAACCATTTATATAATATAAATGATCATATCAAAAACTTTTTTGAAACCATACTCGACTTGTAAATATTAAATAATAATATTTAGAACTTACTCGTAAGATTTGATGGCCCTGAAACCACTGTTTCTAACACCACTAAAAAATGGGCTGTTATAACTTCCCATCGGCTAAAATAACTAAGTTGAGGAATGATCTCTCTTCTTTTTCTCAAATCGATTTAGAGACACTATATGATGCATGTGAGAGATTTAAGAATCTATTGAGAAGGTGCCCTCATCATGGGTTATCTTTGTGGTTTCAAGTTCAAACCTTCTACAATGGTTTGAATCTCTTTGACTAGGCAGTTAATTGATGCAGCAGCTGGTGGAACACTGAATAATAAAATAGCCGATGTAGCTTATGAGTTTATTGAGGAGATGACACTAAATAACTATAAATGGCAAGTTGAGAACAAAACCGATGAAAACAACTAGTGTTTTTAATCTAGATGCAATTGCTATGTTGTCAAGCTAAGTGAAAGCACTGAATAAGAAAATTGATTTTTTGAATTTTTCTATGCAGGTGAATCTGGTGATGCAATGCGATACGAATGAAGTGGGGATGATTAATTCAGAATGTTTACCCTTCGGTCCTAGCATGGAGAATGAGCAAGTCAACTTTATGGGTAACAATTCTAGACCTCAAAATAACCTTTATAGCAATAACTATAATGCAGGTTGGAAGAACCATCCAAGTTTCTCTTAGGGTGACTAAGGAAATCAAAGGTTACAACTCCCTCCAGGTTTTCAACAACCTTATCAGCAAGATAAGAAACTGAACCTTGAAGAGATGTTGGCAAAATTTATTTTGGTGTCAAAAACTCAATTTCAAAACACTAAGGCAGCTTCGAAAAATCAACAAGCATCAATTCAAGGGCTTGAAAATCAAATTGGAAGGGTTATTGAGCAATACTGAAACTAACCTAAGGGATCAACTTCACGCAATCACTGTTCGAAGCGTGGAAGGGTTATTGAGCCTGAATAGAAATCACAACTAGAAGCTATTAAGAAAAATGATGAGGTTAAGGAAAGAAAGAAAGAGCAAAAGTTGGTGGTTAGAGAATACAAACATCGAATTCCAAATCCAACAACATTAAAGAGAGGTCGTAGAAATGAACAATATGGTAAATTTCTTCAACTCTTAAAAAATTGCACATTAACTTACTATTTATTGAAGCCCTTTCTTAGTTGCCTTAGTATGTAAAACTTTTTAAGGAGTTGTTAACAAACAAGAGGAAGTTAGACGAATCATTGACTGTGGAGCTTAATGCAGTTTGCTTAGCCATTCTTTAAAACAAACTACCCAACAAACTTAAAGATCCCAGGAGTTTTACTATTCTTTGTCTCATTAGTAGTTTGAATGTTGAAAATGCTTTGGCTGATTTAGGGCTAGTATAAATGTCATGCCTTATAAGATGTTTAAACAATTTTGTCTTGGGGAACCCAAATCCACTAAGATGAGTATTCAATTAGCAGATAGGTCAATTAGATGTCTTAGGGGTATTATTGAGGTTGTACTTGAAAAAGTGGATAAATTTATATTCCTTGTTTGTTGTATTGGACATGTACGAGGACATTAAGCTACATATGATCTTAGGTCGACCATTTTTATCCACTACCAGAACTATTATTGATGTGGGTAGTGGTGAACTTGTGCCGTGCAGGTGATGAAAAGATTACTCTTCAAGCATGTGATTTTGTGAGAGTCCCTAGTGAGCAAGATGATACTAATTGTTCTGTTAATGTTAGTAATCATGTGGCTTAGCATTCTTTGCAAGAAATCCCCCATGAAAACGTGTTGGAACCCTATTTTATTCAAGGTGACAGAAACTGAGTGACAAGTGAAGGCGAATGGTACAACTCGACAAACTAGATGAATGACGAATGAATGTTGATGAGAAACCGAGAAACCACAATGAAGAAACAAAGGAATGCCATGATGTGCATGTAAAGAGGCCAAACCAATTCAAAGTTGGGGACGAAGTACTGCTAGACAAATCGGATCCACAAATGTTCCCTTCAGAGCTTAAGTTAAGAAGGTTGAACCCATTTGTGGTACTAAACGTTTTTCCATATGGTACAATTGAGGTAACACATTTTGAATTTGGCACGTTCAAGGTAAACAGTACTCGTCTCAAACCTTATTTTGGTAGTAAAACTGATTACGAGAGAGAGGAGCTTTGGCTCCAAGATCCACCGTAACTGTGAGCCTAAAAAGGGAATTTAAGCTTAGACTTTAAATAAGTGCATCTCGGGAGGCAACCCGAGTGTTTTTTATAGATATTATTTATTTATTTTTATTTACTTTGATGTTCTTTTTAAAAAACCTTAATAAATAAATTAATTAATTAAAATTTAAAAAACTTCAAAAACATTTTATTCAATTTATTTTTAATTTTATTACTTAAAAAAGAAAAAATATATTTGAAAAAAAGGGTTACACGATCTAGGGTGATCCATACGGCTTTGACACACGGGCGTGTTTGAGGTCGTGTGTATACTGGAGCAATTTTTTTCAAATTTATTGCAAAATAGTGAGTTACACAGGCTAAAGACACGTCTGTGTGTGAGAACGTGTGTCTCGCACGGCCTCGCACGCGGGCATGGGAGAAGCAAAGGATGATCACACACAACATGGACACACGAGCATGTCCTAGACTGTGTGGAAATGACACATAATTGTTTTTTATATTTTGAGAAACACACAGGCTAACATTCCTTCACGGACCATTAGACACGGCCGTGTGGCTCAACATAGGCCATTTACACAATCGTGTCTTGTTTAAACACAGACCCTAACATCTTTTTCCTTTCTCCGTCATACACCAGCAATCGTTCCTTATAAGGACAACCCCAGCCACCGTTCTACTTTCCAATCTACTCCTTCACCGTCGATCACGGGCCATTTACCCCTCCACCTTCCCCTTCAAACTTTGAACCCTAATCCCCCTGTCCATCGTGCATAGTTTATTTTTTCTTCCTCTCCCTTCCTTTTCTTTACATCGACCAAACTCACTGTCGGTCTCTTTTGCCGTCCCATCACATCTCCGTCCCCTTTCCCCCTCATTGATTGACCATGAAACCCTCCACTTTTGACTCCCCCATTCCCTTTCTCCCCTCACTCAGTCGACTACATAACCCCCATCTCTGTTGCCGTTAAACAATCCTTCACTATTCACCATCGTAAGAGAGGTATCATCATCTAAAAGATAGAGCACTGGGTTTGGGTCGATGCATCGATTGGGTCACCTTTCAAACTGTGGATCTATTTGCACTGGTTCATACTTTACTAGACGTGACTCCTTGGAAGTGATTCTTCTCGATCATGGGGCCGACATAGCTTATCTTACATTGGAGTTTTACTGAACTTTTTTTCTACAGCTAGTGCTACCGTCGGGGGATGATCCACAAACTATAAATTTCATCTTGGGGGTATCGTTCGACATTTCACTATTGCGGGTTTTGGTGTTGCTCTTAGCCTATACTTTGATAATTTCTTAGTAGCGACAGAGCTCTCCTCCCTCTCATGACAAATCCATTATGTAGCCTCTCTCTCTTAGTCGGAGATCACTGAGGTTGGTGTTCCATATAACTCGAGCCAATCTAGGGCTTGATGCCTTCATCCAGCCTTGCGATACATTCAAGCTATCCTAGTGTAACACCCCTTACCTGTGTCCGACGCTAGAACCAGATACGAGGCATTAATATGCTTGACCTTGCTTAAACATGTATTAACGGGCTATAAAATTTCATCTCGATTTAAAACTTTTTTTTCTTAGTCATAACATTCATCTCATGGGCCTACGAGGCCATTAACATACATCCAGATGGTTTCAGAGTTCAACCGGAAACTTTTACCCTCTTTGAAAATTTTTGTCTATACAGGGGTCACATGCCCGTGTGACTTGGGACACGCCCGTGTGGGCAGGCCGTGTGATCTCACACGCCCATGTCCCTAGCTAGTGTAGAATTTATTTTTATTTCGCACCTACAGGGGTTTTCACACGGCCGGGCACACGCCTATGTCAAATGCCCATGTCCTTCACATGGCCTAGACACGCCCGTGTCCTCACCCGTGTGAAAAATTAGGGGTATTCTGTTTATGACGTCAGCAATGCCCCCTTAATGAGCACACGGCCTAGGCACACGCACATGTGGCTAGCCCCTGGTCGACACTGACTTAATACACAAACATGCAGGGGACACACGGCCTCTTGCCACACCCATATAGGTTGACCGTGTGTCACACAAGGCCTAGACACACGCCCGTGTGTCTACCCGTGTGGACTCTTAAAGGTTATTTTCCAAGCCAATTGCCACCCTGAAATCAAGATCATTCATATACCCAATCCAACTACTCAAATACTTCATAAAAACATGAACAATAATGCATAACTCATCAACATTGATGTATAAACATAGTAAATATTTGCCAATCTCTTTAGCCATATACAAAAAGAATAATAACCTTAATAGCCAACACTTTGGCTCCTCTTAAGACATAACTCAAATGAAATGATTCCTATACATGCCACACTTAATATAAACAACTTGGCAATACCAAAATAGTGATTGATAGTGTGTTCCGAGCTCCGACGTCTATGATCCCCGAACTCGCTAGGCGAAACTACAAGGAAAGAAGAAAAGAAAGAAGTAAGCATATAGCTTAGGAAGTTTGCATGAAACTCATATAGCAATATATTTGCTCAATATAATTCATCCTTCATGAAATAATGACAACATAAGTCTCAAATGCTTGGCTTACTTACTCATACTTATCCTTACGCATCACCTATAATATAACAATTTCATACTTACATTATAATCATGGTACCTATATCACTTAATCATACAGATTAGTACATTTTGCTGATGCAAAAGTAAACTTAATCTTCATTCTTCTTAACATGAATAATGCTTTTTATCAACCTTGAATAACTTAACCTATATCTATCTTTACTTGCTTAACTTTCTTGTTATCTCTTTCATACTAGGCTCTTTTGCCCGATGAATTACCCGAAATAAATAAGGTTACTCAATCTCATCAAACATGTATCTCGATGCCAATGCCATATCCCAGACATGGTCTTACATGGGATCGCCTCATGATGCCACTGCCATATCCCAGATATGGTCTTACATGGGATCTCTTAACTTGGTGTCGATGCCATGTCCCAGACATGGTCTTACACGAGACCTTCCTTATGTGTTTCCCTTGGAAACTTACCATTGCCATGTCTTGACATGGTCTTACGTGGTATCCTTGCCTTGTGAATCTTATCAATGCCATGTATTGACATGGACTTACATGACCTCTCTGCCTTATGAATTCACCAATGCCAAGCCTTGGCTTGGACTTACATAGGACCTTTGCCTTATGATAACTTTTCAATGCCATGACTTGTCATGGGCTTATATGATATCCTTGCCTCAATGCCGATGCCATGTCTTGACATGGTCTTACACAAACTTTTCTTGTCTCATGTTGTGATATTAGTATTCCTCATTATTCTGAGTCTTCAACCGGGACTTCCTCTTACATACTCTCATTCATTTTCTTATCAATATATCATTAATCATAACTTCATGAAAATAGTGTATATTATACAACATAATAAGCAATTTATTGAAAATACATGTGAAGCCTTAAATTCATACAAACTTAACTCGGTATTCAAAATGTATGTAGGGATGTAATTTAGTCCTCGACTTTGTTCTTGCCCCGATTTCGATCCGGGCTTTATTTTTCTTGATCTATAACAATAATTTAGCTCGTTTAATACTCATATTGACTAAATTAACTCATAACTCATACTTTGACAAAATTACTATTTTGCCCTTAGACTTTGGCAAAATGACCATTTTACCCCTAGGTCGAAAATCAATTATAATCATATTTCTACCTTTAACAAGCCTAGGTGAACATTTAATTCTCTTATGACTATCATAAAAAACTAACATTTCACACATTTATTACAAACTTTATAACCTTCACAACAAGGTCCAATTAGGTGTTTTTATGGCAACACCCTTCACAAAAGTTGTTCATCTAACAACCGAGACTCATTTTCTTCCATAAAAATGCAGCAAATAACAATGAAAGCTCTCATGGAAAATCTCTAAACTTTTCACCATATTGCACAATAGTCCCCTCATTTGAAAGCTTAAGTTCTAGGGGTTCTAAAAGTACAATTATTACTAAGAAAATCATCAAAATCACTTACTAGAATGGAGGAGAGCTTGCTGAAAATTTGAGCTTTCAAAACCCATATTTTTGCTTGCAAATTTTGGTGGAAGAGTGAAGGAGAAAAGATTATATCTTTTCTTTCCTTATTTTATTAATACTAGTCAAATTAGTCACCAACTATCAACTACTTTGACCAGTTTTTTGTCCATCTTTGTCTCCTATGTAGTCTATGGCCGACCAAGAAAATATTGGAGGTCTAATTGCCTTTTAAAGGCCTCCAATTATTAATCTATGGCTATTTGATACCTTTAGCTTATAGAATAGAACTTTCGCACTTTATGCAATTTAGTCATTTTTCGCGATTAAACATGAAATTGCTAGAATTAAAGTACCAAAATTCTAATGTACTTATAGAATCATATACTAATTCATAAAATCACATGAAAATAAATTTCTCAAATCTCGGATTAGTGATCCCGAGATCACTGTTCCTATTAGCCCTTAAATCGGGCTGTTACACCTAGCTTATACTTTGACTGGCCGGAAGGAGAGTACAACTTTTGTGGGCACTTTAAACACATATTTCTTATGAAGTATTCATGAGCAATGTAACACCCCAAACCTGGTCAAAACGCTACGACCAGATCTGGCATGTTACAGGAAAGGAGGTTTTGAAAAACATCGTAACTTGGAACCTTTCGTTGAGTGTCTTCTTGAAAACGGTTTAAAGTTTTTGTTTGAAGGTTTCGTACCATATTTTAATTAAATTGATTCACTAGGTTGTAGCAAATCCGTTTTACAAAAACCAGAATCAAGGATATCATAGATGTGACATTTGAAAACGAAATTGTGGTTTTAATGAAATCTCAAAATTAATTAGTTACTTGCGATCCATCCTCGTTAACATTTTGAAAACTTATTTGTTCAAAGTTTTTATTTTTTTTATCTTAGAACATGCAATATTGACATTGTATTAAACCCAAATTTAAGTTATAGTAGCCTTATTACATAACAAAATCCCAATTAAAAATAGGTTTAAATATAAGAAATGAGTTTACGAGAAAAACATTTCATGGCCACCACAAGTCCGCCTCGGCTCCCAAATCCGCGATCTAATGATTACCTGCAAAATTAAGCAGAGGGGTGAGTCACTGAGACTCAGTGTGTAAATCCCCATACAAAGCAATCTGGGCCTTAAGCCCACAGATGCCCATTAGGGCTAAGCCCACACAATACAGCATACTAATCATGTATGTAATGTAACCCAGCCCAACCTAATTTTCTATCCTCTACATCACCTGAATCAGCCAAACGCCCGTGGCACAAAGCCACTGTGGTTCCAGACCACCGTGATACCAGATCACTGTGACAGAGTCACTAATAATGTGTGTGGGGCCAACCCACCGTGGTACCAAACCACTGTGACAATCCCGGATAAATATATGTGGGGCCAACCCACTGTGGTACCAAACCACTGAGACAAGTCGCTGAAATATACATACGTGGTGTCAAACCACCATGGTACCAAACCATTGGGACATAGTCATTGAATAAGATATGTGGGGCCAACCTATTGTGGTACCAAACCACTGTGACAATCCCTAAGTAACACTTCCCCTTTCACTTCATAACCCAAACCCATGCACATAACATACTGAGATGAATGCGAACAAGCTTCAAATGCACAACTGCCAACTAGTTCATACATACACATATTTTCGAACATAAAATCATAGTGGAACTTATCCGGTGTCTCCAACCTTACCCACAAGGGTACCTCGACTATCAATACAGTCGCTTCGGCTTCCAGCCAACACAGTTAATAACGTAATTTAATAAACAGAGTGTGAGAATTACACACCTGATAATGCGCAAAACTAAACTCTCTAAGTCGACGCTCTCACTAGCAGGGACAACGGCTATTTGCCTAGCCCAGGTAGACGTCGGCTCTCTACCACAACCTGGCGAATAGTCTCGAACCGCCGACACAGCACGTCTTTTAAATTTGGGAGTAGGGATTACGGGTTCGCTCCCCACCACAGCTTGATCGACACCTGCATCCATGAAGAGATTTGATCAGTACTCAGAGTGAAACGTCGCTTGTCTAACAAGAGAATAGATTAAGGCAGACTGCAACCGATAAGGGATATAATAACGAAGAACCGAAAAGAAGTGACTCCTACCTTGGTAAATGATGAACCACACAGCAACTGGTTCGTCCTTGAATCAAAGATGAGTTGTGAGAGATCCAACAACTCGGCCTAGCAGTAAAAGTTGCCCCTTGAGTAATCGGCTAAAAGAAACTTAGAGAAGGAAAAAGTATCGCATGAGATTACCTTGCGTTATTGATGATGAAAAACCAGGATAGATTTGGCAGAGAAGAATAGCCCTTCACGCCTTAGGCTTCAACCATCGAGTAACAGGATGAAACTGATTCACTTGACCAAAGGAGCTATTCGGCTAAAGAGAGAAAAGAAAAGGTGTCAATGGAGGAGGTGCAAGGTTCGGCTAAAGAAGTAGATGAGGCGAAGAGAATAAAACGAGGTGAAACAAGATGAAAAGAAAGCAAAGAGTAGGCTGAGGTTCGGCTATGGAGAAATAGAGTGTAGAAACGAGTATAGAACAAAAGAAGAAGAAAGTTGTATGAGCAAGAAACAGAAATAGTGAGGAGGGATTCGGCTAGCAACAACAAAGATGGTTCGGTTATGGAGTAGGAGATGTTTACTAGAAGATGGAAGAGAAAAGAAATGCTTTGATAAGAGATAGAGTACTTGCCGAAAATGAAGAAGGGAAGAAACAGCAATGCACTTATGGACTTTCGGCACTCACAAAGAATAGGCAACCCGGAATGAACCTCAAAGGTGCTCTCTTTCACAACGGCACACACTCACTCCCTAAGACCGAAGATGCCAAAAAGAAATATCCTCAAAAAAGAGCAAATTTTGGCACACACCTCTAGCAACTAAACCGACAATGCTCAACAACAAATGTCCCCTCACTTTTACCCACTTGACCGAATTTACCCCATATACATCCCAACTTTTGGCCAACTCCACAACCAACACCAAATCCCACGATTTCCTCCTACTTTCACTCCCCACACCCATTCAAACTTGTTGACCCATTCAAACACCACAAGCACCTCTCCACCACTCATTCAAAAGCATTTGACTCATTCAACAACCACCATGAAGAGTCCAGCCGAATGCCAACACCTTAGCTCCCTAAGCACAAAAAATAAAGCTTCTGAATGCCGCTGACGAGGCTCGAACTCCTTCTCCCTGCTACTCCCTTGTGACGCCACTTCCCTTGCTCCCTAAGTGGCGTCACCTTGCCACCACACCACACACTTTCTTGTGTCAACCAACACAAGAAAATACTCTTAAGACCTGCCTCAAACAGCTTTCCCCCCTAAAATGCCCAAAAACAAAATTTTTACCAAGGCCCTGGCTTGACCCCGAGCCTTCCCAGGACCTCCAACACACCACAATAACAAGTAGAACAAGCCAAACACACAGAAAACATAAAAATGCAGAACCCCAAATTCCAGGATGTTACAAGCAACATCTGATTGATTTAGCCCACTTCGTAGCACAATGTTATCGTAATTAGAGTGAGTGATCATGGAGATGACCTTTTTGTATGGGCCCATATGTCACACTTTTAGCTCATTACTTTGGCCTCCTCAAGACACTCGAGTAGATTGGTACTCTTACTTTGGTTGGGGATATGACACCACAGGGTTTTGATATTATGAAACACATAAGAATAATCACTCGTTAGCCTGGGCTTTTCGGTGATCAGTATGTTGCTACGAGCGACTCAATAGCACGAGGATGATGAGCACCATGACGATGATCCCCCCACCACCACTACCACCTCCACCACCACCACCCATGCCTAGTACCACTCCTCCACTGCCTACTACTGTTGCACCCTACACATTCAATCAAACTTGCCAATATTTATTGTATGCAGCAGTAGTTAGTACGGCTTGATACCACTGAGGCATATTTGTAGCGCATCTGCCAACATTTTCATATCTCTTCTCCCGAGCATGCGTCTCATGATCCCGACGCCTCTCACGACGACAATCACTAATTTGTTTTTGTTTTCTTTGCTTTATTTATTTTATTTTTGGTTTTATTTTTATTTGTGTGACTTCTTTAGATTATTTTTATTTTTAACTATATTTTTATTTTTCTTATTTTGATGGTTGTTTTTGTTCGTGTTTGTAACTTCTTAATCTTTTTATTTATTTGTGTTTATTCTCTTATTAGTTTGCTCAGAAACATGCACTACATTTAGAATTGCCTTTCAGTTTTCTCTATTTTGGCGATTTCATCCATATTCAAGGTAGTTTCAATTCTCCACCTCTCTTTTGATATTGTGCTTATTCTTTGCTTATATCTGTTTGTACATTGAGGATAATGTACATCTTAAGTGTGGAGAGGTTGTTTATAGAGTTTTGATAAAATCCCTAAATTATTTTTTATGTTTAAGTAATTTTCTCATACCCTCCATTAGTGTAACATCCCGAATTAGGGCCTAGTCGGAACAGTGGTTTCAAGATCACAAATCTGAAGAGGAAAATTTTATTTTTATTATATTTTTATGGTCTACGATTTCACGGAAAGATTTCGTGAAAATTTCGTTCGAAAATTTCGACGTTTGGGCACTCAATTTAGTCAAAAGGACTAAATTGTATGCAAAAGTTGAGTTCTACATGTTAGAGGTGTCCAATTGTTATGAAATTTTAAATTGGAGGTCCTTAAATGATAATTAGACCATTGGTTAAGTTGGTGGACAAAAATGGACATGGATGGGTATGTTTCAAAAGATTTTTTAACGGGTATTTTGGTAATTTAGTGAATTAAATGAATTAAAAACAAAATTTAAATGCCAAATATGTACATCTTCTTCATTAGGACGAAATTACAAGGGTTCTCCATAGCTAGGGTTTGTTTCAAGCTTCCAAGCTCCATAGTAAGTGATTCCAAGCCCCGTTTTTAATGTTCTGTACTTTTTTTGAATCCCGGTAACTTGGTTTAACTTATTCTAGCAATAATTTAACCTAGAGTTCATATTTGGAAAAGTACCCATAGGTGAAATGTGTTTATTTTGATGTTTTATGATAGGATATGAAGGCTGAAATTATGTTAAACAACTTTTGCTAAGCGATTTTATGTGAAAACGAGTAAAACGACATAATCGGTAAAAATACCTAATGTTCATAAGTACATGTTAGAGTGAGAATTTGATGTTGCTATAGAAGAGAAAAATGTTCAGCATGTTATAAAACATAATAATAAGGGATGAAGTTTAATTTTCGAGCCTAGGGGTAAAATTGTAATTATGCAAACGTTTAGGGGCAAAGTTGTAATTTTACCAAAGTTTGTGTTAGGGCTTGCTTTGAGTAGTACATTAATTAAATAAGTGAAATGTGATGTTTTAGACCCCGAAAAATGAGATTTGGACCTAGAACTGGAGGAAAATCGAAAAATCGGGAAAGTTGGTAAAATGACCGTTTCGGCATTCGAGGTAAGTTCGTGTGTTAATAATAATGCAATACCATGCTTGAATTGTAATTCTCTATTGATATGGCATAAATTGTATGATTTAATATGTTTAGGAGAAGTTGATGGATGGTATGTATGGTATGGAAAATGTGATGTTTGTTGTGTCATGTGAAATTGAATGGCAAATTAATGTTACAAGAATTGAATGTTAAATTAATATTACATGGGTTGTATGAGTTGCTACACGGTTGTACCTGACGAGATTTCGACAAGAAAGTTTATATGTAAATAATGCATTTATTTTACTTGTACAATAATTATTTTGCTAGATATTATGAAAATCATTGGGTGATAACTAAAATATGAAAATGAATGGAATGGGAAATTATCAATTGAACCTTCGAAAAACCGAGAGATACGGACAATATGTAGCTAGGTCACACGAGTGATAAGGGACCTTCACCGTGTGCACAAGAAAGCTACTAGACGACAAAATTTGATATGTAGCTAGGCCACATGGATGATAAGGGACTTTCACCATGTGTGCAAGAAAGCTACGGGATAATAATTTCATATGTAAGTAGGTCACATGTGTAATACTGTGTGTATACCATGTGTACAAGAAAGTTACGGGTTATGAGTAGCTAGGTCACATGAGTGGTTCCTAGTGTTGGACACCATGTAGACAAGAAAGCTACGAGATGGAATGGCTAGGTCACATGGGTGATAAGGGACCTTCACCATGTGTACAAGAAAGCCGAATTATGTGTAGGTGGAGCTATGTGCTAAGACCACCGAGTATTGGGCGTTTTTCGAAGGGGTTCAACGAGATAATTTACTAATGATGATTGGTACGATCATGTTATGAATAAGTGCAAGTGTGAATGTTACCAATTGAGAAATGTGGCAAATGTACGTATGAACAATATGTTCGATATGTAATCGGAAATTGGAAAGGTTGGTATAAGCAAGTGATGAACAGCTCTAAAGTGAAAGAGAGAGCAAAAATTTACAATAAAACTGTTTGGACAGCAGCAGTGACAAGTGTTTGAAAAATCACAAAAAATAGTAGAGATTGAATTATAAGTTGGATGAGATATTGATTTAAATATTATTTAGTCTATTTTCATATAAAAGAAACATTGCAAACAAATGTTTTGTATATTTTGAGATATTTGAACTTCTCTGAGACTGGTTCAGAATGATTTCATGATCCTCTATTCTGCCTTGGAAAAATCATTAAACATTGTACAAAAATAATTGTGGGATATAATTTATATGCCAGAAATCCTGAATGAGTCTATTTTCAAATGAACTAAATAAGAAGGTCATATGAACTCTGTACGAGGAGAAAATTGATTCGTAGTGAAGAGAGGTCAGAATAGTCAAACAGTAAAATAGGGGAACCTTTAATGAATAAACTGTATTGATTGGCTAAACCAAAAATTCTGGAAATTTTATGGTAAAAATATATGTGAGTCTAGTTTCAAGAAAAATTTACAGGTCTTAATTTAGAGTTCCATATCTCCATATATAAATAATTTAATGAATATAACCCAAGAAAACAGCTTAACTGGAATTTGAATAAATAGGAAGAATATGAAAATAGCATGTTATCACATTGCTTATTAGTTTCATGCGAGCTTACTAAGCGTAAAGCTTACTCCCTGCTTTCCATTTCTTTTAGTTTTGTCAGGTCAGCTCAGGGTTGGAAATCGTCAGAGGCAGTATCACACTATCGGGCCATTATCCTTGGAGTATTGGCATTTGTATGTTAAATGTTTTCAAGTGAGTGGCATGTATAGGGACTTAGTTTTTTTTTTTATGATGGATGTTGTTGTGGTTAGCCAAATGTATTGGCTTATATTGATTAGTTGATTATAGCCATGAGATGTGGCTTATAATGATTTTGGCCTGTAAGCCTATTTTGTCCATGGCATGTGTTTCAAAAGTTTTAATTTTGGGCAAAATTTGGTAACCCAATTTTGTACGATTATGAATGTTTAAGTCCAGTAACGCCTCGAACCTTGTCCCAGAGTTGGACACGGGTGAGGGGTGTTACAATTAGAGTGAGATTTTTTTTAGTTTTCTGAATTTTTATTGATGTTGTTTTGGATTTATTTGTGGATATTTGGGCATTGGTTGATTTAGTCTTTAAGACACAAAAGAGTCAAGCATGATAAGTTGTTTTTCAGAAATTATATTTTAGGTTGTCTCATTGAATTGAAGAATTATTTTGAAAATTTGAATTTTCAAGTTTGACATCAAAATCATTTTTTGTGAGCTTTTGAGCATATAGAGCATGTATTTTTCGTGCTCATTTTATTATTAGTTGTGAGTGTGTCAACTACATTTATTATTCTAGAATTTGCTTCGATTATGCATGTCGAGACCACACCATTGATATGATATACTGAGACAATAGAGGCACTTAGGTTTTAACCCACTTAACCTGTAAAAAGCTTACCTATTGAATCAACCCTTAGTAAGCCCCGTTGATCCTAACACATTTTTTCATTAACCCTTTAATTGTCAAGATTTGATTTGGTTAGTTGCCTAATTATGTCCCATTTTTTTTTTTTGAATTGCTGAATTTTATTTTGTTCTATTTTTTAAAAAAAACTCAAAAAAAAAAAGAAGAAAGAAAGAAAAAGTTTGATTGAGCTTGAATTGCTAGTTTCAATTTGTGTTGAAAAGCTCATTCTTATTCCTTAGATCTTGTTGATGTAAATTTTGATAATTTAGCATTTGATTATTTTTCTAGTTTGGTAATTTATCAACTCAATCTCGATTACAACCGTTTTTTTGGCCTTTTCCATACCCTTAACCTAAGACCCTTTACAACCTTTTAAAGACCTCTTGATTGGTGTGTCATCTCATTTTATAATGGTGGAGATTTGATTTTCAAGCTTGCCTATGGTAATGACATTTATTGTTTGACTATTGAGTGCTTAATATTTGAACCTTAAACACTTTGAGTGAATCTTTAGTGTAACATCCTGAAAATGGGCTTATGCATTTTTGATTTAAGTATACGAAATGGCATGTCTTATATGTTATGAATGTATTATGAACATTTTTGGAAATGTAAGGAAATGATTTAGAAATGTTAAGTTTCAAAAGAGGAAAGTAAACATTTTTGGAAACTTGGAAATGTAAGGAAATGATTTAGAAATGTTAAGTTTAAAGGAGGCAAACGAACATTTTTGGAAACTTGGAAATGTAAGGAAATGTCTTAGAAATGTAAGGAAATGCTTAAGAAATGTTAAGTTTAAAGTTTAAGAGAGGGACATGAAGCAAGGTGGTCTTAAGAAAATTAATAGAGGAAATTTGACACAAGAACGGGCTTGGAAAAGTGGCAAGGAGGCACCACTTAAAGCTCAGCAAGTGACGCCACAACATGTGTTATTGGGCCAAGGTTCGAGCTGCAGGGGAAGTAAAATAAAAGTTTTATTTTGCAGCAGAGATTAGCAGCAAGGGACGGCACAAGGCTATAAATTAGGAGCTTTTATTCTTTTATTTTTAAGAGATAAAGGGTGGATAAATAAGGGATAAATAATGGATTTATTTTAAGAGATAAATGAGGATTATTTCTTTTAATTTGAATAAAGTGATAATTAAAGAGATAAAATTATCACATAGGAAGAGTGGTGGCCAAGTAGGGGACTCTAGCCTAGTATTTTCGGCCAAGAAAGAAAAGCAAGGCCATTCTTTGTATTTTCTTTTCTTTCAACTCTTCTCTCTGCCGAATTTCCTAGAGCATCTCTTCTTCTTCTTTTTGTTAGCCAAAGCCGAAAACTAAAGTAAGCCTAGCCGAATTCTTCATAGCTTTTGTGATCTCCATTAAAACCAAATCCATAAACTCCTCAAGATACCATCATTAGCTGATTTCTTGTTAAGCTCCAAAAGCCGAAAGCTTGTTATCTAGGCTATAGCCGAATAGCTTTGTGGGTGCAAATAAGGGGTATTGCCAATTTCTATTTGAAGGAATTCTTTCGGGATTATGCTATAGTCGACTATAGTATTAAAGGTAAGATCAAGTTTGATTTTCATTCTTTTCTTTAAGGCTAATCGAAATCTAAAGACTAATTCCTATCCTTATTCTTTGATAGAAATTTTAAGGAGAGATTTCGGGATTCTGCTAGTGTCGACTACAGGGAAGGAGAAGTTCTTTTCCCGAAGGTACACCATAGGCCGCGTGTTCCCTAGCTATTCGGTGAGTTTCGCGATTTAAAAGCAAGGTAAGTACATATATGTACATTCGGCCAAAGGTCTATTTCATAATTAAGATTCATTCAAAAACTGAAACTAACTAACTCAGTAATCTAGTGATTGCCGATTTCAAGGAAGAAGGATACAAAGTTTTGGGACTTGATTCTTAAGTCAATCGGCAACAAGGTAGGTTTTAATTGCACTAATCCCACTAGGATTTGGATTTATGGCCGAATGGCTCTTTACCAAGTATTAAATGATTGATTAAATGTAGAGATCTAAGATCTAAGGCATTAGATCAAGCTTTTCGGGATTTGGATTGGAAACCTTAAGCGAATCAGGTGTGTACCTTACACTATTTCTTGATATATTTACGGCAATATTTAATATGTATGTGACTATAAGAATGTGTAAGAATATGGCTAAGGTACCATGTAATGGTACAAAAGTACTCAGGTACGTTTCCTACTCCTACTAGGAATATGAAATTATGTTATATATGTAACATGTGAAAAGTGATAAGAATGTGAAATTATGTAATATGCATGATATGAATGATATGGGGCATTCGGGTTATATTATGAAAAGGGGAAGTGAATGTGGTGACCTAAGACCACGATATCTGAATGTGGTGTCTCTTGACACAAAATATGTATCTGGTGGCTATGCCACGAATTTTATAAGGGCGATGAGCACGTCGACTGCAGCGACTGCCTTCGATGGCGTGTAGCGGATGGAGGGTTGACTTAGTAGTCCCCACGGTGTGCAGGTTGGTGCGGGTGATGTGTAGCGGATGGCATATAGGTTTGGGTTCGGGTTGCATCATTATTTTATATCTGTTATATGAATAAGTATGTGATATGATATTGTATGCCTGAATTATTAAATTTTAGTGTTGGTTACACATTGAGTCTGTTTGACTCACCCCGTTGGGGAACTTTTTCTTCCAGGTGACGATCAGTAATGGACCGGGTCGGCAGGAGCTCAAAGGTGGCCATGCTCAGCAAGGAATTTATTTAATTTGGATTTTTATTTTATTAAGTACTTTAATTTAATTTTGGGGATTATTTTGATGTAATAAGGCCATAGTTGAACTACTTTATTGTTTTTATTATTATTATTTATTTTGTTATGAATTTTTATCAATTAAAAGATTAAGTATAATTATTTTGAAACAAACCCTAAACGTTTTGTCACCTAAAGTAAAAGATTTTTAATAACATAAACTTGTTTTCAATTCAAGCCCAACCCAAAACAATTTTTCCTTCAAAACACACAAGATTTTCCTAAGTAGCAAATGAATTTTGAACCGGTTTACATCGAGGAACATACCAGATCCGGTCAAGACTCGTGGGCTGGGTATGGGGTGTTTCATTTAGTGAGGATGTCAAATCTTATTGATTTTGAATTTAAGGTAATTATTTAGATAGAGGAGACAACTATGTTTTTGTGCTTTAAAAAATTTAGCTTGGACTACTTGAATCTTTAGTGTTCTTTTAGTTGAATTGCCAATGCATGATTGTTTACAAATTATCTTGAAACATTATTATTGTTTACAAATTATCTTGAGACATTATTGATGAAAATGAAAAATTGAGAAAAATTAAACTTTCTTGTGGGTTGAGAATTTTGCTTGTGGACAAGCAAACGCTTAAGTGTGGAGATATCTGATTAGTGTCAAAAGTAACATATTTTAATCTCATTCTTAATGCATTTTTGGATGATTAATCAATACAAAATGGTGAATTGTATGCTCCTAATCCTTAAAATTCATGTTTCTATACTTAGCAGAGCATTTGGGAGTAGAACGAGCAAAAATGGAGCGAAAATCGAACAATTGGAGTAAATTTCAGGAGCCACACGGGCTGGACACATGGCCGTGTGAGCCACAAGGGTTGCCACGCAGCCATGTGCCAGATTGTATGGATTTCATGATTCACACTTCAAGTACGTAGAAAAACACAATTTTTAGGTTTTTTGGGCATTCTAAGACCTATAAATACCACATATAAGAAGATGAGAAGGGAGCCGTCAGAGAATATTGAAGAAAACAACTCGGGAAACACCATTGAAGCCGAATTTGAAGCAAATTTCCACCAAGATTGAAGATCTCCTTTTGAATTTTTTGAAGTTTATTATGATTTCTTTATTTCTTGTAGTTATACTGTTTTTGAGATGTTTTTATTCGCGATTATGAATTAATTTTCTAAATATCTAGGGAATATGAACCCTATGATGAATTCTGTCTTTTAATTTTTATTTTACGCAATAAATACTTGAATCTTGTTCTCAGTTATGTGTGTTTAATTCTTGATTTAATATTTTTGGATTATTAATTCATGTTTGACATGCTTAATTCAGAGGAGGAATAAGCCCTATTTAAGAGGAGATGTAACATCCCAAAATTGGGCCTAGTAGGATTGAGCCCAATGGGCTTTGGGCGTGGGAGTGTTTAAAATTTTATTGAGAATAAGAGAATGACATTATTTGTAGTTGGACTTATTAAGAAGGTAATTTTGGAAGGTTACAAGGTTTCCAAGAAGTCTCGGGTTTAATTAGGCCTTAGGAAAAATTTGGTATTTTAGCACTTTAAGGAGAGATGGTAAGTAGCTTCAAGACTTATAGAAATAAATGAGTAAAGTGCTTGCATAAGATGAGTAATTGGTAAAGAGGTTATGGCGCCACATGATGTACCTTGAGGGAAGAGGTTCAAATCCCATTGTTTGCAAATTTGACTACTATTTTTGCTTTCCTTCCTTATATGTCGGCTAAGAAGTATTTTTTGTAAGTGTGGACTTCATTATTTTGGTAAGGTGGCTAAAAGAATATGGCAAGGTTAAAGTTTGGGAAAGGAATAAAGAGGAATAGGAAAGAAAGGGGGACAAGAGGCTAATATCGGGGGAGGTGTTTTGGAAAGTATGGGTGGCCAAACCTTTATCCTAGAGGGATGCATGTGGACGGTTTTGAGGTAGATAGGTGGCTGAAAAATTTTATTTGGCATTTGGTAAAGTCTTAGCTTTGTTTTGGCCAAAATTCCTTTGACAACTTTGTGTCATTCTCTCCCAATTTTGCAACTCTCCTTGCCGAAACCTATTAGCACAATAGTGCATTTTCTTTCTCTTTTGTTTGATCACAAACTCATTTTCTTTCCACCTTCTTTGATAGCCGAGATTCTCCATTGCCTTTTTATTTAATTTTTGGTGTTTGTTAGGCCAAAAACCTTTCTCTTTTCACTATTTGGTACTCTCCAAATTTCTTTTGCTTTCTGCCGAATTTACAAGCCATTGTGTTGATCGAAACATTCCAAACACCTTGATACACCTTTTCCTTTCTTTTAATCATTTCTTCTCATTTGTGTTGACATTCACTCCTTTGATCAATCGAGTGATAATGGAAGGCTAAAACTTCAACTCATCTGTAGCCATTGTACAATCGTTAGAAATCGAAACTAATATCGTTAAGGTAAGGGATTCATCATGGTTCTTTTTGGATCTTTTTCGTTGACCGGTTATTTTGCTTAAATAGTGGTTGTGACTAATCGATTATATTTTTAGGGACTAAATCGCTGGATCTATCCCTCGTAATAAGAGACTCAGATTGTTGGTAAGTGTATAGATTGTTAATCAATCGCAATAATTGGTTGAAGTGGTAAATTTGGTTTTGGGATTAATTGTTGATTGATTGTATCTTTAGGTGCAGCGGAGAATATCGTGTTACGAATTCCAAATAAGGTGTGTAATCCCTTACCCTTCCGAATATATGTTTGAAATGGTGAGTAAATCTCACATCTCTCTAAAATTTTACATGAAATATTCTGTGATTCGGCAGAAATGCCAAAGAAAACTGATAACCGGCATCCGTGATCTCTCGGACGTGCGTATGCTCATAGTGGTAATCATGTTTTGTAATAAAATAGTTTCGGTCAGAAACAGTGACGTGTATTTGAAAAATCACGAAAAATTAGATAAAAGGAATTACAAAGTGAGTAAGATATCAGATTAAACCTTACTTTGTCTATTTTAATATGGAAGAAACGAAAAAGGAAAAGGAATACTACATTCTGAGATATGTGAACTTTAGTGAGACTGGTTCTGAATGACTTCAGGGTATTCTGTTCTGTCTTGGAAAAATCGTATAATATTGTACAAAGTGAATTAAGAGTTATAATTTATATTTATGGATTCCTTATTGAACCTATTTTCAATAGAAACAAGGGGGAGCAATATATGAAAAGCGTACAGTAAGATATTTGATATTAAGGTAAGAGAGGTCAGAATCGTTGGATAGTGAAACAAGGGAAACTTCAAGGAATAAACTATACTAAATGGTTATGGAAAAATTATAGGAGAAAGATATATGAGTCTAGTTTCGAGGAAAATTTACAGATTTAGATTTCGAGTTTTATAACTCGAGTTATGATCAATTTAGTTAGTATGATGCAGTTGGACAGTTTCGATTTTATGCCCCAAATTAGTAATTAAGCCTAGGTTGCGAAATTACCATCATACCCTTAGAGGGTAAATTACCGAATTACCCTTAGTGGGTATGATTACCGAATTATGAAAATGCCCTTACGGGCCAAATTACCGAATTATGAAAATGCCCTTACGGACCGAATTACGAAATGTCCTTATGGACCGAATTACGAAAATACCCTTTATGGGCCAAATGTGATATGTTGCTATATGGGTCGTTTGGTATTTGCTAAATGGGCCGTTTGATATTTGATATATGGGCCGTTTGATATTTGATATATGGGCCATTTGGTATTTGTTATATGGGCCAAATGTGATACTTCATATATGGGCCAAGTGTAATATGAGCTATATGGACCAAAATGTGATATGGGCCAAATTGTGAAATGGGCCATATTTGTAATAATTGTTTTTTTGGGCCTTATGTTGGAATTATCATCTGAATGAATTTTCATGCATTTTATATACATGATTGCATGGGTTGGGATATTTGACAAAGAAAAGATGGCTTCGTGCCTAGTTAATGGCTTCGTGCCCAGTTAATGGCTTCGTGCCCAGTTTAATGGCTTCATGCCCAGTTTAATATATGGCTTAATGCCCAGTTGGTGTGTTGGCGGGGTGGGTGACTAAAGCTCCCCACAGGTGTGCCGGTTGGTACGGGTGGTGTGTAGCGGATGGAAACTAGGTTTGGTTTGGGAATTGCATATCACATGCATGTTATATATATATATATATATATATATATGATATTATGCTATGATTGTAAATGGGCTTAGGCCCAAAATATTGCTACGTGTGTTCCAACCCAGTGGATGATGGTAAGGGGATTATACACTGAGTTCTTGTAACTCACCCCCTTTCTCTTAACCCTTGTAGGTAATGCTCCGTAGTGAGGACTTGGGCCCATGGATGACTCGATGGAGGCCATACTTCAGAAATGGTGTTATTTAAATTTTAAATTTCTATTTCCGTTTATTTTATTATTTTGCTATTTTGGTTTAATTTGTAATAATGCCTCTGAACTATTTTTATTTTTGCTTTATGGTTGGGATGTTTTTATTATTTTTCTTAAATTGTTTAAAACGAGAATTTTTCTAAAAAAACGTAAATAAAGGTTTTCCTAAATTGATTAACAAATGGATTTCAAAATAAACTTTTACAAATATGATTAAACTCGAACTTTCTTTCAAATTATCAACGACATTTTCAAAAGTCACGGAATTAAAGTTCAATTCCTTGATTTGTGATTCATCAATCAATCTCTCAAAAATACTTGTATTTTATCTACATTTCCGCAATGCTTCAAAATGTTTTTGCAACTCTATTTCAAACGTCACATTTTCGTAAATTCTTATTTCAAATATGCTTTTGCAACCGAAAAGGTTTATTAAAGATAATTATGTTTTCACGTGACACAATTGCTTAAGTGTTTTGGGTTTTAACAAAGAGGCTATAATTCTCAAACAAGTTTATAAATGAGCATATGGTAAAGATGGTTTTTGAAAAACACTTCCATGTGGCACGCCAGATTCGGGCCTAACTTCTAGGCCGGGTTTGGGGTGTTACAGGAGATCTAGCATAATTGAGTGGAGTTGCATGTAATCCTAGAAACAGGACAACATAAATCTACTGGATTAGAATAAAATCTAATGGGAAATCTATAGATCGAGTTAATTTGATAATAGGGGTTTTAATTAGAAAGAAATTTCAATTAATCAACCTAGAGTCAGTTGCTCTTAGTCTTGAAGAGAGATAGCACAATTTAGGGATTTCTACGGATCAAGATATTAAGTGACTAAATTGTTTAATTTAGATTGATAATGACAGATACAGTCTAGGTGGATTCTTTCCTGGGTATTGTTTCGCTCTTTGGTTGTTAATCGATTATTTTCCTGATTTGTTCTTTGTCCTATTTTTAGTTAGTTAATTTTAGTTTTAATCATTCACTCTAATTTGTCAATTAAATAATAGAAATATGATAATTACTAGTACTTTTAGTCTTCGCGGGAACGATATTTGTACTCACCATAGCTATACCATTAATTGATAGGTGCACATGCCTTTGTCAAATTTTTAGTTGGTTTCATGGACATCAATAAATATTGTAACACGCTAGTTCTTTCTAGTACAAGGTTTGGCATATAGTCCTAAAGTAGTTGATTGGCGGAGTAGTATTCTCCCAAGGACATCTTTCGGTGTATAAAGTGAACATATATAGTTATGTGTTTAAGTTAATGAAGTTTCTATGTTAGATTTCTATCTTAGTTGGAATAATGTAATGGCCAAGTAAAATGGTATGGAGTATATGAGTTCATGTCAGAAGTATATTGTGCCTTTTTACCGTAATACTATACAAGTTAAGTTGTAAGGTAAGCTGGTTAGGTACCAACTGAATATGAAAGGATAATTAAAAGATAAGGGGATACTCAAGTAGGTTTCTCAGAAGTTGTAGACCGTTGGATAAGATAATTCAGTAAGGATGTGACATTTTACAAGTCCCAATAGTGACTTAGAATACAATAATGGATAATTAGGTTAAATAAAGAGAGAGTTTTCTACTTTCTTCTTCAAGAAGCACTGCTATCAAAATCTTAAGAAAAACCTAAAGTATTGCTTCCTCTCTAAGTTGGAGTTGCAAATCAGGATCTTTGTTAGTGACTACTCCATGTCAAGGTAAGTATTGTGATTCCGTATGTTAAAGTTATGAAAGATTAAGTGAGAATAAGTGCATGAATAGTAAGATGAAGAAGTAAGACTTTATATAAGGGTTATTTGGGTTTGTGATGATGGTAAATGTTACGAATGAGTTTTAATGGTGTTATTATGTTTTATAAGTAGTGGTTGATGCAGTTCCTTATTAGATCTGGGGTTCAAGATGCTATCTGTGGTTGCCAGGTGTGTTTTTAAGCTGACTCTTACATGAATATTATTCGTATGAGATATCTCTGTAGAAACTGTTTAAAAGATGAAATTGAAGCTAGAAAAGTATAGTATGATGATTATGCAACTATATGAATGAATATTGAGGATAGAATACATGTTATGGTATGGAATTTGAGAGGTTTAGGTCTGATCATATATGTGTGTCTTAGATGAATGCTATGAGGTAAGTTCTGTTAAGAGTAAGTTAGTGATCTAAATGGTGAATGAGGGTTGTTTCAATACATGATGGTTCTGTCAAGTGAGTTCTTGTCTATTCACCGTAGTGTTGTAAAAAGGGGTCCGTCGGGACTTTAAATATGAACTACAAAAGGAAAGCCCATGGCCATGGCACATTCCGAAAGGAATTAAAGGACAATGATTACCTAATGAGGTTCTCTGCGTGTTCTAGGATGATGATGGGCAAACCTCACATAACATGAATTTAGGAAAATCCATATCGTAAATTCGTCATGAAAGAAAGCCTTTATGGCGAAATATGAAAGAGTTGCCTTTGTGGCGAAATATGAAAGAGTAGCCTTTGTGGAGAAATATGAAAGAGTAGCCTTTATGGCGAAATATGAAAGAGTAGCATCTGTGGTGAAATATGAAGGATAGTCTTTGTAGCAAACCTACAAGGATAAACCCTTGTGGCGCACTCTGAAGGAACAACTTACATGGAAAATTTTGAAAACGTTATCCTTGTTTCATAGTAAGGCTTTCAATGGCATACCCTAAAGGAATGATTCTTGTGGCAGATTCGATATTAAATTGTTTTGGCACATTCAATATGGTTCGTAAATGTAATCAAAAAGATTAGTAAGGCACGGTGTCTCTATGGGTTACGATAAAGTAATATACAAGACAATGATTCGATTATGAATAATGAATTGAAGAGATATAGAAAGGTGATGGGTTAACATAAGAAAAGTGTTTTATGAGTAAGAGTTCCAAATTTGATATTTGAAGGAAGTATCTACTATTTGTGTACATGATCATTCATGAATTGTGATAAAATGATGGCTTAGAGTTATGTGTGCAAAAGTAACAGTGTTCCGATTGTATGGACCTCTAGAAAGGAAATTAATAATGATTTATGAAAGATCAGATTTAAGGATGTAAGTAATGTATCGAAGATGTTGATGGGTAAGTAATGATTTCAGGGTAAGACATGTTAATCTATGGTGAATGAAGAATGAAATTTGAGAAAAAAACATTTGCCAGAGACAAGTTGAATGACAGGAACAATAAGATTGTCATAACGATTTATTAGTAGCAATGAGCAATTATTGCACAGGTAAAAGATGTTTCTCTCCCTAAGTTCTTATGAGCTTACATAAGTTTATACTTTCATTCTAGGTTGAATGTGAGTATAAGCCAGGAAGAACGATGCTAGGACTATGCCAAAGGAAAGGGTGTATCGGATTATTATGCATATAGAGCAAGTTTGGCGGCACATTCAAAGTATGAATAAAGTTAATTTTTATTTTATTGTACGGTCTGCATAATGATAGATATGTCGTGTGAAAAATTTGATACGAAAATTTTATCAATTAAGTGTTTAATTACGAGAAGGACTAAATCGCATAAAATGCAAAAGTTGAATTCTATTAGCTATAAGGATTAAATAGCTATGGAATTCAAAACTAGAGATCCTTATATGGTAATTAGACCATTAAAGAAAATTATGTAGATTTTTGGTGACTCGTCCATGGAAAAATTAGAAAAGAGTAGGGACCAAATTGGAAATTGAAATAATTAATTAATTAATTAAAAAGATGATAAAAGATACCATCTTATTATTTTGTCATCTTCAACCCAAAAATTATATGGAAACCCTAGGAAAGAGAGAAGAAACTTTCAAGGCTTAATTGGGTAAGTTTCCTTGTCTCGTTTTTAGTAATTTTGATATTTTTAAAATCGGGATAGTCTAATATATCTATTTGGGGGATTAATTTGAAAAGTTATCAAGGTATGAAATTTGGGTCATCGATGAATATGCTGAAAATTTGAAATTTATGGTAGAAAATGAAAGGTTGTTGATAGATGAACAACTTTTACAAAGTGATTTTTTATGAACATGATTTAGGGATTAAAATGTAAAGTTGTGAAATTTGATGAAAAATTCTGAATTTTTATGATTACATGTGCTATAAATTTTGTGCTGGGATTTTGGTTAGGCTTGGAATAGGGAGTAAATTGCACAAGTTTCAGTTTCCGAGCCTAGGGATGAAATGGGAATTTATGGAAAAGTTAGGGGCAAAATGGTAATTTTGCCTAGGATTAAATTGAGTCCAAATGAGTATGAAATATGAGAAATTGATGATTAAAGCTATTTATATAGATCCGGACAACTCACATTCGAGGTTAGATCGAGGAAAAGAAAAGGTTTCGGATTAGTAGATTACTTACGCGAACAAGTGTCGAGGTAAGTTCGTGTAACTTAATCAAGCATGTAAATATGTTTAATTAAATGTTGTGTTTGTATGGAATGTGACTCATATTGATGTACATTAATTGAATGCTATAATGAGAAATTTAATACATGCTTGAATGGTGAAAAAGGGTTAAGCCCCGATTGAATATTGAATTCCGATAAATATATGTGCTTTCCCGAAATGGATGAGGTCCTGCATTTGTTGCGGACGGGATTTAGCTCGGACGAGTAATCCTATTGACCTCATTATAGTAAGGATTTAGCCCAGATGGGTAATCCTGATATAATACCTCTCGAGTATACGTTATGATTAGGGTTTAGCCTGGACTGGTAATCCTAAGCGAGCTCTTTTGAGCATAAGTTATATAAAGTATTTAGCCTGGACTGGTAATCCTGTTATACGATATGTGGCTTGAAAATGTGTTCCTTGGTTAAGCACCCTAATGGGTACCCTTGAATAAGAATTGACGGATTATTGAATCGTACACATCAAGTGTACTAATTGAGCATTCATTGGAATTTCAATGATTCAACGGACACAACTCTTAACCTGGTATGAGAATTTTGAGATGAAATGATAATGACTTGAAAGAATATTGCTTGATGAGCTCATCTATGTTTACTTGATTGATATATGATTTTGGTGACTAACATGTTTGATTGAATGCATGTGTTTAGGCAATTTTGCTAATGGATGGAAAACATGATATTGTATGCTTAGATTTAATAAAAGGTATTGGTAAGTTTAGTTTCCGTTATACGAACTTACTAAGCATGTAATGCTTACTCCGTTTTTTCCCCTGTTTTATAGTGCTCGGTAGCTCACGAAGGTTGGAGATCATTGGAGCATCGTCACATTATCTACTAGCTATTTTGGGCATTTATAGTAGAATCATTTTGGTATGATGGCACGATAGGGCAACTTGGCCAACAGTGGCTTGAAAATGATGTTTTGTAACCTAGCCATTGGAATGGCTAGTAATGGCTAATTTTGGTATGATTAAGTAGGCTATTATGATATATTCATTTGTGTTACGTTAAGTATATGTGATCAAATGATGTTAAAGCCTAAGTTAATCCAAGGTAAGTTTATAAACACATATGCATGTAATGATATGCCATGATGGATGATGGAATTTGCTTAAGTTGAATGCTTGGAATTGTTGGATTGTACTTGGTATGTTTTAGTGCAGGTAAATGGTAAATTTGGGTGACAATGGCTTTATTTTGTAACATCCTAAAATTGGGCCTAGTAGAATTGGGTCGATTGGGCCATGGGCTTTAGGAAAAATTTGTATGGCATCTAGTTATTTGTGTTAGCTCGGGTATGAATTTTTGTGTGCTTAGTATATTTGTGTGAAGGCTTGGAAATATTAGGAAGCTAGAATAAATTTTAGTATGGTTTATTTAATGAAGTGGATTAAGTGAGCTTAGCACTTAAGTTAATTTAAGTGTTAATTAAAGCATAAGAGGAGTAAGTGGCAAGTTGGTTAAGGAGCTTGAAAGGTTGCTTGAGGTTAGTGGTTCGAGTAGCATGTTTAGCATTTTGAGGTTTTTATTTCTTGACAGCATTAATGGCCGGTCAACCTATGTTTATGATAGGTGGACTAATAACTTTTGGTAAGTTGAATTTATTTTTAAGGAAAGCATGGAAAAAAGGATAAGATTCCTAAGGTTATGGTAGGATATCTTGAAGTTATGGTATTAAGAGGGGACAAAGGCTTGGTTTGTGGAAAGTGTTTTGGAAAGAAATCCTATGCCTTAATGCATGAATGTGGACGGCATGTAAGGCTAGGGGAGTGGCCAAATTTTTGGTAGGTAGCTTGGGGGGGATATTGGCCAAACTTTTGTTTTGTGTATCATTTTGTGCTTGTTTTTCCTCTCCAAAAAGCTCTCATCTTTGGCCGAATGTCTAGGGTGCTTTTAGTGCTAAATTTCTTTTGAAGACAACTTCATTTTGTTGGAAACAAAATATCACTTTCTTTCTCTCATTTGTCTTTTGAACCAAACTACATTTTGCATCTTGTGCATTTTCTTCCTTGGTAAAGTTTGTGGTAACCGAATATCATTTCTTCCATCTCTCTTTTTCTTCCTTTGATCAATTCTTTCTCATTCTCTTTTCAACCTTTATCAAAAACCAAAAACCATCCTTTCTTTTTCTAAACTTTGGTCGAATCTTCTACACCATTATCTTTCATCTACTACTTTTCTTTTCTTTTCAAAACCGAATCCCCATTTCTCTTTTCTTCTCAATAATTTCTTTATTGGCCGAATATACTCCTTGGGTATGCCGAAACTCTCTTCTTTCATTTAGAAGTATCTTGGCCGAATATTGAAGGTAACATAGTTTTCCTCGGGACTTCTCTAGCAATCGGTTTTGGTAAGGTGGTAAGGGTTTATTTCAAAGGATTATTCTTTTAAGTTTTCATTTAAACCGAAGGCTAATAACCTTAATGATGATGGTTGGTTGTAGGGAAGTGAGGCCGATTCATTTAGGAGTGTGTTGGCTAGTGTTCGAAGGCTTTTGGGTAAGATTTTGGGTTCACAAGGAACCCTTCTCAATTATTTTGGTTTGGCCGAATAGGCCATGGCACTAATGTTCATTTTATGCCGAACATAGGGGCAAGAATACTTGGGTGGCCGATTTGTTTATTCGGGATATAGAACTCTTGTTGGTGCCAGGTGTGTACATACACACCTTATAACTTTTTAATATGCAAAGTGTTATATTATGCCTAATCGATTTGTGTAGACATGGATGTAATACTATCATGGTATTAACAAGGATTCGGGTAAGTCCTTATTTGCTATGAGATTACTATTTGATGCTTTTGGGAAGCATGACACATTTGGTATGTGTATTATTGGATATATGGCAATGATAAATTTATTAATGTTGTTAAAATAAACCTTTTTGCATGATTCAGTAAATATACATAATTGTTTGATATGGGTTGATGAGTGGAGGGGGCAGTGATATTCGTGTCGACGGACACCAGTGTTTTGGTAACACATTGTGACTACGGTCACCAGAGGTTTGGTACCTCCAGAGGTTTGGCACCTCATAGCGACTTGTCCCTGTGGTTGATACCACCGTGGGTTGGCCCCACTTTGAGAAATGGGATCGTCTGCCAGTGATTTGGTATCACAGGATGGGTTGGCCCCATCATTCGATTTGTGTCTTCGGACACCAGAGATTTGGTATCTCTAGTGATTTGGCATCACAATTGTGACGATATGTCACCAGTGTTTTGGTAACACAATTGTGTCTTTGGACACCAATGGTTTGGTACCACACAGGGTAGAAAAAGGCGTATGGATGGTTAGGTTGGGTGCATTTTAAACTTATGCATGTTAATTGGTTATGATTTGTGTATGTTATTGCACTAAATCAGGGAAGGGTTACACATTGAGTCTTGGTGACTCACCTTCTCCTTTAATTTTTCAGGTGACTCGTAGATCGCGCGTGAGGAGCCGGATGGACTCGAGGTGGCCATGCAGTGGAGATTTTTAATAAATAAATTTTGGATTTTATCTATCTTTCGTTTGGGTTTATGTTGCTTAATTGTAATAAGGCCTCCTAGAATGATTTTATTATTGCTGCATGTTTGAATGTTTGGTTTAAACTACTTGATGATGTTAAAACGGTTGCACATGTTTTCTTAAATTAAACGCAAAATGTTTTAAAGTACCATCGGGTACCTTTGAAATTTTTAAAACAACTCGACTCAGCAAATATTTTAAGTTTGGTTTTTAACAAAGAAAATTTAAATTGAAAGGCATTTCGACTAATTTCAAAATCGGTTTTAAAATGGTTTTCAAAATGTTTTCTCTGTAGCAAACCAAATTCGGTCATATTGTTTGGGCCGGGTTTGGGGTGTTACAAAATTGGTATCAGAGCCCAGTTCAAAGCTCGGCTGTGGGGGCCCAAGGCCCAAAAATGTTTTTGGTAGGCCTTTTTGAAATATTTTGGTTTTGAATAAGCATGGCACCGAGTCTCCAGCACCGATCCGCCCAAGTAAGTATCTCTGACTTTTTGTATAAATTATTTACTGTAGAAGGGTAGAAAGCATGGGACGTAGATAGTGATAAGTATTTTAAACTTTAGGACTAGTTTATCTCAAACAAAGACATAAGACTTTAATGGCCTAATTAGAACCAACCCGTGACCAAGTCGTCGAGTTAGGGTGTGGTAACCTTGGTACGCAAGTCTAGGATTGGATCCGGAAGAGCTTGTACTTAAGCAGTCCTCGTGACTCACCTCCTCTTCGCGGGGTTCCTACCTGGTGCGTAGCTTCGGTTCACCCTAACCAAGAGGACTCGGTCATAGGCAAAACCCTAAATAAAACCCGAAAGGGACTAGCCCTGTTTTAAGGAAAACTTCGGTTTTAAAATCACTAAATTATCTTTTTTTGATAATAGGACAAATTTATCTTCAAAAATTTTCAAATAATCCCTGTTTACCAAAATTACCAAAATGCCCCTAGTGGCAAAATTACGAAAATACCCTTGGTTACTAAAATTTCCATATTACCCCAATTTTGATCAAATTTTTATTTTACAAAAGTACTCAAAAATGTTGTATTTCAAAATAATACCTTGACTTTGGAAATTTACAAAATTACCCCTGATTGACAAAATTTCCAAAATACCCCTGGTTTTCAAAATTTTGTTATATCTTCAAATTGAGAATTTCTTAAAAATACTCCTCAATTTTAGAAATTTCAAAATATCTCGATTTATTAAAGTTTTCAAATTTCTTCGGTTTTTTTACAAAAATACCCTGTAGGAAAATGACGAAAATACCCCTGGGTTAGAAACGGACAGAAATGCCCGAAGAGTGCATAGCTATGAAAGGTATTAGGGAATGGATGTACTTTTCTGTGTAACTAGGATAGAAGACTTAAAACCTTGTTTGATCGAAAGAATCTCTACTAAACTCTTTTCATAAAATTTCTTCGCGGATAATCAAGTGAAACATGTACTAATCCATAAAAATTTCCTAATCAGATTAAAGCGCGATAGTTAGAATGAGCTTTAGAGGACGTGGCCGTCATGGACGCGGAAGGGGTAGGATGGCCGTATCGGAACCTGTCGGGTCGGGTCAAGGATCTGAGAACGAGATACCGCCACCACCACCCCCAACCTTTGGAGCTGAGGAGCAGGACCAGACGGGTGATGACGCTGTGTCACAAGCGATGCTACGGGTTCTAGAAAGGGTAGCTGGAATTGGAGGAGGTGGAGGAGCTCGAAATTCGGTACCTGAGAGACTTAGAGCTAACGGAGCTGAATTTTTCCGAGGTGTGTCTGGTGTAGCGCCCAATACGGCTGAGTATTGGCTAGAATCGACCGAAAGAATCATGTATGAGATAGATTTGACAAATGAGGAGAAACTGAAAGGAGCGGTGTCGCTTCTCAAGGATGAGTCCTATCGATGGTGGCTCACGGTGCGTGATGGTGCTACGGCAGATGATCTTACTTGGGAGTATTTCAAAATTTCTTATCAGAAGAAGTATGTTGGCTCTAGTTACATTGATGCTCAGAGGAAAGCTTTTCTGGGGTTAGTACAAGGAAATAAGTCTGTGTCGGAGTATGAAGCGGAATTCTTGAGGCTGAGCCGCTATGCTCAGGGAATAGTGGCATCGGAGCATGATCGTTGTGTCCGCTTTGAAGATGGACTTAGAGACGAGTTAAGGTTGCTGATTGCTCCGCAGTAAGAGCGTGAGTTTGCTGTCTTGGTGGAGAAGGCCAAGATAGCCGAAGGAATAAAGGAATCTGGAAGACAGAGCTACGACCGGAATAAGCATAAGAGAGGTTTTGAATCATCTGGGTCGGACGAAGATTCTCAAAAAAGGGTTAGACAGAATGGGCCGAATCAGTCTGGAAGGCCTGTTACTGCTAATCAGGGTCCAGCACGGTGTAACAGATGTGGGAAGTTTCATTGGGGCGAATGTCGGACCGGAGAAAAAGGATGTTTCGAGTGTGGTTCGCTGGATCATCGTGTGAGAGACTGTCCACGTAAGCAAGCTAGGAATCAGTCTGAAGGTCAAGGTCGTGCTCAGTTCAGAAATGAGGGACCGCCACCGCAGAAGGGTCGTGATAATGGTAGAGGCGGTAATGGCTCTGGTCGAGGTCGCGGAGCAGCTGGCAGAGTTGTTGGCAACACTGAGGCTAGGCAGCCTGGTTTGATGTATGCTGTGAGGCGTCATGAGGAGGGTGACGCACCGGACGTCTTCACCAGTATGTTCTTGATCATTGGATTTCTATATACCGCTTTGATTGTTAGTAGTGTTATTAAGATCAGAGTGCGCAGCAAGAGCGTAGTGTGGTGAGTTAGACTGTACGACTGATCGTTAGTAAGTAATTTCGGGGACGAAATTATTTTTAAGGAGGGTAGAACTGTAACATCCTGAAATTGGTCCTAGTAGAATTGGGTCGATTGGGCCATGGGCTTTAGGAAAAATTTGTATGGCATCTAGTTATTTGTGTTAGCTCGGGTATGAATTTTTGTGTGCTTAGTATATTTGTGTGAAGGCTTGGAAATATTAGGAAGCTAGAATAAATTTTAGTATGGTTTATTTAATGAAGTGGATTAAGTGAGCTTAGCACTTAAGTTAATTTAAGTGTTAATTAAAGCATAAGAGGAGTAAGTGGCAAGTTGGTTAAGGAGCTTGAAAGGTTGCTTGAGGTTAGTGGTTCGAGTAGCATGTTTAGCATTTTGAGGTTTTTATTTCTTGACAGCATTAATGGTCGGTCAACCTATGTTTATGATAGGTGGACTAATAACTTTTGGTAAGTTGAATTTATTTTTAAGGAAAGCATGGAAAAAAGGATAAGATTCCTAAGGTTATGGTAGGATATCTTGAAGTTATGGTATTAAGAGGGGACAAAGGCTTGGTTTGTGGAAAGTGTTTTGGAAAGAAATCCTATGCCTTAATGCATGAATGTGGACGGCATGTAAGGCTAGGGGGAGTGGCCAAATTTTTGGTAGGTAGCTTGGGGGGGATATTGGCCAAACTTTTGTTTTGTGTATCATTTTGTGCTTGTTTTTCCTCTCCAAAAAGCTCTCATCTTTGGCCGAATGTCTAGGGTGCTTTTAGTGCTAAATTTCTTTTGAAGACAACTTCATTTTGTTGGAAACAAAATATCACTTTCTTTCTCTCATTTGTCTTTTGAACCAAACTACATTTTGCATCTTGTGCATTTTCTTCCTTGGTAAAGTTTGTGGTAACCGAATATCATTTCTTCCATCTCTCTTTTTCTTCCTTTGATCAATTCTTTCTCATTCTCTTTTCAACCTTTATCAAAAACCAAAAACCATCCTTTCTTTTTCTAAACTTTGGTCGAATCTTCTACACCATTATCTTTCATCTACTACTTTTCTTTTCTTTTCAAAACCGAATCCCCATTTCTCTTTTCTTCTCAATAATTTCTTTATTGGCCGAATATACTCCTTGGGTATGCCAAAACTCTCTTCTTTCATTTAGAAGTATCTTGGCCGAATATTAAAGGTAACATAGTTTTCCTCGGGACTTCTCTAGCAATCGGTTTTGGTAAGGTGGCAAGGGTTTATTTCAAAGGATTATTCTTTTAAGTTTTCATTTAAACCGAAGGCTAATAACCTTAATGATGATGGTTGGTTGTAGGGAAGTGAGGCCGATTCATTTAGGAGTGTGTTGGCTAGTGTTCGAAGGCTTTTGGGTATGATTTTGGGTTCACAAGGAACCCTTCTCAATTATTTTGGTTTGGCCGAATAGGCCATGGCACTAATGTTCATTTTATGCCAAACATAGGGGCAAGAATACTTGGGTGGCCGATTTGTTTATTCGGGATATAGAACTCTTGTTGGTGCCAGGTGTGTACATACACACCTTATAACTTTTTAATATGCAAAGTGTTATATTATGCCTAATCGATTTGTGTAGACATGGATGTAATACTATCATGGTATTAACAAGGATTCGGGTAAGTCCTTATTTGCTATGAGATTACTATTTGATGCTTTTGGGAAGCATGACACATTTGGTATGTGTATTATTGGATATATGGCAATGATAAATTTATTAATGTTGTTAAAATAAACCTTTTTGCATGATTCAGTAAATATACATAATTGTTTGATATGGGTTGATGAGTGGAGGGGGCAGTGATATTCGTTTCGACGGACACCAGTGTTTTGGTAACACATTGTGACTACGGTCACCAGAGGTTTGGTACCTCCAGAGGTTTGGCACCTCATAGCGACTTGTCCCTGTGGTTGATACCACCGTGGGTTGGCCCCACTTTGAGAAATGGGATCGTCTGCCAGTGATTTGGTATCACAGGATGGGTTGGCCCCATCATTCGATTTGTGTCTTCGGACACCAGAGATTTGGTATCTCCAGTGATTTGGCATCACAATTGTGACTATATGTCACCAGTGTTTTGGTAACACAATTGTGTCTTTGGACACCAGTGGTTTGGTACCACACGGGGTAGAAAAAGGCGTATGGATGGTTAGGTTGGGTGCATTTTAAACTTATGCATGTTAATTGGTTATGATTTGTGTATGTTATTGCACTAAATCAGGGAAGGGTTACACATTGAGTCTTGGTGACTCACCTTCTCCTTTAATTTTTCAGGTGACTCGTAGATCGCGGGTGAGGAGCCGGATGGACTCGAGGTGGCCATGCAGTGGAGATTTTTAATAAATAAATTTTGGATTTTATCTATCTTTCGTTTGGGTTTATGTTGCTTAATTGTAATAAGGCCTCCTAGAATGATTTTATTATTGCTGCATGTTTGAATGTTTGGTTTAAACTACTTGATGATGTTAAAACGGTTGCACATGTTTTCTTAAATTAAACGCAAAATGTTTTAAAGTACCATCGGGTACCTTTGAAATTTTTAAAACAACTCGACTCAGCAAATATTTTAAGTTTGGTTTTTAACAAAGAAAATTTAAATTGAAAGGCATTTCGACTAATTTCAAAATCGGTTTTAAAATGGTTTTCAAAATGTTTTCTCTGTAGCAAACCAAATTCGGTCATATTGTTTGGGCCGGGTTTGGGGTGTTACATATTTTGTCCACATGGACAGACAAACGAGCGTTTGTCTAGACTGTGTGTGACACACGGCCTGGTACACGGGCGTGTAGTTAGGCCGTGTGTCCCCTACACCTTAATTTTGAGAAACAGAATGCTCAGAATTGAGCACACGGGAAGAGACACGAGCGTGTGTCTCAGCCGTGTGTGCTACACGGCCTAGAAGACCAGCATGTGTATTGGCCGTGTGAAACCTGCACCTAATTTCGAAGTGAATTAATTAACCACACGGCCTAGCACACGGGCGTGTGGCTTGGCTGTGTGCACAAGTCAGAGAGTTACACGGGTCGAACATGGCCTCCAGCATGGGCGTGTCCTAGGGTCACATGGGCGTGTGAGCCTTGCACCTTGGAAAATTTTTTAAATGTTGCAAAAAAATTCTTAGAGCTCCCGATTAAGTCCCGACTAGATTCTAATGCTCATATTGGGCCTCGAAGGCCCAATTAAGGGATTTTTGAATGATCTCGGAGAATGAATAGTGATTAACATGAAATGTTTGTAAATGTTTCAAAAAATTTTGGTAACGCTCCGTAACCCTATTTCAGCGACGGATATGGGTTAGGGGTGTTACAATATTATTGTATTATGGACTAACAACTAGGTCAGAACTTAATTTATTGATTCAACATAAATAGGAACACTTTGAAACTTGGAAATTAGAGCTAAAATAGAGCCCATGTCACGACACAAACCCTCCGCGTTGCAACATCAACAGCACACTCAAAAAAGCAAGCAAACTAGCTCGAAGTCGCTACACAGCCCATTTATGTCACGGCATAGCAAACAGGATGTTGTAGGGCTTAAAATCTTCAAAGTACATCACGACATCAAACCCCGATGTCTCGACAATGGTAGACTACTAGGGATGTCATGACACAGAACCCCTGTGTCGCGACATCACTGTAATTTTCTGTTGTATTGACCCGACCCATTTTGCAACCCAGAGGCATTAAACATGTTTTAACCTGGTGGAAGCCCCTAAAAACACCTAAATATTAACCCTAGAAACACTTTTAAACATCACTTTAACTATTTTTAAAACTTTCATCTTGCTAAAACTCCTTAATATATTGAAACCTTAAAACCTTAAAACCCTTGCTTTCTTCTCTTATCTTTCAATATGCTGCAATCTCTTCTCTTCTTTGTTCTCCGGTGCAGGTTATACATCAAGTATTCATAGGGGAAGTCACCATGACCATTGAGGAGAAGATAACAAGATTCCAAAGACAAGGTTAAAAGTTCCAAACTTAGAAATTATTGTTCTATTATTTCTTGTTAATTGTTAGTATTTCTAATGAACATTATAGTAAGCAAAACTAGGAAGACCAATGTACAAGAGACTTTGATAGTTTCAGATCCTCAAAAATTTCAAAATCTAAATGTCGAAAAATACTTTCTCGAATTGCAAGGAAAAACTTTTATTCAAGAACGAAGGTTCGAATCATCAATGGTTTTGTGTAATGAGATTTGGACATTGGTCTGATATCATCAATGGGAGCGATTTTGTGTCACTCCCAAAGAAAATGTAGTGATCTCGATAGTTTAGGAGTTATATGCTTCTTTTAGAAATCAAGAATCACAAAGGGCATATGGTGACATTTCGGAAACTGTATGGGTAAAAGGTAAGGAAGTACGTGTGACTCCTCAAGAAATATGTGAATTTTATAATGTCCCATACTATGCAAACGATTTCCTAGATAACACTAATTTAAATACATTTAGGAACATAGACATGGATGACATTGTACAATATTTAACTCAAGGAAGAGACATATGGAACCATAGTTTGGATACTAAGTTGCCGACCAATTTTAATCAGGTAATTATGTTCCCAGTAGCTAAGATGTGGATGCAACTAATTTTTACTAGAATAGCCCCTACATTGAATGTTTCTAATGTAAATACTTTTCAAGCTATTTTGTTGTACGATATGTTATAGAAAAAACATATATGTGTCAGGAGATGGATACATTGAGACATGAAGCAATGCATTAGTAGCCAAAAAGTTGGGGTCTTCTTTCCTCACCTTGTGACAGCTTTATGCAAAAAAGCTAAAGTTCCAATGGAAGACCATGAGCAAATCATGAAGCCAATGAAGGGTTTGATCGAAGATTCCCTATACACTCAATTTGTTGAGCTGCAGAGAAAACAAATTGTGGTTAGGAACCAAAGAACAAAGCATAAAAGGGATGTCCTAGTATCATTAAAGAAAGCAACAACAAAGACTCAGAAAGAAATAATGAGTGAGACCACGAAAATAGATTGGGTGATCCATTGGATACAAGAAACAAGACTAGTAATTCAGGAATTTGCATGACAAAACAATATCAAAGAACCAAACTACTCACCAAACTTGGATATATATGGATCATTCAACACTACATTCGAGGAGCCAAGGAATGAGGAAGAAGGAGGAGAAGAGGACGAGGCTACTGAGCGAGATTTTCAAAGGGAAGAGGACAATTGTGAGGCAGCATTCCAACCACAATATTCCATGCCAAAAGGTTTTATCATTCAGAGCTCAACTTGACATGCCAATCCGTCGGGTGGTGGCTCTTCCCAAGGATATGTTTTAGGGAAAGTGAAAACACCCATGGAAAGGGGGTGATCACCCTATTTTGAAGATTCATGTGATGATTAAACTGAACTTTTTTTTGGAAGACTGTAATTAATTTTAGGATAATTTTTATGTTTTCATTTTAGAAGTAGGAGTAACAATATAATATTATTTGTTTTATTCTTCTATTTTTGAGCTTTCTATGTAGGAACCCCACATGAAAGGATCACAACAATTTAGAATAACATAAAAGAACAAAGGGAAAAGTACCCACAATTAGATGATGAACCTACCACGATCAATCGGTAACTTCTTTATCTTTTCAGGGCTACACATTGAGGATAATGTGTTCTCTAAAGTGTGGGGGGTAACATAGAAAATTTGTTTCAATTTTTAGGTTTTTTTCCTTTAATTTTTATTGTTAATTGTGTGTTTGAGCTTGTAGAAATACAAATGATTTTTTAGGAGCATGTATAGGTTGATTGTATTTATTATAAAGTTGGCATGATAGTATATGATTTTAAAGTTTTTATTATTAGACTACTATGTTCTATATATCACACTATAAATAGGCATTGAGCAATTAAATGTACCAAATGATATAGAGAATACAGGGAAACAAGCATGCTAGTATGTATGATAGATTGTTGAATTTGTGATTTTTTGGTTGATTAAATTTGCGAATATTGAGATACCTAGGGATGACCTAAGGCATTGTTTGGTATACACCTAGAGCCAAAAAGCTAACCGTGTTTATTCATTCTTAGTACATATATTTGAGCCAAAAAACACTTCTTGATGAACCTTAATTCAAACCCAAGCCCAAAATGTTAATTTGTATTATTGCTTGCTCTTTGGTAATGAATTGCACGATTATAGATGTCTAGCCATACGTATTAAGGTTCATTAGGTACATTACAGTGGAATTTTGTAAAAATAGAGTGAAATAGGAAGGATCAGTGTGATATAGTGATTATAAGTTAGACAATATGTGCAACAACAAAAATTCAATAAGGAAATCAAAATGAGTAGAAAAAGTTCTCGAAAAGTAAAAGCATTCATGAGAAAAATATATTGAAAAAGAAGAAAAAAATGTGACAAAGTCACAAAAGTAGAAAAACTCATTCATTAGTGCACAAAAACTCGTGAGCTAGCCATAGTTGTCGTATTATGTTGTGATTTCCTATGTGGAGAAATAAGGAGGTTAGTAGGTAAGGGTCATTAAAGGGGGAGAATCGGGAACAATAAGATGTGCCAAACTATTTTCGTGTTTGAAAACATTTTGATGCTTACTATTCTTGAATTACATACCTGTCCTAAGCCTTAGAACGTTACAAGCCAAAAAGCCTTTTGTGACCTAGGTAGACTTCTTCACGTATTGACATCATATTGATTAATCACATTTACGATTGTTTGTGTTCTGCTAGGATAATCAAATTACCTGTATAATTTATTGATGGATCCATAGATTTGAAAACCTTAATTTTTGTATGCTTTGTAATATACTGAACTTAGATGTTTGATATCAGGAGTGATAAGCCAGTTATATATCTTGTCAAGATTATGTGTAAATATGAAATTCCTAGTTATGTGCTCCAAAACCTACATTCGTATTATATTTGTTCAAGGGCTGCCTTTTAATTTAATGTTTTTGTTTTCCTTGCTTGAGGACAAGCAACGACTGAAGTATGGGGGAGTTTGATCTGCCGTAATTCGATGTAGTAAATTAAACTAGTTTTCGCACTTGAGGAGCTTGAATACAAGCACTGTTTTAATTAAAATTTCATAGTTTCACTTACATTCAATGATAAGTGTAATTTGAGTCTTTTATTGACCTTAAGGGCTGAATGAGGCCTAAGGGTGAGGCAATATACTTAGTGAATGTGCAAGAGACCATCAGAGGGCATACAAACTCAATATTGGTCGACGCGTTGCAACACGGGGAGTTTGATGTCGCAACATAGGGAGCAGAGTACGAGAACGCTGAAACTACCTTCGGTATCATGTCATAGCTAAAGGATGACACGACACACCCCTAAAACCACCCTGAGGATAAGCATACTGCCTTTAAGGTAATGACATATGTACTAGGGTGTCGCGACATCGGTTCTGTATGAGAAACACTTACAAACTAAAGGCGTTTTGGTCTACACAATCAAATGTTTAATACAAAAGCATCAACTAACCTAGGATTGAGGATGGTGGCAAGCCTAAATCTATAAATAGACTCATTTAACACTTGTTATGGACAGTTTTCATATTTTATAAATTTCTTTGTAATTTTAGTGTTTATAATTTCCTTTTAATAGGTTTTATTTTACTTCTAGTTTTTATCTTTGTGTTTGTCAGGAGATCTAATTTGTAGACTCAATCAACTCTTTGTGGTTCTGCACTTCATTCTATACAATTCAGGATTCTTTTAAACCTTTTCTCTTGATTTATTATTCATGTTTATCTTTCACATCAAGTTTATTGTGTTTATGAAACCCATGAGAATCTAATCCTCTTATAGTGGATTAGCGAGTGGAGGTATGAATAATTAATTATTGTGTAGGGATTTCTTAGAGCATCAGCTGTTTTGAAAAGAAAGAACTTAAACCCAAGGCTTGATGACCCTAGGAAGTCATTTAGGTGGGAATTAACCCAAAATTTGTATAGCCTATCCATGAATACCTTAGCCCCGAACCGGTTTGAACTGTGAGGTCAAGAGATAAGTAGTTCTTGCCGACTTGTTAGTTTAGTGGAAGATCGAGAGATTTGCTAGGGTGATGACTAGTTGATTGAATAGAAATCGAAGTGACAATTGGTTGTGATTACCAAAGCAAGCTAATTGCCCATGCCTAGATCTAATTTAGTTTACATCTTTCGTTTTCTAGTCTTTTTATTTATGTTATTCATTTTATTTGTAACACCCTAAACTTAGCCTAGTAGTTATGGATGAATTTGGAAAGCTACATTGGCCATCAGAATGGCCCAAAAAAAAAGTTTCATAATTTCAAACATACTTTTTAAACCATTTGCGTAGTTCGTTCAAAACTAGTAAAATCGAATGTTAAAGCTTATTTTAAATCACATTTCAAATCTATTTGTCCATGAAAATGGTCGAAAATCTTTCAGAATTTTGAAAAACTACTTTAAAATCTATTGACTTATCAATTCAAATTGAATGAAGGAAATAGTTTATTTTAATTTCGTAAAAACTGGGCAAATTTCAAGAATCGAAATAATTAATATCTAAATCATAGACATTAAATCTTTTATTCAAAACTATTTTGGATTTTCAATCAAACTTCTAAATCATTTGTATAACAACTTTAGAAATCAAATGCCTTTTGAATTCTCATTTGTAAATATTTATAATTTTTAAAACTAAGTCTAATTTTGTTAAAAACTCATTTTTTTCAGAAATGCAGTGGAAAAATATAATACTGACAGATTTTATTTTAAAAATCGAGTTTCATATGAAATCATATCAAATACTAACTTATGCAGTTTTTAAAACTTAATGTCATGAAATCAAGTCATGGAAATCAGAATAAAATCCCCAAATTAAAGTCTAATGCGACAATACCATAATTTAACATAAAAAGTATCAAATAGCAATTGTAACACCCCAAACCCGGTCTATGCGTTAAGACCAGATTTGACATGTCACACGAAATGATCATATGTAAAGTCTTTTAAAGATTTGTAGAAAACGGATTTTTCAAAAAAAAAAAAAGATTTTGAAAAGGTGTTTATTGAAAACCGAGGTTGATTGTTAGATTTAGTAATTTAAGACGTAAGAGTTTATAAATTGAAACTTAGAAAAAAATAATTGATTCAATATTCCGAGAAATGTAAAAGAGTTCAAAACAAATTTTGAAAGCAAGATTTTTAAAAGAATTGTTACAAAAAATTTCCGAGTTAAAAAAAAATTTAAAAATGAAACTCTTTTTGCAAATATATTCAAGGAAAACATTTATTTCTATTTTAAAATAAAATAGTCCCACTTAAGTATTTAAATCATAATAAAAATCCATCCACGAGTAAAACATCCATAAAAATTTAACCAGAGGCCTTATTACATCACACTTAATTAGCAATTAATAAAATGTACTTAAAAGAAATTCAAAGTTTAAATAACCCATCATTCGTAGTATGACCTCCACTGAGTCATCCCCGGCCCAAGCCTCCATTACTGATCATTACCTAAAAAGAGTAAAGAAAACGGGGGTGAGTTACTTAGAACTTAGTGTGTAATCCACTTACCATTGTCATTGGGCCAAAATTCAATTAAGCATTTATTGGGCCAAAGCCCATTACAATCATAACATAATATCATATATAACATGCATGTATTATGCAATTTCCCAACCAAAACTAGTTTTCCATCCGCTACACACCACTATGGGGAGCTTTAGTCACCCACCCCGCCAACACACCAAACTGGGCATTAAGCCATATATCAAACTGGGCATTAAGCCATATATCAATTTGTGGACAAGCCACCAGAATTTTGTAGCAAAGCTACCAAAACTTCTCTTCGTCAAATATCCCAACCCATGCAAATCATATATATAATATGCACATTCAATTACTACAATCCATTCATATAATTATTACAAACATATGGCCCATTATAAAAATTCTCACAATCTGGCCCATATCACATTTTGGCCCATGTAGCCAATATCACATTTGGCCCATAAATCAAGTATCACATTTGGCCCATAAATCAAGTATCACATTCGGCCCATTTATCACATATCACTTATGGCCCATTTATCAAATATCACTTATGACCTATTTATCAAATATCACATAAGGCCCACTTAGTCACTTTTATCGATTTAGCCCATTAAGGGCAATTTCGTAATTTTCACTGTCTTAAGACAGATTTCATAGTTTTTACCACTAAAGTGATAAAAATGCCATTTTACCCGATTACACTAACTTGTGATTTAATCAAGCGATTAATACGATATAGTTATCTAACCCATGAAATACGGTGTGAGAATACACACCTGATTACGGTAAGCATTACGCTCTCCTGATCGTTGACACCTAAAATTATGTTTAACGCTCGATTAGAAAAATAAACGCAATCTAATAAAGCTACTCTAAAGAAACGATCTAAGATTTACCCTCGGGATCGCGAATAACTACGATTTGTCAAATTTCTCCGGTTGACGGTCCACAACCCGTTGGAAAACCCCAAACAGCTAATGGCTCCGAACTGTGAATAACCTCGAATAATTGATTTTCACTGGATGAGGGTCCACAACCCGGTGGAAAATCTCGGATTGCAGAAATAGCCCTTCGTTTGAATCTAGAGGGAATAGCGAATCCGCTCCTTTTTCGATCACTATTCATCACTCCTTTTGATTCGATCTTGTTTGCTTCCATTGACAAAAGAATATTAGTCCAAACTAATACTTCGTTATTAAAACGATTGGTCTTAATGAGCGAAGTCGGCTTACCACGAAATCCTTACGTTCAAGGGATTAAAATCAAGCGATAGAGTCCCTAAGATAAAATCGGTCAATAAACCCCATCTTTAACGATATAGAGAGCAATATGGCATCCTTGATAGAAATCCTTACCTTAAAGTTTTGGATCGAATCGTAGTAATACACGATGATTTCGGACACTCCAAGTTTCGGCCTTCCACTAAGTTTCTATGATAAAGAAAAGATTCGAATGAGATATGGTATGTAACATCCTGAATTTTTGGGCCTATGCTTTTAATGGGTGTATATGTGTAATGTGTTAATCTAAGTGTTAGGGGTCCAAATTGGGCTCAGGCTTAGGTAGAGGCCTTGATTAAAATTATTTGTTTGGGCATTATAGGGTTTAAAAGGTAGTATCTGTGTTTAAAATACCAAAGTGGGCTTGTGGCCCAGTATTAGGAGGTGACGCCACACAAGGGAGTAAGGGGCCCAAATTTGAGTTTCATGGAGCCCAATTATTTTAATTTAAGTTAGCTTATTTTTGGCATTAGGGTTAGGTGGACTGGATGGCAACAAGGCTCAAAAATAGGAGGATTTATGTGAATGGGATAATGTAGATATTATAGTTGATAATATGGAAGATAAAAAGAGAAAAGATAGGAGCTATCTGCAAGGCTAGGTGTTGGCCGAAATTCCATCACCTAGAGGAGGGAAGAAATCGGTTTCTTTATGGCAAAGGGGTGCTGAATTTTCCCTTTTATTTGCTTAATTTTTAGTTATCAGGAAGGGCACTTTCGATTTTTCATAGGTAAGTGCCAATTTCTATAAATAGGGAGGGTTCTCTTCTTTATTTTTCAGTATTTAGGGTTTCCATCTTTTCTTTCTCTTCTCCTCTGAGTAGAAGCCGAAATTCCTAACCCTATTCCCTCATCTTCACTTTTGATTCAAAAGCCGAAACTGCATTGTTCTTTTCTCTTCTTTCTTCTAAAAGCCGAAAACTCCATTATTCTTTTCTCTTCTTTCTTCTAAAAGCCGAATCTCTATATATTTCTTCGAATCATCTTCTCTTCCTGATTTTCACAAAAAGCCAGAATCCTCTGGGAGTAGCCGAATCTTCTCTAGTAAGATCTCTTAGATCTAAAAGCCGGAAACACTAGTTCCTGAATCTCATATCACTCTTCGGGATTTCAAGCCTCTGAACAACACATAGGGCAGATAGTAGCTGTGTTGGCTACGGATTGCGTTGACTTAGAAAGTCTCGTTCTAACAGTAATCAGGTGTGTAGATCCTTATCACATAAGTTTTATTTTGTATTATACCTGTTAGGGGCTGAAAAGCCAGAAAATGAGGCTATATGAGCAGTCGTGTGTAGATCTCTAAACACACTAATAATCTGTATGTATATATATGTGATGGTTAAAAGCCGAAAAATAGGCTGTATGAATAGACGGGTTACCTAGAAAGGGTAGGCAAAGGATGCTAGGTATGTGCCATAGAAACTTCTCTATGTGTATCGATGTATGTGGAAGATTGAAATCTCTTAGGTAGTATATTGCTTAATTTTGCATGAATGTATGCATGGGATGGGTTTGATATGGAAAGGGGAAGAGCATGATTGGTCACATGGTGATCAGTAGTAGAAAACCCATGTAATGAAATGTTAGGTCACATGGTGATCGGTGGTAGAAAACCCACGCAATGAAGTGTTAGGACACTTGGTGATCGGTGGTAGAAAACCCACGTAATGAAATGTTAGGTCACTTGGTGATCGGTGGTAGAAAACCACGTTAAAATTCCTGATTGATAAGGAGTAGGCAGTATGACTGTCGATATGGTGTGTAGCGGTTGGTGGGTTGATTGTAGAAATCCCCAAGGTGTGATGGTTGGTACGAGTTTGTGTGTAGAGGATGGAATTCTAGGATGGGTTGGGCTTTGCATCATTTATTATCTGTCATGTGATTATGATTGTTGCCATTGTGTATGGGCCAGGGCTCATAATGTGTTTGTGGGCTCAAGCCTTTTATGTGTTTTTGGGATTTACACACTGAGTCTTGGTGACTCACCCTATTATTTTTCCCTAACTTTTCAGATGAGCAGTAGATCGTGGACATGGGAGCCGAGACGGACTCGAGGGGCCATCAAGTTTTTATTTCTATAGATTATTTTCGGTTTTCCTTTAAGTTTTGTTTTGGGAATATTTAGGTAATAAGGCCCCATAGTTTATATTCGCCTAAGTAGTTTTTTTAATATTTGCAACTTATGAATTTATGTCAGGGGTTTATTTATACCAAATAATAATAATACAAGGTTTCTTTTCAAATGTCACTTATTTATTCAATATTTCCTAATAACTTATGATTTTCTAAAACCAACTTAGCAAAAGATTTTAACGTTCAACCTGTAGCATACCAGATCTGGTCGAAACGTATGGGTCGGGTTTGGGGTGTTTCATGGTATGATGATGATCTCGATCCAAAAAGGCCATCCCATACCAACATGTAAATTCGGCACAAAGAAAAAGGGAAAATAACAATACCAAAGTATTGTACTAGTCACTTACAGATGGATCAAAGTGTGAGTAGAAAGAAAAAATGATTGAGATGGAGATAAATGTGGTAGAAGATTCGGCTATGAAGGAAAAATTGAAGGGGATGGTGTTTAGTAACATTCGGCCATGGTGAAAATAAAAGGGAAAATAATATTTGAGAAATTTTTGTAAGAATAAAAAGATGAAGAAAGGTATAAGAAAATAAGGTGTTTAGGTTTCGGTTCTTTTCAAGAATGGAAGATGAACAAAGAGAAGGGTTTGAGGCTAGTGTGCATTCGACAAGGGTGAAAAAGAAAAGAAAAGAGAAAATGGCCTTCCAAGGTTTTGGTGATTTCGGCACTTAGGAGGAAAGGTTTGAAGAGAAAAGGAGCAATAAGACCGAAATGGTCAAAAATATGAAATGACTAAAAGAAAAACAAAAGATGTTTACCTATTGTTCAAAGTGCATTCGGCTAAGGAGAGGAAATGGAGAGAAAAGTGTTGGAGAAAAACACAAAAATGACCAAATGCCAAAGTGACCAACTAGCTACCAAAAGCCATCAAAATTTCGGTCACCCCCCTAGCCCCTAAAACCGTCCAAGTACATGGCCACAAAGTCAAAGTTTGGCCACTCCAAACTTTCCAAAACATCTTCCTTGTTATGTGCCTTGTGTTCACCCTACATACCCTATTCATATGATTCCCTTCCTTAAGTTTACACTTGCCTTTTCTCTTAGCCACCTTACCATAAAAATTAAAGTCCAACCTACCATAAATACTAGGCTTGACCGACACTATGAGGAAAGAAAGCAAAAAAAAAGTAAAATAAAATTCACATGCACATCAAGGGATTCGAACCTTTTCCCTCAAGGAACACACATGGCACCATATCCCCTTTACTACTTGCTCATCTTATGTTAACTTTTACCTCTTAATTACCTTAAACTTTAAGGTTACTTGTTTCACTTCTTTAAAGTACTCATTTCCAAAAATTATACCAAACCCAAATAAATCCCGAACCTTCTCAAGACTATTTTAACACACACATAGGATAAATAAACTAGCTGAGCATCAAAATAATGCAACATATAAAAATTCAAATTTTAGGATGTTACAATTCTACCCCCTTAAAAAAATTTCGTCCTCGAAATTTACCTGGTGAAAAGAGGTGAGGGTATTGCTGTCGAATCATGTCCTCAGGCTCCCATGTAGCTTCTTCTGCTCTGTGATTACGCCATAGAACTTTAACCAAAGGTACTGACTTCTTTCTTAGCACCTTAACATCTCGATCCAAAATTTTCACTGGCTCTTCCTCGAATGACAAGTCAGGCCTTAACTCAACTTCCTCTACCGGTACTATGTGAGACGGATCCGATCGATAACGCCTCAACATAGAGACATGGAAAACACTATGAATCTGACTCAACTCCGGAGGTAATTCAAGCTGATAAGCCACTGGTCCTACACGCTTCAACACACGGTACGGTCCGATGAACCTAGGGCTCAACTTGCCCTTCCTTCCAAATCTGAAGATCTTCTTCCAAGGTGAGACCTTTAGAAAAACCTGATCTCCCACCGCAAACTCAATGTCCTTACGCTTCAGATCCGGATATGACTTTTGTCTACCCGAAGCTTCCTTTAACCGCGCTCGAATCACCTTTACTTTTTCTTCCGTCTCTGATATCAATTCAGGACCCAACAACTGTCGTTCCCCCAATTCAGTCCAACAAGTAGGGGTACGACACCTACGACCATATAATGCTTCATAAGATGCCATTTGGATACTGGATTGGTAACTGTTGTTATACGCAAACTCCGCCAACGGTAGAAAATCCTCCCAACAACCTCTGAAGTCAATCACACAACCCCTTAACATGTCTTCCAAAATCTGGATTACTCTTTCCGACAGACCATCTGACTGAGGATGAAAAGCCGTACTGAAGTTTAACTTTGTTCCCAAAGCCTCATGTAACGCTTTCCAAAACCGTGATGTAAACCTAGGGTCTCTGTCTGATATAATAGACACTGGCACTCCATGCAACCTCACAATCTCCGACACATACAACTTAGCCAACTTCTGCAGTGAGTAATCCGTACGAACTGGTAGAAAATTGGCAGCTTCGTCAATTGATCCACTATTACCCAGACGAAATCTTTCTTAGTAGGCGATAAGGGTAACCCACTAACAAAGTCCATCATTATTCGTCCCCATTTCCATAATGGGATCTTCACCGGTTGAAGGAATCCCGACGGCAATTGATGTTCTGCCTTCACTTGTTGACAAGTCAAGCACTTACCCACGAAATCAGTAGCCTCCCGCTTCAACCTTGGCCACCAATACTGTTCACGGAGGTCTCGATACATCTTATTTCCCCCGGGATGCATAGCATAGGGGCTACTATGCGCCTCTCACAGAATCATTAGTCTCAAATCTGAATCCTTGGGCATACAAATTCTTCCGCAAAAACACAGCACTCCATCCTTATTCATTCCAAAATCCCTTATTACACCACTTTCAACATGTTGAATTAAGGTACCCAACTTTTCATCTCATAACTGCTTCTCCTTGATCTGTTTTAACCACAAAGGCTTCACCTGAAGTTCTGCTAGCAGACTGCAATCTTCATACAAACTGAGATGAGCAAACATTACTCTTAACTCCGATATTACCTTACGACTCAACGTGTCTGCCACTACGTTAGCCTTTCCAGGATGATACTCGATTGAGAAGTCGTAATCCTTCAACAGTTCTACCCACCTCCGTTGTCTTAAGTTCAACTCCTTTTGGGTAAAGAGGTACTTAAGACTCTTATGGTCCGTATAAATAATCGACTTCTCACCGTAGAGATAGTGCCTCCAAATCTTTAAAGCAAAAACCATAGCAACCAATTCCAAATCATGGGTAGGATAGTTGACTTCGTGTGGCCTTAACTGACGAGATGCATAAGCCACCACTTTACCACCTTGCATCAACACACATCCCAAGCCCATGTGTGACGCATCGCAGTAAACAATAAACTCTTTTCCAGCCTCAGGTTATATCAGTACGGGCTCTTTCGTCAGAATCTTTTTCAATTTATCAAAACTCTCTTACTGCTGATCTGACCACACAAATGGTACTCCCCTTGCACAACAGTTTAGTTAGAGGTGCTGCAATCAATGAAAACCCCTCAACGAAACGCCTGTAGTAACCAGCCAATCCTAGAAAACTCTAAATCTCAGCCACCGACTTCGGTGGTTTCCAATCCAACACAGCCTCTACCTTCCAAGGATCAACTCTGATTCCTTCAGCCGAAACAACATGTCCTAAGAAAGTCACTTCCTTTAACCAAAATTCACACTTACTGAATTTGGCATAAAGTTGCTTTTCTCGCAATATTTGTAATACTATCCACAGATGTGAATCATGCTCTTCTTTATTCCTCGAGTATACTAAGATATCATCTATGAACACCACCACAAACCGGTCTAAGTAGGGTTGAAAGACTCGGTTCATCATGTCCATAAATACAGCTGGTGCATTGGTCAATCCAAACGACATCACCAAAAACTCATAATGTCCATAATGAGTTTGGAATGCCGTCTTATGAATATCCGCCTCCTTAACCTTTAGTTGGTGATAACCTGATCTCAAATCTATCTTGGAGAAAACTGAAGCTCCTCTTAAATGATCAAACAGGTCATCAATTCTCGGTAATGGATACCTATTCTTGATCGTCAATTTATTCAACTGCCTATAATCGATGCACATACGCATCGACCCATCCTTCTTCTTGACGAACAAGACCGGTGCTCCCCACGGTGACACACTCGGTCGAATGAACCCCGATCCAACAACTCTTGAATTTGAGCCTTAAGCTCCGCTAACTCCTTCGGCGCCATCCTATAAGGAGCAATGGACACCGGAGCCGTTCCAGGCAAAAGCTCAATGCCAAACTCTACTTCCCAGTCTGGAGGTAAACCCAGAAGTTCCTCGAGAAAAACATCTGAAAATTCTTTCACCGTTCTAATACCTTCCACCAATAATTCCTTGACATCCAAAGCTCATATGAAGGCTAGGAATGCTCCACACCCTTTTCGCACCAACTATTCTACTTTTAAAGCAGATATCACATTTGCTAAATAGTTTCTCCGTTCGCCCATCATCACCACTTCCTTATCTTCCAAAGTCCTTATCGACATCCGCTTTACAGCACAATCCAAGTGTGCACGGTGCTTCACCAACCAGTCCATGCCCAAAATAAGGTCGAACTCACCGAAAGGCAGTTCCATCAAATCCGCAAAAAATATTTCTCTTTGAATTTCTAAGGGCACGTCTCTAAACAATTTATCCACTATCACAGACTGTTCTAAAGGGCTAATTATCGTCATCTTTCTATCAGTAATCTTAGATCTAATGTTCAAGTTTCCAGATATAACACTAGCAACATACGAATGGGTAGATCTGATATCTATCAATGCAGTAACAGGTACATCAAAGATGAAGAATGTACCATTTATCACATCAGGTGCATCACCATCCTCACGGCGTCTGACCGCATAAACTAACCCTGGCTGCCTCGCCTTCGCATTACCCCTGAAACTATTTCCTCTGCCCGGCGCACCTTGACCACGTCCACTACCATTACCACCTCGACCTGGCCCACGGCCTCTCGGTGGCTGTTGAGCGCCTCTAGCTGGTTGTGTATCACGGTTACGAGGTTCCAGAGTTAGAGCAGTGCGTCGAGGACAATTCTTAAACTGATGATCCTTAGAACCATATTTGAAACACCCACCGGTTCTTTTCCAACATTCACCTGGGTGTCGTCTTCCACAATCAGCACATGGTTGAATCTGATGGGTAGTAGCAGATGCTCTAGCTTGAGCTGGCTTATCATTCCTGGGCCTCTTCTAAAACCTTTTAGCGAAACCCAAGTACTTAAAGTCCCTCATGCCTCTGCCTCTATCTCTTTCTCGGTTCTGACGCACGGAGTTCTTAGCCTCTTCAGCTATTTTGGCTTTCTCCACTAGCGTGGCAAAAGTCCTTCCTTGTTGTGGGGCTATCAGTACCCGCAACTCATCATTCAGCCCATCGTCAAAACGTACACAGCGCTCATGATCAGTTGGCACTATTGTCCGAGTATAACGACTCAAGCATAGAAATTCTGCCTCGTAAACAGCCACCGTCTTATTTCCTTGAACCAGATTAAGGAATTCCTTCCTTCGGGCATCCACATAGCTTAACCCGACATACTTTCCTTAGAATGCAGTTTTGACGAAATCCCAAGTAACATGTTCAGCCTGAGTGTCTTCTCGAACAGTAAGCCACCATTGATACGCCTCGTCCCTCAACAAGGACACAACTTCTCTCAGTTTCTGCTCGGTGGTGCACTCCAAATAATCCATGATCCGCTCCACTGCCTCGAGCCAATACTCCGCTACATTTAGAGCTACACCCGAGACACCCCTAAAAACATCGGCACCACTTGATCTAAGTCGTTCCAATATCGATCCACGAGCTGCTGGCCCAGTTCTAGCCCCAGCAACCCTTTCTAGGACTCGCAACATTGCTTGGGTCAAAGCAATGTCCTCTCTCATATGGTCTTGTGATCGAGTCTCAGTCCCGGGTGATGCAGGTGCGTCCATTTTTGGCAAATGTCCCGACGCTTCAGACGCAACCCTAGCACCTCGGCCTCTACCACGTCCACGTCCTCTAGTGCTCATTTTGAGTATTTCGGTTTAGTCTGATTACAAGTTTTATGAATCAATATACTATTTCAGTGTTTATTAACGATATTTTATGAGCTATAAAAAAGTAGAGTTGTTTTCGCAAACACATCCTATAGTCTCAATCTCTATAGTTTTCAACACCTAAAACTAAAAGTTCTAGAGTGTTCGTATAGTCATATCACAATAATAAGAATTATTCAATTCACATACACTTACTTGACTTGGTGTCGGATACTCGTGGTGACATACTACCTTTAAAAACATAAGTTCTATAATTCAAAATAGTTTTGTACCATAAATGTTTTTGAACCCAAACCACAGTCGAGTTTTAAACTGAGCTCTGATACCACAAAATGTAACACCCCAAACTCGGTCTATGCGTTAAGTCCAGATTTGACATGTCACACGAAATGATCATATGTAAAGTCTTTTAAAGATTTGTAGAAAACGGATTTTTCAAAAAAAAAAAGATTTTGAAAAGGTGTTTATTGAAAACCGAAGTTGATTGCTAGATTTAGTAATTTAAGATGTAAGAGTTTATAAATTGAAACTTAGAAAAAAATAATTGATTCAATATTCCGAGAAATGTAAAAGAGTTCGAAAGAAATTTTGAAAGCAAGATTTTTAAAATAATTGTTACAGAAAATTTCTAAGTTAAAAAAACTATTTAAAAATGAAACTCTTTTTGCAAATATATTCGAGGAAAACATTTATTTCTATTATAAATTAAAATAGTCCCACTTAAGTATTTAAATCATAATAAAAATCCATCCACGAGTAAAACATCCATAAAAATTTAACCAGAGGCCTTATTACATCACACTTAATTAGGAATTAATAAAATGTACTTAAAAGAAATCCGAAGTTTAAATAACCCATCATTAGTAGTATGACCTCCACTGAGTCGTCCCCGGCCCAAGCCTCCATTACTGATCATTACCTGAAAAGGGTAAAGAAAACGGGGGTGAGTTACTTAGAACTCAGTGTGTAATCCACTTACCATTGTCACTGGGCCAAAATTCAATGAAGCATTTATTGGGCCAAAGCCCATTACAATCATAACATAATATCATATATAACATGCATGTATTATGCAATTTCCCAACCAAACCTAGTTTTCCATCCACTACACACCACCCGTACCAACTAACACACCTTTGGGGAGCTTTAGTCACCCACCCCGCCAACACACCAAACTGGGCATTAAGCCATATATCAAACTGGGCATTAAGCCATATATCAATTTGTGGACAAGCCACTAGAATTTTGTAGCAAAGCTACCAGAACTTCTCTTTGTCAAATATCCCAACCCATGCAAATCATGTACATAATATGCACATTCAATTACTACAATCCATTCATATAATTATTACAAACATATGGCCCATTATAAAAATTCTCACAATCTGGCCCATATCACATTTTGGCCCATGTAGCCAATATCACATTTGGCCCATAAATCAATGTCACATTTGGCCAATAAATCAAGTATCACATTTGGCCCATTTATCACATATCACTTATGGCCCATTTATCAAATATCACTTATGGCCCATTTATTAAATATCACATAAGGCCTACTTAGTCACTTTTATCGATTTAGCCTATTATGGGCAATTTCGTAATTTTCACGGTCTTAATACCGATTTCATAGTTTTTACCACTAAAGTGATAAAAATGCCATTTTACCCGATTTCACTTACTTGTGATTTAATCAAGCGATTAATACGATATAGTTATCTAACCCATGAAATAGGTGTGAGAATACACACCTGATTATAGTAAGCACTACGCTCTCCTGATCATTGACACCTAAAATTATGTTTAACGCTCGATTAGAAAAGTAAACGCAATCTAATAAAGCTACTCTAAATAAACGATCTAAGATTTACCCTCAGGATCGCGAATAACTACGATTTGTCGAATTTCCCCGATTGACGGTCCACAACCCGTTGGAAAACCCCGAACAGCTAATGGCTCCGAACTGCGAATAACCTCGAATAATTGATTTTCACTGGATGAGGGTCCATAACCCGGTGGAAAATCTCCGATTGCCGAAACAGCCCTTCGTTTGAATTTAAAGGGAATAGTGAATCCGCTCCTTTTTCGATCACTATTCACCACTCCTTTTGATTCGATCTTATTTGCTTCCATTGACAAAAGAATATTAGTCCAAATTAATACTTCGTTATTAAAACGATTGGTCTTAATGAGCGAAGTTGGCTTACCACAAAATCCTTACGTTCAAGGGATGAAAATCAAGCGATAGAGTCCCTAAGATAAAATCGGTTAATAAACCCCTTCTTTAACGAAATAGAGAGTAATATGGAATCCTTGATAGAAATCCTTACCTTAAAGTTTTGGACCGAATCCTAGCGATACACGATGATTTCGGACACTCCAAGTTTCGGCCTTCCACTAAGTTTCTAAGATAGAGAAAAGATTGGAATGAGATATGGTATGATGATGGTCTCGATCCAAAAAGGCCATCCTATACCAGCATGTAAATTCGGCACAAAGGAAAAGGGAAAATAACAATACCAAAGTATTGTACTAGTCACTTACAGATTGATCAAAGTGTGAGTAGAAAGAAAAAATGATTGAGATGGAGATAAGTGTGGTAGAAGATTCGGCTATGAAGGAAAAATTGAAAGGGATGGTGTTTAGTAACATTCGACCATGGTGAAAATAAAAGGGAAAATAATATTGGAGAAATTTTTGTAAGAAGAAAAAGATGAAGAAAGGTATAAGAAAATAAAATGTTTAGGTTTCGGTTCTTTTCAAGAATGGAAGATGAACAAAGAGAAGGGTTTGAGGCTAGTGTGCATTCGACAAGGGTGAAAAAGAAAAGAAAAGAGAAAATGGCCTTCAAGGTTTTGGTGATTTCGGCACTTAGGAGGAAAAGGTTTGAAGAGAAAAGGAGCAATAAGACCGAAATGGTCAAAATTATGAAATGACTAAAAGAAAAACAAAAGATGTTTATCTATTGTTCAAAGTGCATTCGGCTAAGGAGAGGAAATGGAGAGAAAAGTGTTGGAGAAAAACACAAAAATGACCAAATGCCAAAGTGACCAACTAGCTACCAAAAGCCATCAAAATTTCGGTCACCCCCTAGCCCCTAAAACCGTCCAAGTACATGGCCACAAAGTCAAAGTTTGGTCACTCCAAACTTTCCAAAACATCTTCCTTGTTATGTGCCTTGTGTTCCCCCTACATGCCTTATTCATATGATTCCCTTCCTTAAGTTTACACTTGCCTTTTCTCTTAGCCACCTTACCATAAAAATTAAAGTCCAACCTACCATAAATACTAGGCTTGACCGACACTATGAGGAAAGAAAGCAAAAAAAATAAAAATAAAATTCACATGCACATCAAGGGATTCGAATCTCTTCCCTCAAGGAACACACATGGCGCCATATCCCCTTTACTACTTGCTCATCTTATGTTAACTTTTACCTCTTAATTACCTTAAACTTTAAGGTTACTTGTTCCACTTCTTTAAAGTACTCATTTCCAAAAATTATACCAAATCCAAATAAATCCCGAACCTTCTCAAGACTATTTTAACACACACATAGGATAAATAAACTAGCTGAGCATCAAAATAATGCAACATATAAAAATTCAAATTTTAGGATGTTATAGCAATAAAGTTCGTAAAAATCCAAATCATAAATAAACTTCCATGTTTATCTAAAAACCATTTTTCGAGAGCATTTCCGATGACCACATCCGAGTCCTAACCACGAGGATTATCTAAAACACATAAGTAAAGTGGGTGAGCTTTAAAGAGCCCAATGTGAGATCACCACAAATATAATCAAATACATATCAAAATATCATTCTTAACATATCAATCATTATGATAATCCCAATTTCTAACACTGATACCTATGCATGAACATGTCGGTGCATATTTTAAAACAATGCAGATTTTATAAAATTTCCTATCCATCCCCGCTACACACCAATATCGAGCTCCCCAAAACCTATTCATCCAAAAACTAACCATTTGTGGATAAGCCACCACATAGTTGACTATAAACGACCACATAACACATTGTGGACAAGCCACCATATAATTGCCACTAACGACCACAAAATCATAGATAAACTGCCACATAACTTCCACCTTTCATAAAACCCACCCCATGCATGTGATATGGCCATTTGTTAAATTTAACACATATAATTCACTTTTCACATTATTCACGTAATAATGCTCATAATCTCACATAATATATATTTCCCAATTTTACACATATGCATGTAAACATGCCCACATTTTCATATACCACATAATATTCGCTTTTATTCATTTAAGCATATGCCCACATTTTCATATATCACATAATATTCGCTTTTATTCATTTAAGCATACTTTAATATACTTTTCATATTAAATCATGGATCTCATCACATACACATATATCACACATTTAAATCATCTACATACCAGAGAAGCCATGTAACACGTAATGTAAAGATGAGATTTGCACACATGTCATCGTTACACACATCAACACATCACAAATCATAGTTTTCATGATCTAATGATTTAGGATCACTTACATGGGTTTCCCTTTGACAAGTTTTTCATCTTCGCTTTAAGTACTTAGTGTACTCTCAAATAAATATTTAATAGCATATTTCTAAAAATGAAAGTGACTTATTAGACTCAAAATACAGATTTAGTTCCCACACCTTATATTGTAGATTCGATTGCCAAAATCTTTAATAGTGATTTCACTCGATTTATCTCGCAAGACAATCTAACACAAAACTAATGTTTCTTAATTAAGATTCCTTAATGATATTTCATCACTTAAAAGGTTGAGTGTTAAAGGTCTCCTCAACACTTAACCCACGATCTAAGACTCTCGGAAGAAGGATTTCCTAATGCAAAGTTAGGGGTTTCCCCTTTGATTATCATTCGCCCCTTCAAAATTTGATATGAAATCATATTAGTAAGGTAATAATTATATAATTATAAAATATTATGTTAACACTATGGCACTATACCATTCGGCCAAGTTATAGGATCTCTAAGTGAAGGATTTACGATCCAAATAACCACGCTTACACTTGATTCAACACGGAATGGTCAAATAATTGAGAAAGCAATGAGATTGATGGTTTGAATGATCTAAAATAATTGGCAGAGTGAAGAGAAAATGTGAGTTCTAACCACTAAAAGAATCAGAAAATGAAAGAGGAAGAAAAGGGAAGAATTTTGGTCACCGGTGATGGCGGGGATGGTGGTCTAGCAGAGGCGACTGCGGTAGCTTGGCAATGATCCAGCAACGATGGAGTGGTGGCCTGATGGTGGTGTGGGGCTATGGGTTTTTGACAAAGAAGAGGGGTGAATGTAGTAAGAGAAGAAAATAAGATAGAGGAGGAAAAAGGATCCGCGATGGCTCATGGCGGCGGTCACAGAGGCGTCTGATGGCGGAAGGGAGGAGGGGTGTCACAGTCAGAGATGAGTTGCGAGAGAGACAGAGGTTCGGTGACACAGTCAAAGGTTATTCATAAATATTTTGGTTTAAGAGAGAAGAGCAAAGAAAAAGAGATAATGAAGGAAAGGATGTGTTACCTAATATTCGAAAGAAACCCAAATAGGAGATTCAACACTTAACACCAATGATGAATCGAATGGAATAATATGATTCTGCAACCACGAACCCTCAAGCTTCTGTCCCCCAAATGATCGGCTAATGGTGAATGGTATAGAAAAAGATGCAAAAAGAGAGAATGGTGAGAAGTAAGTTTCGGCTAGAAGAATAAAATAAGAAGAAATAGAACGAAAAGAAAAGCAAGTGGGCAAGCTGAGGTTCAGCTATGAAGAAAAGGGTGTAGGAGAAGAGTGATTCGGCTAAGGTATAGGGAGTCAAAGAAAATGAAAGGTGGTGGATGAAAATGGTTCGGTCAAGAGAAGAAAGAAATAGAGGTGATAATAATAAAAGAAAGAAACAAAAGAAGTAGGAGAAAAGTCGAAATTCGGCTATCACACCAATGAAAACAAAAGATGGAGAGGAAAGTTTGAGAGATTCGGTACAAACACAACAACGAGTAACAAACCCGAAATGCCTTAAGAGTAAAACACCAAATTGTCAAATAGAAAAGCTAAAGAAAACTATAGAATTCGACACAACACTCTAAATGGTTCGGTTTTGCTATCTCAACCAAAATGCTGAAATTCCCCTAGCTAATTACATCAAATAGCCAAAATTCTCCCCCCAGAACTCCCACATTCGGCCAACTCTCATCCACCCTCTCCAAATCCCTTGTTTTTCTCCTCCATTCACTCTCCATCTCCCAATTCGAATTGGTTGACCAATTCAACCTCCTCAAGCTCCTCTCCTCCATCCATTTGAAAACCTTTGACCCATTCAACAACCACCTAGGTGGAGTCCCAGCCGAATGCCACCTCTTCCCCACCTTGAGCACAAAAATTAAACTCCATAGTGCAGCAGATGGGATTTGAACCTTTCCTCCCTTGCTTTCCCTGTGACGCCAACTCCACTAGACCACTCTGCTTCATTTTGTTAACACAACACCAACTTTTATACTTAAGACCCGCCTCGACTAGCTCACCCCCACAAAATGCCCTAAAACCAAAATTTCACCAGGGCCTCGGCTCGACCCTGAGCCTTCCCAAGACCCACCAAACATACCTAAATAACAAGATGAGCGAGCCGAACACATAGAATAGCACAAAATGCAGAACCCTTAATTTTAGGATGTTACAGTTCTACCCCCTTAAAGAAATTTCAGCCTCGAAATTTACCAAATTAAAAGAGGTGAGGGTATTGTTGTCGCATCACATCTTTTATCTCCCACGTGGCTTCCTCTGAACCGTTATTCTACCATAATACTTTAACCAATGGAACCAATTTCCTTCTCAACACCTTAACATCCCATTCCAAGATTTGCACTAACTCCTCTTCGAAAGATAGACCGATTCTTACTTCAATTCCTTCCACCGGCACTACGTGGGATGGATCCGAACGATAGCGCATTAACATCGAAACATGGAATACATTATGTATCTGACTCAACTCCGGAGGTAACTCAAGCTAATAAGCCATTGGTCCCACACGTTTCAACACTAGGTAAGGCCCGATGAATCTGGGGCTCAACTTGCCCTTTCGTCCAAACCTTAGAACCTTCTTCTAGGGTGAGACTTTCAAGAAAACGTGATCCCCCACTGAAAATTCTATTTCTTTACGCTTCAGGTCTGCATATAATTTCTGCCTATCGGAAGCTTCCTTCAACCGAGCCCAAATCAACTTAACCTTTTCCTCGATCTCTGAGATCAATTCCGGACCCAACAACTGACGTTCACCCAACTCTGTCCAGCATGTAGGGGTACGACACCTATGACCATACAACACCTCGTAGAGTACCATCTAAATGCTGGATTGATAGCTATTGTTGTACGCAAATTCTGCCAATGGTAGGAAATCCTCCCAACTACCTCTGAAGTTGATTGCACAGCCCCTTAACATGTCTTCCAGAATCTGAATTACTCTCTCCGACTGACCATCAGTCTGTGGATGAAACGCTGTGCTAAAATCCAACCTTGTACCTAAAGCTTTATGTAACGCCTTCCAGAAATGCGATGTAAACCTAGGGTCCCTGTCTGATTTGATAGACACTGGTACCCCATGTAGCCTCACAATCTCTGCTACATACAGCTTGGCCAACTTCCACAACGAATAGTCAACATGAACTGGTATGAAGTGGGCGGACTTCGTCAACAGATCGATAATCACCCGCACCGAATCTTTCTTTGTAGGCGTCAGGGCTAGCCCACTAACGAAATCCATCGTTATCCTCTCCCACTTCCAAAGTGGAATCTTCACTGGTTGCAGTAACCCTGAAGGCAACTGGTGTTCTGCCTTCACCTGCTGGCATGTCAAACACTTACTCACAAACTCGGTAACTTTTAGTTTTAGACCAGGCCACCAATACTGTTCATAGATCTCGGTACATCTTACTTCCACCGGGATGCATAGCGTAAGGGCTACTATGCGCCTCCCATAAAATCATCTGTCTTAACTCAGAGTCCTTCGGCATACAAATCTTTCCCCGAAAACATAATACCCCTTCACTATTCAGACCTAAACCCACTGACTCACCACCTTCCACTTGCTGAAGTTGAGAACTTAACAATTCGTCTAACAATTGCTTTTCTTTAATCTGACTTACCCAAGTCGGCTTCACTTGAAGTTTGGCTAACAAGCTACCATCTTCATACAGACTGAGATGAGCAAACATTGCCCTCAAATCCGTTATCACCTGACGACTTAACGCATCTGCCACTACGTTAGCTTTACCCGGGTGATGCTCAATTGAGCAGTCATAGTCTTTCAACAATTCAATCCATCTCCACTGCCTTAAATTCAACTCCTTCTGAGTAAGGAGATATTTCAGACTCTTATGATCCGTATAGATAACTAATTATGATCCGTATAGATAACTAACTTTTCCCCATACAGGTAATGTCTCCATATGTTTAGGGTGAACATTACAGCAGCTAGATCCAAGTCATGAGTAGGATAATTCACTTCATGTGGCCTTAATTGATGAGATGCATACGCTACCACCTTCCCTTCTTGCATTAGCACACATCGTAAACATGTGTACGATGCATCACAATAGATGACAAACTCTTTCCCAGCCTCAGGCTGAATCAATACTGGCGCCTCAGTCAGAATCTTCTTTAACTTCTCAAAACTTTCCTGTTACTTATCACCCCAAACAAACGGTACTCCTTTTCGCAGCAACTTGGTTAAAGGTGCAGCAATCAACGAAAACCCTTCCACGAACCTTCTATAATACCCAGCCAATCCCAGAAAACTTCGAATTTCTGACACTGACTTCGGTGGTTTCCAATCCAACACAGCTTCGATCTTTTGGGGATCAACCCTAATCCCCTCAGCAGAGACAACGTGCCCCAAAAAGGTCACTTCTTTCAACCAAAATTCACACTTGCTGAATTTGGCATACAGTTGCTCCTCTCTCAAAATCTGCAGAACTGTCCGAAGATGCGAATCATGCTCCTCCTCAGTCCTCAATTATATCAAGATATCATCTCTGAATACCACGACAAACTGATCTAGGTAGGGTTGGAATACCCGGTTCATCATATCCATAAATGTGGCTGGTGCATTCGTTAACCCGAACGACATCACTAAAAACTCGTAGTGACCATAACGAGTTCGAAAGGCAGTCTTATAAATATCCGCCTCCTTGTGATACGATCAGCCTCGGGTTGAATCGAGTCATATTTAAATTGCCCAATCGTCTACGAGGAGGAATTACGCCTTCAGAAAATAATAGGAAATATCGTTAAGTTTGTGGAAGCTTTTGATTGAACTTGTTTAGTAAAAGGAATTAAGTTAGGAATGGAGGTGTTTAGTGATGGAGATGATTTTTCTGATAATGGAAAAGAGTTAGGTTCGGTTTAACAAACGAGAACAAAGGATAGAAGAACTCAAACAAAGAATCGATTCAACACTAGGAAAGTGTCACCCCGGGTTCTATATTTGTTTAAGGTGGAAAATGGAAGTTGATGATGGACCAAGACCCGTTATCTATAAAGATAAGAGCCTATGGTATAAGTCAAAATCGAAACTCGTACGAAAGATAGAGAGGAGAAAATCTCACTCGATGAACAAAGTTCATAAAATATATTCAAGGATCAAAAGTCTCCAATTACAAACTAATAACAAGTATATATAGTGTTTACATGTGGTTAGCTGTAGTGTCAAATGAATTCAGCTTTAATATGCATTTAAATGGCTAAAATAAAATCTAAAAACTCTTGAATTCATCCAGCCATATAACATCAACTTTATGACTCCTAATGAGCTGATTAAATGAATTTGAATGCTTTAAAAATGTCCCTTGAGTTGTCCTTGGCTAGCCGAAAAGTCACCAGCAACTAATGGTGTTTTGAATGCATGTTTTCATCTTTTAAATGAGCCAAAACAACTGCTGGTAAGTGAAGAGGTTGCTGCCAATTTAAGAAGAGTTAAAATGCTCCTTAAAGCTCCTTAATTTGTTGTATTAAGCATCCTTGTAACAGCCACTTCTTTTGTAACCAAAATCAACTTAAAAGTCACTTCCATTAATGTTGTAACAGCCTTTAAAGTAATAGTTGTCAACTGAAGGGTTTCCTACATTCAAACACATTAAACAAACATATTAATCACATTAAAACACTTATTAAACACTAATTTAACTTAAACACATTAAACACTTAACTTAATAAATGAATAAACACTTATTAAACGCTAATTAACTTAAACACATTAAACACTTAACTTAATAAATGAACTAGAAATAAAGACTTCAATTAATGTAGTAACTAGTTAATTTATGGAAGCAGAATTAAATTAACTTAAATTCATACTTCATTAAAACATCCTAGTAACTAGATTAATTAATAAGCCTCTTATTAAACACAACTTATTTAGTTAAACTAAACACCTTTATTTAAAGCTAATTTTTAGTTTAAAAGTTTGTATTTAACAAAATAAAAAAAAATGCATGAATTAGATCAAGCTAAACACAAACTGAATAAACTAAATATGAACTTAAACCAAGCTCAATGAGCTGAGATGAACTCATGTGAACTGAACCACAAAGGAAAAGAGTTTAATTGAGCTAAAAATGAGTAGAAATTTAGCTTCATTTTGCACTTTGGCCCCTCGAGCTTAGGCCACTCTCGATCGCGTCAGAAAGAGTCGAACCATGATGCAACAAGGATCGCATCATACCCCCTCTTTGTAATATCCGGGATTATGGCTTATGCATTTTTGCTTAAATGTATGAAGTAGCATGCCTATGTGTGTTTTGAATGTGTTTTATGAATTTTTAGAACTTAAGAGTGTAGGTGAATGCCTTAGAAATTATTTGATTTTAAGTCTTGAAGTGGAGCCAAGCTGGATAGGCCTTAAGAAAATTAGTAGGGGAAATATGACATAAAAATCAGCTTGTTTAAGTGGCATGGAGGCACCACTTAAGGCCTTGGTATGTGACGCCTCAAGTAATGGAGAAGGGCTTGGGTTCGAGCCACAAGGGAAGCAAAAAGAGGAGCTTTTATTTTGCGGCAATGGGGAGCAGTAGTGGACGGCATAGGGACTTTGTTTAGATGAGGATTAGACTTGGTTAAATCCTTTTAAAATTTCGGCTAAGGTAGGGGATAATTGTTGATTTAATTAGATTATTTTGAATAGATGAAGAAGAGGGAAAATAGGAGAAAAGCAAGGGTAGCTAGTGTTTGAATGCTAGCCGAATTTAGGAGGGGGAGTAAGTGAGGCTATCGGTCATGCTAAATGGTTTTTGTGCCAAAATTTCTTCTCTTCTCATCTTTTTCATTTGTGCCGAATATCCCTCTCTCAAAACTCATCTTTACCGAATTCTCCCTAAGTCCTATACTCTTCCTTTCCATTCTTGTTGAGGCCGAATCTCCATCATCAATCTTTTCTTCTTCTTTTGCAAATTCAATCAAAGCCGAATACACAAGAGACCCTTAACCGATTCTTCACTTTTGCCTAAGCCGAATCCTCTATTTGGTGGCCATAGTCGAATGCTCCTCTACTCCTTTTTGGTGTCGACTTGATCATTTAAGCAGGAGCCGAATCTCTCTGTTTCAAACTA